>OZ025302.1:184437793-185637793 GCA_964019185.1 Maratus speculifer | reverse complement strand
TACAGTCGACTCTCGTTAATTCGAAATCGGATAATTCGAATCTTCGCTTAATTCGAACTAAACAGGAAGTCCCGAATTTTTTAATGGCAGAATAACATTAATTTTTTTCATTAATTCGAACTCATTTTCTCTTGACATTGTTTAATTCGAACTAACGAGAATTCCGATTTTTCATTTTTCCATTCTTTCTCACGGATTTCAGATCATTTGAATAATTTTCTTTCTTTGATTTTTGTCAAAATTGTTCCAAACGAGTATACATATAATCCCATGTATTTGATATCCACTTTCTAAGCGCCCCGTTTGTCCATAAGAGACGCTTCAAACTTTTCTTCCATTGTGCTTGTTTCTAATCTTTTAATTAGTTTATGCATTTATACATTCTAATTTAATATTAAGTCATGTTCTGATGATAACAGACATAATTAATTAAAAAAACACTATAACTTTAATTCCTTTGTAATAGTACCATATTAAGCATGTTCTAATTTCATACTTTCCATAATTCGAACTTCGGATAATTCGAACATTTCTTGTGGTCCCGACGAGTTCGAATTAACGAGAGCCGACTGTATACACATATATTTGAAAATAAGTAAAATCTTTTCTTCACACTCATTTCAAAAGGCAAAATTCATTTAAAATTACTGATGCTATTGGGGCAGTATTGATTCAAAATTAAGCGGAAAATAATTTAAACCATCATTTCAGAAAGGGTTAATGCATACATTTGTGTTCAGTTAAGGGGTCTCAGGAGTGTTACTTTTTAACTGGTAGTGTAATTTAGCCCCACCAGATAAATTAAACCCAATCTTCATAAACCAGTCACATTTATTTTTCTTTCTCACTCCGAATAAAACATTAATGAACTTTTTTAACTATAGACAGCTTTGTATTCCTCTTATTTAAAGTATTTTGTTAATATTCTACATCGAAATTTTATTTATTTTCATAAAAAGTTTATTAAATACATTAGGTTTTTAAATCACTAGATTTTAAGAACTTCACCTTTTATATAAACATTCGAATAAACATGTTTATATTACTTGGAGTGAGGTATTACAAAAAATTAAAAACAATTAGCATTGACCTATTTTGGTCCTAATCTGAAAAGAATCATAATCATAATAAAAATACAATTGCAAATCGTTTCACGGTAAATTCAAACGACATGCGACAATGAGATGTAAACAAAAACCACGTGCTCTATTCTAAAAAAATTAATTCAAAATAAACCATGATCTAAAGTTATTTTTCAACTTCTTCATCTTATTCAAGCTTTCACGAGGAATTTATTCAAAAATTCTAACCATAACTCAGGAATAATAAAAGAGACAGTACAATTGCAAACAAAACTTTTACGCGTATAAATTTCAACGGACTTACGTCAACAATTTGATACGGAACATAATTTGCTTTCATTAAACAGAATTTTAATCCCCCCATTTAAATATAATCTAGATAAAGCAGTGTTATTATAACCAAATTTAATATCAGATTAATGTTCACCTTTTCAAATTTAAAGTTTTCTCCCAGTCATGCCTATGTGGTAATTTAAGTCACGTTTCTCTGTAATATAAGGTATTTCATAAACCGCTGCAAGATCTTTATGTTCTATAGGGTCAAAATGCTTATTAAGTAAACTTTAATTTTGGTGGCGGCGTCGCAATCGATTCAATATTAAGATTAATTTTAAGGTTTGTTCTGAAGAATTTTTAAGTAAGGAATTGGATAATATACGTGAGATTGCAGGTTCTAATGGGTATAAAATAGGTAGCATTAATAAATTAATAAATTATTATAAAAAAGGGAAACCTAAATCAGAAATTCCTGGATTAATTGAAAGCTTCAATAAATAGGGAGATCCTACAAAATTTAAAAGAGTTTCATTTCTATATTTGAGAGGCAGTTTTGAGAAGTTCAAATTAAAAAAGGTTTAATATTGAATTGATTGCGACGCGCCACCAAAATTAAAAATGCATACTAAATTTATTTACTTTAACAAAAATATTATACATAATAAAACATGCTTTGATGCAGGGATGTATGCGCTGGGTCACAAATGGTTGATCGCTAACATTAAAATTTTTCAGTATTCCTCACTTTATTTACTGGCAGAATTTCTGAAATGTAATAAGGCAACGAATACTATTAAAATTTAGTGGTTAAAAACAACCGTTTGTTGCGCGCGCTTGCATCCCTGCTTTGATGCACCAGTCAGGGGATTCCATATGCGGGTATTTTTTTTAATTCTATTTTACTCACTTTTTCAAAACAAAAATCTTTTAGATACGCCTTGATAACATTTGCAAAAGAAATGCACTATAAAATAAGTAAATAAATAAATAAAAATAGGGATTCAAATGAAATATAAAATAGTCGCCCGTGGCAGTCTTGATCAATGCAAGTTGCAGATACATGCGTTGCCTTTAACACTTTGATGGGTATCGGTGCATTATATAGATACCACTAAATTTTATTTTCCATATGCCACATTGACATCAGAATATTGTAATTAAGATTTCCTTTTTATATTATACGCGAAATATAACTTTAAATTACTTTCATATAAATTTGTTTGTAAATCCCGGTGTCAGGCAATTACTTCAACATTAGGGACAGAAATAATCTTGAAAGGGGTAATACGAGGGCAATTCGGAAAATAAACTTCGTTTATGAATTAAAAAAAATAATGAAAGGAAACATGTTTTATTACTTACGTATAAAAGACACGTTCTTCAGCTACTTCTCAACATAATTGCCGCATTAATTAAAACAATTATCATAACGGTAAATGAATGCTTTGAAATTCCATCGTCACAGACTTCTGCCGCCGGCCTATTCAACTGCGAATACTTTTAAATTCAACTCGCACCACTCTTTCAATCCAAAGAATTTTAACATATTTTTCTACATAATTTGCTGATAAATGTACTACTCTCGTAATATTTTACTTGACCCATTATTTTTTAAAACATTTTTGGTAGTACATTTATCAGCAAATTACATAGAAAAATAGGTTAAAATTCTTCGAATTAAAAGAGCGGTGTGAGTTGAATTTAAAAATAATCGCAGTTGAATAGGCCGGCGGCAGAAGTCTGTGACGATGGAATTTCAAAGCTGATTTACCGTTATGATAATTGTTTTAATTAATACGGCAATTATGTTGACAAGTAGCTGAAGAACGTGTTTTCATACGTAAGTAATAAAACATGTTACCTTTCATTATTATTTTTTAAATTCATAAACGGAGGTTACTTTCCGAATTGCCCTCGTACATGCATGAACACACCACCAAGCAGTGTAGGTTTCCCCCCTTCAAGGACCGTGGTTCATTTTTGGACAACCAAATTTTAAATCCAAAATGCCACATTGCTCCCAGAATATTGGAAAGAAAAAAAAATATTTTATTAAGTATGTAAACAAAAGCATTTGCTTATTTTGAAATAAATTTTATTGTAAATTCTGGTGTCATTCTGGTGTCATTGTTCCTTGTCCCTAAAAGTGCTAAGAATTTAAGTATACCGGATGATCCAAAAGTCAGGACGAAATTTAAAAATGAATAATTCGAAATCAAATCAAGATAAAAAGATATGGTTTGCACCAAACGGATGGAAAAGAAACCGGGTTTTGTGTGGCAACGAAAAAAAAATAGTTCTATTGGAGACCAACAGATGGCGCTATCGGATTTCTTATGTAGGATTATACAAAGCAAAAAACGATATAAAAAAAGCTACAGCAGGTAATAGTACTTGAAACTATGCATCGAAATGCTGTCCATAGTTGAGAAAGCCCTTTTAGTTAAACTGCGTTACAAATATTATGAAAGTGCCATTACGGCATTCCGAGTGTATCGCTACATGAAGGGTATGCGAGATAGCAAAGGACCAATAAAGTCTTCTGCATTGAACAAAATGATGAAAAAATTTGAAGCTATAGGTTTTTCGGCGTCATTTCAAAAAAATGTACGTCCCTCAACAGTCGCTGCTGTTGCCACGACAGAGGAACAAACGCTGCAATCCATGTCGGTGGAGTGCAGTGCTCGAGAAATTTCGAGGCGGACAGGAGTGTCGTACGGAAGTTTCTGGAGAGCACTGCGAATAACTTTGCAACGGTACCCTACAAATTGCAACATAACCAAGAACTGAAACTTCCTAACTTCGACTCTCGCCGAGATTTTGCAAATTCGGTATTCAATAAGATGGAAGAGCAGCACGACTGGGTTCACATGTGCTTTGGACAGATGAAGTGCATTTCACACTCTCTGCCGCTGTTAACACCCACAATTGTCGAGTGTGGACCACATAAAATCAACATTCATTTGTTGAGGTACCTTTGCAACAGCCTTAACTGACACTCTGATGTGACTTCGCTGCTAATTTCATAATTGGTCCATTTTTTTTTCGAGTAAGTCACACAGACGGGTTTCAAAACAGTTTCTGTCGCTGGTCAGCGATATGTAGCACTGTTACAAAACAACATTTTTCCTGAATTGCAAGAGCGACAGGCACTCCAAACAGTCACTTTTATGCAAGATGTAGCACCACCTCATATTGCTCTGCCTGTGCAATGCCTGCAACTCTCAATATTTTTGAAGGATCATATTATTAGGCACTACTTTCATCATGCATGGCCTCCAAGATCTCCCGATCTGGCACCCTGTGACTTTTGGCTGTGGGGATTCTTGAAGTGAAAAGTGTACAAATCGGCAGGACTAGCAAAGATGCCTTCTGATAAAATGTGTCTGCCATAACGCAAGTAATACTGCTAAATACTGTGAATGGTGTGGTCCCGTAAGGCATGGTGACGTCACTGCGACGTCATTGTGAAGTCACATTGTGACTTTGTGACCATCGATTGTCGATGTGACGTCACATGACGTCGATGTGAAGTCACAGTGACTAAAATGTGAAGTCGTTATGGCCGTTTTAGTGCTCTTTTGTGACGTTTCACAAAGTGGTCAGAATGTGACAAATTTCTGAAAAATGTGTCATTTGTGATTAATTTGGCATTAACATTGTGACAAACTGTGACAAAAGAAACGATAGTTGAATATCCAGAAACATGTTTTTTAAAGTAAATAACATGTTTTGAAGAATTTTTTATAATTTTCTAAACATTTTTTATAAAGTCACATCTCAGTCACAATGTGACGTCACTGAGTGGTGGAATTTTGGTCACAGATGTGATGTGACCAAAGTGACTCTCAGTGACGTCCCTGTGACCATGCATGCTATGAGGGGTGCCTCGTCTCACAGCTGTATTTCTGATTGATGGACAGCGCATTGAACAATTACTGTAGTACTAATTAACAATAACTAAGCTGATTTGTAAGTTGTCAAAATTTTTTCATTTGTAAATCATCTTTTGGTGCAATAAAACACTATAAAGCCACCTGTTGGTCGCCAACTATTTTTTTTTTCGATGCCACACAAAACCCGGTTTCTTTTTAATCCGTTCGATGCAAACCGTGTCTTTGTATGATGATTCGTTTTCGAATTATTCATTTATAAAGTTCGTCCTGACTTTTGGATCACCCGGTATATACTAAGCTTATTTACTTTAACCTTCCTACCCTGAATGGGTCTAATCGACTCATAACTGTAATTAGTTTAATACGAATCGAACCAGAACTTTTTTCTTAAGGAAAGTTAAATACCAGATTCAGCGAATAAGTCAATTAAATATATTAAAATGTTTCAAATAACAATTCTGGTGGGAAATGTTTTTATCAAGATTAAGTAAAATTTGAACAGGGTAGGAAGGTTAACACAGAGATCGTATAATAATAAAAATATATAAAATCTGCTGAACTAACTACAATAACTTTTTTCTTATAAAATATTTCAAATAAATATGAACAAGAAAAAGGCATTCTTCCAGCATAAATATGACATGACATTTTAAATATCTTTGGTTGATCTCTTGATATGCAAAGAAAATCGTATTTGGCATCCCTAAGGGAAATGTCAGTATTATACGAAATTGCGTATATGAAAATGTAAAATGATATGACTTCTTTTTTCGCTTTAAAATTTATAAATTGCTGTTATTTTATCTATATAAATAGCTAAAATGACTTGAATTCAAAATGTTCCAATGTTTACACTGAAAAAATTATATTATCGTTTAATAATTTTCCCTTTAATTATATTAAAATATTTTAAAATTATGAATAAACTCCCGTAAATATACTCAGATTTTCATGCAATTGATAAAGCTTATTTAGGATCACCAAAGCATGTTTGGTATTGCATATGAAGTATGTAGGATTAATGGTTCATTTACAGGGACAATAAAAAATTCTATTGCATAATTGTATACGGAGAAAAATCATTTGGAAAGTACTTTAATCACATTACGCTAGTTCATATGTATAGAAACTGATATAAATCACCTATTTCCACTGTGATTACGTTAAAATAGAGTATTCACAGCATTTATTATTTATTTACAAAGACACACAAAAGAAATCAGTTACAGTTTTATTTTTGCGTACTAATTACTAGGAAGTACGTTTTAAAATTTGGTATGCAATGCTTTTTTAAATTTAATTATTTTTTTTCCATATTACTCTTTATATATAAAGTCTAACAAGAGTATACGTATACCATTCTCCTTTTTAAAGGAAATTGCTGAAGGGGATTTTTCTGAAAAATATGCATCACTTAAATGAACTAAATTTTGAAATGCATGATGTTAATAGATACTAATCTCTATATCGTATACAGAGTTATTAAAAAATTCGGATAATTTTCAGAATGCAGAATGAATTTCAGTTTTGAAATCCTTTATAAAGCTTCATATGGTGAAAAGAGACGCAATATTTTAATTTTTTATAATGTGCAATTTTTTTACATTATTCTGAATGTGTTGGATAGTGTTTCATAATCTGTTTTTGACGCAGGGTCTTTTATTTTTAAAGACATTTTTAAACACATTTTTCATCGTTCTTTTTTTTTTTTTTGCTTTTTAAATACTGGGAATTGTTCGAAATTTAACGCACACCTGCTATGCAGTACTGCAGGTAGTGGGAATCTGTGTCGGATATTCGTACAGAACATATTTCGCCTTTAATTTATAAATAGTGATTATTTCCGAACAATAATTTCATTAAATTTCTTAAACTGTTATTTGATTTTCTCATCCTCTCGATTAATATATCTACGAATAAGTTTAACCCCTTAACGCGCAGTGTTGCCGGGTCGGCAACACCTAAAGTTCCCCCTGTTTAGAGACACAAAAACTCCGTGAATATTTCAAAAACTACTCTAATGTCTACTTTAAATCTTTCTTATGAGTTTTAGATGGCAGCACCGCAGAGATCAAACTCTACAGTTTTTAAATAGTAGGTAAAATGTTTTACTGTAATATGCGCTTCACAGCAATGCTCTTCTCACTGAGCTTTACTTATGGAAGGTTACCACTTCGGCAACAGCTGTATAATTAAAATGGTTAGTGCAATCTTTACAAAACAATACCTGTGTACTCCTCTAGGCCTAAATAGATTGCCTAATTTTTTTCTTCTTTAAATTCCAACTTTAAAGAGTAGTGCGCCGGAAAGGGTTAATAACGGAGTTTCCTTCGGATATAGGTTTGTTAAGGAATGAGTGCGCATTGGAGGGGAACTAACATACTTTACAGAGCATGTGCAAATTGCCTTCTATTTGGTAAAGCATGCAGCAGCTAGAAGGTTTTTATTGATCAATATTGGACTCTTAATTGAGTGGTGGTTACCATTATTTCCGAGTAGAAATTTCAGAAAATTTCCTAAATTGGTATTTGTACATCCACCCCGTTGGGTAATATATCTACGGATAGATTGAAAATTGAAGTATCGTTCGGATTTAAGATTGTTTATGAAAAAGCGCTCATTCTGGTGATAAAAAGGGAAACTGAAACATTCAGCAAATCGTGCGTTGCACGCCTACTATACCCGGCCTCAAGTAGCGGATCCGTATCGGATGTTCGTGCAAAAGATATTTGTGCCGATGTAACATGATGCCCCTATGAACATTTGCCCCTGTGCCGATGGAAAGTAGAAAGTAAGTACTTTGTAATTCAAAATATTTCACTATATTCAAAATATATTTCAAAATATTCCTAAAGAAATTCAAAATATTTCACTTAGGATTTTGATGTGAAAAAAATAAATAGTTACGTGATTCAACAGTGATTTTTACGGATAAATAAGAACTTTTCAACACGAAAATCACGCAATCGTTGGACACATATTCAATCCCATGTTTCCCATTACAATCACTTCGAGTATTCTTACCGCTATTAGTTGTTCATTTTTTTAAGCCGATTTTTCACAGAGTCAGTCATTCCACATATTTCGAGTGAGCGATAAAATCACAAATTTTAGGTTCGTTTAATACTATTATCACGGACCAAGGCAACGCCGAGCGGGTCAGCTAGTTACAAATAAATTACAAAAAAATAAAACACACAAACATCTTCACCAAATTTAAGAGGTAATCTGAAATTTTTTACAATAATTTTGAAACTTTGCATTGACCCGTAAGGCAAAACGTATGTCCACTTTCATTTTGTCGCCCTAATTTGCCCGCTTAGGGACAATTAGGTGACTTGATCACGTTATACATGTGTACAGCAGAATTTATGTGTCATATTTTTAATTATTATATATAACATTAGCTACAACTTTTTTCCACTGTGTGTTTATAAATACTTTTTAGCGAAAAAAAAGTAGTTAAAAAAACTACAGGTTGTTGAAATATACGAAATGGTATTTGTGTCTAGTAACGAGGGAATTATATTGCATTAGATAATTTAAGTAAAATTAGTTACGTAATATTTTGAAGAAAATTCATTTTTGAATCACATTAAGTGAATGTAAAACTTGAAATATTGAGAAAAACCTAATTTTATTTATTTAAAATAAACTAAAAAAAAAGACATAATTTACATTAACTGAAAGCTTTATTATCTATGCTACAATAAAAGAATTTTAAAAGAGGTTTTACAGTTACAGCAATTTCATACAAAAAACATTTTTTATCTTTTATAATAATAATACTATACAGGCCGATTGACGAACTTATGGAATATTTTTAGAATATCGTTAAGAAAATCTAAATTTCCCCAAGAGAGTTTGAATAGTTATTTTCTGTTATTGATATAATAAAGGGTTCGTTAATAAAGTAACGGAAATCAATGTTGAAATTTTTATTTTAGCGGCTTTGTCATGCAAAATTTCTCTCACAAATATGGTAAAAAATTCTATTAGTTTTTAATGGTGGTATCTATTTCATTGTCATTGACAGGAGTTTATTTCTATCTTTATAGTATAACGGAAACGCAAGATACTACTGCTGATAGAAACTTACACCAGTAAAAACAAATGTATGTTTTTGGCGCTTATTCTGACTGAAATTCCCTAATCTGCCCACACGTCATATGAGCAACTTGTTTTTGCCAATCATGATTTGTCTATACCACGTGAGGGCATTCGTATTCTGGTCATTATTCTCACCAGTATGTCTTTGTTGTGCATTTTTCATTTTTTAATCCGAGCATTTTTTCTGATTCATTTAGGCCAGTGTTTCCCAACGTGGGGCGCACGACCCACAGGGGGGCAGTTTGGTTTTCGAAGGGGGAAATTTGAGAATTCTATGAAATTCGGTCATCTGCTTATGATCCAAAAATAAATAACTAAATACATTTGTTTTACTAACATGAAGATGAAGGAACAAATAATTTTAGAAATTATTTTACAACATAAATTTTCCGGTTTGAAACTTAAAAAAAATATATATATATTTCAAATTGATTTTCGATAGAATAAATAATCAAGCCATTATCGCCAGACACTGGACGTTTGATCAACCAATTAAAACGCGTCTTACTAGAGATTTTGATTTTAAGAACCTACAGTGAATATCTTAATCTGGCTGATAGTTAATGATAGAAACTTTTAGTCGTTCTAGTAAAGAATTACTCCTCTACTTTTTCATACTTTTGACTGCAGTAAAGCACTATGATAAACTTACCGAACAATCACTAAAAACGGATCTTCAGTGGTTTCCACCAAGATATGATTTGGCAGACTAGTTGCATTTTAATATAAGAATCGAGTTTTGTCTAATGCTGAAACTTCAACAATCAACTCTCTGAGGTGATGGTTCGTGCAGCCGCTTCCTGGTCTATATTATTAACGATTGCTACCTGAATACATTTCATTCATTTATGTTCATTTTTTCATGACTTTTCTTTTGCATGTTTACGTTTTCTTTTCCATTCCATTTTTAAATGGCTTTTATTTTTACTTCTTTAAATGGAATAACAGCTTAATTTTTATATAATAAGAATTATTTTTCAGAGAGAGGGGAGGAGGGTCATCAGGGTTTTAGATATGATTTGGTGGGGCATGGCCTGAAAAAGGTTGGGAAACACTGATTTAGGCAAAATTTTTTGTTTTGAAAAACCGGTGATAAAAGATTAAAAAATGCTGCAAAATACATGAGGGTCAATCCATTTCAAGTGGTCCAGAAAATATTTTTTTGGTAGCTCGACCATTTTTAAAAAATCTGAAATTTTTTGTACAACAACCCTAAGATGACGGAAGTTCAAAATGACCGTTATTTTAATTTTACTATTTTTTGTTTTTGCATGACGGTCACCCTTTTTTCATCGTTTTCACCGATTTTCTCAGATACTAGGATACATAAAATTGTAAATATCTCGCCTTTTATTTTACCAATTGAAATGGGGTTTGCAGCATTTTGTTCAGATGGTACGATGGTAGAATAATTTTGAAAAATAAATTTTTACAGGTGAAATTTTAGCACAAAATTTAAGATTTTTTTCCAAAATCTATCCGTTTGCAAGAGGAAATTTTTCTTGCAAGGAAAACTGTCAACCTTACACAATTTTTTCTACAAATAGATAAAAGTGCGTGTACTCATACACCAAGTCCAATATCTGGGAGTTGATTTCTTTTTGCGAAATAAATTCCGAAATTCGTCTAAAATTTTAAAAATCGCACTTTCTAGGCTTTGATATCTCTGATGGGGCACGAGATAAAAATCTGAAATTCTGGCCTTTGATAATATTTTATAGTAGTGTTATGCACAAAACTTTTAAGTAGAAGATTTGACTACAAGCTGAGATATGGCATGGTCAATACGTAAAAACAGTACTTCTAAACTATTGTAACCTACTATGAGTTTGTTCATACCTACAAAAATGTTAAACTAACGGTTGATGATGCAAAGTTACAAAGATCATCTTCAAATTCTGTTTAAATCGTGATTTAAATAATTCAGATTGTATGCTAAGCCAATGCACTATTTGTCCAGATGAACAAAACCTACTAGAAAACCTATTCGTCCATTTCAATGGCCCCGAAAATATATTGGTTGATTGAACGTTTTTTAAAAAATCTGAATTTTTTTTTGTACAACAACCCTAATATGAGGGAAGTTCAAAATGACTATTATTTTAATTTTAATATTTTTCGTTTGAGCATGGTGGCCATCTTTGTTTCATCATGTGCAGCTATTTCCTCACATTGAAGTTTGATATCTCTTGTGTGGCGCGAGATAAAAATCGGGAATTTTGGCTTTAGATAGTATGTTATGGTAGTGTTATGTACAAAAAATTTCAAGAAGGAGATTTGACTATAAGCTAAGATACGGTGATTAAAATATGTTAAGAAATGCTATTACGAGTACATTAGGAGAAATGAGATTAGTCTCTTTTATTACAATATTTACACAGAAAATATCGTTTGTTGAATACTGTTTAATAATAAATGTTTAATTTACAAAGATACTATATATGCTCAACAAAGAGCTTAACACTATTTACGAGAGATGTTATGAGTTCGACCTGTTACTGTTGTCTGTCCATCAGGCTGTTCTTTCTCAAAATTTTATTTGAAGCACCCCAAGTCTTGACATCCCTTGTTAACTTGAATGAAATTCTCTAGGTTTAATAATTGAAGCCATGTCAACTCGATCAGTTGCAATTCATTGTCTGTAATTTACTTTTCCTGAAATGTGTTCCGAGTAAAATTGTTGCAATAGCATTTCTAGTAGATTTGTTCATCTGGACAAATAGTGTATTGGCTTAGCATACATTCTGAATTGTTTAAATCACACAGAAGCATTTGAAGAAGATATTTGTAATTAACATTTAACTTTGTACCATAAAACATTAATTTAAAATTTTGGAGGTATGAACAATTACACAGTAGGTTACAATAGTTTGGCAGTATTGGTTTCACATATTGTCCATGTCATATCTCAGCTTGTAGTCAAATCTCCTTCTTGGAATTTTTTGTACATAACACTACTACACAATACTATCAAAGGCCAGAATTTCAGATTTTTATCTGGTGCCCCACCAGAGATATCAAAGCCTAAAAAGTGCGATTTTTGAAATTTTTGACGAATTTCGGAATTCTTTTCGCAAAGAGAAATCAACTTCCAGATCTGGGACTTGGTGTATGAGTACACGCACTTTTGACCTATTTGTAGAAAAAATTGTGTAAGGTTGACAATTTTCCTTGAATGAAAAATTTCCTCTTGCAAACGCATAGATTTTGGAAAAAATCTTAAATTTTGTGCTAAAATTTCACCTGTGAAAATTTATTTTTCAAAATTATTCTACCACCGTACATGTAGCCTATTTTATTCTGAACAAAATGCTGCAAACCCCATTTAAATTGGGAAAATAAAAGAAGAGATACTTACAATTTTGTGTATCATAGTATCTGAGAAAATCGCTGCACACGATGAAACAAAGATGGCCGCTTTGCACAAACAAAAAATAGTAAAATTAAAAATAACGGCCATTTTGAACCTCCATCATGTTAGGGTTGTTGTGCAAAAACTTTCAGACTTTTTAAAAATGGTCGAGCGACCAGTGCTGGACCACTTGAAATGGATTGACCCATGAAAGAAAGATAAATAAAAGGCATGATTTGAAAATTTTTCAAAAATATTGATCAGTCAAGTGTTTAATTAAGCGTTTGAATAAGGAGAAAATATTTAAATTTACTGGTGAATGTTTGCCTCGGTTATAATGTGGAACCCGTTAGAGTTAAAGCTTCAATATTCTAAAGATATGTCAGTTCCTTTTTATTCGTAGTTCAATGGTTCAGGAGTTGATTACCTTTAAATTAAATTGCAAATTTACATCAGTAATTTTAAACAGAAAAAATTTTCTTATTTAAAAGTCATATTAACATAGAATTAAACTTTATAGCTATCTTTTAATATTTTTCTCAATTTTAAAATTTGTGGATTTTTTCCATGACATTCTCCATTTTTTATTAGCCCTTCGGACTCCGGTGCCTCTTATACAAATTTTATTCGATTAGCACCACTTTTTTAAAAGAACTTTCCTTGAAGTAGACAATTTCAAAAATTCTCTGATTAAAAAAGGAAAATTTTATTTTCCTTTATTACTGGTGACAAAAACAAAATTTGGAAGGAAAGATGATGTCTCCGCAGCGGAGACAACGGAGTGTCAAAGGTTAAGTGATATTTTACTGAGCTTTTTCTTTACCCGATGGCAATCTTCTGATAATACCGTCAGGGGCTGACCATAAATGATGTTACACATTTTTACAGTATTTTTGGCCCCTCTCCCCCCTTTGACACAAACTGTCACACTTCACCATATCCCCATCTTCCCCATTGTCACATGTCATGCCATATTACAAATACATATAGAAGTTCAGAAAAAAGCACTATGTTACAAATCATATTTCAAATTTTATTTTTAAAGTTTAACTGAATGTTTTAATGACTTTTGCGAGAATAACAATACAAATAATTTGTATATTTATTTTGTCACACTTCCATATATCCCCATCTTCCCCGTTGTCACATGTCATGCCACATTACAAATACATATAGAAGTTCAGAAAAAAGCACTATGTTACAAATCATATTTCAAATTTTATTTTTAAAGTTTAACTGAATGTTTTAATGACTTTTGTGAGAATAAGAATAAAAATAATTTATGTATTTATTTTGTCACACTTCCCCATGTCCCCATCTTCCCCGTTGTCACCCGTCATGCCATATTACAAATACATATAGAAGTTCAGAAAAAAGCACTATGTTACAAATCCTATTTAAAATTTTATTTTTAAAGTTTAACTGAATGTTTTAATGACTTTTGTGAGAATAACAATAAAAATAATTTATGTATTTATTTTGTCACACTTCACCATATCCCCCTCTTCCCCGTTGTCACATGTCATGCCATATTACAAATACATATAGAAGTTCAGAAAAAGCACTATGTTACAAATCCTATTTAAAATTTTATTTTTAAAGTTTAACTGAATGTTTTAATGACTTTTGCGAGAATAACAATACAAATAATTTGTATATTTATTTTGTCACACTTCACTATATCCCCATCTTTCCCGTTGTCACATGTCATGCCACATTACAAATACATATACAAGTTCAGAAAAAAGCACTATGTTACAAATCATATTTCAAATTTTATTTTTAAAGTTTAACTGAATCTTTTAATGACTTTTGTGAGAATAACAATAAAAATAATTTATGTCTTTATTTTGTCACACTTCCCCATGTCCCCATCTTCCCCGTTGTCACCCGTCATGCCATATTACAAATACATATAGAAGTTCAGAAAAAAGCACTATGTTACAAATCCTATTTAAAATTTTATTTTTGAAGTTTAACTGAATGTTTTAATGACTTTTGTGAGAATAACAATAAAAATAATTTATGTATTTATTTTGTCACACTTCCCAATATCCCCATCTTCCCCGTTGTCACCCGTCATGCCAAATTACAAATACATATAGAAGTTCAGAAAAAAGCACTATGTTACAAATCATATTTCAACTTTTATTTTTAAAGTTTAACTGAATGTTTTAATGACATTTGTGAGAATAACAATAAAAATAATTTATGTATTTATTTTGTCACATTTCCCCATGTCCCCATCTTCCCCGTTGTCACCCGTCATGCCATATTACAAATACATATACAAGTTCAGAAAAAAGCACTATGTTACAAATCCTATTTAAAATTTTATTTTTAAAGTTTAACTGAATGTTTTAATGACTTTTGTGAGAATAACAATAAAAATAATTTATGTATTTATTTTGTCACACTTCACCATATACCCCTCTTCCCCGTTGTCACATGTCATGCCATATTACAAATACATATAGAAGTTCAGAAAAAAGCACTATGTTACAAATCATATTTCAAATTTTATTTTTAAAGTTTAACTGAATGTTTTAATGACTTTTGCGAGAATAACAATACAAATAATTTGTATATTTATTTTGTCACACTTCACTATATCCCCATCTTCCCCGTTGTCACATGTCATGCCACATTACAAATACATATAGAAGTTCAGAAAAAAGCACTATGTTACAAATCATATTTCAAATTTTATTTTTAAAGTTTAACTGAATGTTTTAATGACTTTTGTGAGAATAAGAATAAAAATAATTTATGTATTTATTTTGTCACACTTCCCCATGTCCCCATCTTCCCCGTTGTCACCCGTCATGCCATATTACAAATACATATAGAAGTTCAGAAAAAAGCACTATGTTACAAATCCTATTAAAAATTTTTTTTAAAAGTTTAACTGAATGTTTTAATGACTTTTGTGAGAATAACAATAAAAATAATTTGTATATTTATTTTTTCACACTTCACCATATCCCCCTCTTCCCCGTTGTCACATGTCATGCCATATTGCAAACACATATAGAAGTTCAGAAAAAAGCACTATGTTACAAATCCTATTTAAAATTTTATTTTTAAAGTTTAACTGAATGTTTTAATGACTTTTGTGAGAATAACAATAAAAATAATTTATGTATTTATTTTGTTACACTTCACCATATCCGCCTCTTCCCCGTTGTCACATGTCATGCCATATTACAAATACATATAGAAATTCAGAAAAAAGCACTATGTTACAAATCATATTTCAAATTTTATTTTTAAAGTTTAACTGAATGTTTTAATGACTTTTTCGAGAATAAAAATACAAATAATTTGTATATTTATTTTGTCACACTTCACCATATCCCCATCTTCCCCGTTGTCACATGTCATGCCACATTACAAATACATATAGAAGTTCAGAAAAAAGCACTATGTTACAAATCATATTTCAAATTTTATTTTTAAAGTTTAACTGAATGTTTTAATGACTTTTGTGAGAATAACAATAAAAATAATTTATGTATTTATTTTGTTACACTTCCCCATGTCCCCATCTTACCCGTTGTCACCCGTCATGCCATATTACAAATACATATAGAAGTTCAGAAAAAAGCACTATGTTACAAATCCTATTTAAAATTTTATTTTTAAAGTTTAAATGAATGTTTTAATGACTTTTGTGAGAATAACAATAAAAATAATTTGTATATTTATTTTTTCACACTTCACCATATCCCCATCTTCCCCGTTGTCACATGTCATGCCATATTACAAATACATATAGAAGTTCAGAAAAAAGAACTGTTACAAATCATATTTCAAATTTTATTTTTAAAGTTTAACTGAATGTTTTAATGACTTTTGTGAGAATAACAATAAAAATAATTTATGTATTTATTTTGTCACATTTCCCCATGTCCCCATCTTCCCCGTTGTCACCCGTCATGCCATATTACAAATACATATACAAGTTCAGAAAAAAGCACTATGTTACAAATCCTATTTAAAATTTTATTTTTAAAGTTTAACTGAATGTTTTAATGACTTTTGTAAGAATAACAATAAAAATAATTTGTATATTTATTTTGTCACACTTCACCATATCCCCATCTTCCCCGTTGTCACATGTCATGCCATATTACAAATACATATAGAAGTTCAGAAAAAAGCACTATGTTACAAATCATATTTCAAATTTTATTTTTAAAGTTTAACGGATTGTTTTAATGACTTTTATGAGAATAACAATAAAAATAAATTATGTATTTATTTTGTATGAAATATGATTTTAAGTTTACAACAAGAATTATAACTAATATACAATAGTAATACAACATTAATATGGAAGTGCAATTGAAAATAATAATATTTTGGAATATGAAATGGAATTTAACAGTTTATTTGGCTTTAAATTTTATCTTTACATTATGAACACAAAATACTTCAATTTGAAAATAATTTTAAAATGTAATCTGCTGATTTTTAATGTTTTTATTTTAACCAAAGTGTGTAATGTCATATTTCTTCTTACTCCTTCCCACCCCCTTGTCACAAACTGTCACAATTTCATGAGCCCCCCTCCCCCCCTCCAAGCGTGACATCATTTATGGATGGCCCCTAAGACATCTGAATATTCGATTTGGTCTTAAGGCACCAGAATGGTCATTGAAAAAGACCCGGATGATAATGTAAAGTCTATGGGAGCGTTCTTTTCAAATATCTCGCTGAAATTTTAATAGTTTTACATGATTTTTTTTTTGTATAGGATAGCTGAGGACGATCTACTACCGGCAAAGTTTTTACTTTTTCTATTTTGTTTATATATTTTTTTATATTATGATAGCTTCAATTTCAGAACCGGTTTCAACCGGTTTTGAAATTTAAAGTAATTTTTTAAAAAATCTGAAACCAAAATTAAAAAAGTAAAAACTAGGCCGGTTGTAGATTGTCCTCAGATGTCCTAGGCAAAAAAAATCATGTAAAAATATTAAAATTTGAGCGAGATATTTGAAAAGAATGCTCTCATAGACTTTACATTATCATCCGGGTATTTTTCTGTGACTAGTGTAGCGCCTTAAGCTGACTGCAGCACGGAAACCTTTCAATGCAATGTTACCAGTGGGCTACTTTTTTGAAATTCAGATTTCGTGATTGGAATCACTTTTTTGAAAGGGTAAAATCTGCCTTATTTAATAACATGTTATTTAAGATTGTTCTTTAATCAAAAAGGGCAACTTTTTGACGTAAGTTTTAACTTATTTTTGTTCGGAAATGCTTAAAAGTAGGAGATGTTGTTCTACAGGAACTATGTATTCGCACTCATCCCCCCTTTTTTTGTAAAGACAGTAGATTTTTCAGAAAATAGTGTCCAGTGGGTATTTTGAAACAATTTCCGTGCGGAAGAAGAATAACCACTCATTATGGAGTGAAAAACATGTTTGTCGTGTGATTGATTTTGCTTATAACTCAACGGCTAATTTATTGATCAAAAAATTAAAAATTCAGATAGATTCCAAATCGCTTCCATAGTTTGGCTTTTTAGTTTTATATATTTCCGTTAAAAAGTTAATTTGTAAATGTGTCAAAACATTTTGCGCTTGTTGAGCAGAGCTTTTGAAAAATAACCTTAAGAAAAAAAAAATGAGAGAATTTTACCGTTTCAAAAAAGTGATGCCTTTAAAAATTTTAAATTAAAGAAAGCATTGCACAACTGTTCAGCTGATAAGCACGGTCGCATGTTAGTCATAAATTATGGTAAAAAAGGTACTTATTATTACTTGTGGAAGTTTACTTCGTTGGAGATCAGAATCTAGGCCTCCGGCATATTATAACAACTCAACACTAGAACGGTTCTGAACGGTTATTTTGACCGCTGCCATATGAATATATTTCTGTTCAAACCAGAAATTTAATAATAAAATAAGTTTAAAAGACACACACACAACCAGACACACACACACACGCACACACACACACACAGAGAGAGAGAGAGAGAGAGAGAGAGAGAGAGAGAAGTTGCGTTTTAATATGCGAATCGAGATTTAGCTAATCCTAGATTTTCATCCTTAAACTTGATGAGGCGATTGTTTTTGCTATCGTTTCCCGACCATAAAAGATTAATATATCGTAAGAAAACAGAAAAAAAATGTTTTCTTAATTATCTTTTTTTTTTCCCATTAAACTAACTAGTCGAAATACCAACATCAAAATCTTCTTCTTTATCATAAATGTTACTATTTCAAAATGTTTACACACGTTAACACATCAGTGTTGTAAGTTTTCCATCGCTGCATGAACAGTTGATGTAATATAGAGCTGTGAAAAAACGTAAAAATATGCAATTACAGTGCTCCTTCCCAGCGAATTGTTCTCAAATTCACATCGGATCTGATTTTCTTGGACAAAAACAACTCATGAAATTTGGTTCAAATCTAAATTCAACTTCAAACCTTTTTCGATAGTACAATGATGAAAATGACACAAAAAAGCAATTACTATGCTCTTGGAATATTTCCAAATTGATGGAAGGCCTGCTGACCATAGCTAAAAACAAAAACAAAAACTTCTAAGCAGAACTCATAAATCTTTTGATGGTACAATAATAGAGCTGGCGCGAGAATCGCTATTACAATGTCTTCATCCAGCGAAATATATCCAAATTAAATGAGGACCACATGATCATAGCCAATAACACGCAAAAAAATTTCGTTCCATTCTTTGCAAAATTTCAAACCGTTTTCGATAGCACAATAATAAAAATGACACAAAATCACTATTACTACACCCTTTGAATATTTCCAAATTCATGGAAGACCTGCAGACCATAGCCAAAAATACACACGAAGAATTTGGTTCAAGTCTAAATATAACTCACAAAATTTTTCGATGGTACAATAATGGAACTGGCACAAGAATCGCTATTACAGTGCCAACTAACGAAGTATTTCCAAATAAGATGAGGACCAGAAGGCCATAGCAAAAATTTGTCCATATATACCATAGCAAACCATACAAAAATTTGGTTCAATTCTATGCAAACTTTCATGCACTTTTAGATAGTAAAATAATGAAAATGAAACAAAATCGTTATTACTACGCCTATAAAATATTTCCGAATTCATGGAGGACCTGTTGACCATAGCCAAAAATGCAAACGAAAAAATTGGTTGAATTCTAAGCACAACCCATAAATGCTTCGATGATACAATAATGGAACTTGCGCAAGAATCGCTATTATAGTGCCCTGTTCAAGGGAAATATTTCTAAACTAAATGAGGACCGGATGAGCATAGCCAATAATATACGAAAACATTTGGTTTCATTCTATGCAAAACTTCATACACTTTTCCATGATGTAAAAAAGACATGCGGACGGCCGGACAAAGATTTTTTATAAATATGTTTCTAAGAATCTCTGACCTCTAAAACATAAAATACCGTCAAAAAAATTTTTATTACAATTTTTTTCTTCTTTGAAAAGAGGAAAGTAAATTTCGAAAAAGTTTAGATTATGCCCTTAGTTATATTTACTATACGAGTATGCATCGTGGAAATAACTTATTTAGTTTTAAATTATCAGAGTAGCATTTCCAAATCCACAAATATTTAAACAAACATGACTGCTATTTCGTATAAATATGTTTCTCGAGATCTTTGAATTCTAAAACATATAAAACCGTTAAAAACCGAAATTCGAAAAATTTTTAATTACAGATTTTTTTTTCTTTAAAATGAAAAAAGTAAATTTCGAAAGCTTTCAGCTCATGCCCTTAGTTATATTTATTACACGAGTATGCATCATGGAAATAACTTATTTAGTTTGAGAATATCAAAGTAGCATTTCCATATCAACAAATATTTCAAATATCAACAAACATGACAAATTAAAGTGTATTAAACGTAACACGTTAGAATTCCCTCTTTACATAATATTACACAGCTGTATGACATTACCAGAATCCATTCATTTGTTTGTAGCCACTTACGTCATTTGAAATGTTAACTATGTTTTAGATTTAGAACATGTTACTGTTCCAAATCGAATAATATCTAAGGAGAAGGTATTTATGGAAATTCCGTTTATTGCATCCTGCTTTACCGCATTATTGTTCTCACAATTAAAGTGCAAAGTTTAAAGTATATTTATATATTGAACACTATAGTATATCTTAACGGAGAGTAGCATTAAATGCATAATTTTGTTTTTATAATTACAAGGTGGAACCCGTCGAATTTTGACGAAAGAAAATGCTTAAGAAAGAATTGATTCATTGATTTTTAATAAAGCTATAAAATTATTTACAATAAAAAATGCACTTTACATTGATCAGTCTAACTCTTAAACCAGTGATATTTAATCTAAAGTTAACACAATACTATTTCTATAAAACTCAGCGGAAGGAATTGTTAAAATTAAACTTTAATCGTATATCTAACCAGTAAAATATAATGAAGATCTACGTTTATGATAAAATTATCAATTAACACTAATATAGACTAATGTGCTTGGCATTCCCAATAAAAAAAATAGCAAAATTTATTCCACTTTGACTCAATCATTGAATTTTTCCCGTGAAATTTAATTCAGACATCATTTTCATAATATCATAATTTACATGTGCACCTTTCACATCCGTATATATTCCAATTTTTTAAAAAAACTCTATTTTAATTTGATCTTTATAAAATCATTTTAATTCAAAACTTGAAGTCTCGATTGCTATTACAGATGTAAACAACAACTAAACTATTTATATTCTTTTAAAAGTAAATGAAGATTTCTGAAATAATCTGTATGCATTAAGGGTGTATTTCGATTCAAACTGCTTATTTTCCGAATTATTTTTGAATCCACTTTTGCTCTCAAACTCATCAAACTCGCAGATACTCTTATTTAGAAACTACACAAGGTGCCATGACTGTCGATTCTTTCATAAATGCAGAAAATATTGCAAAAAAAAACCAATCAAAAACGGCATTTTGTACAGATTTTTCCGAAGCGGGAGATTTGGGGACGAAAAAAGTATCATACTGAGTAGATAATTGTTCATAAATCAAATTCTAATGAATGGAGTGTAAAATCACACCACACGGCACCTTGTACGTCTCTTCAAAAATTCCCCAACAAGTTTCATGTTTCTACTTTTAAAAGTGTGTCTGAAATTGTATCGGAAAATTTCGAGCTGTTGAAGGTGGAAAAGCGTTTTTTCGAATACACCCTTACATACGATATACAATATTCTTGTGACATCACATGAGGCAAAATGGTGATTTTTAGACTCTCGAACTCGAATTATTGCCAAGATCTTTTTTATTTGCTTGTCTAACTCGATGAATTGAATTCGAAAATAATTGGTATAGTAACAAAAAAGTTAAGAAGAGGAATTATCAGTTTTTTCGTTTTGATTTTTGTTCAAAATCTAGTTTTCAAGCAATCGTTATCATGGAATGGCTTCTTATGAAACTACGTTTTTCTTTATGATGTTTTTTTTTTCAAAGCTTCTCTGATTTAAATTGTTACAACCCAAGGACCTTTAAAGGTAAATGATTCAAACTTGGAATATGTTTTTTTAATTATTTTGCTTTCATTTTCTTTCAGGAAAGTTGACTAAATATATATATTTTTTGAAACTATCGTTTTTTAAATAAAAGTTACATTATATTTTTTCAAAATTTTACTTTAAATGGAGCATCGTTTATACGACGCCGAAGGGACTATCGAAAAACGTCGTATAAACGATAACGACGTATAATCAATTTTCTCTTCCAAGACTATAACTAATTTTTTTTCACTTAATTCTAATGTTTAACGTGATGATTTGCATGAATTTTTAAATTAAACAAAGCAAAATAAACAAATAATCTTAAAAACGGGACGGGAGGATTAGTAAGCAATTTAAATATGCGTACCTTTATTTATGTTTCATCGAAAGGTTCCTCATCTGCAGTTCATCATTTCCTTTCCATTTAAAGTCAAAGATCAAAAACCCCGGGTGGCCAACTAAAAGTCGCCAATACTGATAATAACAGTTAGAAGGATAGTCTATTTGCAACTTAAAACAGATCGGGAAAGCTAACCATTCCCGAGAAAAGAATTGCCCCTCCCAGTGTAATCTGTTACACGTAAGTTGGTTTTTCAGACTAATCCAACTCCAGCCCACATTTTTATAGTGTGGAGTGCATTTAAACACACTCTTTGGTGTCATTCATATCTCCCGACTTCCGCTCGTTTGTAAAATACACAAGAAAAATAAACAAAAATAAACCTATACAAAATCGAAAAATCAACGTATAAACGATTTTGGGCGTCGTATAAAAGATATATTTTTACATTAAAATGAATAGGAATGAGTCGGGAACACATTAAAAGTCGTATAAATGTAAACGTCGTAGAAGTGATCGTCGTATAAACGATGCTTTACTGTAATTTTAATAATTTTTAAAAATTATTTTTTTAAAATGTTGAATCAAAATTAAAGTTTAGATATTTCTATTTATTAAAGTGTAAAAAAAAAATGAAATTCGACAAATAATGTTTTGAATTATAACGATTTTAAACGACCCCACTTTTTAAATAAATTTAAATTTTTTAATCAAATATGAGAAGTTTTATCATGTGATTTTGTTTACAAATGCTATGGTTAACTATTACAAAAAAAAATTCAAAATTTTAACTGAATAAATACATATATTTTTTTAATGTGTCCTGGCCCCCCTTAAATTAAAAATTTAAATGAACTCTAAAATTCAGCAAAACGGTTCAGCATAAAAATAAGTAAAATAAAAATAAAATTTTAAAAAGCTTATAATTTCACCGATTCGTTGTTTTAGGTATTTTTACAAATCTTTGCTTAAAATATTTTTAGGTTTTTACACTTTAATGCAATCTTTGCTTCTAAATACGGAATTCTAAATAATCTTACAATCTGTAAATGTATAGTTGAAGAAATATAGGGAGTGGTGAAAAGAAGCCAGCGATGACTATTTTATTTTTCATTGGAATATGATAAATGTAATCTTTTAAAAAGTCTCGAGAGTAAAAATGCATATAATAAAAAAGATTTATGTTTCAAAATTCTATTTTTACTCTTTTTATGCAGTAACTCAGACTTTTAAAAATATTTATTCAAAAATGTTTAGAATTCTGAGTTTAATTCATATTTTTTTTAAACATAAATATTTCACAACGTATATCAAAATCAGGAAAAAGCGTATTTATTTTAAGTCTGAAACTTATTGGATAATATTTAAAAAATTGTTAATATTTAAAATATTGATTAAAAAATATATATAAAAAAAGGAGAAAATTTTTCCCGATACTGTACCTACCAGTATTGGAAAAGCATTTTGAAATATATTATAACAATTTTATGAAGTATAACTCTAAATTCTTATAAAACTTGAGATATAATGTGCTCGCAGGTTCTGTACGTATGTATGTGTGTTTACGTAAAGCGATAACTCTTGATAGAAATATCCGATTTGCTTCAAATTTTGGATATAGGTTCACCCTGATAAGAAAAAAGTTTTTTCCTGAATAGTTGTTTGGGTTCATGGGTTAAATATAAAGGGGAAAGGGAAACTAATCCCCTTAATTTAGATTTAGAGGTTTTTCTTGCACAATTATCAGATTTTCTTCAAATTTGATATACCGGATCTGATAAGGAGCATCCCTGATTAGATTTGGAGGTTTATTGGTTAAATACGAAAGGAGAAAATGTAAGAGCAAATCGTCCCCCCATTTGAACTCAGCTAAATGGTTGTTTTGTCGATTTCTTTATATTTGGAGGGATATTATTCTTTGAAATAAGGATATAACACACAAATTTAGTGAATAGTCTGAGTTCAATGCCATCAATTTAATTCGGCAATTTTCTTTTTATTATTTCAATTTCCTAGAGTGCTGAGTGGGAACTACTGCTATATAATATTAAAAGCAAAGTGTATAAGCTAAGAATGCTGTATATTTTGCGGTATTCTGCGATTTTCTATTAGCTTTACTCATATTAACTTTTTCAAGCTATACAAATGTATGTACACACTCATATACTTATTTATATATAAATGCTAATTCATAAATATCGAAACAATAGGCTATCTCCTTAAATAATACCCATAAAATATACTTTCACTTGTAAAGTTTCATGAGAAAAAAATGCCAAAATTTGATGAGATAAGTTGCAACTGAATGGGAAGGGGGTCTATTTGAGAAAATTAAAAAAATAAATTTTTATGTGGCTCTCGTGGTATAAAATTTACAATAAGGAATTTTTTTCTTATCTATTCCTGAATTAAAGAAACAAACACAAAATCACCTCGATATCTACAATTCTATAAGATGTAATAAAATCATAAAATATCAATATTCTTGACTTATACTAACTTAACCTTCCCTCTAAGCGGCGTGTTCTTAACACAATTTCAATGCAGGATAGGGATCATTCACAAATTGTACTTTAATAATGATTGATGAATTGATTTAAGATAGTGCTTCTCCTTCGGAGATAAAATAGCAGCGTATAAATTTTACGATAAACTTGAATTAAAATATGCTGGTGATCTGCATTGCACGGGTCGATATTAGAGCTCCCGATTATACGTTTATACGAGTATACGTATAATACGTATTATTCGAAATACGTATTTGCTATACGTATAATTCGGCATCGGCAGTTATACGTATTACACGAAACAGCATATACGGTACATCGTATATACGGATTTTACCCAAGCGGTTAAACGTATAAACGTCTAAACGCTTTTCTTCAATGTATGAAATTCGCTGTTTCAGTATTTTCTTGCGGATTAGAGACATTGAGAAATATCCGGTAGAGCATCCCCATCGCGATTCTTTGTTCAAAGAACTACAATGTGTTTACTTAACTACTACTTGTTATGCACGTACTTAAAGAAATCTGAATACTTCCTCAGTTTAGACTTTGGTTTTTTTTCCAAAAAAGCTAAGTTATTTATTATAAAATGTCTTACATTAGTTGTGGGTAGAATCAAACTAATCTTTGGAAAATCTGCGACGCAGTACTTAGTTTTTTATATTTTCTTGTATCTTTAAAAGAAGAAAGTATTGGATTTGGGAATACTTTCGACGGGTTTACACGTTTTAGGGGTAAGAAAGTCCGAAAAACATCTTTTTACAAAATATCTGCCTGTTAGTTTATGAGTCTGTGACTTTGTCTGTCTGTATGTGACATGGTTTTTGTGAGTTTTCTACCTCAAGACATAATACATAGAATTAAGTAACATATATGGGGGAAACTAGGGCACATGTGAAAATGGGGCATATGAGAACATTGCCATTTTTCACTAGTTATTATATATTTTTTTATTTCAAAAAATTATCAAAAATGGGAGCACCTATAGACATATGGAAAAATTTTTTGAAACTCTTCGACATTTTGTTTGTCCCCAGGAGCCAAAATACTGCTTACTGTACTTAAAAGTAAAATCTCCAGCTTGATAAAAGAATAATTTTATTTATTTATTCTTCTTTTTTCTTTATTTAACATATACTATGGATACTAATAAATATTTATGATATTTTTTATTTTTAAAATTGAGAAATGCTAATGATTTGTCATTTTAACTCTTGTGGGAATGTGGGGCACTTATGAAGAGTCTAGTTGGGGTCGATCTGAATATGTCATTAAATTGCCCAATAATCATTCAGTGATTCTATTCCTTTTAGTTAACTTTGTGAAAATAATGCCAACTCCATTATCTACATTTTTATAGAAATAGAAGACATTTCTATCATATAAAGTTGATTTTGTGTAATAGAAACTTCTACAAACACAACTGTCAGCAAATACATAAAAAGCAACAAGCTCTTTACGTTCAATTATAATTTAAATAAATTTCATGTTTGCTAAATTGCAATAAATGCTATACATTATTTTATTTAACAGTTTTCAATACTATTTTTTATGCATCATTAATGCAAAAAATATTACGTTTAACAACTTTGCAAATTTTTCTGTTTCATTTGTTGCAAACTTGTAGTATTATTTTACTTCCATTTCTAAAACAGCTATTTTATTTGGTGTTTTGAAAATAGATATATATATTAAGAAAATAAAATTTTTAAACTTATAACTACCGTGAAATCACCATTATTTACTCCCCCCTTTCTTTTAAAAGCAAAAGAAATTAATTTTGGAGGAAGCTTATAAATGTAAAACAATTTTTTATCCTTAATTTACAGGCAAATAAGGCAAATATAGGAATGAGAATCTTTCGCCTTTTGGTAGTTTTCCTATAAATATTATCCAAATGCCCCCTCTCTAAAATCTCCCTCAAACAAAAAGCCCTAAGCAAAATTTAAATTCTTTAATTATTTTCTCAAGTTTACTTCTTTATTATTTTTTTTTTGTTATATTGCAACAATATTTTATCAATTATCTAAGCCCACCCCCCCCCCAAATCTACTTATTTTTATTTTATAATATTTTGCTTAAACATATAACTCAGAAACTAAATAAATATACATATATTTTTCTTTATGGTGAATTTAATAAATAATACAACTAATGATTAAGGTAACATATGAAAAAGATAATAAAAACATGTCAAAATTTTTTTCCCTTGTGTTCACATGTTTTCCTTATGTGTTTACAACTGCTCTTTCGTTGGGGCACATATGAACTTTTTTTTTAATTCAATAAGCTATTAAGAAGAGTAAGAAGACCTGTAAAGTTAATTTTTAAAAAATACCATGCGTAAAAAAAAGTTCTATTTACTATATAGAGTAGTTTTGCTTATAGAAATCAACCCAGTTATGGACAAAAAGCTATGTTTATGTGAACTGTTCACATGCATCCCAGTCTCACCTATATATTCAAGTAGTCCCTGGTAGATATTGTTGCTGACTAGTTTTGTATGTAAATCGTTCAACAGGTGGTTGTACTTTGCTGTATTTTATTTACGATTTCTGCAGTAGCTCTATCTCTAGAATTAATGCATGGATTTTCATCAAACTACAGATTCAGTTAATGCTGGATATGAAGTGATTCTATGTAAGTTCTGGTGAGAATGTCAAGATTAAAAAAATGAAATTTTATTATACATTAACAGAGTTAGAAAATATTAGCTCCATGAAAAGAATAGCATTTACGTTCGGGTGCAATCTTGAGTGTAAAACAATAAGTGAATAAAGAATTTTTAAATAATTAAAAAGAAAAAACTAAATTTAACAAGAATTCACAGTAAATCCGAAACATTTATGCTCTCATTCTTTCCTCAAAAAGTGTTTAATTTTGCTGGTTATTTACAATGGATACAGTTTGTATACATTACCTACACAAAATGTAAAATAATGGGGTATCTGAGCTCATTAGCTTGAGATGAACAAAAAAATCTAAATAAATTCGAAGTACAATGTTACTTTTGCAATTCACGGTAATAACTCGCTATTTTGAAAATAGATATTTCACTGTTAGTGAAACGAGATTGGCCAATCAGGAGTCTGATATTTTGTGAAATTTTTGCAAACTGTTTTAAAAAACATACGCTTTTCATAGCTTGATCTTGTATATATGAGATATACTATACGGATTCCTGTCCTAACGCCACCGATTTCCAAATTATTCTTCATTCAGTGACATAAGACTGATGAAGTCCAATATTTAAATTAGATACGATACGTGCAATATACGTATACATTAAATATACGTATTCTAAAATATACGTTTAACTGATACGCCTTATACGTATCCGGATACGTTTAAACGTATATTTTAAAGTATCCGTATAGCAGAAAAACGTATTATACGGATATACGTATATCGTTTAAACGTATAGCTGCTATACGTATCCTATCGCGAGCACTAGTCGATATATCTAGGTCTGGTATTAAACCGATCCATAGGGGAAAAATGTTTGGCCCGGATCGACTTGGAAAAAAATTTTAATTCATAGCCCGGCTCGGCCTTCATTTTTTACATAGTTTTTTACTACATTAAGTTAAAAATTGTTTCATATGGAGGGGTTATGACCATAAATAATTATTATAACTTTTCGTTTTTCATATTTATAATTTTCATTATTAAGAAGCGCCAAAGGCAGTGATATATTTATTTTTTCAATGAATCTTTTTATATGTAAATATTTCACTTATATTTAAATATCGTTAATTCATGTCCCACATGTTGGACACTTTAACAAATGCTATACAGTAAAACCTTTTAAGACAGAATCACGTGGGAAAGAAAAAAATATGTTTATTGACAACTTCTCTTCTTAGGAGACATAAATGTTGTATATTTTCCTTCCAGGTATTATGATATTCATTTTGCGTGGCTCAAAACATTTTCCGTTTAATACAGGATTCGGTAATACGCAGGTTTTTTTCACAGGTGTTTTTCCATATTTTGTTTTATTTTATTTCTTGTCTTTAAATGTACTTTTCTTCAACACTAGAACCGCCATTAGGGGTCAAAATGACCCTAGCCAGATTGATAATAGTTGATTCGAACCATAATTTTCTTCATAAGATATGTTTAATGTATGCGGCGCAAATATATATTAATTAAATAAGTTAAATAGTTTAGAATTAAAATTCTGGTGAGAAACTATTTTTGTAAAACTTGAGTAAAATATCCGGCGGTTTTAGTGTTAAAAACTGAATTTTATTTATTTATTTATTTTTTTTTTTGTAAAATAAAAGCGGTTTAAAAATACATGTCTTTTTCATAAAAATTTTTGGGCTGAGCCTAATTTTACTTATTTTATACAAGGCCTAAGTCAGTCAGAGACAGAGATTTTAATACGCGTTGTGTCGAAATCGGGGCTGAAAATTTAGTTCCGTGTAGACCTAGGAAGATGGAAGCCAGTCCCGGTACTATATGAAAAAATACGTTAGTCCCTGCACTAACGAGTCTTCAGAAATAAGTAACATCCAGGTCGTGGCCCGGACTGGGCTAGGAATACAGACTTATTTTTAATAGCCTCGTCGGTACGTTAAAAAGCCTGAAGTTGTGAGAGCTAAAAATATGAAAAAGCTCTTAATCTGCATGTTAGAAAAAAACATTGATTTAAATAACTGACGAACAATTAAACAGTACAGAAAAGAGGTGGAAATGGTAAAAGGTATGAATTAGAAGTTAAAGCTACAGAAAGGAACTACTTTTCACTTGCAACTTTTTAAAAGGCATTTAAACATTTTATTATGAGCCAAAGTTTCTTTAAAAATTTAAATGCGTTTTTCTGTATGATGAATTTTTACCTCCATTTCTCGTCTTTAAATTATTAAAAGTCAAAAATCGTTGAAGAAAAATAGTGCAAACTTGAAATATCTCTTTTTTAAATATTCTACAGTAATTTTGTTTCGGCAAACATTTACTTTTGATAATGGGATTTTTTTTTATGCTATATCTTTTTTTAAAATAAATATTTTTAATATATTTAAAATCAATATAAAAAAAAACTGAAACAAAACTAAGCTTAAATTAAATAGAAAAAAATTTAAATTCATGGATAATGTTTCGTGTTATAATGATTTTAAATTATACCATTTAAAACAACATTAATCATTTGAAATTTTTATGAACTTTATAAGAACTTTTAGGATGGGATTTTGTTTGCAAATTACATGGCTAACCACCACAAAAAAAAAAAAAAAAAAAAAAAAAACGAAAAAAAATCGAAATTCTAACTTAATGGATATATTTTTTACATGCTTCCTAGAACTGTGAAAGTAACCTTGTTTTTTTAATTTGTGTCTAATCCCTTAAAACCTGATGAATTATTTAAATGGCTCTAGCTATGTGAGTTTTGCAGATATGGTATTGGTATTATTTATGACAGCCTGTTATATGCTCGAGGGATACAGGTCCTAGGGGGAATGTCCTCCGTGGGGTCTTTCTAAGATAACGTAACCCATATTTACGCAAGGTTACTCAAGATTAGAAGAAAATCATAAAAACTCGGAACGGTTAGGCCGACGGACGCGGTTGGGTTTGAACCCAGCACCTCCCGTCAACCAGCTTCGAGAGCATAACCTCTTAGCCACTGGTGGTGCTTTTGCAGGTATGAAGATGCAATTTTTGCATTTTATTCAGAATTGGGTAAGGAAAGTTTTCTTAATTTGAATTTTAAGTCTACGGTGTCCGTATAAAAATTTTATTCTCACATTTTTTGAAACAGACCCCCCCCCCCTCCCCTTGGATTTCCAATTTATGTCATCATATTTTAAACTCCCCCCCCTTTTTTTTCAGTTCATGCCATCATGGCAACATATTTTGCACCTTACTTTTAACGAATCTTTGCAGTTCGAAGTATGGATGCAGAACCAATTTTTAAGGAAATAGGCCTATTGTTTCAATATTTATTAATCACTTTGTATATCAGATATTATTGCAGAGATTGCAGCATTCGACTATGAAGTGTCTAAATGTTCTGTTTCTATTTTAATCAAGTTCATTTGCTGCTTACTTGTTGAATGACACAGGTGAGTAGCCATGAAAATTCTTACTCAATCGCTGAATCAATGTTGGTGTTGCGTCAGTGACATGAATTGAAGTGAACTGAATAAAACTAATGTTTTATTCAGTTATATTTTTTACTAAAGTTGAATATTTTCTAATATTCCTTTTTTTTTGCTTTGATGTTGTAATGTCGTGTTTTTTGAGTGATCTTGAAATAAATGTATTTTATTTGAAAGTAAAGGACTTTATTTTTAAGACAGCTATAATATATCGGGTAGAACCAATGAATCCTCATCATATTTTGAAAAGATTATTATTAGTTCCGACCCGTTAAGCAGTGTAAAAAATGGCTTTCGGTTGTTCATGTAAAAGTTGGTATAATCCATATATGAGATATTTACTAATACAGAAGAAGATTCATAAACTAATAATGTATAACTTTAAAAAAGCAGCGTCAAAAATATATGTCAATCAAAAAAAAAAAAAAAAAAAAAAAAGCAGTCATTCGTTTCCATGTTCCGAATAAATCAAAACTATCACAGAAAGAGTCAAAACCCTGGTGTATTTCTTGGAGAAAAATAAAATATATATTTGCAGGCGAAACTTTATTAATATACTTGCATTACTTAAAATAATAGAACACTCCCAAATCACTTTGTAGAAACATTTTATAAGATGTTAAAATAGAACTTACTATCAAGGAAGGTCTCCATTGGGGGCATACTCAGAATTTTTTGAAAAAAATACGAATTAAGCTACTCATGTAAGTAATAAAGGATCAGTGAAAATTAGCGGCGGAATTACATTATTAGATATGTAAAAAAATAAAATAGTTTGGAATAATTGGCGTGAAATGCTGAAAGCGACGCGGGATTTGGCGAGCAGTGCATTTCCTCGCCAAAAGCAGACGATTTTAACGAATCTGAAAATTGATTTTAATTGACTTCACTGTTAAAAATCTGCAGCATTTACTGCGACGTCACTCCACTACTTTTATAGAATGTCTCTCTTCTGACCAATGAGAATGCTCTATAGCACGGTGAATTGACCGACTAATACACTGTTAAAATTCTGTTGCATTTTGTTGTAACGCACTCCACCGCTTGTATATAATATCTCTATTCTAACCAATGAGAAAGCTCCATTTTACGGCCAAGTAACCGTTTTCTATACAAGCAAGGGAGTGCGTTGCAACAAAATGCAGCAGATTTTTAACAGTGTATTTTTCAATTTGGAACAATTTTAATCAATTTAAATTGTGTTTTAAATGATAAAATATATTAATTTCATTTTGTTATAAGTACATATAAACGTATATGACAAAATTACACTTAAAGTAAAGTAAAAATGCAAAGCTAAAATTACTTAAACTAAACTTATTTAAATAAATTGAACATAGAAAGTTTTTTCTTTAAAAAGTATTCGAAGCATATAAGCGTATTTTTCAAAATTTTGTTTTTCCGCCAACCGGAGATAAATCGCCAAATAAACGAAATTTTTATTATTTTTTTACGGACGTTATAAAGAGGTTCCGCCGAATTTTTTTTTATAAATATATAAACTATATGAGAAGAACATTCTGTAGTTTTTTCAGATTTTTCTGAGTATGCCCGTATGGAGACCTTCCTTGTAAGTCAAGTGAATTTATTGGCAAAAAAGATCTTCTGGGTCGAAGAAGTAAAATTATTTTGTAAACACATATGAATACAAATATCTGTATTATGACAAAGTAGATAACCAATAGTAAAAAAGAAAATTGGGATTTTAACAAATTCATGTGTGACGGTTTCTTTTCGGCGAACTATACAATTACTACAGAAATAAATTTGAAAGAAAAATTAAAGGAAAAGATTTTTTAAGGGAATGCTGAAGAGAGAAAATCTTTTTCTTTCGAAAAGCCAAAATGAAAATAAAAACGCATTAATTTCATTAGAGTATTGAAAAGAGAAATAAAATAATTATATTTGAAGGGGAAAATTGTAAAATTAAAAAAGAAAAAAATAGAATACTCTTTAGTTTGATTAATAATTAAGTACTTTCTCAATGTATAAAATTCATTTATTTGTTTATTGAAACGCAATTGCGAGGCATTCTATTTCAATAACCAAGTTTCCTTTCAGTAAATAAAACATAAAAAAAGTTGCATTTCATGTTTTCTTAAATTTGAAATGCTAAATTATTATAAAATATAATTCTAGGTGCCTATATTTTCTATGGATCTCAGTAAAAACAATTCTATAAAAAATAATATAATCAGTTCGCGATTGATAAATAAAGTTAGATTGAAATTTTGAGATGTTAGAATTTCAATAAGTTGAATTGCAGCAAAACATTTTTTAAATAAAAAAAAATCAAAATTTAAAATAAGTTGGAAATAAATGCTCTATCTCCATCAGTTCGATGCATTAGTTTTACTTATTTTTGTATATCTTTGCTTGAAGGATTTTTAGTATTATATTTCTTGATGCATTTTGCCATTAAAAATAAAATATCTTTCAACGTATCTAAAAAAGTGCGAGGAAAAAAATTGTCTTTAGTCGATAACATGTTGAATATTTATAAATGTGTATTTTATAAAAAAATGTGTTTGATAAAAAGTAAGCAGTAAATTCAATATCAATTTTTTTGCGATCCCAGACTTGTAAGTAAAATTGACATGAGTATAAATATGGATTTCTTTGATTTTTTGGACATAAAGCTCAGAGTGAAATTTTATCTTATGATCTGTATAAAACGTAGCGTCAGTTGAGGTATTTATAAATATAAAAGGGGGTAATTATAATCACCGCCATATTGGTGTAAAATGTGTGTGGTAAAATTTTGTTTCACACTTTAATTTTTATGTTAGATGTATCAGTAGTCTGAAGCATTTTTGAGATCCGAATAGCAATTTGAATCAGTCTGCGAAAATTATTGATAAACAGGTTTGTCAGTTTCATATTCTAATGGTCCCAATTACCCGAAATAAATGTGTACAGACAAGTATAAATAGAAGACTTTGGGTATAGACTTTGGTTACGTGTACCGGGCCAATACTGGCTATCACACGTCACTAACGGTCGGGGCTTAATAGAATGGTCATAATTTCCACACTAGTGATCTTAACCCCCTGACTGCCCAGCAAAAGGGTAAATTTGTAATGTTGTTTTCTCTGCAATTTATAAAAAAATATTTAAAAAAGAGGTTTTTTCCAACTTGATACAAAATATGTTATTACATATAGGTGTATAATCTTTGAGAGTATTAATCCTAAATTAATTTTTCAAAACTGGGTTTAGTTTGTAGACTTATATTAATTTAAATATTGCTTATGTAGCAGCGAAACCTGCAGTGTAGTGTACGAAAAAATCCGGTCTCGGCAGTCAGGAGGTTAATTAACCCAAACTATTGTTATTGTGAGATTCTAATGGAATAGTTATAACCATGCCTTTAACTTAAAAAAAGAACAGCTATGAGAATTTAAACTTTTAAGAGTTGTTTACAAAGGGTCAAAGTTACTTTCCATGTACTGATAACACCACTTTTCCAAATAGAAAGGGCTCCACCAGTGGCCGAGAAGTACGGACTTCTCAACTGGTAGACGGCAGGTGCTGGGTTCGAACCCAATCGCGGCTCTCGGCGGAGTTTTTGTGGTTTTCTTCGAACCTTGTGTAAATACGGGTTACGTTCCCTTAGAAAGACCCCCACGAAGGGCACTCCCCCCTGGTCGTATATCCCTAACGTAGATAATCGGACGACAAAAATAAACCAAACCAAATAGAAAAAAGTAAAAAAAAAAAAAAAAAAAAAAAAAAAAAAAACAATAACAATGTTGAAAATCTAGAAAGTAGTTCCCTTCTGGCCCTATCTTTTGTTAACCCTTGCTAGCATGGGCAAATTCTGTTAGTAAAATGAAAAATTATCGACTGACACCGGAATTTAGAAGCAACTTTTTGAGAATTTAAGAATCTCATATTTTAAGTTTTCAATGTAAAAGCAAAATTTTATTAGAATATTACTGGTACCGTTCGTAAATTTAATATTAAAATTAGGAATCTCGGATTGGGCACACTGTGCCGGAAAGGGTTAACTCCTTACCGGTCGCATTAAATTACGTTTTAAAAAAAAATCTTTAAACTCACTGTTGACACCACTTTTTTGAAAAACAAATATTCATCTTATTTAACCCATTAGTGCCTAGCATCCCTTTTTAGAGACGCTTCTAAAGGTGCATTCAGCACTGTTTTTGACACTGTTTTTGTAAAAAAGAAAAGCAATAATTATTTTATTTAAATGATGCATTTTCGTGATTAATCAACTAAACTCAAATCTTCTAAAAATAGTGGTGCCAACCAAATAAAGTTTACACAAAAGATGCTGTGCACGAATGGGTTAATCACAAGTAAAATGATACCAGAATAAAACCAATTACACTATTTTATAAAACTGGTTGGAATCAAACAATTCTGAATAAAGCCGTGACGCTTGCAACCCGTGAATTTCTCGGGCGCGACAATTAATTGGTTAAATGAATATTGGAATATATAAAGCTTCAATTCCATATACTGTCATATGAGTACACAATATGAGATATTTCCATATAAACAAGCTTCTCTGGTGACAAACGGCCGAAAACACAACTTGTTTCATGCTTGTATATTAACTTCAATGTGTATTTTTCATGATTGATATTTTTAATCACTAGTCCAAAGTATTTTTGAGATCTGAATAGCAATCTGAAACAGTTTACGAAATTTTTGTGGTGTAGTAATTGTGTATACAGAAATTGTGATAGTTTATCACTCGAAAATGCATCACTGATGAACTTATCGTTAGCTGTATCTCTTACAATATTTATTAGCTTGAATTATGCTAATCAAAACACAAAATAATTGTTATCAGTTCCTGGACTTTTTAGCATTTCAATAAGCGATTATTCGCAAATAGTTCGGCTTCTTGCTTACATACATGGATTCCGTTCAGTCTTTAAAATTACCCGATTTCCAGCGCGAGTAGGATTCTTGAAAAAAAAAGCGTAGTATCTTGTAATAATGCATGTGATTAAAACTAATCGATATGTATTGGCATATTATGTATTCTCATGAAATCATATGAAGAAATAGCAAAAATTTCAAAAACCTTTTATAAACATTTCGATTAATTTGATGAATGTGGATTAATGATTATGTGCATCGGGTAACACATGAAAGATTGCCGGACCGCATGCAGCCCGCAGGTTGAGTATGGCTGCTCTAGATCTTGACCACAGAGTAAGGACAGAGCCTCAACTCGGCTTGAAAAGAACGCCCTCAGTGGATCACTTAAAAACTAAACCATCGCGTTGGCGATTTTTATCCTCGTGATTTCTGTTTAACTGTAACCCTATTCTGGCTTGGCACTTCTTGCTGAATGCTGATTTGATTATCTTTGCACACGTGCTTATGCTATTTGATCTTAGATTTCCGCGCTTAAATTGATTCGTAATTATTACTGTTATTGTTCTTGAATTTTCAAGTTTAGATTATTAGGTCTTTATGTTAAGAAGAGACACATGTATTGTTTGCAAGACGAATGCGTCAAAGTTATTTCATATTAAAATAATTCTTTCATAAATTTCAAAACAAGAAGCAGCAAGCCGTCGCTGTATTTTTTTTCTTTTTTCCTTTATAATTTGTCGCCAAGGAAGCGATATTTCGCCAAATTAGCAACCTCTCTTATGTTATGATCGTAGTTTCAGAGTCATCCGCTCGTATCGCTACTGTCTATGCGTAATCCCATGTTAAATAAGTTGCCATTACAGTGTATGAAAGTTGATTCTCTGTTCCGTACTCTGTGATCTTGACTAGGTCGGGTTTCCTAGTGTCGTTCCATCACATTTCCCCTGCATGTTGCATCTTTAGGCTGCGAGCGAACAGCACTAGTTTTTATTACACTAAAAGAGCAATCAATTAATCTTTGTTTCCCAACGGAACAAGGGTGAAACCTCTTTAAATGATTTTTGAGGGACTGACCCTACCAAATTGACAAAGGAAGGGGGACTTTTATCTACCCCATCTTCAGTCGTAAAGCTGTCAACTGATTTCGCGTTAGATTCCTCTCTTGAAGTTCAGATTCAGTGCACTGAAAAAGCAGTTTTAGATCAAAGCGCCGACACGACAGATCAAAGATAGTGCAAGAAGTTAATGTTATGTGCGTGGACCTTACTTTCCCTCATAAGGCCCAAACACATTTGACCACTTCTTGAATTTCGGTGTCGGCTCGTTTGATGTGGCGACGCGGTGTTTTTAATCTTAATGAGTTTTACAGGAGAGGGACGGTTGTCCGACAACATAGAAAAATCTTTTCGTCAAGTAAAGTGGATTGCTTATATCCCGATTCTTTTGTTATTTCCCATCTTTTCTATTATAAAGAAACTGCAAATGGGTCCTATATAAAAGACTTCCCCAATTTTTTCAAGAATTCAGTTTAAGGGAAAAGTATTGCAGTCTGAATCCAACCTTATACGGAGATTTTCCTCTGCAGTTAGATTTTTTCTTTTAGTACGTACTCATGCTTGATCTCTCCGATATACGACTGGGTAGTAAGTATATGTTTACTAGGAGACCTCTTAACCCTTAAATGCATAGGATAGAACGCGTTCCAAAAAATGCGCAATTCAAAGAATCAGAATTCATACCAGAAAAATCTAAATAGTAAATTTTGCTTTATTTAATTACGAAAGGGCTGTCATTAAGGAAAGTGAAAATTGTTCTTTTAAATTTCTGGTGAGAATACGGAATATGTGAATAAAACCCCCAATAAATCGGGAACACTTATGGTATCGAAAATGATACAATATGCATTTAAGTGTTAAAGTCTGTAGCACTGTTACGCTTTTAGTATTCTTTTAAATTCAATTATTATCAAAAATTTTAAAGATAATTCTTGTTATATTTTTATGGGTTCATTAATTTAAATCTAAATAAAATAAAAATTATTTTTCAGTACAAAATTTCTGAAAAAAAAAATCAATTACAAAAAGGAGCTTGGCAGCTATGCTTTTTGTGTTTCCTTGAATGATTAATTTTGCTCAACTCTACCTCAAGTCAATAGTATTTATCATATCATTCAACTAACTCTTTCAAGTGTAGTGGTGTGTTTTATAAAATAACTTAAGTTCAATTCCGAAATGCCATAATGGCAACAGAATTCTGGTAGTTTTACCTTTTTATTAAGCTGTATGCGAAATGCATATTCACAGTATCCGCAAAGAAACTCTTTGGGAGGGTTGAATTCTGATAGGGATTGGCCGACGCGTTTTCACGTAACTTGGCGATAATTATACTTGGCATAGCGATAGACGCTTCCGTCGAGTTTGATTTACTTCGGAGCCGAGTACAAAGTAAACCGAGTACAAAGTAAAAATTTGTGTTTAAAAACTTTTAAAGAGTACAGCTTTCAGTAAGACACGTTCCATCCAATGCAATGCTGCAAGATAAAAGTTACTTTGTACTCGGTTCGGAAGGAAATCAAACTCCTCGACGGAAGCATCTATCGCTCGCCAAGTATAATTATCGCCAAGTTACGTGAAAACGCGTCGGCCAATCCCTATCAGAATTCAACCCTCTCGAAGAGTTTCTTTGCGGATACTGTGAATATGCATGTGAGATATAGCCTTTCTCTTATTGCCAAATAAATTTGCTGTAAAATTCCTGCGCCATTCATTCATTTCAACTCTTTAGAATTGGGAATGCTTTGCCTCTGAAAAGAATAAAGAATTATATATATAGAAAACATAAACATTACGATAAAATATTCTTGTGCTAAAAAATAATCGTACGCATCCCATATTATACATATATGCAGCGTCGTCGTGTACATTTTCAAAGAGAAATTATCATTTTAGACGGAAAATGTGACTTATTCAACGATAAACGCAGAAATATTTTCAGCATTACGAACAATACTTTCGTTCAAATCTGAAACAGCGGTTCCAGATTTCATGTAGGGGAGAGTGGGGATACTTGAGCATAGGGGATACTCGAGCCACCCCTATTATCTCTACAATTTGTCAATATTTCTTTCTAAAACTGGCAACATGGTAACATATTTATAGTTCTGAACATGTAAAAATGAAATCACATACCTTGGTACCATTTTGAAAGTATGGTGATTAACCCTTTGAACTCTGCTGGTAGAATTTCCTATCACATAATTTTAATTCTGAAATGTCACAACGACACCAGAAAATTCGACCAAATTTATTTGAAAAAAGTTTAATGCATTTTTTTTTTTCGCGTATATTGTAAATCGTTCTTTTTTCTTTGCAAAATACTGGTGCGAATGTGACATCTGGCTCAAGTATCCCCTCCATGGGGATACTTGAGCCACAATGTAAAAGAAAAAGTAAAAATTTATTAGACATAGAAAAATAGTTCAAAATTAATTGAAAGTGGTTTTCAATTGAAGAAAAAATATCAAATTTTCATTTTCAATATTTTTTTTTTTTTTTTTGTTCTAAGAAATTATAAAAAAAAAAAAATAAAAAAAATTAAAATTTTAAAAATGGCTCAAGTATCCCCATCTTCCCCTAAATTCTAATGTATGCACGCACATATAACCCAAACAAAAGGGGTAACCAAAGTAGCAAAAGCTCATGTCATAATAATCACGTAATAAAATCTACTAAACTAAGTGCAATAAAGCTATTCTTATAAAACAATTCCAATAAATCTTCATAAAAAGGAGATTTATTCTGAATAAATATTACATGACGTTTCACGAATCAAATCTCCATCTTTTGATATGGAAAGAAAATCACAACTGGCATTCCTAAGGGAAACTCAAGAAGTATTAAACAAAATTGCATTTATGAAAAAGAAAATGATCTGATCTCCTACTTCCCGCTTTAAATTTTATAAATTTTATTCAATTTCATATATAGAAATAGATATTTATCCTTGAATAAAACATAAAAATACCATACATATGTTCTATTAATCACATAAATTGTCATGTCATGTCTATATCTATTTGCATATATTTATCCATATCTATCTATACATTTAAGAAATCGTTATCTGAGATATCGCTGAGAAATAAATTGTAAAAAGTCAACGAAAGCTAAAGAAACGGGTCAAAACGTCAAATAATACAGTTTCAAATAATACAATTCAAATAATACAGTTATCACGATAGGTGTAAATAAGTTAATAGAAACAGATTTTCTTGATATAATGAAAATATAAAAGAAAAACTAGATAGAAAAAGAAGGAAGAGAAGGAAGAAAAAGAAAAAGAAGATAAAAATATTATAGTATCAAAACAAATAGTTTTTGCATAATACAGTAACAATTACAACTGTAAACATTCCCCTTATCATACCTATATTTAGAAAAATTCAGTAATTTAAAATAGGATTATATACTTTATTTAAGAACATTTAGTAACTCTTTTCAGTGATTATTTTTCTTTCAAAATTTTCGGTTTGATGTCGGACTTCCTGAATAAAAAAAGGCAGAAATGACAACCCTGCCCCAGTCAAGTTGACACTTACCGCCATTTTACGGCCAAATTACGCTTTTGTGATTAAGATTAAGTTTCAGTGTGGCGAGTGATCAGGGAAAAACAAAATAAAACTAGTCGTTGGAGGCCACCGTAATACTTACCCATCATGGATAGGCATATGAAAATAAAACATGTGAAAAATATTTATACAATGCACTGCAATTCCAAAACAAAATTTAAATATTGTTAATATACATAGTAATGCTCTATTAATGAACTGCTGATGTACCAATTTCGACAAATTATATAAAACGCCAAACTACTCAAGTAAATACCGAACTGCGTAAAAGAAACATCCTTATAACTCAAAAATAATAATAATATAAGCTAACAGTTTACTGCGTTGGATTAAGCGTCTCATTTTCAATTAAAATATACCTCTGAATTGAAATTTGAATGAAATACAGGGTCATGAAAAATCGAAGAATTTAGAAAACAGGATTACAAATATCTCAGAAACTAATAATTCGATTGACTTCGTTCTGTATGCAAAATGTGTGTTATTTTATTGCCTTTTACGTCCATTCCTTAGAACAAAAAAATTCGAAAATTTTTATATACCTTTCATCAGAACGAATTTTTCGAGAGTCCGAAAAAAATAGTTCCGGATAATCTAAGTTGCTGATATTAAATAGGCTTCGTCCCATTCTTACATACTAACTACATACAAAATTTCAAGTCTCTATCTCAATTTTTTCAGAAGATAGAGCGTTTACAGATAGACAGACAAACGGACGGCAATTTTTTTTTTTTCTAAAAATATGTTTTTCGGAATCTCTACTATCTAAAACGTATAAATCCGTCAATTTTTTTTTTCGATTTTCAAAACGATTGCAAGACTTACCCTATACTACGTATGATGGGTAAGTAAAAACATGCTAAATACAGAGTTTTGTTACAGAGAAATTGGATTTCTTTAATGCCTTTAAATTATTGGAAGTATTTTCTATAAGACAATGCTGGTAGTTTCCCCTTTTTCTACTTCATTTTTCCTTGACCACTCGCTACCCTGAATTTGCATCTGACGCAGTTTACATTTATTTACTACATAATATAAAGAAATACATAAGCATACAAATGCATTCATAAAAGCTGGTGAGATACCTCTTTGATAAATTCCCTTTGGAGAATATGTGGAAATTTATCTCAATTATGCTTCTATAACTCTTTGAACAGTTGTATAATTTGGTTATTGTGAATATTCAGATCAAAAGTGGAAATATATGTAAATCACTAAATTCGTTTTTGTGTCATTAATTGTTATAAATTTGTTGCATAAAGACTGTTAGCTATCTAGAGTCTATTGTAATTTAGTCTCAGATATAAAACCGACACTTGATAATTATCAAATGTGCTAAAATGTATTTAACCCTTTCCGGCACACTGTGCCCAGTCTGGGATACCTAATTTTAATTCCAAACTTGCAATCGGCACCAGTAATATTTTACTAAAATTTTGCTTTTACAATTTAAGCTTTTACAATAAAAGCTCAAACTAAGGATTTCAAAGTATCTAAGAAATTCGTTTGTGAATTCCGGTGCCAGTCGAAAATTTCTCAATTTATTACAGATTTTGCCCGTGCCGGAAAGGGTTAAAGAAAATTAGAATGTCTAAGTAAAAATAATTTAATCGAAGCATATTCTTTGAATGGAAAATAATTCATAATATTTATACAAATTATAATTTTGGCTATGTTTTCCAAATAAAACCGGAAATTTGTGTTTATTTAAAAAACAAAGTAATACATTTCAGTGTATAACAATTAAATTAAATGCAAAACTTTTCATGCAAATATAACGTATCTAGATAAAGTGTTTTTACATACATTTTCATTTGTACAGGCAATTATTTACTGCATAATACTGCATTTATTCTCTTAATAAATCGATGATGCCCTAGAAATTTTTTTTTAAAAAACAATTCCTCAGTAAAAAATGTGACTCGAAAAACATTAAAGAATGTCTTAATTCGAGGGGGAAATACAACTCTAAGTGATAACTGTAAGTAAAATGATTTTTAGAAAAAGAGCATTTATGAACTTCTGTCTCATTAGAAACATAGAATTGTAGCCAATGGTTATCTTATCGAATGATAAAATAAGTATTTAACCCATCCAAGCCAGAATTATTTTTATCTTTAAAATGAAAAACTTGCATTTGATACCAGGTTTATTATAAAAGCAATTTTTAACTTTGTCACGAACTTTATTTCATCAATCAAAGAAAATGTTTCCGTTCAAATTAATTGATAGTTAAACAGGAAAATGGTTGTAAATTTTCTGGTAGAACATTTTACCGACCGTCTTTAATGGGTTAAGAGTTTTTTGAATTGCTTTTTATGTCTGATAGTGGTAGAAGAGTGCGGAGAAATTGCGCGATTGTCATAACAAAATTTTAGCGGTATACTTGACATTAAAAAATATCCTGTCCTGAAATTAGACGAAGAATACTGGTAACATTTTTCAGTGTAAATTAATTTTTGGTGCTGCACTATTCCATCACTGCTCTGATGAAAAATTGCACGAACTTTATTCGTTACCTAATAAATGAAGTTCTATCAATTTCAAAAAGTTATTTTATTGAAGAAAATCAAAGTCTCAAAGCTTACCAATGGAGATCCTTATCTGATGGTTTTCGATTTTTTAAACAGTGGCTCATTACCACCGGTACAAATTTACCTCAGCTCATATAAATAGAAATTTTCTTTTTATTTGATCGTCTTAATCATGCAAATTTTGTGTAACAATTACAACCTCTGTTTTCACAAGTAGAATTTGCGTACTCAGGACTTGTGCGACCGTCATATTGTGATTACATATACAAGTCTTTACCCACTTTCAAAAAATTCAAAAACACAACTGGAGCAAACATCACAAGTAAATTTAAACATACGTTTATTTTGGTATGAACAAATACTAATATTTCTCCTGAAAAATATCCTGAATGTACGACTGCTGTCATTCTCTCGTACATTAAATTCTCAGTTAATCCACTTGCAACCGGTAAACACAACTGTTACGAAATTGTTCTATTCTATTAATTATTCTCGATCAACAGTTCTAATATTGTGGTTCAGTGTAATTTAAATCTAGATCAATCACAAATCATTGGACGAAACAAAACATTTAATTACAAAAAAAAAAATAAAAATAAAAAAAAAAATAAAAAAAAAAAATAAAAAAAAAAAAACATAAAATAAAAGTTTGAGAAATATTCGACATTCTATTACATCTAAGAATCTAATATCAACAAAAATATTATTTCATTTCAGTTTATAAAAGAGTCTATACTTTAAAGATCGTCCTAGCTGGCTAAATACGATGCTCGCTAATTAGCCGGAACAACAACAGTATGTGATTTCTACACTTTTTAACAGCTCTATTATTTAAAATAATGGATACAGTCAAACCTTGTTAACCTATACACGCTTAACGTAAATTACTTTTAACATGAATTTTTTTCACAATCCGCTACAAAAAGGAATACAAAGATTTGATACTGATAACATGAGTTACTATTAACATTAACAAAATTTTGATTCTCCTTAAGGTTCATGTTAACGAGGTTCGACTGTAGTTTAATTTATATGAAATTCCTCGTTCATTTATATGAAAATCGATCAGAAAATTGGCAGCACTAATCTGCTATCCGAGTTAAAATTTGGTGTAAAAAATGCATGCTATACAGAATTTTTTTAATTAATTGAAAAAAAAAATAACATTGAAATGAACAAGAATGAACATTCAAAAAAATTCGAAACATATTTATAAAATATATTTATTTATTTATCTATAGATTTATCGTCAAATCATTTTATTTTACTAACATATTAATAATTTTTTTATAGAACTATTTTCTGCTACAATAACAAAAAATTTCTTAAATCATTTTGTCAGTATTTTTTTTTTCAATTTAACACTAGAACTGCCGGCTATTTTATTCAAGTTTTATAAAAAGTGTTTGACACCAGAATTTTTATTTAAAACTATTTAACTTATCGAATTAGCCAATTTTTGAGCTGCACATATTTAACAAAGCTTATTAAGAAATTTCTGGTTCGAATCGGCTATTTTCAATTTGACAGGGGTCATAATGACCCCTAATGGCGGTTCTAGTGTTAACAGGTGATTTAATTTCACCGAAGTAGAATAAAAGTAAATATTGCCAAAGCAAGAGAATATCTATGCCTATATTATAAAGAAGTAAAGTTTGTTTATTTATAGGGGGTAATCTCCGGAATTACCGATCCGATTTCAAAAGTAATGGTACTAAAATGATGGTGTTGTTCGCCCCTAATCAAACATAGGCTATATCTTATAGCGATGACATTAAACTAAAGGGTGTTGTAGAGCAAAGAACGATCTAAAAATGCGATTTTTGTGTTACTGAAGAACCTAGAAACATGAAATTTGGCGTGTTAATTACTTATAAGATATAAATGTTCTCTAAAAACTTTTCCTAAAAAAAAAAAGAAAGAAAAAAGAGAACAAAAAGAAAAAAAGGATGAAAATGCACAAAAGCTTTCTAAAAAAGTACTAAATTGTGATTTTAAGCAATTTCGGAAGTAACAAACCGATTTACAATATAATGATGTCAAAATGATGGTGGCAGTTCTTGCTCCAACATAGGCTTATGCCGGTGTAAGTACTCCAAATGGGGTGTAGGAGCATAAAATGTTCTAAAAGTGTAACATTTGTCTTACTGAAAGGTCTAGAAACAGGAAATTTCGATTGATAGTTATTTATTAGATATAAATAAATTCTAAGAATGTTTCTTTAAAAATTAGAAATTTTAAAGGTGTGAAAATACGCGAAAAATTGTTCTAAAAAGTTCTAAATGACGATTTTTACGCAATCTCATGAAGTACCTAACCGATTTTAAAAATAATGGCGTAAAAGGTATGGTGATAATCTTTGTACCGAAATTGGCTATATTTTATGTCGGTAACACTCCCCAAAAGGGTTTAAAAAGCAGAAAACGTATGCGACTTTTGTGTTACTGAAGGATCTTGAAACACGAGATTTGGAATAGTAGTGACACATGATATATAAATGACCTCTAAGCACATTTCATAAAAAACTCGACATTTTAAAGGGTAGAAAATGTTTTAAAAGCGTTCGTAAAATGTTAATAGCGATTTCTACACAGTCTCATGAAGTATCGATTCAATTTGAAAAAAATTGTTTCAAAATGATGGTGACAGCCTTTGCTTCAACTTAATCCATTTTATGTCTGTTAGCACAATCTACTTTAAGGAGTAGCAATCGTGATTTTTGTGTTACTAAAGGGCCTAGAAACGTGAAATATGGCATGTTAATTACTAATAAGACATAAATGTTTTCTAAGAATATTTCCTAAAAAACATGAAATTTAAAAAGGATGAAAATGCACACAAAAAACGTCCTAAAAACGATCTTAATTGTGATTTTTAAGCAATCTTAGGAAAAAACGAAGCTATTTAAAATGTAATGATGTCAAAATGATGATGACAGTCCTTACACCAACAGAGGCTATATCGTATGTCGGTGTCAGTACTCTAAATGGGATGTAGGAGCAAAAAAAGTCCAAAAAATGCGATTTTTTTTGTTATTGAAGGAGCTAGATTCATTAAATTTGGCATGGTAGTTACTTATAAGATATAAATAACAATTAATAACATTTCTTTAAAGAATCGAAATTTAAAAATTTTAAAAATGCGTAAAAAGCGTTCTAAAAACGTTTTAAATGCAGATTTGTGAGCAATCGCAGAACTTAACTTAAAATGTCGCATGATAATTACTTATAAAAAGAAAATTATCTTCAAGAACAGTTTCGAAAGAAACTCGAAAGTAAAAAAGAAGTGAAAAGCTTTCAAAATTGCAATTTCTACGTTCAAGATTTAAAAATGCTCTAAACCGCTTTTTTTTGTACAACTGAGGTGTCTAGCATTTTGAAATTTTGCATGATAATTACTTAAAAGATGCAAATGCTTTCTTAAAAATATGCGTCTTCTAATGCGCCAAAAGAAAATTCCAAATTTAAAGTATGAAGCTAACAAAAAGTGTTCTAAAAACATTCTGAATTATGATTTTTATGCATCTTATGAAATACCAAATCGATTAAAAAATTAATGGTTGCAAATTGGTGGTGATAGCATCTGTTTTAAAAATAAGCTATATTTTATGTGCGTTCCACTACGACCAGAGGATTGCAAGAGCAGAAATCGTTCTAAATTTTGACTTCTGTGATACGAAAGAGGCTAGAAAATTTAAATGTAGCATGTTTGTTACTATGCAGTCTCAGGATATAATAAACCGATTTAAAAAGTATAAGGGTTGCAAATCAATGATGACAATCTAATATTACACAAACTGCATTTTAAACCGGTGTCATTACCACCAATTTGGCAGAAACAACAAATTTTCTAAAAAAACCCTTTAAATATTTTACAAATTTACGTTTCTATGGGATAACAGGAAATACCTAATCGATTTCAAAATTAATGGTGGCAAATTAACGGTGCCTGTCTTTGCTTATATGCTGACGCCACTAACCCTGCAGATATGATAGACGTTCGAAAAAGAAGTACTTAAAAAAATGAAGTACTCAAAAATGAGTAAATCGATGCACTCATATCGAATTGAGTATCTTTTGATCACAAATGAACATATTGCTTTCTCAAATTTAAACCATCAAATGTTATTCAAGCCAAACAAACGATAATTTTGTACCCTGTATTGGTTTATTTAATTCAGAGTGGCATAAAAGATGCTTATTAATGTAAATATTAAATTATGCACGGTTTTTTAAAAATAGCTTAAAAGTGCTTCCAAATAATGCTTTTGTCATAAAAATATTTGATTTGAGTATCCTGCTAATAGTTTTGCTATTTTTCTTAATAAAAAAAAATAAACGTTTATTGTTAATAAGTTTGGACAAGAAATAAATACCAGCATATTTTTACTTTAATTTGTGAGTTTAGGGGGCTGTATATAAGGATTGATATTTAAAGACAACCGTGTAATCAAAATTGAGTACATGTGTTTCTCAGTTTTGAGTACATTTGGATAGAAGCTATTACTTACCCATCATACGTAGTATAGGGTAAGTCTTGCAATCGTTTTGAAAATCGAAAATTTTTTTTGACGGATTTACACGTTTTAGATAGTGGAGATTCCGAAAAACATATTTTTAGAAAAAAATTTTTGCCGTCCGTCCGTCTGTCTGTCTGTCTGTAAACGCTCTATCTCCCGAACAAATTAAGATAGAGACTTGAAATTTTGTATGTAGTTAGTATGTAAGAATGGGACGAAGCCTATTTAATATCAGCAACCTCGATTATCCGGAACTATTTTTTTCGGACCCTCGAAAAATTCGTTCTGATGAAAGGTATATAAAAATTTTCGAATTTTTTGTTTTAAGAAATGGACGTAAAAGGCAATAAAATAACACACATTTTGCATATAGAACGAAGTCGATCGGATTATTAGTTGCCGAGATAGTTGTAATCCTGTTTTCCACATTCTTCGATTTTTTATGACCCTGTATTTCATTCAAATTTCATTTCAGAGGTATATTTTAGTTGGAAATGAGACCCTTAATCCGACACAGTTAATTGTTAGTTAATAGAATTATTATTTTTGGAGTTATAAGGATGTTTCTTTTACGCAGTTCGGTACTACTTGAGTAGTTTGGCGTTTTATATAATTTGTCGAAATTGGTACATCAGCAGTTCTTTAATAAAGCATTACTATGCATATTAACAATATTTAAATTTTGTTTATGAATTGCAATGCATTGCATAAATAGTTTTCACATGTTTTATTTTCATATACATATCCATGATGGGTAAGTATTACGGTGACCCCCAACGACTAGTTTTGAGTATGTGAAGTATTTAAAAATGAGTATTTTTTACTCAATTCTGAGAGCCCATTTTTTTTTCAGTGAGCTTGAAATTCATCACGATGGTTAATTTTAAGACCTAAATGCGCACTAAGAAGATGGTTTCGAAACCATTAAAGACCTTAAATGAATACTGAGAGAAACGCGTAAATTCATCACAAAAAATTTCAAAATATTTTCTAAATTACCATTTATTTAGAATTAGCTTTAGTTCAAGTCATTTATTTCATATCTTTTCTGTCTAATGCAGTCCAATGATGTAGTTTAGTTAGACTCTGGCTGAAATGTTAATTGTTGAATTATACCTAAAAAGTATAAATTTTCCTAACGAAAATTAGACATAATGTTATTTAGCATATTTCAGCTATTACGCGTGCAAAGCCTCCGGGTTTGCTAATAATCTTATAAAAATACAATTGGCTATACCTTACCTATCAAAAGTTATGTAAGACGTTGATAGAGCTTTTATTTTTACTAATATCTTTTATGTAGTTTTTTTCTTTCTTTCAGAATGAAGAAATAAATATGATTCAGTATTTTTGATTTGAATTAAGAAATCGTGAATAATAATTAAAAATTGTTAAATACAAGCGGTGTATACAAACGAGGGCTATACATTACCTATCAAAAGTCATGTAAGACGTCGGTAGAGCTTTTTTTTTAAACTAAAATCTTTTATGTGCTTTTTTCCCGTTTTTTCATAATAAAGAAATAAATAAAATTCAGTATTTTTGATTTGAATTCAAAAATCTTGAGTAATAATGAAAAATTGTGAAATAAAAGCTATGGATGCAATCGAGGTAAAAGCTTTATGTATGTGACAATGTTTCATAAAATTCAAATGTAAAATTTAAAATTGTATATTTTTTCTCTAAAAAGCAAACGAAAAATATCCTATTTCATCAAACATATTTTATGTTTCTCAAAGATTAAAATTTAACCATCGCATAGCACATGTTCTTAAATGTTAGTGCCTGAATGATTAAAAAATATTTGAGTTTCAAATAAAAAGGTTTATATTTTGTATCGAAAGCGACGTTATAAAAATAAAATAAATGTTTCGCGACTGATAAAAAAAAAATTAGATTGAAATTTTGAGATGTTAGATGCATCAGATTTTAGACAGTTTATTTTTAAAAGCAAAATATGTTGAACTGCATCATTCAGAATTTCTTTTTTGTTTAAATATAAATAAAATATAAAAATAAGTTAAAAGAATCTTTCCATCTTCATATATCCAAGCCGCACTAGTTTTAGTTACTGTTGTAGACTTTTACTTTACGGATTTCGTGAATTTTATTTCTTGATGCAGATGATTTTAATAAAGATTTTATACAATATCTACAAATTTGAAGAAAATGCAATTATTTTAAATCTTAATTTGATGAAAATTCAGTAAATATATAGTTTATTAAATAAAAAGAATTAAGGTAAATTTATAAAACAAAATTTCCCTTGTAGTCCATAGATATATAACTAGAGCTATCACTATTTAATTTTAATTAAAATGAATTTATTTATATTTAATTTTAATTAAAAATAAATTAATTGTAATGAAATATGTATTCATTGATGCTGCGTTTATTTGTGTCTCATGTTACCCCACAGAATTGTGTACTCATCTAGACATTTCATTATAGTGCTGCAGTTGCAGCCTTAAGTGAGAAATGCCAAGCTGGGCATCGTCGTCATAGCTTAAATTGTTGAGAAACTTGGCGCGCTATTCCTAGAGTTCCGGGTTCAATCTCCGACTTGAGCATTTTTTACGCTGTTAGTTCTACTTTTAGATCGCAATGTGAAAATCATTTATTTAATACTAATTATAATTTCAAGCGCAATTTCACTACTGATTATTAATTGATAAAATAATTATAATTAAATATGTATTCACCGATGCTGGGTTTATTTGTGTCTCATGTTACACGAGAGGTTTAAGTGCTCATGTAGATGTCACCATCTTGTGCAGCGGTTGCAGTCTTACTAACAAATGTGAGTGAGAATTGACAAGCTGGGCATCGTTCTCGTAGCTTAAATAGTAGAACACTTGGCGAGCTATTTCAAAGGTTCCGATCTCGACCCCCGGCTTGGAAATTTTTACTCCCTTGGTTCTACGCTTAACTAGAACTGTGTTAATTACTTATTAAATATTCTTTAACTTTAAGCTTAATTTCACTACTGATTATTAATTCATTAAATAATTATAATTAAGTATGTATTCACCGATGCTGGATTTATTTGTGTCTCATGTTACGTCAAAGATTTGTGTGCTCACGTAGATGTCACCATCTTGTACTGCAGTTGCAGCCTTACCAAGAAATGTGAGTGAGAAATGTCAAGCTGGGCATCGTTCAAGTAGCTTAAGTGCTAGAGCTTTTGGCTTGTTATTCCAAGGGGCTCCATTCTCGATCCCCGGCTTGGAAATTTACTCCCTTGGTTCTACGCTTAGCTAGTATTGTGTTAATCACTTATTAAACCTTCTTTAACTTCAAGCGTAATTTCACTGCTGATTATTAATTGATAAAATCGTTATAATTAAGTATGTATTAACCGATGCTGGGTTCATTTGTGTCTCATGGTACGCCATATATTTGAGTGCTCATGCAGGCGTCACCATCTTGTGCTGCAGTTACAGCCTTACCAACAAATGTGAATGAAAAATGCCAAGCTGTGCATCTTTCTCGTAGCTTAACCCCTTGAGGGGCAAGCAACAATGACTTTGTAATATTGAATTCTCACCGGAAATATCGAAAAATTTTGTTATAAAACAAGAAAAGGCAATTTTTTAACATATTGTCAACAAAGTTAAAAAAATAAAATTTCTGTAAAGTTTTCAGGTGAGAAACTCTTTTAAATTATATGGGATAAAATATATCCCACCGCCCTTCAAGGGGTTAAAGGGTAGAGCACTTGGCGAGCTTTTCGAAGGGTTCCGGGCTCGATTCCCGGCTTGGACATTTTCACTCTATTGGTTCTACGCTTAGCTAGCAATGTGATAAATCACTACTTAAATATTCTAGAGCTATAACTTAAACGTATAACAGAACTCTAGAGCTATAACATAAAAAAAAAAACATTTGAAATATTTCTTGGATGAAAAAATGAAAAGAAAGTTTTTGCGCAGTATATATAAAACGATATATTTTGATAAGCTGAACTTATTTTTAAAAAAATTGATGCTTAATTATTTAGAGCAGAAAGTCTAATTCGCATCTACGGTGGACCTATTATGTAAGAAAAAGGCTTTTCCCTATATAGTCCCAGTTATTCGGTAATTATAAAAGATTAACATTAATGTTCGGAAGTAATTGTTCCATATTAGTCGCAGTTAGAAAACTATAATTTAAATCGTCATACACTACACGTACTAGTTTATTATTATAAATCACTTATATTTTCACCACAAACCTATAAGATTCCTTATTTAAAAATCCAAAGTAGGTATATAAAAATAATTATATACCGACATACGAAAAAATATTCAGAAAAGAAAAATATTGTATTTTTTTACTTACCCATCTTACGTAGTATAGGGTAATTCTTGCAATCGTTTTGAAAATCGAATTTCTTTTTTGACGGATTTACACGTTTCAGACACTGGAGATTCCTAAAAAATATTTTTTGAAAAAATTGCCGTATGTCTGTGTGTGTGTCTGTCTGTTTGTAAACGATCTATCTCCCAAACGTATTGAAATAGGAACTTGAAATTTGGTGTATACATAGTAAGTAATAATGGAAAGAAACCTGTTGAATATCAGTAACCTTGATTATCCCGAACTGTTTTTTGGGACTTCGAAATATTCGTTCTGATGAAAGGTTTATAAAAATTTGGAATTTTTTTTAAGTAGTGGTTTCAAAAGACTATAAAAAATATACATTTTGTATAAAGAATTAATTTGATCGAATTATCAGTTGTCGAGACAGTATTTATAATTTTAGTTTCCACATTCTTCGATTTTTCTTGACCCTGTATTTTATTTAAATTTCAATTCAAATATAAATTTTAATTGGAAATGATACATTCCATCGGAGTCTGTAAACTGTTAGTCAATAGGTTTATCATTTTTGAAATTATAAGAATGCTTCTTTTACTATTTGATTAATACGTCAACCAAAAAAGTATCGCCAAACTATAAGAATAAATGCCACATGAGCTTGACATTTTTGTATATCATAACTGATTTTCAATTCGGTATTTTATGTGTAGTATTATTAACCTTTTACTTATTTATTTGTTCTTTCGTTATTTAAAATTTAAAATAAGACAATTTGTATGATTTACAAGTAGTTTTGCGATTCATATAATTTGTCGAATGTGGTCGATGGGATAATCAAGTTGTTGAGATTTAAAGTGAATTAATATAGAGAATTGATTTCTTAATCCGAAGAGATATTACCTGTGAATTCTTCGTCGTAGACGGCATCGTGCATAGTCACGAATATCGGTTTCATAACTTGAATGACAGTTCTCGATTTTATGATTTCTTGATGTCTTAAAAATAGTTATTTAGGAATTTTGCCCACTGGGATTTTTTTATACCTTTTTACGTCTGGTTCTTCACAAACAAAAAAATATGATTCAAAGGGATTTTAAAGAGATTTAATAGACTTCAGTATTCGTAAACATACTTTTGGAACTTAACATGTTCTGAACTGTCACGCAGTCAAATCTGCGGAATAAAGAATAATCTAAAAAGATGAATTACAAATGAATAAATACAAAATATATATATAAAAAAACATATTAGAAATTTTAAATTACAAATGGACAAGAAATAATGAGAAAAAATTAATTAATAAAGTCATAGCAGTCTCGTTTTATTAGGAACAAAGTTTTGATGCTGCCATCTAGTGTTTACTTTCAGAAATAATGACAGAAGATTCATTTTGACTGAAATGTCATTTCTGAAGATTCTCAGGATTCAACACAAGTAATATTCGAATTTCCGTAATAGAGCAATACTATGTATTAAAAATATTTAAATATACGTTTACATTTTATTTTGGAATTACAACGCATTTTATAAATAGTTTATATGCGTTTTATTATCATAATTTATAGTATGCATATCCATGATTGGTAAATATTACGGAGACTCCCAACAACTAGTTAACATATGTATTTATTTTCTGAAAACATAAAAAATGATTTAGAAATTTCTGTTTTTTAAACTAAAAAAATCGACATAAACTGCATCTTTTTCTGCAAGTATATAAAAAATATCTTATAAATATTTAATTTCTTATGTAATATTAAATTATCATATTATATTGTTAATAAATGAAAACGATTAACATTTTGCGAAAAATAAACGTTAACAACGTCATTGATTATGCATATATACTTTATAACAAATTATGATACAAATATGGTTCAACAAATGCCTAAACCTAAACAAAAATTTTGAAAATATCCTTCTTCCGTGCAATATTCATAGATCTTCATAAGAGTATGAAATATATTACAAATTATTTTCCTCGCCGTTCCCCAAAATCGAAATATATGGATTTTTCCTTTATTTGTTTTAACTCATACATGAAAATGAATATACACTTAGATGAAAAATGTTTGTTTTTGCTCAGTCATAAAGAAAATGAATGCTTCCAGCTTTTTAAAATAATGAAAATACACACATTTTTGAAAAAAAAAATACATGAAATATATTTCTCTCTTATGAAATATGTTGCTTTCCTTTAGAAAATTTATTCAAATTTAGTAAATGCTATAAAAAAAAGTACGAATATATTTAGAAAGGAAAAATATTCCTGATCTCAAAGTAATTTTTATTCTTGCATAGTAATTAGTACAGTGAAACTTACACTTAACGAAGTCTCATCGTTATAGTCAAAAAATTTCATTATGAAGAAAATTCGTTCAATAGAAATCAACTCAAATTTATAAAATTTACATAATAAAATGCGCATAAAATGAAATTCTTCGAAAATGTATTTCGGGAAGTAATTTTTTAAGGGGGTCCAAAACATAAAATTCGTCAAATTTTCTAATATATATATATATATATATATATATATATATATTGCATTAAAAATTTCTTTATTTATTACTTACCCATCATACGTAGTATAGAGTAAGTCTTGCATTCGTTTTTAAAATCGAAAAAAAAAAATTGACAGATTTGCACGTTTTAGACACTGGAGATTTCGAAAAACATATTTTTAGAAAAAAAAAAAGTTTGCCGTCGGTCTCTCTGTCTGTGTGCCTTTAAACGCTCTATCTGCCGAACAAATTGAGATAGAGACTTGAAATTTTGTATGTACTTAGCATGTAAAAATGGGACGACGCCTATTTAATATCAGTAAGCTCAATTTTCCGGAACTATTTTTTTGGATTCTCGAAAAATTCTTTTTGATGAAAGGTACATAAAAATTTCCGAAATTTTTTATTTTAAGGAGTGATCGTAAAAGGCAATAAAATAGCACACATTTTGCATAAAGAACGAAATCGATCGAATTAATAGTTGCTGAGATATCTGTAATCTTGTTTTCCACATTCTTTGATTTTTAATGACCCTGTATTTCATTCAAATTTTAATTCAAAGATATACTTTAACTAGAAATAAGACGCTTAATCCGACTCAATAAACTTTTAGTTAATGGAATTATTATTTTGGAGTTATAAGGATGTTTCTTTTTTGCAATTCATTACTTACTTGAGTAGTTTGGTGTGTTGTGTAATTTGTCGAAATAGATTCATCAGCAACTCATTAATAGAGCATTACTATGCATAATAAAAATATTTAAAGACACGTTTAAATTTTGTTTTAAATTTGCAATGCTTTTTATAAATAATTTACAAATGTTTTATTTTCATATATTATATATGCATATATATGACGGGTAAGTATCACGGTGGCCCCAACGACTAGTTTATGTTTAAAATGACGTTTAAATCATATTTCTATGTTAAATAGAATACAAAATATTAATTCTTTCGTTTTAGCTTGTTTTTAAAATCTTGCTTTAAAGCGATGGGTGTCATGGATACGGCTTCTTGTGAAAATATGTTTTTCTTTATGATGATTTTTTTTCACAATTTTTCAATTTTAAATTTTTATAAGACAAAAACCATTAAAGATAAATAGTTGAAACTTGGAATATGTCTTTTTTAATTATTTTACTTTCATTTGATTCAGACAATTTTCAAAAAATATTTACTTTTAAAAATATAATTAATTATGAAAAATTAAAAAACTTTTTTTTTTTTTTTTTTTTTTTTTTGTAATTAAAAAAAAAATTATAACATTATATACAGGAATAATTTCAGTAAAAGGTTTGTTTGTATGTTTGGAGGGGGGGGGGATTTTTGAGACTTATGGCGGCTGAGCTGTTGTCTCGAATGATCCAATTTCAGAAAAGAACCTCACCCAAGATAGAGAAAACGATTAAAAGCGATCAATACTATGTAGAAATTTAAGAGTTGATATACGAAACTGTACTAAGTAAAAGGATTTGCGTACATATCTGCTTATTGCATTGAGTTTTCAAATGTATTCCGCAATTCCACACTAAGCTAAAAAAATTGCGGAATAGGCAAGGACAGACCGACAAATCTAGAAGTGTGATATTAGGCACCAATAAGATGAAAAATTACTATAGGACATGCGATCGTACACCATACGACATGTGATCGTAAATCATGTTTTATGGTAACGTTTTGTTTTTAGGCGAGTATTTCACGTTGTGCATAAGAGGACTGCGGAATCAGAATCGGGCCATATCCAACTAGATTTTTAAGGCCCCTCTATTGGAGATAAATGCATGAAGCCTCCCGCCAGAGGACTCTGATATCTTCCTCAAGTTATTCTGACCGATCGTGCAAACCCTGAACCAAAACAATGACCATGTGCACAGAACAGAAATAAACTTATTTGATGCTAATTTGTGCGGGGTTTGCGACACGTGGTCCAATGAAATGGTTCAGGGTTTGAAGCAGTATCCAGCTTCACTTTTTCGGCGGTTTTTAGCGAAATGCACAGGCCTTTATATATCTAGTTGGCCATGGTCGGGCCTATTTTTGAGCAAAATAGTCGGAATCGGAGCCGTTAAAAACAAAACGACTCGGACTTCGACTCCGGCTTTTTTTGTAGCCAGTTGGAAGTGAAATTAAACTCCAATTATATGACATTTCAAGTACATAAAATAAATTATTATTATGTTTTTGATTATATCGGGCTACCCAAGTTAATGATTCCCAATATATTGCCCAGCGTACACAGTAGATTAAAGCCGTTTTCCATTAAAAACTCTAGTAAATCCCGAATTACTTCTGAACTAGTAAAGTTTTCATCTTTTTTTCTTTTTTTTTCCGTTCCATCGAAATTTTTCTGCTCTGGAGGACACGATTTAACATCAGGATTTCCACTTTTCAAATCTACGGATCCTAAATAGTGTAATTTCTGTTTTGTTTTCTTTTTTAGATTTCGATATTTGGATTTTTAGGGTTTCTGGAACCGGAAATTGAAAAATTAGTAAAACGTAAAACATATTTTTTTTTTCTTTCAAACCTCTACACTCTTAAAACGAAAGAGCTGTAAATTTTTCGATCATAAAATAATTGTTTTTCAAACGATTAAATCTTCTTGATCTAAATTGGTTATTTAAATAGCTGAATTTCATTTAAATTGGTTAAAATTCGAGTTATTTCAACTCTTTTTTGAGAAGCTGCCTTTCAACATTTAGATGAATGGATTTCAGCTCAACTTGAGCTATTCTGTGGCTGACTTTTTAAGAGAGTAAAAACTGAATTAATACCGAAGAACAGAAATAAGGAAAATTTCGCCTTCTTTTTCTGCGTTCCTTCATAATTTTCACCAGCAGCAATACTAGCATTTTAGCCAGTTTAGGTTCGGAACCGGAGTCGAAGGCGTTAAAATTCCCGAAGTAGGAGACAGAGTCGGAGTCGGAGTTGGAGTTGGACATTCTCTCCGATTCCGCAGCCCTGTGCATAAATTTTATGAGTCATACACGTGGCGTCGATATTTTGCAGTACTGAAAACATTGTTCTTTTAAAACATTTTACGGTACCGTATGCAGTCTGCAAAAGTTTAATATTAATGCCCAAACTGATAATTGGCGCCAGTAATTTTTCAGTAAAACTTCGATCTCATAATAAAAGTTTAGAAAAAATTCTGATTATTTTCTGATAAATATATTCGTAAATTGCTCTGTGGATTAATTATTTGAAATATTTTAGCAAAAATGCCTCGCCTTTTATATTGTTAACCCCTTTGAAGGACACGGGTATACCACTTAATTTTAACTGTCAAATGCTACATTGACATATAAATTTTTGGAGTAAACTTAGCATTACAAAATGTACCCAAGGGCTTTAAGAGCGTACACTAGTCACGCGGTAAAAGCCGAGCGCTAATGTAAAGTCTATGGGGGCGTTTCTTTCTAATATCTCGTTCAAATTTTAATATTTTTACATGATTTCTTTTTTGCATAGGATAGCTTAGGACGATCTACAACCGGCCTAGTTTTTACTTTTTCGATTTTGCTCATATATTTTTTATATTATGATAGTTTCAATTTCAGAACCGGTTTAAACCGGTTTTGAAAGTTAAAATATTTAAAAAAAAATCTGAAACCAAAATTGAAAAAGTAAAAACTAGGCCGGTTGTGGATCGTCCTCAGCTAGCCTATACAAAAAAAATCATGTAAAAATATTAAAATTTGAGCGAGATATTAGAAAAGAACGCTCCCATAGACTTTACATTATCATCCGGGTCTTTTAGAGTAATTTTCCTGTGACTATTGTGGGCTCTTAACAGTGCTTAAGAGTGTAGTCACTTTAAGGGGCTTCCGAGTTGACGTCAACTTTGCGCCCAGTCTCGTTGATGAATGCAGGGCTCCCAAATGGTCCGCGAACTGAACACCAATATTTTTTAACAGAAAATTTCATTGTAGGTTTCTACAGCATTTGTGCTGAGGAGGCGGTTTCTGCACAATTTGCAAGAAAATATAAAAGGAAAATATTTCAAAGAAAATATTGATGTTCAGTTGGCGGACCATTTGGGAGTCCTGTGAATTTCTTTCAATTAACCTCTTGGGGACGAGCGACATGTATACGTGCCGCAAAAAAGTCATAAGAGTCCTTGTTTATCCCCACTAGTAAAATTTTACTGTAAATTTTGCCTAACTTAATCGAAGCATTTTCTCGATTTAATAAAGCAAAAATTTCTGTTTTAAAAAACCGGTGACAAAACTTTATTAACAATTTCGTAAAAGGCTCCCGTCACGAAGGGGTTAAAGAACCGTTGGGAGGAAAAGTCAAGCTGTAATATAAAAACTACATAACAAGAAATGTATAAGAGAAGGTTTAAAATATTTATATAAAATAAAAATACATTTAAAAAAAGGTGGTATTAAGAAATGTACCCGAAGGAAGGTCTTTTACTTAATTTTATATAAAACTGGTGTCATTCATGTAGTTTAACATATCATTGGATGACATACACTGTTAAAAGTGAAGGTGACAAACCGGTGCCATTTGGGACCCGAAGGTGAAAAGGCCCTAGGGTCCATTGAAACCCGGGGCATTTGGAGCCATAGGGGCTTGGATATGTGGTTGCAGTGCCGACAGGTCTCTTACTGGGTGATTGGAGCTAAATAAGGTGCCATACACTTCGTATTGGCAGCAATGTGGCACCTCATCGGGTGACTGGAACCATGCGTATGTGCTGTGACGTGTGTCTTTCTGTTTTCTAAGACGGCAAGTAAAATCTATGGCTATGAGTGAATGAAGGTGAGCTCGATGGCCGAGCGGTTAGAACGCTGAGCTTGTAATCAGACGTTGTGAGTTCGAATCCTTCGACGGCCAAAAGTCGGTTTGTATATTTTTTAATTTTTCATTATTTGACACTCTGGATTAAGGGTGCCATCTTTTCACCCTAATTAAAGGTGTCATTCTGGCTCCTTTAGGGGTGTCACCAGTGAGACAAGCCTTTCACCCCTAAAAGGTGCAATGTGTCACCATTAGTTTTAACTTTGTACTTTGCCCATGAACTGGTTAAAAGGAACTTGGCATATCCTCTTATTAAGCAGTTAAAAAGTTACAAGTTTCAATAAAGGCGTTTAGCTTTTGACTTCATTTTTCTCTTAATAATAAATTATTAAAATTTACATGTTCGCAGAAAATAGATTGTTGATTTTATAAGCAATTAATCAGCTTAAAACGAATCAATATATACGTTATCATAAGTTTCTATTATTTTTTTTCAAATGCTTGATGATTTAGAACAGGCGTTCTAAAATGAATCTAGAGTGGAACTATTATTTACCAAAAAGCTTCTTAAATAGTCATAGTTACTTCGTGATTAAAAAAGTGTTAATATTATTGTTTGGAAGTAGTTGTTTCAGTACTGTTGGAAACCCCTGTATAAAAGCACCACAGAGCATCGCGTATAATATTATTATAATAAATCAATTATATTGTTTCAAAATATATATATGATTCCTTGTTTAACCTTTTCAGATGCAAGATACTTGTCGTAAAATTCTTAAATCATTAATAAATTACCGGAATTTAAAAACAAATTAATTTGAAAATTAGCAAAAGCTTTTCTTCGCTTGTTAAAAGGAAACATTTTCCTCAAAATATCTGGTACCAATGTGGTATTTATGAATAAAAATTAGGTAGTCGAAAAATGAACAACCGCCATTCAAGGAATTAAAAATCTAGAGGAATTACATGAAAATTAATATATACCATGCTTTCCAATCTCCCGCTTTTAAGCTCACAGGTTATCATAGCCTGAGAGCTTATGTGCCCGTCCGTTCTGTATGTACGTTCGTACGTTCGTACGTGCGTAACGCGATAACTCATGATAAAAATATCGGATTCACTTGAAATTTTGTATATAGGTATATCCTGATAAGGCGCTTCCCTGATTTGCTTTTGGAGTTCATTCGATATGTATAAAAGGGGGAACGGGGGGCTCATGCCCCTCCCCTCAATTGATATAAACGTGATTTTCATGCAGAATTAACAGTTTTCGTTCAAAATTTAGATATAAGATTATTCTGATGAGATGATACCGTGGCTGTTATTAGGTGTTCATTGAATAAGTATAAACAGGGGGAACGGGGGGCTCATGCCCCTCCCCTTAATTGAAATAAACGGGATTTTCATGCAGAATTAACAGTTTTCGTTCAAAATTTAGCTATAGGATCATTCTGATGAGGCGAGTCCGTGGCTGTTATTAGGTGTTCATTGAATAAGTATAAACAGGTGGGAACGGGGGTTCTAATGCCCCTCTCCTTAACTTGTATAAATGGATTTTTCAAGTAGAATTTTCAGATTTCGTCCAAATCTCTGAATAGTTTTGGAAGTTTAATGGTTAAGTATAAAAGAGGGGAATAACTCCTCTTAAGTTATATAAATGCTAAATGGATTTTTATTAAGAATTATCCGATTTGCTCTGAATTTTGGATATAGATTTTTTATATGATAAAGCATGTCCTTGATAGTTTAGGAGGTTCAATGATTAAGTATAAAAAAGGAAAAAGGGGAGAGCTGTTTCCCCTTCTAAATTTTTTTTTCGAACGGAATTAATGAAAATACAAGGCTGTAATGTACAATTAGTATGCGTAGCCGGTGAGCTCAATGCCATCAGTTTAACTGGGCAATATTCTTTTTATTTAAATCAACAAAACATTCTTCAAACCAGAAATTTTATTTAATTAATGAAATCATGTATGTTTCAATTAACTGTCACGTAGAAATACGATACATTTTATTTAAATTATTTACTGGTTAGAAGTAAGTTTTTTTTTGTTTAAAAGAAAGGGAGAGGTTGGCAATTATGATATATACTGACATATAGAAAATATTACAGAAAAAAATCATATTGTTATTTTTTATCTATATGTTTATTTTCTGAAACACATCATAAATATTTTAGGAATGACTGACATAATATTTATATTAGTGTATAAATATCTTATAAATATTTCATTCTTTTTTTAAAAATAAATAATCATATTGTATATATAAAAATAAAAATAATTCGCATTTTGCGAAAAAAAAGAAATATTAACAACCGTAACTGATTTTTTAACATGTTATGATATAAATGTTGTTCAACAAATTCCAAAAGATAAACAACTTAAAAAAAAAAATTCCCTTCATGTTTATAGATCTTTATAAGAGCATGAAATATACTTCGAATATTTTTCCTCCCAGTAGTCAAAAATGGAAATGCACGGAATTTTCCTTCCTCTTTATTAACTCATATATAAAAATGTATCTACACTTAGATGAAAAATGTTTGTTATTGCTTAGTCATAAAGAGAAGGAATGCTTCCAGTTTTTTCCGGAAATAAAAATACACACATTTTTGAAAATATCTTATGATATATACATCTTTATTGTGAAATATGTTGCTTTTGTTCAAAATTTTATCCGGATATTATAAAAATAGGAATATATTTAGAAATCAAAAAAAGATCTTGTTTCAAAGTAATATTTTCCAAGCACAAAGATTAATATTTCTTTTTCTGATTAGTAAAATCTCTCTAAACGGAAGTTAATTTATCAGAAATAGTTGTTCCTATTTAAACTAGTCGGATATGGCAATCCCAAAACTTTCTTCTGTCTCATCCATGTTAAGCGGATGGTGGACATTATTATTCTTTTTTTTTTTTTTTTTTTTCATCATAGAAATATGAAATTTTGTGCATTTATACATTTCACCAAAAGCATATGGAACACATTCCAAAAATTTCCAATCTTATTAAAATTTTTAAATAATTAAAAAAAATTAAATTTTTAAACGAAATTTTAACCCTCTAAGCGTTTGACCCGTAATATTCCGTACACTAAGCTCCAGGTTTCACTGCAATATAAGCAATGTTTAAGATATTATAATTCTATAAATTTAATGAATTTTCAAAGTATTGAAGAATGATTAAAACTCTCAAGGATTACATTTATATTCCTAAATAAGATTTTTTATGTAATATTGAAAGAATCATATTTTATTAGCAGTTAAGGCAAAATGCAGAGAAAACAACATTACAAATTTACCCATTTGCAAGACGCTTGGAGGGTTAAAAAGCTTCCCGTGTCTTAATTTTTGAGATACTTTCTTGCTTTTGCCGTTTTTTCACTTAAAACTCTATTATAAATAAATTTTTGTAAGGTTTTTTTCATCTCTTGAATAGTTAATATTTTACAGATTTCTTTCTAAATTCCATACCGATTTTCATCAAAATTTTGCCATTTAATAAGTAAAAAATCAAATTTGACTATCTAAAGGAAGACAAATTTTAAAAAGCTTACACACATTCTTTCTAAACAATATCCGGAAACTTAATAATCTTGCTTTTGCCGTTTTATCACTTAAAACTCTATTATAAATAAATTTTTGTAAGGTTTTTTTCATCTCTTGAATAGTTAATATTTTACAGATTTCTTTCTAAATTCCATACCGATTTTCATCAAAATTTTGCCTTTTAATAAGTAAAAAATCAAATTTGACTATCTAAATGAAGACAAATTTTAAAAAGCTTACACACATTCTTTCTAAACAATATTCGGAAACTTAATAATCTTGCTTTTGCCGTTTTATCACTTAAAACTCTATTATAAATAAATTTTTGTAAGGTTTTTTTCATCTCTTGAATAGTTAATATTTTACAGATTTCTTTCTAAATTCCATACCGATTTTCATCAAAATTTTGCCTTTTAATAAGTAAAAAATCAAATTTGACTATCTAAATGAAGACAAATTTTAAAAAGCTTACACACATTCTTTCTAAACAATATCCGGAAACTTAATAATCTTGCTTTTGCCGTTTTATCACTTAAAACTCTATTATAAATAAATTTTTGTAAGGTTTTTTTCATCTCTTGAATAGTTAATATTTAACAGATTTCTTTCTAAATTCCATACCGATTTTCATCAAAATTTTGTCATTTAATAAGTAAAAAATCAAATTTGACTATCTAAAGGAAAACAAATTTTAAAAAGCTTACACACATTCTTTCTAAACAATATCCGGAAACTTAATAATCTTGCTTTTGCCGTTTTATCACTTAAAACTCTATTATAAATAAATTTTTGTAAGGTTTTTTTCATCTCTTGAATAGTTAATATTTTACAGATTTCTTTCTAAATTCCATACCGATTTTCATCAAAATTTTGCCTTTTAATAAGTAAAAAATCAAATTTGACTATCTAAATGAAGACAAATTTTAAAAAGCTTACACACATTCTTTCTAAACAATATCCGGAAACTTAATAATCTTGCTTTTGCCGTTTTATCACTTAAAACTCTATTATAAATAAATTTTTGTAAAGTTTTTTTCATCTCTTGAATAGTTAATATTTTACAGATTTCTTTCTAAATTCCATACCGATTTTCATCAAAATTTTGCCATTTAATAAGTAAAAAATCAAATTTGACTATCTAAAGGAAGACAAATTTTAAAAAGCTTACACACATTCTTTCTAAACAATATCCGGAAACTTAATAATCTTGCTTTTGCCGTTTTATCACTTAAAACTCTATTATAAATAAATTTTTGTAAGGTTTTTTTCACCTCTTGAATAGTTAATATTTTAGTGATTTATTTCTAAATTCCATACCGATTTTCATCAAAATTTTGCCTTTTAATAAGTAAAAAATCAAATTTGACTATCTAAATGAAGACAAATTTTAAAAAGCTTACACACATTCTTTCTAAACAATATCAGGAAACTTAATAATCTTGCTTTTGCCATTTTATCACTTAAAACTCAATTATAAATAAATTTTTGTAAGGTTTTTTTTCACCTCTTGAATAGTTAATATTTTAGTGATTTATTTCTAAATTCCATACCGATTTTCATCAAAATTTTGCCTTTTAATAAGTAAAAAATCAAATTTGACTATCTAAATGAAGACAAATTTTAAAAAGCTTACACACATTCTTTCTAAACAATATCAGGAAACTTAATAATCTTGCTTTTGCCGTTTTATCACTTAAAACTCTATTATAAATAAATTTTTGTAAGATTTTTTTCATCTCTTGAATAGTTAATATTTTACAGATTTCTTTTTAAATTCCATACCGATTTTCATCAAAATTTTGCCTTTTAATAAGTAAAAAATCAAATTTGACTGTCTTAATGAAGACGAATTTTAAAAAGCTTACACACATTCTTTCTAAACAATATCAGGAAACTTAATAATCAATATCATAAATATTGATAAAAAATTACGTCGCAAGGAGCATTTCAAAAATCTAAAAGTGCTGAAAAATTAGTTATGAGAAAAAAAGGATTCAACATATATAAATACATTTACCTTTATTATTTACTTCTTAAAAACTTCATAAATGATATTTTAATGATAAAAAACTGTTTTGGTAATATTATAGCACAGATATAGACCTTTTTGCAACGATTTTGCTATAGACAATTTTTCTCAAATGAAGGTCTACTTTTCCCTTAATATTTAAAAATTCGTTATCACAGTGCAAAAATTAAATGGCAATCTATGCCGATCATGGGAATTCTAATGATATGAAATTCCGTACATTAGTTTTTGAAGTATGATTATCGCTAAAATAACGTAAATAACGCAGAATGAAGCATAGCAGCGCTAATTGCTGGGTGCTTTAGATGGAAACTTGATTTGAAAAAACTTATAACAACACCTAATTGGATCTGAAGTTTTATGAAAATCCATGCTTTAGCCCTTAGCATTCCGTTGTCTCCGCTGCGGAGACATAATCTTTCCTTCCAAAAAATTTTTTTGGCACCCGTAATAAAGGAAAATAAAAATTTCCTTATTTAATCAGAGAATTTTTGAAATTGTCTATTTCAAGGAAAGTTCTTTTAAAAAAGTGGTGTTAATCGAATAAAATTTGTCTAAGAGGCACCGGAATCCGAAGGGATCTTGAGATAGGGCTACGGTGGAATCGTGAAAAAATACAACATGACTGTGCGACCTGATGGGCGATTTACACGAAAACGGAAACAGCACCAAGTTATAATAAGAACTAACTGAATCTAAAGTTTCATGAAAATTCATGCCCTATTTCTAGAAATAGAACTATTGCGGGAATCGCAAAAAAATGCAGGATAGCCACGCCATATGTCGAATGATTTACATCAAAAGATAGAAAACGACAATTTATGTCAAGGACCAACTAAATCTGAAGCTTGATAAAAATCCATGCATTTGTTCTCGAGATTGAACTATTGCGAAAAAAGTGAAAAATACTGCATAACAGTGCAACCTGTTGACCTGTTGCGCGATTTACACTAAAATATAAACAATACTAAGTCTTATTAAGGAATAACTGAATCGGAATTTTATGAAAATTTGTGCATTATTTCTAGAGATAGAGTTATGGCGAAAATCGCGAAAAATGCCGCATAGCAGCGCCACCTGTTGAGCGGCTTACATTAACATGTAAGTCTTGTAAGTTCTTGAGATAGAACTAATGCGGGAGATCGAGATAAATGCTGCATAGTAGCATAGCCTGTAGAGCGATTTGCACTAAAATGTAGAAAAAGTCAAATCATATTATGGATAACTGAGTCTGAAGTTTGATGAAAATCCGCGCATTAGTTCTTGAGATAGAGCTATTGGAAAACAGACAGAATTAAAATCTTGCTTAAATTATTTTAAAAGTGAGTAAATTGTGATTCAGGTTTAACATAATTGCGCGGGAATTTCCACCAAATTGCATTTGAAAGTACATATTTTCACCTTATTTGATTGTATAAAAATTATGCGATGTTTAACACGTTCGCTGCCTCGTTAAAGTTGTTCTTAACTGCCCTGCTCAACAAGCGCGAAACGTTTTGACACATTTACATACTCATTTTTTAACAGAAAGATATCAAATTGGAAGGTCTGACAGTGGAAGCGATTTCAGATTGAATTTGTTTTCAATTTTACGATAATTAAATTGCCTATCGAGTTATAAGCGATTTCGATCAAGTGATCACGCATTTTTCTCCTTTTGTAAGACTGGTTTTTCTGCATTCATGAGAAATGCGGTTCAAAAAGCAAACTTTAACGGCTTCTTCTGAAAGATCTATTGCGTTTGAAAGAAAATGGAAAAATGAGTGCGATTAGGTAGTTTCTGAACAACAATATTAGCTAGTTTCATGAATTTTTGAACAAAATCAAATTTAAATTTATGTTACAAAACGACACTTTTTTTATTTAAGCGCACCCTTAAAAATTGAAAGAATTGTTTTTAAAGTAAATAAAAGTTACACTTTATCGTATTCTCTTGCCATTCACAAAATTACGTCAGCTTTGCGCACAGATTTGTTTGTCCCATGGAGGAAAAAGATAGATGGAGGTGTAGTATGCCGTAAAATCAGCAGGAAATATGATGCGGGTTATCGCTCAAATTTGAATGCATTCATTCAGCCCAAACAAAAAAATCACGTGGAATAGGGGCCCAATTCTTTCACATCTGCCATGCATTTTTTTCCTCTAAATAAAGATTATCTGCTTATATATAATCATTCAAAAGTAACATTTCATTGTATTATGAATTAAAAACTGTGTTTATTAAAATATTTCATCTTTTTTTGCGAAAGCACATGATTCTGTTGGGCTTAGCCACACAACTTATCAATATTTCTGAAAATAAAAACTCTTCCAAATATTCAGGAAATTGTAGGTAACTACAATAACAAGTATAATGCCTTCATATAATTTACTTTATTAAAAATACCAATTATAGGCATTAGTTTTAGATCCTTTTAAAAAAGTCTCGAAAATAATTTTATATATCACATAATACAATTGTCAATATCACAATAAAAGTTTATATAATCTAAAATTTTAAAAAACTGATAACGTTTTCATCCTATCCAGGACATCTTCAGTCAGCGTACGTGGAAGTCATTTCCTTTTGAGCTTTATATATCGCTCAAATCCCCCAGTTTTCCCTCTTTCTCTCTGTTTTTCCCTTCTTTCTCGCCAAGCAGCCATTGACCCATCTGGGGTCAATGGCTGCATGTACCATATCGTTACACGGTTTTTCTTTTGAGGTGAGAATTTCGAGTGTTTCCCTGATTAATGTATTGTGTAGGTTGTCATAATTAGCTATTTTTTGTATATGTATAGATTCAATTTTTACAGGTATCTTATGGTGACTTCTTGATAATGCTGTATTTAATTTATCGTATTTTAAATCTCTTAAGTGCTCTCTTTCTCTCTCAGCTATTTTTCTTTTAGTCATTCCTATGTATTCTACTTTTTCGTTATTTTCATTTATGCAATTTATTTTATAAACTCCTGCCGTTTGGGTTTCTTCATGTTTTTCAATTTCATTTCTTATTTTCTTGAATAGGGATGGATGGGGGGTTATTGGAATATGTTTATTTAATTTATTAAATTCTCTTTTTATTTTTAACGCTATTCCATTCATATATGGAATGGGGGGAGTGTACCTGATATTTTTTTGCGCGGGTTGAATTCGATCAATTCTTTCAGTAGCTTTTTGGATAAGTTTGTTAATCGTTTTCTTGGGATGTCCAGCATTTAAACCAATTTTTTCAATTATTTTAAATTCTTCTTCTAAGGATTTTTTTGTTGAACATACATATAGCGCTCGATTTATATATGAGTGGAGGGCTGCTAATCTATATGGTAAGGGAGTGTTATCTTTATAAGAAATTATATTCAAATTTGCTGTTGGTTTTCTATAAACCGTAGTGTCTATTTTATTATACTTATGCGTTATTTTTACATCTAAATATGATATTGTATGATTTACTTCTTCTTCTATCGTAAACTGAATATTTTTGTCGTACGAATTGACTGTTTTTAGGAGGTTATCTAGGTTAGTGTGTTTGGTTGTTATAATGAAGATATCATCTACGTATCTGAGCCATAACCGGATTTCGGTTTTATGATCATTTATAATAATTTTTTCAAGGTTTCTAAGCTTCCATTACGCTACTACATTAGAAATCGGTGCTCCCATAGGGACACCCTTGATTTGTTTATAAATTTTTTTATTGAATTGGAAATAGCTTTCATTAAGGATAAGATTTGTTGCGCTTTGTAAATTCGTATTAATTTTAGGTTCAGTATAATGGATTTTAATAGACTCATTAATTATGTTTGTCATTTCTTTTAAATTAATTGATGGATATAGATTTTTAACATCTAAACTTATCATAAAGTCGTCATGATTTGGTTTATATTCTTTTAGTTTTTGTATAAAATTCCTTGTTGAATTTATAGAAATATCTGAGGGGGGGATCATTTTCATATATTGATTCTTCATATATTTTTCCAAATCATATGTTGGGCTTACGATTTTATTTACTATAGGCCTCAGGCTGTGTGGAGTTTTATGATCTTTTAGTTTACCAAAAATCATTGGAATGTTACGTGCAAAGTTATATTTCATCGGTTTATCATCAATTGGCCAATCTTCTGATTTTATTAAATCATCAGATGCTTTCATAAATTTCTTTAGAGGATCTTTTTTTACAAGTTGTGTATCAATTTCCCTTATAGTTTCTTCCATTTTATTTATATAATCAGTTTTATTCATAATAGCTAATTTTCCAGTTTTATCCGTATGTAAAAAGGTTAAGTCTTGGTTATTTTTCAAATCCTTTAGTATTTTTTTCTCTTTATTGTTCCTTTTTTTCAATCCTCTTCCAATTCAATTTCTCTTCCAAATAATGCCTATATTTCTCATGAACTTTACAGAACTTTTAACCTTTTTTTTTTTCAAAACAGAAATTTATGAGATATTGAATCAGAAATATGTTCGGATTAAAAAGTCCAAAATTTACAATAAAAAATTACTGGTAAACATAATCTATCATTATTGGGATATGGATGCCCGTACGTGATGCGGGCAGATTATATTTAGCAAAAATACGTTGCCCGTATGATGTTCGAGCAAGTCAGAGAAGTGATTAATGTGGAGGATTTTTGGGTACATTTTTTACGTCACCCTCATCCACTATACTTCATTTATGTTCTTTCTTTTTAGGTGCGTTCATAATTATGTAAATACGTAGCACCTATTGTTGTCGCTCAGTCCGTCCGTTTGTCCGTCTGTCCGTCCGCATATAACAACGCAAAAACTATCCAACCGAATCGTTTGAAATTTAAAGTATATAATTATTATGTAATTTTGTCGAGTCATTTCAAATTTTATGAAAATCGGATGGATAGATCAATTACAGGGACAATCAAAAGGATTCCGTTACTTTACGTCAATGGGGAAAAAGTTTCAAATGCATTTTAATCGTTTGAAATTTAAAACGTTTAATTATTACATAATTTTGTCGAGTCATTTCAAATGTTATGAAAATAGGATGCATAGATCAATTACAGGGACAATCAAAAGTATTCCGTTACATTACGATCAATGGGAAAAAATGTTTCAAATGCATTTTAATGGTGTTACACTCATTTGAACATAATAGAATTGACATGAATCTATGATGTATGTACTAAAATATACATTCTGTACAACCTGGGATGCAGAGAATATTTATTATTAAATTACAGGGCCACACAAATCTATTCCACTAAATAATGTTATACGGGGAAACATTGTTTGGGGCATGTTTTAATTATATTAACCTACTTCACATTTTATGAATAAGATATACGTTAATGAAGTATAATAAAAATTACTCCCTGCATATTTACAGGAACACAAAGATTTCGACCACTATACTGTATCCAAAGTATGCTGCACTATATCAGCAGGATCTGAATATTTTAAAACTTATAGTACGAACGCACCTCATTTGCTACGTTCACGTGCAATTTCCAACTTGTTACTTTATGTGTTTGTCCGTTATAATGCAGAAAGCATGCTGCATGTTTTATTTGCAAAGTATGTAAATAAATCTCAAATAATATTTCCATGCATTTTCTATTTTCTAGATTATTTATAAAAATTATATATAACCTTATACATGAAATGCGACTTAAAATTTTTTTTTAAATATTCTATGCTTATGCATTATTTTAGCCGGATCATTTTTTATAGCATTTCTACCTCAAGATACTAAGACCGTTATATATATATTTTTTAATACAAACATATTTCATGATTTTCCAATCGAAATAATGTTTTCTCATGGAGGTAATACTACAGATATATATTTACACAAGTTATTTAATGTTTTACAGAACGTCTTGGAGTGAATAATCCGAAATCTAACATTCAAAAAATAACTTTAGACAATACTATTTTTCCAATACAGCAAAAGATTTGGAATATCCTGTGAACATAAATATATTTAAGAAACAAATTTTATTCAAAATTTACTCTAAACATGCATGATTTATTCTTATTACATGCATACACATAAAATATTGCATTAGTATCTCATGGAAAATTGTGTATGAATTTCCGGAATTGTTGTGTGTTATAGATTCACTGGTAAAAATAAATCTAAACATTCGTTCTGCAAAACAGGAAAATAATGTGAGAGAAAATAGAATACTTTCCCAGTTGATTCAAAGGAATCTTTTAAACTTTGATGCACATATTCATGAGTTAAGAATATTTCGAATGTATTAAGTCAGATAATAATTATTAACCCTTTGTTGCATAGGCTTAACACTTAGCGATGTAGAGAAAATTCATTGCTTAAGTGTTGAAATTGATGACTGACACCGGAATTTGAAAACAGCTTTATTTGTAAACAAGAAAAAGCTATTTTGCAGGAATTTAATAAAACAATTTTTTTTAAACCAAAATTCCGGTGCCAATGTGGCATTTGGGAATTAAATTCATTAGCATTTGGGAATGAATTTTTGTCCACTGTAGTGGATAGTATTCAACAAAGGATTAAAGATATTCACATGAAATTTATAAAAATTTACCTTATTGAGAGATCTTATAATAAGTGTTCCTAGTGTCTCGTGTAAAATGGGGTTCCAAATGTCTTGGACATCTGAATTTTAACCACTTAACTTATCAATATTTTGAAAAAAAAAATTCTTTCAAATAATGTCTATTTTTTTTTCATGTCTTTTACATAATTTTTAATTCTTTGTCACCGGTTTTTCAAAACAGAAAATTTTGCCTAATTGAATCAGAAAAAAAAAAAAAAATGCTTGGATTAAATAATCAAAATTTACAATAAAAAGTTGCTGATGCGAATAATAAATCATGATTACAATATGGATGCTCGTACATGGTGCATTTTTGCCGATCCCACCGAAGCTAGCATAGGGGAGAAAAATACGGGCTTCTGATTGGTTGAATAATTTTGCTTTCCTTAATTTTTGAGTTTACGTTTATTTAATCATCAATTTTTGTTTGTAAAGCTTTTGAAAGCTGGATTTACCTTCTGTTTTTACATATTTATTAATAGATAAAGAAATAGATAATTCGGAATTTATAATTAAAGAAGTTAATCAGGATGTTTAACAATTGTTCTCTATTACTTTTAGAAAAAAATAAAAATAGAATTGTCATTTCTTCTTTCTATTTTTTTAACATGATATGCACATATATACACAATCAGAACAATTTATTAAGAAACAATAGTATTTTCATTTAACGCCGTCAAACTCACTTGTTCTATATTACTTTTTTTTTTAAAAAATTGCAATTTCTTCTTATTATTATTATTTTAATGATATACCCAAATGCGCTGCTAATGTGTACATTAGCATTCAGGATGATCTATTTGCAAACAATTTTTCGACCAATCAGAAGCCCGTATTTTCCTCCCCTATGCTAGCTTCGGTGGGATCGGCAAAAATGCGTACGAGGTAGGGGCAAATCATGATTGTAAAAAACACGTTGCCCGTATGGTGCACGGGCAAATCAGGGAAGCGGGTAATGTAGCGGATTTTAGTGTTACATTTTGGTGTCATCTCCAGCCACTATACTTCATCTTTATTTTTTCTTTTTACCCTATGTGTTTGTCCGTTTTAATACAGAAAGCATGCTGCATGTATTATTTGCAAAATATGTAAATAAATCTGAAAAGAAAATCATTAATATTTCCATACATTTTATATTTTCTAGATTATTTATAGAATTTATATATAACTTTATGCATGAAATGCGACTTAAATAATTTTTTATACATATTTTATATTTATGCTTTTTTTTTTAACCGGATCATTTTAAAAAACATTTCTGCCTCAAGATACTAAGGTCATTATATATTTTCTTTAATACAAATATATTTCCAAGATTTTGCAATCTAAGTAATGTTTTCTTACGGAAGTTATACCAAAGATATTTATTTACAAATGTTCTTTAATGTTTTACAGAACATCTTGGAGTGGATTATCCCAAATCTAACATTCAAGAAATAAATTTTACACACTACTATTTTTCCAATAAAGCGAAAATTCGGAATATCCTGCGAACTTAACCGTTTTAGTGCTAAGCAATTTTTGCAAGAATGCACGAAAATTGCGGTACATATTTTGATTTCTTTAAAGGAAAAAATAATGTTGTCATATAAAACACTGTTATTTAGACAAATATCAATCAATTTTAATAATTCTTTTTGTATTATAAAGAACTCGCAGCGCAAAAGCGCTGCGCCGCGGTTTTCGAGATAAACTATCGCAGCGCTTTTGCGCCGCGTAGCAGTCAAACGGTTAAATATATTCAAGAAACATATTTTATTCAAAATTTACTCTAAACATGCATGATTTATTCTTACTACATGCATACACATTAAACATAATTGCATTAGTATCTGATGGAAAATTTTGTATGAATTTCCAATTATGTTGTAGTGTGTTATGGATTTAGTGGTAAAAAGAAATCTAAACATTTATTTTTCGAAAGAGTAAATTAATGTGAGAGGAAGTGGAACATTTTCCCAGCTGATTCAAAAGACTATTTTAAACAATGATGCACACATTCATGAGTGAATTTTTGCAATGTGTCAAGCCAGATAATATTTATCAAAATTATTCATTTGAAATTTATAAAATGTACCTTATTGAGAGATCTCATATTTAGTGTTGCCAAGTGTCCAGTGTAAATCGGGTTTATAAATGCACTGGACAACTGCATTTTAACCCTTAAATGCATAGGATAGAACGCGTTCCAAAAAATGCTCAATTCAAAGAATCAGAATTCATACCAGAAAAATCTAAAAAGTAAATTTTTCTTTATTTAATTACGAATGGTCTGTAATTAAGTAAAGTGAAAATTGCTCTTTTAAGTTTCTGGTGAGAATACGGAATATGTGAATAAAACCCCCAATAAATCGGGAACACTTATGGTATCGCAAATGATACAATATGCATTTAAGGGTTAATCACTTAATTGATCAATATTTTGGAAAAAAAAACTTTAATATAATGTGTATTTCTTTAATTTATCTTGCAGAATTTTTTATCTTTTTTCAATGGTTTTTAAAACAGCAATTGTTTTCTAAATGAATAAGAAAAATGCTTGGATTTATACTTACAATAAAAATTTTCTTGTGAGAATAATAAATTATGATTCGAATAAAGCCGACCGTACCTGGTACGGTCAAATCATGACTGGCAGAAGTACGTTGCCCATACGGCGAACGGGCAAATCAGGGAATCAGTTAATGTAACGGATTTTAAGTTTACATTTTTAGCGTCACCCTGAACCATTATACTTCATCTCTATTTTTTCTTTTTACTCTGTGTGTTTATCCTTATAATACAGAAAGCCTGCTGCACGTATTATTTGCAAAATATGTAAATGAAAATAAATGCATTTACATTTTCATATGTTTTACATTTTTATGATTATTTATAGAAATGATATATAACCTTATACATGAAATGCGTTTTTAATAAAATTTTTATACATATTCTATATTTATGCATTATTTTAGCTGGATCATTTTTTATAGCATTAGTACCTCTCTATGCTAAGACCGTTACATGTTTTCTTAATACAAACATATTTTAAGATTTTCCAATCAAATTAATGTTTTCTCATAGAAATAATACCAAAGATATATATTTACATAAGTTCTTTAAAATTTTACAGAAGCTTTTGGAGTGGGTTATCTAACATTCAAAAAATAATGTCACACAATACTATTTTTCCAATAAAGCAAACATTTCGAATATCCTCTGAACTTAAAGATATTGAAGAAACACATTTTATTCAAAATTTACTATATTATCATGCATGATTTATTCTCACCTCATGCATACGCATCAAACATAATTGCTTTAGTATCTGATGGAAAATTTTGTATGAATTTCCAGTTATGTTGTTGTATGTTACCATCGGTTTTTCAATAGAAAATTTCTGCTTAATTGAGTCGAAAAATGCGGGGAATAAAAATTGCAAAATTTAAATAAAAATTTAGTGGTGATCATAAGAAATCATGATTGGAATATGAATGCTCGTACTTGGAACGAACAAAGACACGTTGCACATATGACGTTCGGACGAATCAGGGAAGCGGATTTTAGGATTGAATTTTGACGTCATCCCCAGCCACAATATACAGTCGAGTCTCCCTATAACGAAACTTTATACAACGAATTTCTCTATATAACGAAAATTTAGTATGAAAGGTCCCCTTTTCGCATGATTACATTAAAAACTAAATAGCGAAATATTTATCTCCATATAACGGATTTTTTCATAAATTGGTCTTAATTTATTCAGTTTTAAAAAAGCTTCAAAATCATATGGAATCAATTTTCCATCACTTATTTTTTATTTATCGTCAGTACTGAGTATTTTTTTAATATTACTTCTCTCCTTGTTCTTTAAATCCAACGAATTCATTCCACCTCCCACACACCTTTCCACATCCTTCTCAAAACAGTGCCAGTTGGATTGATACACATGTAAGAGAGGAATCAATGAAAGGCACATAAGAGAGGCCTTCAAATGAAGGGAAATGTTAACTACAATTTTTTTATTCCTTGCTAAAATTTGAACGTGTTTTTGATAGTGTAACAAATTTAAAATCAAAGCAACAAAAAAATACATATTTTTCCGTCTGAAATTAATGCAAGTCTTCCTTATTTGATTTTCATTAAGCTTTCAAATAAATGTCTGTTCTCTTTTTCTGAAACAGCTTAAATAAATAAGAAATAAATTGTTAGGTTAATATTTACTTTTAAAATTCTTATTCTGCGTGTATCAATTGCAAAGTATGTAAATAAACCTGAAAAGAAAATCATTAATATTTACATAAATTTTATATTCTCTAGATTAGTTTATACGTGAAATATACGTGAAATATCACTTAAAATTTATTTTTTATTACATATTTTATATTTATGAATTATTTTAGCCGGATCTTTTTTTTTTTATAGCATTACTACCTCAAGATAGTAAGACCGTTATATATTTTTCTTTAGTACAAATATGTTTTAGGGTTTTCCCAATCGAAATAATGTTTTCCCATGGAAGTGTTACCAAAGATATATATTTAGAGAAGACCTGTAATATCTTACAGAATGTCTTGGTTTAGATTATCCGGAATCTAACATTCGAACAACAACTTTACAAAATACTAATTTTTCTAATACAGCAAAAATTTGAAATATTCTGTGAACTTAAAGATATTCAAGAAACATATTTTATTCAAAATTTACTCTAAACATGCATGATTTATTCGCACTACATGCATGCACATGAAACGTAATTGCATTAGTATCTGATGGAAAATTTTGTAAGGATTTCCGGCGTTGTTCTGTGTTATGGATTTTACTGGTAAAACGAAATCTAAACATTTATTTTGCGAAACAAGAAACATATTTTATTCAAAATTCACTGCATTAACATGCATGATTTATTCGCACTACATGCATACACATGAAACGTAATTGCATTAGTATCTGATGGAAAATTTTGTGGGGATTTCCGGTGTTGTTGTGTGTTATGGATTTTACTGGTAAAACGAAATCTAATCATTTATTTTGCGAAAGAGGAAAATAATGTGAGAGGAAATGGAATATTTTCCCAGCTGATTCAAAGGAATGTTTTAAACTCTGATGCACACATTCATGAGTGAAGAATATTTTCAATTTATTAGGTCAGATGGTATTTATTAAAGATATTCATATAAAATTTATAAAATTTACTTTATTGAGACATCTCATATAGAGTCTTACCATGCGTCACGTGTAAATTGGGGTTCCAATTTCCCTAGACAAGAGCATTTTAACCACTTAATTTATCAATATTTTTGAAAAAACTTTAAAATAATGCCTATTTGTTCATGTCCTTTATATAATTTTTAGTCTTTCATCACCGGTATTTTACAACAGAAATTTTTGCCTAACTGAATCAGAAAAATGTTTGGATTACATAATACAAAATTTGCAATAAAAACTTCTTGTTGAGAATAAGAAATCATGATTGGAATAAAGATGCCAATACGTGATAGGGGCAAATCATGTTTTGCAAAATCACGTTGCCCGTATGACGCTCGGGCATATCAAAAAGAGGTTAACGTAGCGGATTTTAGGGTTGCATACTTAGCGTCACCCACTTTTGGTTTAGCGGCAGCCATTATACTTCATCTCTCTTCTTTCTTTTTTTTACTCCATGTGTTTTTCCTTTACAATACAGAAGACATGCTGCATGTACAGTCACCGCAAAAAAATCTTGACATTTGTAATTTCAGACGTTTTGTTAAATATCTAGAAATATACATAAGGAATGACTTTGAAACTCCAGATATATAAACAAAATAGTACAGGTGATATATTTTTGAATTTTTTTTCCAAAATCCAATAGGGGACCGTAAACAAATTGAAAAAGAACGAGTATCTTTTGTATAACCCTGTCAAAACTAATATAGCAAAAGCGTTTAAACTGCAGATTATCAGACATATGGTAATAAACTGTGTTCATTTTTATGCGGATAGCATGTATACTCGTAGAGAAAATAAGGTTTTTATAAAAAAGGTCCAACATTTTGCCAAGTTTTTTTGCTTATAATTTGCAAAGTTCTTAATAAAAAACAATGTTTTTTTCAGAAAATATGAGAAACGACATTGAATATAATACCCTGTAATCGAAATTTAAAAATAGTAATAATTGTATGAAAAATGAGCAGGTTTACTAAATAAATTTTTTCTGCGCATGCATCAACGCTATAAAAAATTCATTTGCATTTTTTGTAAGCTAAATGTATAGAGCAACTTTTGTTAAAGTTTCAAAATCATAGCTTGAAAATTCTGAAAATTATCGTCGAAAGAATATGATAAAAATCCGATATTCCCAAAATGAAGAAAAATGAGGGGCTGTATCAATATTCCATTGATTAATGTCTAGACGATACTGCACGTACTATATTTGGACACAACTCCTGATCTTTTTGCTTCATTTTGGGAATAACGGATTTTCATCTTATTCTATCAACGATAATTTTCAGAATTTTCAAAGTATGATTTTGAAACTTTAACAAATGTTGTTACATATGTATAGCTAACATAATATGTAATCGAAATTTTTATAGATTTGACGCACGCGCAGTGAAAATTTATTTAGTAAACCTGCTCATTCTCATACAATTATTAATATTTTTTAATTTTGATTACGAAGTACTATGTACACTGTCGTTTCTCATATTTTCTGAAAAGAACATTGTTTTTTATTAAGAATTCTGCAAATTATAAGCAAAAACTTGGCAAAATTTTGGACCGTTTTATAAAAACCTTAATTTCTCTACGAGTATACATGCTATCCGCATAAAAATGAACACAGTTTATTACCATAAGTTATTTAATCATAATCTGCAGTTTGAACGCTTTTGCTGCATTAGTTTTGACAGGGTTATTCAAAAGATATTCGTTCTTTTTCAATTTGTTGACGGTCCCCTATTGGATTTTGGAAAAAAAATCATCTCGAATATATATAACTTCTACTAGTTTTTTTGTACATCTGGAGATTCAGAGTCATTCCTCATGTATAATTCTTGATATTTGTCAAAACGTCTGAAATCCCAAATGTCAAGATATTTTTTTTGCTGTCACTGTATTGTTTGCAAAGTACATAAATAAACCTGAAAAGAAAATTATTAATATTTCCATATATTTTTAATTTCTTGGATTATTTATACACATTATATATAACCTTATACATGAAATGCGACTTAAAATAAATGTTTTCTACATATTCTATATTTATGTATTATTTTAGCTGGATCATTTTTTATAGCATTTCTATCTCAAGATACTAAGACCGTTATATATTTTTCTTTAATACAAATAATGTTTTCAGATTTTCTAATCGAAATAATGTTTTCTCATGGAAGTAATACCGAAGATATATATTTACATAACTTCTGTAATGTTTTACAGAACGTCTTGGAGTGGATTAGTCTAATTCTATCATTCAAAAAACAACTTAACGCAATGCTATTTTTACAATAAAGCGAAGATTCGGAATTTCCCATGACCTTCAAGATATTCATGAAACATATTTTGTTCTGTGTTAACATGCATGATTTAATCTCACTACATGCATACAAATTAAACATAATTGCATTAGTACCTGATGGAAAATTTTGTATGAATTTTTCAAAAATTATGGGTTTAAAATGTTTAAGTTCAAGTATGGGCTCAAGTTCAAAGATTATGAGTTGCTGTGTGTTAAGGTTTAACTGGTAAAAATAAATCTAAAACATTTATTCTTCGAAAGGGGAAAATAATGTGAAAGGAAATGGAATATTTTTCCAGATGATTCAAAGGAATGTTTTAACCCTCTCATGCATAAATTATTTTGTATTATTTTGCATTATTGACTAAAAATCATTTTTTGAGATAAATAAAAACCCATTATAAAAATATTTTATTATTGCACTATATGCTAGCTATTATCTATCAAAAAATCGGATCTCTATAAATGAATGCTCAAAAGATTTTTGCTTAATAATGCAATAATTATCTGTCCTCATATGAGGCCCGTATGCACGGATGCACACATTCATGAATGAAGAATATTTTCAATGCATTATGTCAGATAATATTTATCAAAAATATTCATATGAAATTTATAAAATTTACCTTATTGCATAATTAATGTTGACAAATGTCCCGTGTTAATCGGGGTTCCAAATGTTCTGAACACATTTGAACCATTTAACAGATGAATATTTAAAAACAAAAATTCAAATGCCAATTTTTTTTTCATGTTTTTACAGAATTTTTAATCGTTTATCACCGGTTATTCAAAACAGAAATTTTTGCCCAATTTAATCAGAAAAGTGTCAGTATTAAATAATGCAAAATTTACAGTGAAATTTTACGGAGGAGAATAATGATTCATCAACGGAATAGGATGCCCGTACATGGTACGGGCAATTCATGATTGGCAAAGACACGTTACCCGCATGACGTTCGGGCCACAGAGTAGTAATAGAGCCTCAACTCGGCTTCAAAAGAGCGCCCTCAGTGGATCACTTAAAAACTAAACCATCGCGTTCGCAATTTTTATCCTCGTGATTTCTGTTTAACTGTAACCTTATTCTGCTTGGCGCTTCTTGCTGAATGCTGATTTGATTATCTTAGCACATGTGCTTATGCTATTTGATCTTAGATTTCCGCGCTTATATTGATTCGTAATTATTACTGTTATTATTCTTGAATTTTCAAGTTTAAATTATTAGATCGTTATGTTACGAAGAGACACAGTATTGTTTGCAAGCCTAATACGTCAAAGTTATTTCATAAATTTCAAAACAAGAAGCAGCAAGCGGTCGCTGTATTTTTTTTCTTTTTTCCCTTATCATTTGTCGCCAAGGAAGCGATGTTTCGCCGAATTAGCAACCTCTCTTATGTTATGATCGTAGTTTCAGAGTGGTCCGCTTGTGTCGCTACTGTCTATGAGTATTCCCATGTTAAACAAGTTGCCATTACAGCGTATGAAAGTTGATTCTCTGTTACAGTTCCGTACTCTGTGGTTTGGGCATAGCAGGGAAGCAGTTAATGTAGCGGATTTTAGGATTGAATTTTGACGTCATTCCCAGCCACTGCATGCTTTATCTCTTTTCTTTTTTTCACTCTATGTGTTTGGCTGTTATAATATAAAAAGCATGTTGCGTGTATTAATTGCAAAGTATGTAAATAAACCTAAAAAGAAAATCATTGATATTTACATATATTTTATATTTTCTACATTAGTTATAGAAATTATATATAACTTTATGCCTGAAATATGAATTAAAATTTATTTTTTATTTTATATTAAATTTTATGCATTATTTTAGGCGGATAATTTTTTTATAGCTTTACTACCTCAACATAGTAAAAATGTTATAATATTTTTCTTTTTATACAAATGTGTTTTAAGATTTTTGGAGTCGAAATAATGTTTTCTCATGGAAGTAATACCAAAGATATTTATTAATATACATTCTTAATTATTTTACAAAATGTCTTGGGGTAGATTATCCGGAATCTAACATTCAAACAGCAACTGTACACAAATCTATTTTTCCAATACAGCGAAAATTTGGAATATTCCGTGAATTTAAAGGTATTCAAAAAACATATTTTATACAAAATTTACTGCATTAATATGCATGATTTATTTTCACAACATGCATACACCAAACATAATTGCATTAGTATCTGATGGAAAATTTTGTATGAATTTCCAGTTATGTTGCTGTGTGTTATGGATTCACTCGTAAAAAGAAATCTAAACAATTAATGCGAAAAAGGAAGATAAAATGAGAGGTAATGGAATATTTTCCCAGCTGATTCAAAGGAATGTTTTAAACACTGATACAGACATTCATGAGTGAAGAATATTTTAAATATGAGTCAGATAATATTTATCAAAGATATTCATATGAAATTTATAAAAATTACCTTACTGAGAAAGATCTCATATTTAGTGTTGCCAAGTGTCCCGGGTAAATAGGGAATAAAAATGCCCTGGCCACCTGCATTTTAATCACTTAGCTAATAAATATTTTTGATAAAAAAAAACAAACAAAAAAACATTCAAATCATGCCTATATTTTCATGACATTTGCAGAATTTTTAATCTTTTATCACCAGTTTTTTAAAACAGAAATTCTTGCCAAATTGAATAAGAAAAATGCTCGCTTTAAATAATTTTAATTATACAATAAATTTTACTAGTAAGCATAATAAATAACGATCGGAATATAGACGATTGTACGTAATACCGGCAAATCATGATGAGCAAAAATTTGTTTGCCCGTATAACATTCGGGCAAATGAAGGAAGCGGTTAATGTAGCGGATTTTAGGGTTACATTTTGGCGTCATCCCAAGCCAATATACTTCATACTGTTCTATCATTTTACTCTATGTGTTTGTCCTTTGTAATACGGAAAGCAATCAGCATGCATTATTTGCAAACTATCTAAATAAACCCGAAAAGAATAGCAATAATATTTTCATATATTTTTATTTTTCAAAATTTTTATAGAAATTATATGTAACCATACATATGAAATGCGGCTCAAAATAATTTTTTTTATACATATTCTATATTTATGCATTATTTTGGCCGAATCATTTTTTTATATCATTACTACCTCGAGATACCAAGACCGTTATACATGTCCTTTATACAAACATAGTTTAAGATTTTGCAGTCGATATAATGTTTTCTCATGGAAGTAATACAAAAGATATATATTTAAATAAGTTCTTTAATATTTTACAGAACGTCTTGGAGTGGATTATTCGAAATCTAACATTCAAAAAACAACTTTACGCAATACTATTTTTCCAATAAAGCAAAAATTCGGAATGTACTCTGAACTTACAGATATTCAAGAAACATATTTTATTCAAAATTTACTGTATTAACATGCATGATTTATTCTCACTACATGCATACGCATCAAACATAACTACATTATTACCTGATGGAAATTTTTGAATGAATTTCCGGAATTATTGTGTGTTATGGATTCACTGGTAAAAAGAAATCTAAAGATTTATTTTCCAAAAGGGAAAAATAATGTGAGAGGAAACGGAATATTTTTTCAGTTGATTCAAAGAAATGTTTTAAACACTGATGCACACATTCCTGAGTGAAGAATATTTGCATTGTATTAAGTCAGATAATATTTATCAAAGATATTTATATGAAATTTATAAAATTTATCTTATTGAGAGATCTCATAATTAGTGTTTTTAAGTGTCCCGTATAAATCGGCTTTATAAATGCCCTGGCCACTTGCATTTTAGCCACTTATCTGATCAATATTTTTGGAGGGCCTCCGTAGCCGAGTGGTTAAGATGCCGCTCTGCCACGCTGGAGGTTGTGGGTTCAATTCCCGCTGGCTCCATTGCACGCACACTTTGTGTAGAGCTCCTGGTTGTATTTCTCTTGTGATGTAAATTTCCTTGTGCTATCTCGTCCTTGTATATTGACGATGACTTATAAGCAGACTTTCATGTCGAGCACACAAGTCAGATGTATGTTTAAATAAATTAAAGTAAAGTATATTTTTGGAGAAAAAAAAAAACTTTCAAATAATGCCTATATTTTCATGTCTTTTACAGACTTTTTAATCTTTTACCAACAGTTTTTCAAAACAAATTCTTTCTTAAATGAATCAGGAGAATACTCGGATTAAAAATTTTACAATAAAATTTACTGGTGAGCATAATAAATCATGAGTGAAATATAGATGATTGTACGTAATACGGGCAAATCACGATCAGCAAAAATTTGTTGCCCGTATGACGTTCGGGCAAATCAGGGAAGCGGTTAATGTAGTGGATTTTAGGGTTACATTTTTAGCATCATCCCAAGCCACTATACTTCATCCCTGTTCTATCATTTTACTCGATCTGTTTGTTCTTTTTAATGCAGAAAGCATTCTACATGCATTATTTGGAAACTATGTAAATAAACTGGAAAAGAAAATCCTTAATATTTTCATATATTTTTATTTTTCAGATTTTTTATAGAAATTATATATAACCATACACATGAAATGCAACTTAAAATAAATTTTTTATACATATTCTATATTTATGCATTATTTTAGCCGGATCATTTTTTATAACATCACTTCCTCGATATACTAAGACCGTTATATATATCCTTAATAAAAACATATTTAAAGATTTTGCAGTCAAAATAACGTTTTTTCACCTAAGTAATACAAAATATATTTATTTACATAAGTTCGTTAATATTTTGCAGAGAGTCTTTTAGTGGATTGTCAAAATCTAACATTCAAAAAACAATCTTACAAAATATCATTTTTCCAATAAAATAAAAATTTGGAATAGCTTGTGAACTTAAAGTTATTCAAGAAACATATTTTTTTCAAAATTAACTTTGTTAACATGCATGATTTATTCTCACTACATGCGTACATATCAAACATAATTGCATTAGTATGAGATGGAATATTTTGTATGAATTTCCGGAGTTATTGTGTGTTATGGATTAACTGGTAAAATGAAATCTAAACATTTATTTTGCGAAAGAGGAAAAATGATGTGAGAGGAAATGTAATAATTTCCCAGATGATTCAAAGGAATGTTTTAAACATTGATACACACATTCATAAGTAAAGAATATTTTCAATGCATTAAGTCAGATAATATTTATCAAAAATATTCATGTGAAGTTTATAAAATTTACCTTATTGCATAATTAATGTTGACAAATGTTCCGTGTTAATCGGGGTTCCAAATGTTCTGAACGCATTTGAACCATTTAACAGATGAATATTTTTGAAAAAAATTTCAAATACCAATTTTTTTCATTTTTTACAGATTTTTTAATCTTTTATCCCCGGTTATTCAAAACAGAAATTTTTGCCGAATTTAATCAGAAAAGTGTTAGTATTAAATAATGCAAAATTTACAGTGAAATTTTACGGATGAGAATAATGAATCATCATCGGAATAGGATGCCCGTACGTGGTACGGGCAAATCATGATTGGCAAAGACACGTTACCCGTGTGACGTTCGGGCAAAACAGGGAAGCAGTTAATGTAGCGGATTTTAGGATTGAATTTCCTAGCTGATTCAAAGAAATATTATTTACCTTAATCTAACCCCACAGTTTAATTCAATTTAAAAACTGATGCACACATTCATGTGTGAAGAAAATTTTTAATGTATCAAATCAGATAATATTAACCATGTAACTGATAAATATTTAAAAAAAAAAAAAAAAAAAACGTTCAAATAATGTTTATTTATATTTTTTTCATGTCTTTTACAGAATTTTTAATCTTTTGTCACCGGTTTTTCAAACAGAAATTTTTGCCTAATTGATTCAGAAAAATGCTCGGATTAAATAATAAAAAAATTACAAAAAATGTTTATTGGTGAGAATAATAAATTGTTATCGGAATATGAATGTCCGTACATGGTACAGTAAAACCCCGATAATTCGGATTAATTGGGACCGGACCCAATCCGGATTATCCGGAGAATTAGGAAAAAATGAAATAAAATATAACATACTAACAGAAAAATCACCTTTATGTTAAACTTATTTAATATTTGCAGTCAGTAATAATGTTTACTTTGCTTAATTATTCCTAAAACATGTCAGAAAAAGTTTTTTTTATTTAGAATACGATGATGAAACAAGTTAATGTTATGGAAATTAGCCAATCGCTTCTCAAACTTGAAAAAAAATGACCAAACCGATCCGAATTATCCGGAGATCCGGATTATAGGGTTCCAAATTAGCGGGGTTGTACTGTACTTGCAAATCATGATTGGCAAAAGCAAGTTGCCCATTTGACGTTCGGGTGAATCAGGGAAGCGGATAATTTTAGAGTTACATTTTTGGTGTCACCCCCAACCATTATACTTCATGTCTATTCTTTCCTTTTACCCTATGTGTTTGTCCGTTATAATACAAAAAGCATGCTGCATGTATTATTTGTAAAGTATGTAAATAAACCTGAAAATAAAATCATTAACCCATTAGTGCCTAACGTTCCTTTTTAGGGACGCTTATAAAAAAGACAATAAAGTACTTTTCACACCAGTAAATAGAAAGATAAATAAGCACTATTTTTCACGAGACAAATTCCTCAATAAATTAAGAAAAAGTTATTCGCCTTTTAAAAGTGGTGGGAAACCCAAAATTTCACTTTTAATGAAGAAAATAATTTCGGCCTTAATAGGTAATGTTTCCATACATTTTGTATTTTCTAGATTATTTATAGGAATTATATATAACTTTATACAAGAAATTTGACTTAAAATAATTTTTTATGCATGTTCCATATTTATGCACTCCTTTAGCTGGATCATCTTTTATAGCATTATTACTTCAAGATACTAAGACCGTGATACAATTTCCTTTAATACAAATATGTTTTAAGATTTTTCAATCGAAATAATGTTTTCTCATGGAAATAATAGCAAAGATGTATATTTACATACCGGGTGTCCCAAAAATGACTGATGGATTTTAAAATTCAATAACTTGCAAACGGTGACAGCTATTTAAAAAAATTTTGCAGGAAGGTTATGTGTAATGTCAAGAGTTTTTTACCGTAATTTTTTATTTTAGTTCGCATCTCAAACAATAGGTTGCGCTGACGGCGATTGAAGGCCAGGTGATCAATGCTGAGTGAAGCGTCGACCTGGCTTTCAATCGCCGTCAGCGACACGTATTGTTTGAGATGCGAACTAAAATAAAAAATTACGACATAAACTCTTGACATTATACATAACCTTCCTGCAAAATTTTTTTAAATAGCTGTCACCGTTTGCAAGTTATTGAATTTTAAAATCCATCAGTCATTTTTGGGAAACCCGGTAAGTTCTTTAATATTCTATAGAACATCCTATAGTGGATCATCCGAAATCAAACATTACGCAATACTATTTGTCCAGTAAAGTAAAAATTTGGAATATCCTGTGAACTTACAGATATTCAAGAAACATACTTTATTCAAAATTTACTGCATTAACAAGCATGATTTATTTTTCCTACATGCGAACGCACGAAACAAAATATGATTTGTATCTAATGGAAAATTTTGCTTAAATTTCCGGAGTTGTCCTGCGTTATGGATTCACCGATGCAAAAGAAATCTAAACATTTATTCTTCAAAAGGGAAAAATAATATGAGGGGAAATAGAATATTTTCTCAGCTGATTCAAAGGAATGTTTTAAACACGATTACACACATTCATAAGTAAAAAATATGTTCATTAATACAACTTAACTGATCAATATTTTTGAAAAAAAAATAAATAATGAAAAATTTTTTTGTCTTTTGCAGATTTTTTAATATTTCAAAACTGAAAAATTTGCTTAATAAAATTTAAAAAACGCTGTGATTAATTAAGGCAAAGTTTACAATAAAAATTTACTGGTGAACATAATAAATCATTAATGGAATATGAATGTCTGTACGTATTACAGGCACATCATGATTGGGATATGAATGTCCGTACGTATTACAGGCACATCATAACTGGAATATGAATGTCCGTACGTATTACAGGCACATCATGACTGGAATGTGAATGTCCGTACGTATTACAGGCACATCATGATTGGAATATGAATGTCCGTACGTATTACAGGCACATCATAATTGGAATATGAATGTCCGTAAGTATTACAGGCACATCAAGATTGGAATATGAATGTACGTACGTATTACAGGCACATCATGATTGGAATATGAATGTCTGTACGTATTACAGGAACATCATGATTGGAATATGAATGTCCGTACGTATTGCAGGCACATCATGATTGGAATATGAATGTCCGTACGTATTACAGGCACATCATAATTGGAATATAAATGTCCGTACGTATTACAGGTACATCATGATTGGAATATGAATGTCCGTACGTATTACAGGCACATCATGTCTGGCAAAATTATGTTGTCCGTATGATGTTCGAGGAAATCAGGGAATCTACACAAGTAGATTTTAATGTTAGTTTTTTGGCATCAACCCCAGCCACTATACTTCATATCTATTCTTTCTTTTTATTCTATGTGATTGTACTTTATAATACAGAAAGCACGCTACATGTATTAATTGCCAAGTATGTAAATAAATTTGAAAAGAAAGCCACTAATACTTCCATATATTTTATATTTTCTATATTATTTCTAAAATTATATATAACCTTATACTTGAAATGAGACTTAAAATACTTTTTTATCCATATTTTATATTTATGAATTTTTTTAGCTGGATCATTTTTTTGTAGGTTTACTATCCCAAGATACTAAGACCGCTATATATTTCATTAATCCTTTAAGCGTCTTGTAGAATTTTTGCTGCATGTTTAATTATTCGTAGAATAATAGCTTCAGAACGTGTTGATATGGGAATTTGTATTTTATAACCTTAGATATTTATTTCTCTTATGCAATTCATAAAATTAACATTTATATCAATTTTCAGTTAAATAATCCTTTGAATCCAAAAACTACATGACGAAAAAACGCGGTTAGGCCGCTTAAGGGGTTAATACAAATATGTTTTCAGAATTTCCGATTGAAATAATGTTTTCCCATTGAAGTAATACCAAAAATATATATTTACACAAATTCTTTAATATTTTACAAAACGTCTTGGAGTGGGTTATCCAAAATCTAACATTCAAAAAACAACTTTACACAATACTATTTTTCCAATACAGCAAAAATTTGGAATATCCAGTGAACTTAAAGATTTTCGAGAAACATATTTTATTCAAAATTCACTGTATTAACATACATGATTTATTTTCACTACATGCATACATATCAAACATAATTGCATTAGTATCTGATGTAAAATTTTGTATGAATTTCCAGAGTTGTTGTGTGTTATGGATTTACTGGTAAAAATAAAAATCTAAGCATTTATTTTTCGAAAGGGGAAAAGAAGAAATGGAATTTTTTCCCAGCTGATTCAAAGGAATGGTTTAAACACGAATGTACATATTCATGAGTGAAAAATATTTTCAATGTATTAACTACTTAACTTATCAATATTTTTGAAAAAAAAATTCAACTAATGTATATTTTTTACATAACTTTTGCAGAATATTTAATCTTTTACGGTTTCTCAAAAGAGAAAAATTTTACCTAATTAAAGAGTGATAATTCAAAAAAAAAAGTGCTCGGAATAAATAGTGCAAAATTTAAATAAAAATTTACCGGTGCCCATAATGAAGGAAGATTGAAATATGGATGCTCGTATGTGGCACGGGCAAATCATGATTGTAGAAAACATTTTGCCAGTTTGAGCAAACCTAGGAAGCGGTTAATGTTGCGGATTTCAGGGTTTCATTTTTGGCATCACCCCCCCAGCCACAATACTTCATCTCTATTCTTTCTTTTTACTCTATGTCTTTGCCTTTTATAATACAAAAAACATGCTGCATGTATTATTTGCAAAATATGTAAATAAACCTTAAAAGAAAATCATTAATATTTCCTTATATTTTATAATTTTCTAGATTATTTATAGAAATTACTCATAACTTGATGCATGAATTGCGATTTAAAATATTTTTCATGCACATTCTATATTTATGTATTCTTTTAGCTGGATTATTCTCTTATAGCATTAATACCTCATGATACTAAGACCGTTATGTATTTCCTTATTACAAATATGTTTTAAAATTTCCCAATCGATATAATGGTTTCTTATAGAAGTAATACCAAATATATATTATTTATATAAGTTATTTAATATTGCACTGGACGTCTTGGAGTGGGTTATCCGAAATCTACCATTCAAAAAATAACTTTACACAATGCTTTTTTTCCCAATACAACAAAAATTTGGAATATCCTGTGAACTTAGATATATTCAATACACATATTTTATTCAGAATTTATTCTAAACATGCATGATTTATTCTTACTACATGCGTACATATCAAACATAATTTTTTATGCACATTCTATATTTATGTATTCTTTTAGCTGGATTATTCTTTTATAGCATTACTACCTCATGATACTAAGACCGTTATGTATTTCCTTAATACAAATATGTTTTAAAAATTTCCAATCGATATAATGGTTTCTTATAGAAGTAATACCAAAGATATCTTATACTATAATGCGAGCAAAAATTGTGCGTGTGTGTGTGTGTGTGTGTGTATGTCTGTGTGTGTAAATTTTATCTCAAAAACGGCTCGAACGATTTTCGCGAAAATTTGGATTTTACCATTTTCGGGCACGAGAAGACCATTGGGCTAGGTCACATCTTCGAGAAAATTCGATTATTGGGTCATTTTGGGTCATAATGGATCAAGATCAAGCTATTTATATCTAGAGAACGGCTGGATCGATTTTAAGGAAAATTTCTATCCAATTGTTTTTTGGCACAACAAAACTATTGGGCTGGGTCACATGTTCGAAAAATTTCGATTAGTTGGTCATTTTTGGGACATTATGGGTCAAGCCATTTTTATGTAAAAAACGGCTCTAACGAATTTGACCAAATTTTATATTGTATCGTTTTGGATTACAAGAAGACTATTGGGTTAGGTAACATGTTCGAGAAAATTCGGTTAGTGGGTCATTTTTGGGGTCATTGTGGGTCATGCTATTTTTATCTAGAGATTTTCTCAAGCAATTTTGACTAAAAATTGCATTCTATGGTTTTCGGGCACTAGAAAAACAATGGGCTAGGCTACATGTTCGAGAAAAAATTTTAATGGGTCATATTGGGTCATTAAGAGTCTGGGTCAAGCTATTTATATTTAAAGAACGGCGTGATGGATTATAACGAAATTTTGTATGTAACAGTTTTTTGACATGAAAAAACTAATGGGTTAAATCACATGTTTGAGAGATTTCGACTATGAGGGTCATTTGTGGGTCATGATGGGTCAAAATGGGTCATGGTCAAGCTATATCTAAAGAACAGGTGGATCGATTTTAACGAAATTTTGTATGCAACTTTTTTATGGCACGATAAAATCATTGGACTAGGTTACATGTTCGAAAAAATTCGATTAATGGGTCATTTTGGGTCATTAAGAGTCTGGGTCAAGCTATTTATATATAAAGTACGACAGTATCAAATTTAATGTAATTTTGTATGTAAGTTTTTTTGACACGAGAAAATTAATGGGCTATCTCACATGTTTGAGAGATTTCGATTATAAGAGTCATTTATGGGTCATGATAGGTCATAACGGGTCATGTCAAGCTATATCTAAAGAACATGTGGATCAGTTTTAACGAAATTTTGTAAACAACATTTTTTGTCACGAGAAAATCATTGGGCTAGGTCACATGATCGAGAAACTTCGATTAATGGGTCATTTTGGGTCAGGGTCAAGTTATTTATATTTAAAGAACGGCAGGATCGAGTTTAACGAAATTTTGAGTGTAACAATATTTATACACGAGAAAACTAATGGGCTAAGTCACATGTTCGAGAGATTTCGATTATAAGGGTAATTTGTGGGTCATGATGGGTCATGGTCAAGCTATATCTAAAGAACGGGTGAATAGATTTTAATGAAATTTTGTAAACAGCATATTTTTGGCACGAGAAAATCATTGGGCTATGTCACATGTTCGAGAAATTTCGATCAGTAGGTCACTTTTGGGTTATTCTAATTTTATCTAGACAATGTCTCGCGCAAATGTGAGTAAATTTTATATTCTATCGTTTTCGGACACAAGAAAATCATTGGGTTAGGTCAGATGTTTGAGAAAACTCGATTAATGAGTCATTTTGTGTCATAATGGGTCAAGGTCAAACTATTTATACCTAAAAATTGGCTCAATCGATTTTATCTAAATTTTGTATTTAACTTTTTTCGGCCCGCAAAAATTAATGAACTACGTCACATTTTCGAGAGATTTCGATATAAGGGTCATTTGTGGGTCATGCTAATTTTATCTAGAAAATTGTTCTCACCATTTTGAGTATATTTTCTATTACATCGTTTTCGGGCAAAAGAAAACAATTGAAATAGGACACATGCACGTAACAATTCAATTAGTGGGTCGTTTTAGGTCTTAATGGGTTTGGGTCATTCTAATTATATATAACAACGATTCAGTCAATTTTACCTAAATTTTGCAACGGAACGTCTTTTGTCACGTGAAGACTATTGAGCTGAGTTGCATATTAAACAAAATTATATTAGTGGGTCATATCGCTCCATTGCTGAATGCTGTCAAGCTAATTTTACTTAAGAAATGGCTTAAACAATTTTGTTTCATTTTATACTCTACTGTTTTTGATTACTTGAAGACCATTGAGCTAAGTCACATGTTTGATCACATGTGATTAATTAGTGGATCATGTGGGTAATAAGGGTCAGGATCACGAGACTATGGCAAAAGCCAATAAGTTGGCGATATTTGACAAAATACTGGCGAAGTTTGGCCGAAAAATCGACTATTAAGGTTACGAAACCAAAACACATATTTGGCGCCAAATGAAAGAATGTGTCCAAATTTGATTATATCTGGCAAAAAATATTATCTTTCAGAATTTGAAGAAATTTCTTATACATTCTTAATAGTCTTCGAGATGCATAGTTAAACTAATCAGAGTCGAGCTAAAAAAGTGATTTGGATTGATGTCCTTTCGTTGTATATTTTAAAATAAAGTAAAATTTATGAACATGTGCATACAAACATAGTTTTCTTAATGATTGTTTTTGTAAATAATACTATTATTAATAACATGTTTTACAGTAATAATACTATATCGAGTTGAACACAAAGTTAATTTTGACCGTGCTGAGCTCGGTCACCCCTGCTAGTATTATTTATGTAAGTTATTTAATATTGCACTGGACTTCTTGGAGTGGGTTATTCGAAATCTACCATTCAAAAAATAATTTTACACAATGCTTTTTTTCTCAATACAGCAAAAATTTGGAATATCCTGTGAACTTAGATATATTCAAGACACATATTGTATTCAGAATTTATTCTAAACATGCATGATTTATTCTTACTACATGCGTACACATCAAACATAATTGCATTACTATTTGATGGTAAATTTTGTGTGAATTTCCGGAGTTGTTGTGTGTTATGGTTTCAATGGTAGAAAGAAATCGAAACATTTATTTTGCGAAAGTGGAAAATGATATGAGAGGAAACGGAATATTTTCCCAGCAGCTTCAAAGGAATATTTTAAACACTGATGCACACATTCATGTGTGAAGAATATTTGCAATGTATTAAGCCAGATAATATTCATCAAAGATATCCATATGAAATTTATAAAATTTATTTTATTGAAAGATGTCATAATTAGTGCTGCCAGGTGACCCGTGTAAATCGGAGTTCCAAATGCCCTGGGTATTTGCATTTTAACCTCTTAGCTGATCAATAATTTTGATTTAAAAAAAACTTTAAAATAATGCCTATATTTTCATGTCTTTTCCGGAATTTTTAATCCTTTATCACCAGTTTTTCAAAACAGAAATTCTTTCCACACTGAGAAAAAAATATGGTTCTGGCATATAGAATCTAAGTAATGATTCTAGAAAAAGATAGTTCCATGTCATCCTTATAAATTTTAGTTCCATTTCTTAGAGAGTTCCAGAGTCTCTTACTAGAATTCAAGTACGTTTTTCGATATTTTTGTTGTCAAATTTATCTAAAAATCTCTTCAAATAGATGCGAACACAAGAGATTTGATTTAGTAACTATAATTATAGCTTAAGAAATCATTCCTAAAATCAAGCGATAATTTCTCGCTACTGAAACAGTTCAATGTCGTTTCGTCTCCTAGGAAAGAAGAGACTAGAAATGTCAAGTCATTTCGCCTATTCAGCTTAGTTGTTTTCCCTACTCGCATAGTTTGGATTCTATATTTCTAGTTTAGGTATTTAGAAAGTGACTAACTATTCGTTCTAGTTGAACGCGGCATATTTTTTTCTCAGTGCAAATTGAATCAGAAAAATGCTCGTATTAAATAATTTAATTTTACAAGAAATTTTACTGGCGAGTATAATAAATCATGATCGGAATATAGACGATTGTACGTAATACCGGCAAACCATGATCAGCAAAAATTTGTTTGCCCGTATGACATTCGTGCAAATCAGGGAAGCGCTTAATGTAGCGGATTTTATGGTTACATTTTTGGTGTCACGCCCAGCCACTGTACTTCATCTCTGCTCTATCATTTTACAGTATGTGTTTGTCCTTTATAATACAGAAAGCGTGCTGCATGCATTTTTTACAAACTATGTAAATAAACCTGAAAAGAAAATCATTAATATTTTCATATATTTTTATTTTCCAGATTATTTATTGAAATTATATGTATCCATACGCATGAAATGCGACTTAAAATAAATTTCTTTATACATATTCTATATTTATGCATTATTTTAGCCGGATCATTTCTTGTAGCATTACTATCTCGAGATACTAAGACCGTTATATATATCCTTAATACAAACATATTTTATGATTTTGCAGTCGAAATAATGTTATCCCATGGAAATAAATCCGAAGATATATATTTACATAAATTCTTTAATATTCTACAGAATGTCTTGGAGTGGATTATTCGAAATCTAACATTCGAAAAATAATTATACACAATACTATTTTCCCGATAAAACAAAAATTTGAAATATCTTGTGAAATTAAAGTAATTCAAGAAACATATTTTATTCAGAATTAACTTTATTAACATGCATGATTTATTTTCACTACATGCGTACATATCAAACATAAATGCATTAGTATCTGATGGAAAATTTTGTATGGATTTCCGGAGTTGTTGTGTGTTGTGGATTTTACTGGTAAAAGAATCTAAACATTTGTTTTGCGAAAGACGAAAATGATGCGAGAATAAATGGAATATTTTCGTAGCTAATTCAAAGAAATGTTATTTACCTTAATCTAACTCCACACTTCAATTCAGCTTTAACACTGATGCACACATCCATGTGTGAAGAAAATTTTTGATGTATCATGTCAGATAATATTAACCACTTAACTGATTTATGAAGTAGGGGAAGATGGGGATACTTGAGCCATTTTTTAAATTTTAATTTTTTAATTTTTTTTTTATAATTTCTTAGAACAAAATAAAATATTGAAAATGAAAATTTGATACTTTTTCTTCAATTGAAAACCACTTTCAATTAATTTTGAACTATTTTTCTATGTCTAATAAATTTTTACTTTTTCTTTTACATCGTGGCTGTGAGTGGCATCGTGGCATTGAGCCAGATGTCACATTCGCACCAGTATTTAGCAAAGAAAAAAACCGATTTACAATATACGCGAAAAAAAAAAAGCATTAAACCTTTTTTCAAATAAATTTGGTCGAATTTTCTGGCGTCGTTGTGACATTTCGGAATTAAAATTATGTGATAGAAAATTCTACCAGCAGAGTTCAAAGGGTTAATCACCATACTTTCAAAATGGTACCAAGGTATGTGATTTCCTTTTTGCATGCTCAGAACTATAAATATGTTACCATGTTGCCAGTTTTAGAAAGAAAAATTTACCAACTGTAGAGATAATAAGGGTGTCTCAAGTATCCCCTATGCTCAAGTATCCCCACTCTCCCCTAAACTTTCAAATAATGTCTTTTTAGGGTTTCGTTCACCTGACAAAACCCTATTCGTCTCTCTCCTCTGTCTGGCTGTCTATCACAGAGTCCGTACACAAAAACTATGCAAGGCAGAGCGTTCAAATTTTGTGAACTTACCGCTGAATACCTCTTGTCACACAAGAAATCATAAAAGTTCGAAAAAAGATTATTATTTTAATTAAAATATTTATTTGGCACAGATGTCATATACGCACCACATTTGCACTGCTTTTTTCACACGCCAATTTGGCGAAAATTTTATTTTTGAATATAAGTTACAAATTACATGCAATAGCAGGACGCGATTTTTTATTGCAAAAAAAAAAATAAAAAATAAAAAAAAAATAAAAAAAAAAATAAAAAAAAAAATAAAATAAAAAAAAAATTGTAATTTAATAAATTACCCCAACCATTTGAAAAATGTTTCACTCGATACATTCATCTATCATTTTAAGCTAAATACCAGTTGTTTTATTGTGTATTATCCGTGCCACTGCTATAAATGACTTTATACATGCTGCAATTTGAAGGTACGGTTCGTTTAAGTTATATCACTCTATTGTCGCCAAGCATAAAAGTTGGCGACGAAAGAAACATTTCAAACTATTTAACATTGTTGGTGCAAAAGTAATCATTATTAAAATACAGCTTTGGCATATACTGTTATACTTGTAAGACTTTGGCATATATTGTTTGATTTTACAGAGCAGAATTTTGGTGATGGAGGTTTTAAACCAAAATCGATCGCAGCACATGCATCTGTGAATGGGTCCATCAGACATCGAATCAAAAAAGTTTTTTCCCAGTTTTTCCCAAGCCGATTGCTTTTTAGTTTTCTTTTTAGGTGGTGGAAAATCAAGAGTAATAGCTATAACATTTTCCGGCTTGTTAGAATCACTATTGGCACTCAAATTTTCCTGGTTAGAACCGACCGATAGTAAAACGCCATGGCTAGTGGATTGGTCGCCCTGGCGACATGATGTTTTACAATTAATCGGTTCGGCATTAAATTGCTTCCTTTTTCGTGATCGCCTTTCAACACGTAATTGGTTTTCAGCGGCTCAATAATCTTTTGATTTTATCATTTTCTGCATTGAAAGACGTTTTTGCGCCAAACCAAATACAGTATTACTCAGTTATCCCGTCGACCAATTTCGCCAAATGATACGAATCGCCAAACTAATAAGCAACTTATACATGTTGACTGTGTTTAATATCATTGAATGCGATATTCACGTTCATTCATTTCTTTGGCTTCGGCTTTTTCCGTATCTGTTAATTTCCGTCTACCCATTTTTAAATTTGTTAGTTTTCTCCTTTATTACAATGATTTTAACCATTTTAATTTACTATTCAAATAAAAATTCTTCTAAAAGTAAAGAATTTAATTTAAATTCAAATAAAAACTCTTCTAAAAGTAAAGAAATTAATTTAAATTCAAAAGTGACCACATCATTCAAAAGTGGTAACATCATTCAAAAGTGGTAACATCATCGGGTCCATTCTCCCGAAAACAACAACCATTTTTCAAATGGTTAATAAAAAAAAAAAAAATTGTAATTTAAGAAATTACCCCAACCATTTGAAAAATGTTTCACTCGATACATTCATCTATCATTTTAAGCAAAATACCAGTTGTTTTATTGTGTATTATCCGTGCCACTGCTATAAATGACTTTATACATGCTGCAATTTGAAGGTACGGTTCGTTTAATTTATATCACTCTATTGTCGCCAAGCATAAAAGTTGGCGACGAAAGAAACATTTCAAACTATTTAACATTGTTGGTGCAAAAGTAATCATTATTAAAATACAGCTTTGGCATATACTGTTATGCTTGTAAGACTTTGGCATATATTGTTTGATTTTACAGAGCAGAATTTTGGTGATGGAGGTTTTAAACCAAAATCGATCGCAGCACATGCATCTGTGAATGGGTCCATCAGACATCGAATCAAAAAAGTTTTTTCCCAGTTTTTCCCAAGCCGATTGCTTTTTAGTTTTCTTTTTAGGTGGTGGAAAATCAAGAGTAATAGCTATAACATTTTCCGGCTTGTTAGAATCACTATTGGCACTCAAATTTTCCTGGTTAGAACCGACCGATAGTAAAACGCCATGGCTAGTGGATTGGTCGCCCTGGCGACATGATGTTTTACAATTAATCGGTTCGGCATTAAATTGCTTCCTTTTTCGTGATCGCCTTTCAACACGTAATTGGTTTTCAGCGGCTCAATAATCTTTTGATTTTATCATTTTCTGCATTGAAAGACGTTTTTGCGCCAAACCAAATACAGTATTACTCAGTTATCCCGTCGACCAATTTCGCCAAATGATACGAATCGCCAAACTAATAAGCAACTTATACATGTTGACTGTGTTTAATATCATTGAATGCGATATTCACGTTCATTCATTTCTTTGGCTTCGGCTTTTTCCGTATCTGTTAATTTCCGTCTACCCATTTTTAAATTTGTTAGTTTTCTCCTTTATTACAATGATTTTAACCATTTTAATTTACTATTCAAATAAAAATTCTTCTAAAAGTAAAGAATTTAATTTAAATTCAAATAAAAACTCTTCTAAAAGTAAAGAAATTAATTTAAATTCAAAAGTGACCACATCATTCAAAAGTGGTAACATCATTCAAAAGTGGTAACATCATCGGGTCCATTCTCCCGAAAACAACAACCATTTTTCAAATGGTTAATAAAAAAAAAAAAAAAAAAATTGTAATTTAAGAAATTACCCCAACCATTTGAAAAATGTTTCACTCGATACATTCATCTATCATTTTAAGCTAAATACCAGTTGTTTTATTGTGTATTATCCGTGCCACTGCTATAAATGACTTTATACATGCTGCAATTTGAAGGTACGGTTCGTTTAAGTTATATCACTCTATTGTCGCCAAGCATAAAAGTTGGCGACGAAAGAAACATTTCAAACTATTTAACATTGTTGGTGCAAAAGTAATCATTATTAAAATACAGCTTTGGCATATACTGTTATACTTGTAAGACTTTGGCATATATTGTTTGATTTTACAGAGCAGAATTTTGGTGATGGAGGTTTTAAACCAAAATCGATCGCAGCACATGCATCTGTGAATGGGTCCATCAGACATCGAATCAAAAAAGTTTTTTCCCAGTTTTTCCCAAGCCGATTGCTTTTTAGTTTTCTTTTTAGGTGGTGGAAAATCAAGAGTAATAGCTATAACATTTTCCGGCTTGTTAGAATCACTATTGGCACTCAAATTTTCCTGGTTAGAACCGACCGATAGTAAAACGCCATGGCTAGTGGATTGGTCGCCCTGGCGACATGATGTTTTACAATTAATCGGTTCGGCATTAAATTGCTTCCTTTTTCGTGATCGCCTTTCAACACGTAATTGGTTTTCAGCGGCTCAATAATCTTTTGATTTTATCATTTTCTGCATTGAAAGACGTTTTTGCGCCAAACCAAATACAGTATTACTCAGTTATCCCGTCGACCAATTTCGCCAAATGATACGAATCGCCAAACTAATAAGCAACTTATACATGTTGACTGTGTTTAATATCATTGAATGCGATATTCACGTTCATTCATTTCTTTGGCTTCGGCTTTTTCCGTATCTGTTAATTTCCGTCTACCCATTTTTAAATTTGTTAGTTTTCTCCTTTATTACAATGATTTTAACCATTTTAATTTACTATTCAAATAAAAATTCTTCTAAAAGTAAAGAATTTAATTTAAATTCAAATAAAAACTCTTCAAAAAGTAAAGAAATTAATTTAAATTCAAAAGTGACCACATCATTCAAAAGTGGTAACATCATTCAAAAGTGGTAACATCATCGGGTCCATTCTCCCGAAAACAACAACCATTTTTCAAATGGTTAATAAAAAAAAAAAAAATTGTAATTTAAGAAATTACCCCAACCATTTGAAAAATGTTTCACTCGATACATTCATCTATCATTTTAAGCAAAATACCAGTTGTTTTATTGTGTATTATCCGTGCCACTGCTATAAATGACTTTATACATGCTGCAATTTGAAGGTACGGTTCGTTTAAGTTATATCACTCTATTGTCGCCAAGCATAAAAGTTGGCGACGAAAGAAACATTTCAAACTATTTAACATTGTTGGTGCAAAAGTAATCATTATTAAAATACAGCTTTGGCATATACTGTTATGCTTGTAAGACTTTGGCATATATTGTTTGATTTTACAGAGCAGAATTTTGGTGATGGAGGTTTTAAACCAAAATCGATCGCAGCACATGCATCTGTGAATGGGTCCATCAGACATCGAATCAAAAAAGTTTTTTCCCAGTTTTTCCCAAGCCGATTGCTTTTTAGTTTTCTTTTTAGGTGGTGGAAAATCAAGAGTAATAGCTATAACATTTTCCGGCTTGTTAGAATCACTATTGGCACTCAAATTTTCCTGGTTAGAACCGACCGATAGTAAAACGCCATGGCTAGTGGATTGGTCGCCCTGGCGACATGATGTTTTACAATTAATCGGTTCGGCATTAAATTGCTTCCTTTTTCGTGATCGCCTTTCAACACGTAATTGGTTTTCAGCGGCTCAATAATCTTTTGATTTTATCATTTTCTGCATTGAAAGACGTTTTTGCGCCAAACCAAATACAGTATTACTCAGTTATCCCGTCGACCAATTTCGCCAAATGATACGAATCGCCAAACTAATAAGCAACTTATACATGTTGACTGTGTTTAATATCATTGAATGCGATATTCACGTTCATTCATTTCTTTGGCTTCGGCTTTTTCCGTATCTGTTAATTTCCGTCTACCCATTTTTAAATTTGTTAGTTTTCTCCTTTATTACAATGATTTTAACCATTTTAATTTACTATTCAAATAAAAATTCTTCTAAAAGTAAAGAATTTAATTTAAATTCAAATAAAAACTCTTCTAAAAGTAAAGAAATTAATTTAAATTCAAAAGTGACCACATCATTCAAAAGTGGTAACATCATTCAAAAGTGGTAACATCATCGGGTCCATTCTCCCGAAAACAACAACCATTTTTCAAATGGTTAATAAAAAAAAAAAAAAAAAAAATTGTAATTTAAGAAATTACCCCAACCATTTGAAAAATGTTTCACTCGATACATTCATCTATCATTTTAAGCTAAATACCAGTTGTTTTATTGTGTATTATCCGTGCCACTGCTATAAATGACTTTATACATGCTGCAATTTGAAGGTACGGTTCGTTTAAGTTATATCACTCTATTGTCGCCAAGCATAAAAGTTGGCGACGAAAGAAACATTTCAAACTATTTAACATTGTTGGTGCAAAAGTAATCATTATTAAAATACAGCTTTGGCATATACTGTTATACTTGTAAGACTTTGGCATATATTGTTTGATTTTACAGAGCAGAATTTTGGTGATGGAGGTTTTAAACCAAAATCGATCGCAGCACATGCATCTGTGAATGGGTCCATCAGACATCGAATCAAAAAAGTTTTTTCCCAGTTTTTCCCAAGCCGATTGCTTTTTAGTTTTCTTTTTAGGTGGTGGAAAATCAAGAGTAATAGCTATAACATTTTCCGGCTTGTTAGAATCACTATTGGCACTCAAATTTTCCTGGTTAGAACCGACCGATAGTAAAACGCCATGGCTAGTGGATTGGTCGCCCTGGCGACATGATGTTTTACAATTAATCGGTTCGGCATTAAATTGCTTCCTTTTTCGTGATCGCCTTTCAACACGTAATTGGTTTTCAGCGGCTCAATAATCTTTTGATTTTATCATTTTCTGCATTGAAAGACGTTTTTGCGCCAAACCAAATACAGTATTACTCAGTTATCCCGTCGACCAATTTCGCCAAATGATACGAATCGTCAAACTAATAAGCAACTTATACATGTTGACTGTGTTTAATATCATTGAATGCGATATTCACGTTCATTCATTTCTTTGGCTTCGGCTTTTTCCGTATCTGTTAATTTCCGTCTACCCATTTTTAAATTTGTTAGTTTTCTCCTTTATTACAATGATTTTAACCATTTTAATTTACTATTCAAATAAAAATTCTTCTAAAAGTAAAGAATTTAATTTAAATTCAAATAAAAACTCTTCTAAAAGTAAAGAAATTAATTTAAATTCAAAAGTGACCACATCATTCAAAAGTGGTAACATCATTCAAAAGTAGTAACATCATCGGGTCCATTCTCCCGAAAACAACAACCATTTTTCAAATGGTTAATAAAAAAAAAAAAAAAATTGTAATTTAAGAAATTACCCCAACCATTTGAAAAATGTTTCACTCGATACATTCATCTATCATTTTAAGCTAAATACCAGTTGTTTTATTGTGTATTATCCGTGCCACTGCTATAAATGACTTTATACATGCTGCAATTTGAAGGTACGGTTCGTTTAAGTTATATCACTCTATTGTCGCCAAGCATAAAAGTTGGCGACGAAAGAAACATTTCAAACTATTTAACATTGTTGGTGCAAAAGTAATCATTATTAAAATACAGCTTTGGCATATACTGTTATACTTGTAAGACTTTGGCATATATTGTTTGATTTTACAGAGCAGAATTTTGGTGATGGAGGTTTTAAACCAAAATCGATCGCAGCACATGCATCTGTGAATGGGTCCATCAGACATCGAATCAAAAAAGTTTTTTCCCAGTTTTTCCCAAGCCGATTGCTTTTTAGTTTTCTTTTTAGGTGGTGGAAAATCAAGAGTAATAGCTATAACATTTTCCGGCTTGTTAGAATCACTATTGGCACTCAAATTTTCCTGGTTAGAACCGACCGATAGTAAAACGCCATGGCTAGTGGATTGGTCGCCCTGGCGACATGATGTTTTACAATTAATCGGTTCGGCATTAAATTGCTTCCTTTTTCGTGATCGCCTTTCAACACGTAATTGGTTTTCAGCGGCTCAATAATCTTTTGATTTTATCATTTTCTGCATTGAAAGACGTTTTTGCGCCAAACCAAATACAGTATTACTCAGTTATCCCGTCGACCAATTTCGCCAAATGATACGAATCGTCAAACTAATAAGCAACTTATACATGTTGACTGTGTTTAATATCATTGAATGCGATATTCACGTTCATTCATTTCTTTGGCTTCGGCTTTTTCCGTATCTGTTAATTTCCGTCTACCCATTTTTAAATTTGTTAGTTTTCTCCTTTATTACAATGATTTTAACCATTTTAATTTACTATTCAAATAAAAATTCTTCTAAAAGTAAAGAATTTAATTTAAATTCAAATAAAAACTCTTCTAAAAGTAAAGAAATTAATTTAAATTCAAAAGTGACCACATCATTCAAAAGTGGTAACATCATTCAAAAGTAGTAACATCATCGGGTCCATTCTCCCGAAAACAACAACCATTTTTCAAATGGTTAATAAAAAAAAAAAAAAAAATTGTAATTTAAGAAATTACCCCAACCATTTGAAAAATGTTTCACTCGATACATTCATCTATCATTTTAAGCTAAATACCAGTTGTTTTATTGTGTATTATCCGTGCCACTGCTATAAATGACTTTATACATGCTGCAATTTGAAGGTACGGTTCGTTTAAGTTATATCACTCTATTGTCGCCAAGCATAAAAGTTGGCGACGAAAGAAACATTTCAAACTATTTAACATTGTTGGTGCAAAAGTAATCATTATTAAAATACAGCTTTGGCATATACTGTTATACTTGTAAGACTTTGGCATATATTGTTTGATTTTACAGAGCAGAATTTTGGTGATGGAGGTTTTAAACCAAAATCGATCGCAGCACATGCATCTGTGAATGGGTCCATCAGACATCGAATCAAAAAAGTTTTTTCCCAGTTTTTCCCAAGCCGATTGCTTTTTAGTTTTCTTTTTAGGTGGTGGAAAATCAAGAGTAATAGCTATAACATTTTCCGGCTTGTTAGAATCACTATTGGCACTCAAATTTTCCTGGTTAGAACCGACCGATAGTAAAACGCCATGGCTAGTGGATTGGTCGCCCTGGCGACATGATGTTTTACAATTAATCGGTTCGGCATTAAATTGCTTCCTTTTTCGTGATCGCCTTTCAACACGTAATTGGTTTTCAGCGGCTCAATAATCTTTTGATTTTATCATTTTCTGCATTGAAAGACGTTTTTGCGCCAAACCAAATACAGTATTACTCAGTTATCCCGTCGACCAATTTCGCCAAATGATACGAATCGCCAAACTAATAAGCAACTTATACATGTTGACTGTGTTTAATATCATTGAATGCGATATTCACGTTCATTCATTTCTTTGGCTTCGGCTTTTTCCGTATCTGTTAATTTCCGTCTACCCATTTTTAAATTTGTTAGTTTTCTCCTTTATTACAATGATTTTAACCATTTTAATTTACTATTCAAATAAAAATTCTTCTAAAAGTAAAGAATTTAATTTAAATTCAAATAAAAATTCTTCTAAAAATAAAGAATTTAATTTAAATTCAAAAGTGGTAACATCATTCAAAAGTGGTAACATCATCGGGTCCATTCTCCCGAAAACAACAACCATTTTTCAAATGGTTAATAACGTGAAAAAATGAGATTCCGGTATTTTAAGAAAGGAAATAATAAAAGTAAATAAATGATAGTTTGATATAAATAATTACTGATATAGTATATAATAAAAATAATTTAAAGAATTAAAGTAAAAAATAGCAGCAAATAAACATGAATTTAATAAAAAAAGGAAACAATAAATAAACAATTATAAATAAAAAAACTTAATAAGTAACAAAACAGTAAATATAATTTTCACAATAAATCGTAAATAGTAATACTTATAGCCATGTTGTATACATGCAGTTGTATCATTTAATCAGCCCATTTTACTGAAATATTTAACGTTTCCCATTTTATTTTCCTAACAATTGTTATAAACTTGTATTTTTAACAAATACATTTTTAGTTGTTATAAACTTATTAAACGGATCTTCTCCTTGGCACAGATGTGCAATGCCAAATTGGCGGGAGAAAAAAGCACGTGCAAATGTGGTGCGTATATGACATCTGTGCCATTTATTTTAATATCATCAGTTCATTTTTTGTCAGTTCACTTTTTTCCTTTTCTAATTGTTGCCAAAGTTGAAATAGATTTAAAAATTGTCATGTATCTCAACAGAAATTAATGGATTAAACAAATCACGTGAAAAACGCGTATTTGTTTTTATTTTGACAATTCATTCCAGTAGTATCATTTAGTAGTATTAGGTAATTATATTCGATAGTTTTAACTTCTCGATCTTTTTCTGTTTTTTATCGAGTTTTGGATCACTCGAGACAACAGCTCAGCTGATATAAGTCTCAAATAAATCCCCCTCCAAACCATATCCAGAATTGTATTTTTTGCCACGGAAAACCACATGAAACGGAAAGAAAAAGAAATAATTTTTTTTACTAGGGTTCGAAATTTTTTTTTTTTTTTTTTTTTTTTTTTTTTTGTTATTCTATGTGCTAATTCATAAAATCTAAAAAAAAATAAATAAATAAAGCGAGACTACGACTTTCCAATTTATGAAAAAATAAATTTTTAAACTTAGAGAAAATACTTTACTTACTTTATCACACAAACAATTAACGGGAATTCATTAAAATTAGGAAAACTAAGTGATCACTTTTACACTTTGACATACTTTATAACGCAAAATAATACAAATTTTATAAATTTAAGATAAACTGAATTTATATTGGGGGTTGGGCAATGTTGTTTTTTTTCTTTAGATAAGCGTGTTTATTGCAATTTGAATGCGTTTTTTTACAGAGCACTAATGTAAATATTATTTCTTAACATGTAATCTATTAATCTATTTTAATCTATTTGTAAAAGTGAAAAATTCAGGGAGAGGAGATTGCCGTCCCAGGAGGAGCTATTTTTTAAATTTTGTTAAGTTCGGGAAAACTAAAAAATCAATCGCTTTAACCCTTTCCGGCGCACTACTCTTTAAAGTTGGAATTAAAAAAAAAAATTAGGCAATCTATTTAGGCCTAGAGGAGTACACAGGTATTGTTTTGTAAAGATTGCACTAACCATTTTAATTATACAGCTGTTGCCGAAGTGGTAACCTCCCATAAGTAAAGCATTGATAAGCGCAGTGAGAAGAGCATTGCTGTGAAGCGCGTATTACAGTAAAACATTTTACATATTATTTAAAAACAGTAGAGTTTGATCTCTGTGGTGCTGCCATCTAGAACTCATAAGAAATATTTAAAATAGCCTTTAGAGTAGGTTTTAAAATATTCACGGAGTTTTTGTGTCTCTGAACAGGGGGAACTTTAGGTGTTGCCGACCCGGCAACACTGAGCGTTAAGGGGTTTAAACTTTGACATATAAGGTACCCTGGGGTAATAACGCCACGTTAAGGTTCTACCAATTTTCACGGCTTAGTTTTAGATTGTATTTTTCAAACAAATATAGGATCTGATACAGCAACTCATTGACTATCTATATAAAATAAAATAATTTAACAGATATGTATTCATAAAATGAAATGGCGTTTTTTCTTGACCAATGCTATTTGGCGTTATTACCCACCTATATGGGTAATAACGCCATGCAAACAAAACTATGAAATAAGATGAAATAATTGCATGTATATAGCCCAATTCTAAAAATACAAACTCTACAAACTTAGAAATTGACAAATTGCATTCTAAGCTATTGAAAATGTTAAATTTTTTGTGAAAGTGTAAGAAAAATAAAGGTGTGGTGTGGGAGGGGGGGGGATGAGGCAAAATAATATCAGACCGTGAGCTTCTTTTTGCTTAAAAAGGACCGCTTAAATAGAAATATGAGAAACATTGCACAGTTTTAACTGTGTTTATTTGAATCAGTGTTTAGGATGTAGCTCGGCCACTGTAGGGAATCAACCGGGATATTAATGTCAAGGATTGGCGTTATTACCCCGATATAGTTATTGCGCAGTACATTTTAAATTACAAATTATCTCGAGAAGATATCCAAAATCTTCAACAACATTTTAAAAGTACATGATATGGACTACAAATTTATGTAATTAACAAAGCATTTCCGGATAAAAAGATAGTCTTCACATCACAAAACTTATGTCGCAAATTTTAGATCAAGCGTTAATTTTAGTTGTTTGTAAAAACAATAAGACCTAAAAATGAAACAAATTAACTTGAAGCTGTTTTTTGCGATTTATATGACTCAAAACCCTTTTGCGTAGAGCACATGGATGTCATTTACCTGATTATTTCATAATTATGCAAAATATAAGCACTTGGCGTTATTACCCCAGGGTACCTTAGTTTATAACACATAATAAGAATAAGGATAAAGTTTTTTGAAAGAGATATTAAACGAAACCCTCTGTGCGATCTGTGATCACACTTACCCACTTGTTTTTCATGTCTTTTAGAGAATTTTTAATCTGTTATCACCGACTTTTCAAAACAAAAATTTTTGCCTAAATGAATCGGAAAAAAAACTCAGATTACAAAATTTACAAAAAAATTTTATTGGTTAAAATAAGAAATTCTTATTGGAATATGGATGCCCGTATCTGGAACGGGTAAAACATGATGGGGGAAAAACATGTTGGCCGTACGACGTACGGGCAAAGCAGGGAGGCAGTTAATCATAAATATTCATATGAACATATATATTTAAGACATTAATCAATTTCTCAATTAATTTTCAGTAGTGAAATTACGCCTGATATTTTTAGACACATGAATATTTATACTTCTACTAAGCGTAAGACCAACATAGTGAAAAGTGTCCAAGACGGGAATCGAACCCGGAACCCTTGGAATAGCACTCCAAGTGCTCTACCATTTAAGCTACGAGGACGATGCCCAGGTTAGATTTTCACTATATATGTTGGTTAAGCTGTAAATCGCTGTGTGCTCATGAAGACGGATCTAGTGCTGCGATTTGCAGCTTAACCAACATATGAAGTGAAAAATGCTAGGCTGGGCATCGTCCTCGTAGCTTAAATGGTAGAGCACTTGGAGCGCTATTCCAAGGGTTACGGGTTCGATTCCCGGCTTGGACACTTTTCACTATGTTGGTCTTACGCTTAGTAGAAGTATAAATATCCATGTGTCTATTCATATAAAATTTACCTTACTGAGAGGTGTCATAATTAGTGCTGACAGATGTGTCATCTAAATCGGAGTTCCAAATGCCTCGGATACCTGCATTTTAAAGTCGTTTTCTTTTTTTCATAAAATAGAAGAATTTTTAGTGATTAAGTATGGCAAAATAAACAGTATTAAATTCGTGGTGCTCAGAACATTTGAAGTGCCGATGTATGCGAGAATCTGGCAACACGAATTATAATAATTGCAAAGTTCGAGTTACTTATTATTTAATAGTAATATTAATCTTTTAAACCGACTTCAAGGAAGAGGACATTTCAATTTCCTCAAATTCTGGTGATTAGAACTTTTTAAAAAACAAAAACATTAAAAATTTAAATTCTTCTTAAAGCAGTCGTCCAATTAAAAGCATTCATTTTTCAGGCTATTACTCTTATATCAATTCGTGATCTTTTTACTTCAAACTGCGAAATTTTGACTAGACAACGATCAGGATCCAGATAGATTTTGTGCTCTTAGCAAAAGGAGATTAATCAATGTGAAAATTTACACTGTTAGAAATCTGCATTTTAGCTACATAATCACTCCATCATTTGAATAGATCTCTATTTTGACTAATGACAATGCTCCATCCATCTGTTGATTAGAACTTTTTTTAAAATTAAAACTTTAAAATTCAGATTGTTTTTCTAAGCAGTCGTTCAATTAGAAGCGTTCATTTTTCATGCTATTACTCTTACGCAGATTCATGATCTTGCAAAATTTTGACTAGACTGGATTCACATAGGTTTTACGCTATTGCAAAATGAGATTGATCAATAAGAAAATTTACTTTTTTTAAGCAACGACAATTTCGCAAAAAATGCAGGCTTTTAATTGCAATTAATAGGCAAGCTGTTTTCGTTAATAGCACAAAATCTACTGGATACCGTCCAAGTTCTATTTCGCTGTTAGCGAAGTGATATTGGCCAATTAGAAGCCTGCATTTTAGCGAACTTTTCTCTGTTTACTTCAAATAATGGAAAGTTTTAAAAAATGCAGGCTTCTGATTGATCAATCTCGTTTCGCTAAATAGTGAAAATAAATACAGATCATAGCCAGTGTTGCAGAGATGCGAGTTGTTTCCTAAGTGCGAAATCTCAATTGGATCAATTCTCGTATACAACCAAAATGGAAAATCTACATCGATGCTTACCGACATTGGAAATAGGTGTCTAAAAGCTGAAAATTCACATTTAAAGTACCCATATATGCCAGAGCACAAGTGCCTGTGTATCAGTGTCTTTTCTATACCGGATGCACAAAGAAATTAAAGTGCATTCTTATGTGTATCGACACCATGTCTTGAAATTCAGACTTATAGAGTTAAATATCAGAATGCTTTCAGATTTTCTTCTGATGGAATTCCTTGATATCAAAGTGGTAATATAAGGGGATATTTTATAAGTTAAGACGAGTCTAGAAAAAAATGGCGAAATATTTTGATGAGCTTGCCATTAAAGTGAAGCTAGTTAACTTCTTCTACTCGTATAATAGTACTCGTTCAGGCAACTTTCGTCAAGTTTTGAAATAGAAGATTTCCACATTTTGTGTAGTTTGGAAAACCGTGTCTGTCAAATCATTATCGTCAATCTTGATAACTTCTAAAACACGAACAATCGAATTCTTTCAGGCGATTATAATGAAGATCTGTAATAGAAAATTCCTAGCATTGCTATACTTTGGACCAAAACGTCTTTGAAGAAGTGTCTGGGCATCGAATGTTGTCACTCTCACATAGAGGCAGCTAAGTTTCGATTATCAGTTTCCGATTCCCCATATAATCGTCACTGTTCCTTTCCCATGACTTTATGGGAATTAGATTGTACTGTTTGTCTGATGAAGAATAGGGCAATTTTTCATAAAATATTTCTTTTTGCTTTTTCTGACTGAAGGGTGAGTAATTTTGACTATACTAAAAAGCACTTTACTATGCATTGATATATGGAGGTATTTTACTGTGATTATATATGTAAGAAAGCAGTTTGCCGCTCTGTGATGCGTAAGATCACTTTACTTGAGGGATTGTCAGCTTTCAGAGTGCAAACGATTTTAAGACATTAACTAAAGAATGTTAACTTTTCAAGCAAAATCTTAAATGATGCTTCTATATTGATATCGCAAAGTCAAATTATAAAAATAATCAAATAATTCTTGCCTATGTTTGATATATTTGTATCTTTTATGCATTCCGATGGTGTATTACACACAATAATGGCACAAAACGTTATTTTTTAAACGAAATTTTAGTCATCTATTCAATAACAGTTTAAAAGGTAAAAAATAAAAACAAAGAAATACGGGTTTAAACCAGTTTGAATTGATCGGGGTGTCAAAGCACATGGTTTTGTTGGTGCTTATTTGGACTTAATGTAGCAGATTTTAGGGTTACATTTTTGGCGTCACCCCAAGACATTATACTTCCACTCAATTAATTTCTTTTTAATGAATGGTTGTATGCAGATTTTTGGCATTTCAAACATTGGAATGTATGAGTCATTATCTATGCTGCAGTAAAAAAAAATCACACAACAGTTTTCTAGGAGTTTATTTTTTTATCATTTATAAAATTTAAATGTATTATATTCAATTTAAAATTGTACTATGGCTTTAATTTGTTTTTAAAACAAAAATAAAATAGCTGTTTGGCGTACAATTGTGCAAATCCGCAAGCAATTCATACACCATAATAAATTATCAAATAGCAAAGTAAATTATTTATCAGAAGTAGTCATAAAAAGAACAGTAGCAAAACTGATTATAACCTTTATGTTTAGACAAATTAACACATAACCCAATCCCAACCAGAAAAAATCAGATCACATTCCGATCCGTGATAGACAAAATTTCCGTGAGTATAAACCCGACCCAAACCTAAAAATTCTGTTTGAAAAAAAAAAAAAAAAAAAAAACTATGGATTTAATAACTGACGCGAACCAAATCTCAATCCCGTAAAAATGTTCAAATGAAGCATAACCCGATCCAAATAAGGAAAAATAATTTTAGTGGGCATGAAACCTGACCCTAACCTAAATGTTTTCTTTAAAAAAAACTTGAAATTCACCCGAATAAAATCTGAAACCGATAAAAATATTCCAGAGAACTATAACCCGATCCCAGCAAGACAAAATACTTTCCGTGGTCATAGACCCGACTCAAACCTAAAAAATTCCATTTGAAAAATCCTGAAATTTGACCCAAACCACATCTAAATCCAACCAAAATATTCGAAACGACCATAACCGGATTCGAGTAAGATTCCATGGACATGAACTCGTTACGAACCTATAAATTCTATTTGAAAAAATACCTGAAATTTGAATCGAACCAAATCTGAACCTGACAAAACGGATCCGAACAAGACAAAATATTTCCATGCACATGAACCCAGTTCGAACCCAAAAAATTTCTGTGAAAAAATCGCGAAATCTGAACTGAACCAAATCTGATTTTGGCAAAAATGTTCCAGTGAAGCATGTCCTTATTCGAACAAGACGTAATTTTCGTGAACACGCAAGAAGACCCGAACCCAAAAATTCTATTTGAAGAAAAACCCGAAATCTAAATTAAACCAAATCTGAACTTGACAAAAATATTTCAGTGAAGCATGTCTTTATTCGAATCAGACAGAGAAATTTCCGTGGACACGCAGGATGACCTGAACCCAAAAATTCCATTTGAAGAAAACGCCGAAATCTGAATTGAACCAAATCTGTTCCCGACAAAAATATTTCACAGAACCATAACTGGATCCGAACAAGGCAAAATAATTTCCATGGACCTGAATCCGACCCTAACAATTAAATCGAATTTCAAAAATTACCTGAAATCTGAATCGAACCAAATCTAAACCCGACGAAAACATTCTAATGAATCATAACCAAGATCCGAACAAGACAAAATAATTTCCATGGACATGAACCCAATATATGGTTAGGTAACATTTGGGTTGCGATTAGGTTGCAATTACATTACGGTAAGTCTTTGATTTTATTTAATTTCATGTTAGATTACAGTTAGATCACGGTTAATTTAAAGTTACGTTAAAGTTAAATTGCATTTATGCTATGGTTAGAATAAGGATAGGTTACAATAAAGTGACGGGTAGGCTACATTTATGTTATATTTAAGGTACGATAGGGTACTGTTAAGTCGCAGATAGGTTACAGACAGGTTATGGTTACGGTAGAAAAGTTTACGGTTAGGAATTTGTCCACATAGTGAATATTACGCATGCTTTGATTAAAAATATACACTTACTTTTGTTAAATGGCTCTGAAGTTATAATATTATATCCCAACCTTTTATCATCGAGTATCGATTTCATTCACGGTATAATCGGATTTAAGAGTGATATAACTAGTAAATCTTCTGATCAAGAGCCTCAACGTCAGCTTTTCACTTCTTTTTTTTTTCAAAACACACTTAGCGTAATATTCAACTTTCTGGAAACTGTAATTTTAAATTTCCGAATTACGTATTTATTTATAAGAATAAAATAAGAATAAGAAATTTGAAGCCATCAAAAGCCGTTAAATTAAAGATTTAGTTATGTTAGGATATTCTGAAAAATTCATTTGATCTATTATTTTTGTTTTTTTTATTATACCAAAGTAGATTTCTTCAGGGGGGCGGAGCCCGCCTGAACCCCCCGTAGTCTCATTAAATTTAAATTTCTAACTTTCTATCAATCTGTTAGTGGTTATCGTATATCTTGTATTTTTTCTACATTTTGATTTATAAGGATAAGTGACAGTTTTAATAAGCATTTTTCATTATCCTCATACTTCTAGATACCTGTCCACCAAAAACACCTAAATCTGATGTATCAGGAACTTTTGAAAGTGTAAACTCAGTAATCTAGGGTTTTACAATTTTGTTTACGAAAAAAAGAAGTTTTGATTGCATTTTGTGGCAGTTATCGGGGACTGACAGATAGACAGAAGAACAGACTGAGAGATGGAAAACAATAAATTTTGCGTCGCCAAAATAAGCCTTCGCCGAAGTTTCGGCAATGACGTCATTATTCATGAGTTATTGCTGTCCATGTTTCTTGTATTTTTAACGACTGTTAGAGTTATTTGTAATTTATCTTGAAATGTGGCATCATACTAGTTCGCTAAACTATGTAACTATAGAAACGCAAATCGTCTGTGTTTTTGTTAGTTGTTGTTTTGATTTGCTAAGAGTAAGCAATGCTTTCGCTATGTCTTAAAATAAAGGATGACAGTCTACTAAAGCATGTCAGTTTATTAATTAAATTAATACGCATCGCCGCACCATACATCTGGTCACGTCAGCCGGAGAGTATATATTTTTTTCTTCACTTCGAAAAGAAAAGTTCGAAAATTTTAAACTGTTTTCATCATTGAATTTTATTAGAACATTATTCCGCAAGCTGGAATGGTGAAAAAACAGAAAGAAAGAAAATCGTCTGCCGCAGCAATCAAGGTAAAGAATAATTTATTATTCTTTTTGCTGTTACTATAAGTTTTAGAACATGGAAAACATTGAAAAATTAAAAAAGAAGCGTGCAACATTACGCACTTCAATTACGAAATTAATTAGTAAATTAAAAGCATTAATAAAAGATAAAAATATTGATATTGATAGTTATTTAGAAATTTCAGAACAATTAAATGACAGAGAACAAACTCTAAAAAACCTAAATAAAGAAATAGAATCTGGTATTAATTTAGAAAAAGAATATGAAATTGACATTAGTGCTAGCGAAGAATACGAGGAAAAAATTATAAAGGCCAAATTTCAAATTAAAAAGCAACTTAAACATTTAGAACAAAGTAAAGTTTCCAATGAAATTCAACGAAATTCTACTCAAATAAACCACGCGATAAATATTAAATTACCCAATATATCTCTTCCGAAATTCGCCGGAAAACCAGATGAATGGGGTCTATTTAAATTACAATCTAACAACTTAATAACTTCAAATGAGCAACTATCAGATACGCAAAAGTTGCATTATTTATCAGCGGCATTAATAACTGATGCAAGAGCTTTGATGAGCACAGAAGACACCTTTTCATCTTTATTTCAAGCATTAAAAGACAGATTTGAAAATGATAGAATAGTAACAGAAATACACATCAATTCACTCTTAAACGCAGATAAACTTACACAGCCTTCCGCTAAAGATCTTCGAAATCTAGTCGATAATGTAAAAAAAGGCATTCGCGCCTTGAAGATTTTGAATTATAATAGAAATAAGATGTTTTAATATTGAGCATCATTCTCCAAAAGTTAGATAGAGATACTCGAAAAAATTATGAATTGAGGATAAGTTCAAAAGAAGTTCCGAAGTTAGATGAATTACTTTTATTTTTAGAAAAACGATCTCAATATTTGAAAAATATTCATACAGTCACGTCTATTAAACCTTTCAGTAATTATCAGAAACGTTCATTTAATTCTAAGTCATTGACTTTGTTAGCAGAAAGTCCACACATTTGTACAATGTGTAAAGGCAATCACATTTTAATGAGATGTTCCCAATTCTTAAATTTACCTGCAAAAAAAGGTTTAATATTGTTAAAATGAAAAAATTATGCTTCAACTGTTTATCATCAGTTCATAACAATAGCCAGTTCAAAAGTTCAAGCACGTGCAGAAAAAGCAACAAACGGCATCACACATTGATCCACCTGGAACGCGGTGAGGAAAATATTGATACTAATCAGACAATAACAATTCAAGATGAAAATACTATTAGTAGTAATCTATCGCCAACCGCAAACGCATTTACTCCTCATAGTTACACAAATAATCAGATGTCTGTTACCGCTTTGGGTGAAATTACACATTCATTTGATAACACGCATTCAACTAATAACAATACTGTAATGAGTATAATGTCTTCTTCTAGTAAACAAGTACTGCTTTCAACTGCGATAACATATGTACAAAATGCTAGACGAGAATTAGTTCCTCTTAGAGCATTGTTAGATTCAGGATCGCAAAATAACTTTATAACGAAGGAATGTTCTGAGTTATTGTTCTTGAAAGGAAGAAAAATAAACGCATCAGTTTCAGGGCTAAATGGTTCAGTTATGAATATAAGGGAAGGTATTATAACAACCATAGCAAATAAAAACAGAAGTTTTAATGAAACATTGCAATTTTTTGTTGTTCCTAAAATTACGCGCATAACACCAGCTACATATCTAAACATCATGCCTATTAAGCATTTACAAACTTTTCAGTTAGCTGATCCACAATTTGATAAACCAAGTCCAATACATGTTTTATTATCAAACGAAGTATTTTTTAAATTAATCGGACAAAATAAAATAAATATGCAAAATTTGGTTTTTCAAGAAACTGTTTTTGGCTATGTTGCCAGTGGTTTCACGTCTATGCCCCAACAGAATTTTAATAATTATTGTGGTCTCGTTCGATCTGTGGATGATTTATCCAACGCTATGCAAAAATTTTGGGAAATTGAAGCGGTCCATGATAAAAACCCAATAAAAAGTAAAGAAGAGCAGTATTGTGAGGACATTTCTTGCGTACACATACTAGAATAGCAGATGGTAGGTATATTGTGGAAATGCCAATTAAAACTGGTGGGCTTGCATGTTTAGGAGAATCAAAGGAAAACGCACTTAAACGATTGAATCACTTACTTAAGCGATTTGCGCACAATCCATCCATGAAACTGTTATACGAAGAATTTATTAACGAATATAACGATTTGGGACACTTAGAAGAAATCTTGCTGGAAAATAAGCCCGAATTTTCCTATTATTTGCCGCATCATGGGGTATACAAACCCGAGAAACCAAGCACGAAATTAAGGGTTGTCTTCGATGCTAGTGCAGCTACTACCAGTGGTGTTTGTTTAAATGATATTTTAGTAAACGGAGGATTAGTCCAAGATGAGCTCTTCGATATCATTTGTCGTTTTCGAACTCATAAATACGTCTTTACTGCTGACATCATAAAGATGTATCGTCAAATATTAATTTCGGAAAATCAGAGAGATTTGCTTCGAATTTTGTGGAAAACTGATGAAGAAGAACCAGTCAAAATATTTAAGTTAAAGACGATTACATACGGTACATCGAATGCACCTTATCTTGCCACGCGGACTCTGAATCAGCTTGCAATTGATGAAAAAGACAATTTTCCGCTAGCATCACATGTAGTTCTTCAAGATTTCTACGTGGACGACGTATTAACAGGAGCTGACACTTTAAATAAGGCTCAACAAGTGCAAGCACAATTAATCGCATTGCTTGAATGTGGTGGCATGAAGTTGCACCGATGGTGTGCTAATCACCCCGAACTCTTGAAAATCGCAACTAGCAATCAAGAGTATACATTCAATGATCGTAATGCGGACCAGAGCACTAAAACTCTAGGATTTTTATGGAATCCAGTTCGTGACTGATTTTCGTTTAATTCATCAGTTAAGGAACCAGTTGTATACTCAAAACGAACTGTTTTATCCGACATAGCGCGTATCTACGATCCATTAGGATTACTCGGTCCTGGAATAGCTAAGGCTAAGATTTTCATACAAGGACTGTGGCTGTTAAAGCTAGATTGGAACGATCCACTTCCAGATGACATTAAAGATGAATGGCGACGTTATATCAGAACGCTTCAGAATATAAATAATTTAAAAATTAATCGATTTGTTTTAAACGAAGGGCATTCGGAAGTTGAACTGCACGGCTTCTCCGATGCCTCCGAGTTCGCATATGGAGCAGCCATTTATCTACGCTGCTTCACAAAATTTAATACATCTTTAAATTTACTGTGCTGCAAGTCTAGAGTTGCACCATTGAAACCTTTGACAATCCCACGATTGGAATTGTCCGCAGCTGCCTTATTATCTCAACTCGTATCTAAGATAGTGACTGTACTAAAGTTGAACATCAGTAAAATAATACTATGGTGTGATTCAACCATCGTTTTAGCGTGGATTCAGACTCCTCCTCATCTACTTAAAACCTTTGTGGCCAACAGAGTTTACAAAATCCAAGAATTGACCCAGACTTTTCAATGGAGACATGTACGCTCAGAGGACAATCCAGCAGACCTTGTATCTCGAGGACTATCCTTTGACAAATTAATTGATTGTGAACTATGGTGGCATGGCCCTCTCTTCTTGAGAAAAAGAGACAGTGAATCCAAACACAGCATTGATTTAGAACAAGTGAAAAACAATATAGACTTTTCATCAGAATTAAAATTGAGAAACAGTACAGCATTATTAAGTTTAAATTCTAGTGAATTTGTAAATGAAATTTTAAGTATCAGCAATAATTATACTAAAATATTACGTGTTTTAAGTTATATTTTCAGGTTCTTAGATAACACAAGAAAATTAGATGAAAAAAGAAAGGGACACGTAAGTATGGAAGAATTATCACGAGCAGAAATATTTTTAATTCGGGAAATCCAAAAACTTGAATTTAAGGCAGAATATACTGCATTGTTAGAAGGTAAGCAAATTTCTAAGAAAAGTAAATTGCGATTGTTAAACCCCTTTTTAGATGCAGATAATGTGCGAAGAGTTGGAGGGCGTTTAGATAATGCGGACCTAAAATTTTCTGAAAAGCATCAATATATTCTGCCAGGTAAGGGTAAATTGTGTAGCCTAATTGCACTTTACTATCATAAAAAATATCTTCATATAGGTGCACAAGCATTGTTATGCCACTTGAGGCAAAAATACTGGCCTCTACGGGGAAGAAATTTAGCTAGAAAAATAACGCATGAGTGTGTAACTTGTAGTAAAAGCAACCCCATAACTATACAACAAATCATGGGTTCCCTACCCAGAGAGAGAGTACGTCCTAGCGCACCATTTAATTACGTAGGAACAGATTTTGGTGGCACCTTTTTCATAAAATATAAGGGACAGAGAAAGGGAATTCTTAATAAGGTGTGTTTGGCAATCTTTGTTTGCTTTGTAACTAAAGCAGTGCATTTCGAACTAGTGTCAGAATTGACTACGGATGCATTCATTGCCACATTAAAAAGGTTCATTGCTAGGCGCGGAAGGTGCGCAGTAATCTTTTCAGATAATGCAAAAAATTTTGTTGGTGCTAACGCCGAGTTACAGAGGCTCCATAATTTACTAAGACATCCTGAGGAGAAGTTAGCGAATTATTTGTCAGACGAGAATATTATTTGGAAATTTATTCCACCCAGAGCAACTAATTTTGGCGGGTTGTGGGAGGCAGGAATAAAATCGGTAAAATATCATCTAAAGCGAACGGTAGGTAATGCAAGGCTAACGTTCGAAGAATTATTAACTGTAATTGCTCAAATAGAGTCTATATTAAATTCACGGCCAATCACTCCATTGTCTTCAGACGTGAATGACTTGGAGGCCTTAACACCTGGCCATTTCTTAATCGGAAGGCCTATGACAGCCATCGTTGAACCAGAATTAATTAATGTTAACGAAAATAGACTATCTAGATGGCATAGAATTTCAAAATACATTCAATTGATATGGAATCGTCGGAATAAAGTGTATTTAAATACGCTCCAACAACGCTCCAAGTGGCAATTTGAAAAAAATAATGTTAACATAGGAACCCTAGTGTTGATAAAGGAAGATGACCTCCCTACAAATAAATATTTACTAGGACGCATTATAAATATTTTCCCAGGTGTAGATGGTAAGATTAGGGTTGTAGAAGTAAAAACCGCTAGGGGAATACTTAAAAGAAATATTTCAAAAATTGCGTTATTGCCACAACAAGTCTCATAAAATTAATTACGAAATGTAAAAAAAAAAAGGGTTTGTTATGTATTTTTAATTTTAGTTTTCCTATTATTGTATGTTTATAATTGTATTTTTCATTTTTAAAAGAAAATTGTTATATTGTATCATATTACATAAGCATTTGTAATGTTAATATTTGTATTGTATAATTTATTGAAGTTGACCCTTCAATGTCGGGGGATATGTTAGAGTTATTTGTAATTTATCTTGAAATGTGGCATCATACTAGTTCGCTAAGCTATGTAACTATAGAAACGCAAATCGTCTGTGTTTTTAACCATTTGAAAAATGGTTGTTGTTTTCGGGAGAATGGACCCGATGATGTTACCACTTTTGAATGATGTTACCACTTTTGAATGATGTGGTCACTTTTGAATTTAAATTAATTTCTTTACTTTTAGAAGAGTTTTTATTTGAATTTAAATTAAATTCTTTACTTTTAGAAGAATTTTTATTTGAATAGTAAATTAAAATGGTTAAAATCATTGTAATAAAGGAGAAAACTAACAAATTTAAAAATGGGTAGACGGAAATTAACAGATACGGAAAAAGCCGAAGCCAAAGAAATGAATGAACGTGAATATCGCATTCAATGATATTAAACACAGTCAACATGTATAAGTTGCTTATTAGTTTGGCGATTCGTATCATTTGGCGAAATTGGTCGACGGGATAACTGAGTAATACTGTATTTGGTTTGGCGCAAAAACGTCTTTCAATGCAGAAAATGATAAAATCAAAAGATTATTGAGCCGCTGAAAACCAATTACGTGTTGAAAGGCGATCACGAAAAAGGAAGCAATTTAATGCCGAACCGATTAATTGTAAAACATCATGTCGCCAGGGCGACCAATCCACTAGCCATGGCGTTTTACTATCGGTCGGTTCTAACCAGGAAAATTTGAGTGCCAATAGTGATTCTAACAAGCCGGAAAATGTTATAGCTATTACTCTTGATTTTCCACCACCTAAAAAGAAAACTAAAAAGCAATCGGCTTGGGAAAAACTGGGAAAAAACTTTTTTGATTCGATGTCTGATGGACCCATTCACAGATGCATGTGCTGCGATCGATTTTGGTTTAAAACCTCCATCACCAAAATTCTGCTCTGTAAAATCAAACAATATATGCCAAAGTCTTACAAGTATAACAGTATATGCCAAAGCTGTATTTTAATAATGATTACTTTTGCACCAACAATGTTAAATAGTTTGAAATGTTTCTTTCGTCGCCAACTTTTATGCTTGGCGACAATAGAGTGATATAACTTAAACGAACCGTACCTTCAAATTGCAGCATGTATAAAGTCATTTATAGCAGTGGCACGGATAATACACAATAAAACAACTGGTATTTAGCTTAAAATGATAGATGAATGTATCGAGTGAAACATTTTTCAAATGGTTGGGGTAATTTCTTAAATTACAATTTTTTTTTTTTTTTTGTTAGTTGTTTTGATTTGCTAAGAGTAAAAAACGCTTTCGCTATGTCTTAAAATAAAGGATGACACTCTACTAAAGCATGTCAGTTTTTTAATTAAATTAATACGCATCGCCGCATCATATAACGACAACTATAAAATACCTGTTTTATTTCAATTATGATGTCAAATTTTATCAATTGAAATATTTGTTAAAAATATAATTATTTTTTATTTCTTTTACTTCTAATTATGCCCCCATTTTTGTCAGAAAAATTCTTATTAACGAAACGAATTTCCGTGTTTAATATTTAACAAAGTACTATTTTTATTTTTATTTTAATTCTGACGTCATATTTATTTTTTCTTAGTTTAATTTTTCGAATGGAAATTGCTCAATTGAAACTTATTGCCGTTGAAAAATTATTCCAGATTTTTTTAAATTTTTTTGGCAAGGATAAAGAAAATTGGTTAAATTTTATCTAAAAAATCGCTTTTGATTCTGTATGAAAAAGATGGAAATTTTGAATTATTAAGGAAAATATTTGAATAAAATTAATAAAACATAGCCTATATTATTTTCTGGGCTATGTTATATTTATCCGCAAAGATACAAAGACATTAATTCATCAGTTTTGACGTTGAATTCATTTAAATTTTCGTATTTGCTTCCAAATTTATAGCATTAAAATATAATAAGGATTAGGATAAATGGTTGCTTAGCAACCATTAAGAGAAAATAAAGAAAATGAAATAAATACATTTGAAATAAATAAATCTCTAAAACAAATTAGTTTATATTATTGGAACACATTTATAAAAAATCTCCAAAATTTACAGTAATAACTTTAAAAATCTGACAAATGCATAGACAAAATTTCAAAAAAATATGAATAATTTAACTGGTAAATTTCAGTGTCCATTTATCATTGAATTCCATTAATGAAATGTGTCATTTTCTCTCAAGGAAAAAAAAAATTGAAAATCATTGGATTTGCAATAGAAAAGCATTATTGCGCAAAATAAAATATTCTATATTTTACGAACGAATAAATCAAATCTAACAAAAAACTATACAGCTAAATCCCAGTGCCTCACTAACATATCCACTTAATTTCAAGTCAATCGGATGTTTTTTGCGTTAGTTATCGCGGAACAGACAGACTGACAGACTGACTGACTGACAGACAGACAGAAACCAAAAAATTTCGTGTCTCCAAAATAAGCCTTCACTAACGTTTCGGCAATTAGTTTGAAATTCAAAATATTTCACTTGTGATTTCTATGGGAAAAAATAATTAGTTATGTGACTTAACAGTGATTTTTACGGGTAAGTATCAACACTTAAACACAAAAATAACGCAATCGTTGGATACATGTTCCCTCCCACGTTTCTCATAGCTCATTTTAAGTACTTTTAGTGCTTAATATTAGTTGTTGTTTTTAAACCGATTTTTCACACAGTCAGCTGCCACATATTTCAGACAATGCCAAATTAGTGTACTGCATGCTTCCAATCTATACTAATATTATAAAGAGGAAAGATTTGATTGTTTGTTTGTTTGAATTGAATAGGCTTCGAAACTACTTGACGGTTTTGAAAAATTCTTTCACCGTTGGAAAGCTACAGTATTTCCGGCGAACATAGGCTAATTTTTAATTGATTTATTCAAATATTTTCCTTAATAATTCAAAATTTCATTATTTTTCATACAGAATCAATTAAAATTTTTCCGATAAAAAATAACCATTTTCTTTCCCGTTGCCAAGAAAATCAAAATATGGAACAATAATTTCTCCTCGGCAATTAATTTTTAGTTGAACAGTATCCACGTGAAAAAATAAAATAAAAGAAATTCAAAGGAAAATAAATATGACGTCATTTATTATATTATCGGAAGTTTTGTTTGCACAGATATCATATACACACCGTGGTAACTAATGGACACTAAATTGATGTTATTTTGCCTGGCATGGCAACCCGACTATTGCTATTTAATTATAAATAAAATGTTTTTTTATTTCCTTTCTCTTCTTTAAAATTATGTAAACTGTTTTGTTCTATACTTATTATTTAAATACTAATTGTTATTATTTTTTAAATAATAGAAAATAATTTAAATATATATATGAAACTGGTATTCGAAAACGATGTTTCCGCCAAATTAGTGTAAAAAATTATCGCGCCGACCTCGGAGCGTACATGATAACTGCGCTGTTTTGTTTATGTATTAAGGATACTTTTAGATCATAAATCCGATTACTGAAAATTAGTCAGATTATTTAATTAGAAGTTATTAAATTTATGTTTTTTTTATTATGAAACAGACGAAGAAAAGAAAATTTACTATTGCTGCCCGACTGGAGAATTAACCTTGATGTTATTTTATTTTATGCTTGATGTTATTTTAAAAAAACTATCAAAATGGCGAATTTTTAATTATTTGTTTACTTTTTTGTTTATATTATTGCAAACATTTTTCCATTTTTATATACGCATCACCTTGGCGTGATTTTTTTTATGATTCCAATTTGGAGAACACTGCGTTTTCAAATACCAATTACATTTATATTACTTTTATTTATTTTCTATTATTTTAAAAAGGAAATAATAATAATAAACTAAGTCAATAAATAATTATGGAACAAAATAATTTATATTATTTTAAAAGAGAAAAGAAAAATAATGAAATAGTTTACTCAAAAATAATCAACTATACCGGATTACCACGTGAGGCATAAAATCGCAATTTGCTGCAATCGCGCCAACGGGATCCGTAGATGACACCTGCACCTAAATATTATTGGCAATATTATTGTTTATACAATTTGTTTATATAATAATAATACTTGATAATCCCATCGACTAAAAAACTATCCACAAAGTATAAGGTTAAATGTCAATGGATGATCGTAAATGTCACATTCATTTGACATTAAATTTGTTATACGTTATTGTTATTTCATCAACCAATTTTAATTCGATGTTTATTTGTATTTCTATTAACATTTTAGTAATTTATTGATTCTTTGGTTATTTAAAATAAAAATTATGTCCATTTGTATAATTTGGCGAAATTGATCGACGGAATAATCAAGTAGTACCCATTATTTGTTTACAGTCTATCTGGATATTTAAATTGTTAGAATTAGCGTACTTATCGGGCCCCCGGCAAGTCATACGCCAAGCAGTCGTTAAATCTGTGTTTTAGTCTTACTATTATATCTTTTTCATCTGCAATTATTTCACTATCACCAAAAAAGAATATTTTCAATGTGTCGGAAAAATTATTATAATGAAAACATATTTGCAATTAGTTTATCATTCATTAAAATTTAAAAAAATTGTAAGGAAAATAAATATACTTTAAAATTGGTTAAGAAAAAAATATACATGAAATCTCGACAGCTGAAAATTTTGTTTTTCATAATTACGTAGCAGTTTTAATTAATGATAAGCCCTATCAACAGAGCTTTGTCAAATATTAAACTATTAGACACTACTTCATAACCCCGTCGAACAAAAAACTATCGTCAAGCTATAAGATTAAATACCAATAATGGATGATCGTAAATTTCGCATTTATTTGAGGACAAACATGAAATAAGTCTGGTACATTTGTAACAATATCGTTTTTAGCACTTCTAATGTTTGACACTAAAAATCATAATGGAATCGATTACAGAAGGTAGAAAGATTTTATTAGATGCAAACTAAAGACATTTTTCTACAAAATTTAGTCATCAAGATTATTCTGATTTAACGGCGACATGTTAGCAACTGTTTTATAAAAGGAAGAGGGAGTGAAACTGATGTAATTTTAATGTTATTCAAATAATACAGCTTTAAAAAACACTTTTTATGCTTCATTGTTCTAATAAATATATAAGTGAAACACCCTTCTTCGTTTGCCACCCCTACGGAGGGCACTCTTTCCTTAGGGCCTATATCCCACATGTAGATAAATGGCCGTCATAAATAAAAACAAACATAAACTCTTCTTTATCTGTCAATAATTCTTTACATTTTTTACTTTATGTATTCTTGCTGGAACAAATTAAGATGGATAGGAAAACTATAGTAGACCTGCTAGAAGAGGACGTTTATTAAAAAATGTAACATGAAATGACATTGTATGTAGGCTACCAGAACTACACATAGTGCAAGTTCATATGTCGGGATTTTAAGAACTAAGAAATGATAATGTACAATCCGAAAGTTAATAGAGTTTGATAATGAATCTCACTAATCATTGGAATGCCCTCTAATGTAATAGTGTGATGACTCGAGAACATTTTGATTCCTGTTGTCATAACGGTCTCATGTTCATACGAAAATCTACTATAAATGATAAAATAAAAGAGATGGTGCTTAATTGCCCAAATTTTCGCCAAGACTTACAATAGTACAATATTGCAATGGCTTTGGCATGATTTCCAGCAATACAGAAAAACATTCCAAGGTGGTCTATACTGCTTTAAAATAAAATTTTTAAATCACCATTTTCTTTGAGTCAAGGTTCGTTTGGAAATATGGACCAGCGAAGCGGGCATAGCCTGCTAGTTAATGATAAAATCATTCAAATTTCAAGTTCGTTTAATCTTGTTAATAAGGATACGGGCAACGCCCGACGGGTCAGCTAGTATCTTATAAATATTTATTTATTTGTAATAATTACTTATCATATTATATATTCAGAGATAAAAATAATTCACATTTAGCGGAAAATTAAAGTTTAACAATACTGTTGATTATTAATACATCTAATTCTTTTTTTAACAAGTTATGACAGAAATATGATCCAACAAATCGTCACCTGAGAATAAGATGGTTCTAACTGGTCAAAAATCAATTTCGAGTTAGAAGACTTTGAAAATCAGCATGCTGTGTACGCGCAGCTATTAAAGTTTGCAAAAATATTTTGGCATTAATAGGTTCATATGTAGGTATAGACAGTAGTTCTACAAAATCAAAGGTTTTAAATAACATTTTCATGGATTTTTCACATTTAAAAATGTGATAGAACCATATTATTCTTAGACTTCGTGTTATCCTTAGAATAAGATGGTTCTATCATGAAAAAAAGGTTTTTTTATTAATTTGTGTACTTTTTTATAGTTTAACAAAGTGAAATTTCGTTGATTAATTCGAAAAAACTTCAAAAGATAGTAAAATATTTATTACTATCTCTATTGTAGTACAATAAAAGCAAATTGCCGCTTCCACTTATTCATACTAATTAAACCATCTTCTCAAAACTAATGAATATAAGGTACCCTGGGGTAATAACGCCAGGCGGGGTAATAACGCCAAGTGCTTATATTTTGCATAATTATGAAATAATCAGGTAAATGACACCCATTTGCTCTGCGCAGAAGGGTTTTGAGTCATATATATCGCAAAAAACAGCTTCAAGTTAATTTGTTTCATTTTTAGGGCTTATTGTTTTTACAAACAACTAAAATTAACGCTTGATCTAAAATTTGCGAGATACGTTTTGTGATGTGAAGACTATCTTTTTATCCGGAAATACTTTGTTAATTACATAAATTTGTCGTGCATTTCATGTACTTTTAAAATGTTGTTGAAGATTTTGGATATCTTCTCGAGATAATTTGTAATTTAAAATGTACTGCGCAATAACTATACTGGGGTAATAACGCCAATCCTTGACTTTAGTACCCCGGTTGATTCCCTAGAGTGGCCGAGCTACATCCTAAATACTGATTCAAATAAACACAGTTAAAACTGTCCAATGTTTCTCATATTTCTATTTAAGCGGTCCTTTTTAAGCAAAAAGAAGCTCACGGTCCGATATTCTTTTGCCTCATCCCCTCCTCCCACACCACACCTTTATTTTTCTTACACTTTCATAAAAAATTGAACATTTTCAATAGCTTAGAAAGCAATTTGTCAATTTCTAAGTTTGTAGAGTTTGTATTTTTAGAATTGGGCTACATACATGCAATTATTCCATCTTATTTCATAGTTTTGTTTGCATGGCGTTATTATCCATATAGGTGGGTAATAACGCCAAATAGCATTGGTCAAGAAAAAACGCCATTACATTTTATGAATACATATCTGTTAAATTATTTTATTTTATATAGATAGTCAATGAGTTGCTGTATCAGATCCCATATTTGTTTGAAAAATACAATCTAAATCTGAGCCGTGAAAACTGGTAGAACCTTAACGTGGCGTTATTACCCCAGGGTACCTTACTTAAGTTCAATATATTATTTAACTGAACATAAAATATCTTAAATATTTGATTTTATTAAATAGGAACCCAACAGTTTTCCTTTTTCAGCGTGCTATTTCAGTGACAGAGTATGAAAATTAATTAAAAATTTTTTGATTATATTGATAAATGAAATTGAAATGAATTATGAATGAAATTTTTCGTATTACAGTCAGGTATACACTTGATAAAAAGAAAAGACTATATCTCTAAGGGAAAAAATTCTTATTCTTTTTATAACAACAAAATAAGTTTGATAATCTTTTGTTAGTCGAAATTTTGGAATGTTCCATAAACCATGCTATATATTATATTACAGTCAGGCTAATTTCTCTTAAACATATTTTAAAAATAGAAAGTTTCATGTCTCGGAAACTACTTTAGCATGCTCTGCAGGTCTTTTATTTTATCTTTGTTAATCCAGTGCTTCTTTCTCTGTGCTACTTTAGGATTTGGTTCTTTATGTAAATGATGTTGATACTGATACTCCTCGTCGTTTCGAGGGGCTCCTTTGCAAATTCACCGCTGTGGAATTCTGGTTACATTAGTTGCTTGTCTTAAACTGAATGCTATAAAGAAGTTACGTGAATCATAATTGTATCATCTTGGTTTGCGGAAGAGATTATAGCCAAATTTTTTGCTACACGAGTGGAAATCTAAGAACTGTTCTGATTTCATTCTCAGGCTTGTAAATGGATTACTGCGATTTACTCTCAGCAACAGACGTATAAATGAAAATGACGAAAAATACTTTGCTAATATTCATTGCTCTTTCTATTTAGCTCTGAATATTATCCAATTTTTGCAGACATGAATGTCCAGGTGTACAATATCTTAGAGTAGTATTCCTAACATGCGGATTAGATTCTATAAGTATTGCAATTGCATAAGATATCATTTGGTTTCTATTCTAAGGAACAGGGCTGACTTATCAGGGGAATTTCTGTCATTTCTGAGAGTTCTTGGTGGATTCAACTTCTTTTTTGTGCAGGTGCTATTTAAATTGCATGTCATTATTAATTTCTCCCTGGGTTTCAGCCTGTTTATATTCCTCACAGTGATCACACCTACCTTTCTTTGGTTTATTGAATTCTATGTTGAACTGCATATTAAATATGTGCCTATAACATGAAAGGTCCACTGGCTCTACATTGCTTTCTCTGTATTTCTGAAAGAACAAGTCATACATTTTCTATAAATTAAGCCTTGATTCTAAATATGTTTTTTTATTGCTGTTCTGTTGTAGTGTGACTCAATCTTGGGAAAACTTTCAATATGAGCTTTTCTTTCATTCTTGATATCATTTGAGACTATTCTGCTTGAAAATTAACTTCAGGTATTTTGTTAGAAACAAGAGGCAAAATATTGCCAGTAGGGTGTACATAACTACATAAAGGCACCTTTAACTTATACGAAAAACCCATTGTCCAGCTATCAGTTGGATTTGTAGGAATTACTTTTACTGTTTTTTTTTTTTAATTGTTTTATGATCAAGAATATCTAGAGCTGGTTCTTCATCTAAACTGTCACCCATTCTTCCCACAGGATTTTCTAAATCTAAATGAATTAGGATTAGTCCTTCATCCTTGCTTGGATCAGGTCCATTAATAAAATTAAACACAATTCGTTTTGCATATCAACGTACTAGAAAACACATTTAAAAGGATTTTTACTGAGAAAAAAAATCCTCTATATTTTACCGAAAAACTATTTAGTTATCGAAATAATATATTATTTCACACAAGAAATAAAAGATTGCCGGTTTTCATTATATATAATAAAATAAAATTATAATATAATATCTTATATGCTGTCTGCGATTACTTTACACATAGAACTCTGTTATTCTGATTGCTTCCAACAATTTCTGATGGAACTACATTATTCTCTTTCGCAAGCGAATGTAAATTATATATATTGAAATTTTAATGCAGAAATGCATTCATTGATACAAATAGAACATTCCTATGCAAAAAAGTCAGTTTTTTTCAAAATGTCAGATAGAACCTTATTAATCTCAGGTGACGAAATGTCAAAAGATAAACAATTTAAAAAAAAATACCCTTCTTCTTTGGAGTGTTCATAGAACTCCATAAGAGCATGAAACATATTTCAGATCATTTTCTTTCCACTACCCAAAAATTGAAATGTATGGAATTTTCCTTTCTTTGCATTAACTCATATATAAAAATAAATGTCCACTTAGATGAAAAATGTTTGTTTTTGCTCAGTCATAAAGAAAACGAATGCTTCTAGCGTTTTCCGAAACAAAAAATACACACAATTTTTGAAAATACTGCATGAAATATATTTCTCTATTTTGAAATGTGTTGCTTTCCTTTAATAAATTTATCCGAATTTAGTAAATGCTATAAAAATAATAGTATATTTAGAAATGTAAAATTTTCTTGTTTCAAAGTAACATTTTCCTTGCACAATGATTAGTATTTCTTTTCCTGTTTAGTAAAATCTCATTTAGAATGGAGGCGGCTGCACAGATAATCATCTCATCTAGTTCACAGATGAAATTCTAGGATTAGTTAAATCTCGATTTGCATATTAAAAAGCAATTGGTCTGCCAAGTCATATGTTCTTGGAAAACCCCCCAAAACCCGATTTTGCGGTTGACTCATAGATTTATCATTATTTTTCACTAGTCCTCCATGTTTTCGTACTTTTGGGTGCAGATAAACCTATGAATCAACCGCTAAAATCGGGATTTCAGGTGTTTTTCATCAAGATATGACTTGGCTGACCAACTGCTTTTTAATTTGCAAATCGAGAATTAATTAACCCTAGAATTTCTTCCGTGAACTCGATTAAGTGATCGTCCGTGCTGTCGCCTCCAGGCATATTTAAATTATTGTTATTTTATTGGAAATAGTTGACCCAATTCAAAATTTTCCCTTGCAGAAAGATATTTGAATGGATCAGAGCTTCCCTTGGCGACAATTTTAATTATTTTTTCTACCACTATATCAAAAATTGCAATTTCTTCTTTCTGTGACATAGTCTCAACTTCGTTGGATACATCTCGCTAGAAAACTTAAGGCCCCACACTAGGCACAGAAAAAGACCCGGATGATAATGTAAAGTCTATGGGGAAGTTCTTTTCAAATATCTCGCTCAAATTTTAATATTTTTACATGATGTTTTTGTTGCATAGGGTAGCTGAAATCGATCTACAACCGGCCTAGTTTGTACTTTTTCAATTTTGGTTTCAGATGTTTTTTTAAATACTTTAAATTTCAAAACCGGTTTAAACTGGTTCTGAAATGGAAACTATCATAATATAAAAAATATTTAAGCAAAATCGAAAAAGTAAAAACTAGGCCGGTTGTAGATCGTCCTCAGCTATCCTATGCAAAAACAAGATCAGGTAAAAATACTAAAATTTGGCGAGATATTTGGAAAGAACGCCCCCATAGACTTTACATTGTCATCCGGGTCTTTTTCTGTGCCTAGTGTGGGGTCTTAAAATATTACGACACTAAAGAATCAAAATGACTAAAGATGAAATTAAATTTTTTTTTAACATTGCTGAAACAGTCTTCAGCTTTAAGATTAGTTGCACACAGAGACGATAGGGGAAAAAGTAAGTGCGACTTAAAAGAAAAAAAAATCCTTTCGAAACAAAGCAGGAAAATGTTTTAAACATGTTTAAATCAGATTTACCCACGAAATCGAGGGATATGTAGCATGTGTCTGTCCTGCTTAAGGGTTATCTGATATCAAGTGCATGCAAGGCTTTTTTTCAAGCAAAGTGAAAAATATTAAAGCATGCATTTTACCCTCTTATGAATTTTTGTCGTTTTAGCTTGAGTTGAATAGTTGCTTTTATACCTATATCAGGTTAGCGAGTGGTCAGGGAAAATCATAGTCAAAAAAGGTGTTAGATACCAGTTTTTTGTTAAAGAAATATTCGCCTTCTTCAATCTTTTCGTATCATTTCAAACATTTTCTATAAGAAAATACTGATAGTCCCCTCTTTTTTTGAGTGTGTTTTTTCCTGGCTACTCGCTACCCTGTATATGTTTCACAGATATTGTCTCAAATGATTGCTATATTTATTTTTATTAATGTATACAGAGTAAAAAATTCATGCTAAAATTATCTAGGAAAATAACAACAAAAAAAAAGACTTCAAAAAGATGACAAAGGAATCGTACTACCCATCTCAGGTTCTCTTACTTCTAAACTTTATGAATAAGAATAAAAATTATAGTTAATCTATAATTACTGTTTCTGTAAAAAACAAAGGATGCCAACATTATGCGATTGCCATCAGGCCAACGGTTGCCATCAAGCCATGTAGTTAAGCTACATGGTACTATTACATATAAGCTACATGACTACCCTAATTTCCTGCGTATAATCCGCGGATCAAACAATTCTTTTCCGACCCAGAAATTTTATTTAGTGATTGAAGACAAATACTTACGGCGATCTGACAAGTTACATTTCTTTTTAACCAAATTCTGGGTCGAAAAAGAATTGTTTGATCCGCGGATTATACGCAGGAAATTAGGGTACTATTTGTGAGGGTAGTCTTCTAGAAACAATGTGCGATTGTTGGCTCTATATTCATACTTAGCTGGAAAATTTATGGAATGTTCTAGGACGTTGGAAGATAGACATTACTAATGAAATAGCAAATTGATCTTCAGTAAAGATAAATACTACGAGGAAAATTAAAGCAAACTGTCCGCTTTCTATTCTTATTAAACCTAATCTAATGAAAGCTGCGTCATTTCTTCCAGTGCCTTTGGTATGTAGCTATCATTATGGTGAACTGGAGGGTGAACTGTAACAAGAACCCATTGATAAGACAAAAAATATGTCATAATCGGTACACTCTTTTTATAATACCAGAAAGCCCAATTGCTTTGAATTTTTCTTTTCCAAATGCAGCATACATTATTTACAAAATATGTGAATAAGTTTGAAAAAAATAATATTTCTATGCATTTTATATTTTCTAGACTTATTTACAGACTTTTCTTGACTTATATATTCTAGACTTATGTACCACAAGTGTGTACCTCCAGTATGTACCCCAAGATTGTGTACTTCAAGATACTTTGGTCGTTATATATTTTCTTAATGGAAACATTTTCTAGATTTTTCCATTCGAAATAATGTTTACTCATGGAAATAATTTCAAAGATATATATTTACATAAGTTCTTTAATATCTTATAGAAAGTCTTGGGGCGGATTATCTGGAATCTAATATTAAAAAATAGCTATAGAGAATACTATTTTTAGAATATAGCAAACATTTGCAATACTATGTGCATTTAAAGTTATTCAATACAAATATGTTTTAGGTTTTTCTGGTGAGCAATTCCATCTCAGCTCAGGCAGGGCATGTCAAATCACCATCACAGATTTTTTTCAAAAAAATTCAGTAGTTAGAACTAAGTGATTTATAAAATTTCCTAAAAGGATTTTTCCCTAAAAAATTTATTTCTCTGATTACAGCACTTTAAAGTTCATGATAAAATTGGCAGTTTTCAGAAAAACTGAAAAACGCTTCATTTTGAAATGAACACAATACCAAACATATTCAACATATTAAGTCAATTTATTTTTTATAAACAGTTATTAAACTGAATTTTACTTTGGCATAGTTTTAAAAAATGAGTGACATTTTTACTTAATTTAAAAAATTAGATTTTAAGTACAAAAAATGTAATTATTAGTGAATTTAAGATTTTTTTTCAGAATGAAAAAAATATTTTAAAGCTAAACATTGATGGCAATCCAAAGACCTTTAATGGGAGTTTTACACCAAATTTTATTTTAATTCTAAGGTGCTCACAACTATTGTAATTCAATTTTAAATTATGCAAAATGTCGTAAAATCACTACTTTTGAAATGCAATTTCTCAAAAACACCATTTTTTAAAAATCTGATAATATGCTCAATTCATACCTTATTAGTCTCTTATAAATACCTTACAAGCAAATCGTGTGTTTTTGCTTAGAAAATTTTATATGATTTTTTGAAAATAACATGTTGTGTGTATTTTTCAACAGACCACAAAGTCAAGCTCTTCCTTATTTAACCGAACTTGTAATGTAATTAATATTTCAAACTAAAAAATGCATCACTGGTACATAATTATTACTGTTAAATTATAGCTAATCATTTGCTTAAATTTAAAATTGCGTAAAATACAGTTAATAATAAAATTAGTATTGATCATATGTTATTTCATTCCATACTCATAAATGTGCTAAATTCATCTACAGTGTGTTAAATATTTTGTTATATAGCATGGATATAATATATTAAAATGCAAATACATACATTACAACTGAATTAGATTTTTTTTTCAAGTTTAGGTTTTTTCCAATTAGTTTTTTTTTTCCTCAGAAAACCAGAAGATCAAACTTTTTCTTATTTCTCTGTATTTATAATGTTATTTTTTAATGAAAAAATAATAATATGCACATTATTAAGGCAGATAAATATAAGCTAATCTTCAAAAATTCCTATTCATAAAATTAAATAAGCCAAACCCCTTAAAAAAAAATCTGCGCTTGTGATGCATTTTGACTTTGCTGAAAATTACTCACTAACACTGCCAAATGAAGTACAAAGCTACCACTGGCAGAATACTCAGATATCGTTACTTACCTGCACAGCATACTTTAGAGAAGAAATAAAGAGTTTTATCATAGTTTCTGATGATTAACTCATGATACAGCTCATGCTGTTTGTGACATAGAAAAAGTAAAAAAAGTTGTACCAATTACAAACACTGGAATCACCTGTGTATATATCAGATGGAGCTGAAGCACATTTTAAAAACAAGTATCAGTTTTATGAATTGCACAAAAATAAAATTGTACTGAAGTAGAGGATATTTTCAGGTACTGGCCATATTAAAAGTGCATGTGATGTTATTGGGGACTGTAACAAGCACTATGCAACAAAATTTAATCTCCAAAAGGAGCCAATAAAAGCTATCCAAAATTATGTCTCATTTGTTGCTGAACTATCTTCTCTACTAAAAAATAACATTCTAGTCCATCGAGACAGAAATATTATTCAATCCTATAGAACTAATAATGTGAAAGAATATGCTAATGCAAAATCTATTGTTGGTATTAGATATAAACATTATAGGGTGATTGTAAATAATGAAAATTATATGGAACGAGCAAGTAAAAATGAATTGACAAAAGTTGAAACCTTCAGCCAAATGAAAAGACAATATTCAATACATAGTTTCCAAATCGGTGATTTCATTGGATGCATTTATGAAAATAATTGGTGGATAGGACAAATCAATAGTATATCAATCACAAGAACTAAATGACATTAAAGTTGTATCATTCATGTACCCAACATGGTCCATAGATAAAGCATTCCAGTGGCCAAAAGAATCTGGAAAGAAAAAATATGAATGTGCATTACCATTGGAAAATGTGCTTCTAGAAACAGAAAAACCAGTTACAATAGGACAATCTGAGCGACTTCATACCTTCAACGATAAGTAGTTGAAGTTAATTTAAGAAACCTTCACTACCTAATTCTTCTGTTATGTATATATTTGCACATTAATATATTATATCCATACTATATAACAAAATATTTTACACACTGTAGATGGATTTAACACATTTATGAGTATGGAATGAAATGACATATGATCAATACTAATTTTATTATTGGCTGTATTTTACGCAATTTTAAATTTAAGCAAATGATTAGCTATAATTTAACAGTAATAATTATGTACTAGTGATGTATTTTTTAGTTTGAAATATTAATTACATTACAAGTTCGGTTAAATAAGGAAGAGCTTGACTTTGTGGTCTGTTGAAAAATACACACAACATGTTATTTTCAAAAAATCATATAAAATTTTCTAAGCAAAAACACACGATTTGCTTGTAAGGTATTTATTAGAGACTAATAAGGTATGAATTGAGCATATTATCAGATTTTTAAAAAATGGTGTTTTTGAGAAATTGCATTTCAAAAGTAGTGATTTTACAAAATTTTGCATAATTTAAAATTGAATTACAAAAGTTGTAAGCACCTTAGAGTTAAAATAAAATTTGCTGTAAAACTCCCATTAAAGGTCTTTGGATTGCCATTAATGTTTAGCTTTAAAATATTTTTTTTCATTCTGAAAAAAAATCTTAAATTCACTAAAAATTATATTTTTTGTACTTAAAATCTAATTTTTTTTAATTAAGTAAAAATGTCACTATATTTTTTAAAACTATCCCAAAGTAAAATTCAGTTTAATAACTGTTTATAAAAAATAAATTGACTTAATATGTTGAATATGTTTGGTATTGTGTTCATTTCAAAAAGAAGCGTTTTTCAGTTTTTCTGAAAACTGCCAATTTTTTCATGAACTTTAAAGTGCTGTAATCAGAGAAATAAATTTTTTAGGGAAAAATCCTTTTAGGAAATTTTATAAATCACTTAGTTCTAACTACTGAATTTTTTTGAAAAAAATCTGTGATGGTGAATTGACGCATATCAGTACTGTCTGCCTGAATTGAGATGGAATAGCTCTGGTCTAAATAATGTTTACTCATGGAAATAATTCCAAAGATATATATTAACATAAGTTCTTTAATATTTTATAGAAAGTCTTGGAGTGGATTATCTGCTATCTAACATCCGAAAAATGACATTACACAATACAATTTTTCAATCTAGCAAAAAATTGGAATAATATGTGAACTTAAATTTATCCAGTAAACATCTCTAATTAATAATTTTTTGTATTAACATGTATGATTTATTCTCACTATATGTGTATACACCACATGTAATCACAATAGTGTCCACAGGAAATTTGTTTTTTAAATTCTTGTATTTACTGTGCGTTATGGATTGATTCACTGCTAAAGCAAATCTAGACATTTATTCTGCAAATATGGAAAATAATGTATAAGGAAATAGAATATTTTCTCAGGTGATTCAAACGAATGTTTTTTGCACAACTGCAAATATTGATGAATGCGAATATTTTCAATGTATGTATTAACCCTTTCCGGCACAAAGTACCTCTGTTACTAAATTGTTGAAATTATCGCTTGATACCAAGAAGACTAAAAACAAGTTGGAAATTGCACGCGAAGCGCAGAAAATGAGGTGCGTTCGTACAATAACGAAGTTTCGAAAATATCACTCTCATATATGAATCTCATAAAATTGTAAATAGTTAATTACAGTTAAAATGCGCACCAAACAATATTCTCCCTATACCATTGTGTAATGGAATACATAATGATACTTGGAATTTGCGTGGCCTAGTAAAACAATAACAAATGTTTTTTGCACCACAGATTATGCAAAATGTATATTATAATATGTACATTATAGATGCATATCAACTTTATTACGTTCGAATGAGTGTAACACCATTAAAATGAATTTGAAACATTTTCCCCCATTGATCTTAATATAAAGGAATACTTTTGGTTGTACCTGTAATTGAACTATGCATCCGATTTTGATAAAATTTGAAATGACTCTACAAAATTTTGCAATAATTATATATTTTAAATTTCAAACGATTCGGTTGGGTAGTTTTTGCGTTGTTATGTGCGGACGAACGGACGGACTGAACGACAACTGTAGGTGCTACGCATTTACATAATTATGAACGTACCTAAAAAATAATTGAAAACTTTTCTTCATGTACATTAAAATGGGAAAAAATTATTTCAAAATTATGGTCCAGATGTGGAAATTGTTTCATGTGAAAATAATAAAATTTAACTTTCTGAGGGATCTAGTAAAATTTGAGCTACTTGTTATTTAATATAAAGATTAACTTTTCTTGTTTCAGAGTTGCAGCGTTAAAATAAGGCAAAAAATATTGTTTGGAAGTACTGATATTAAAATTCAAGTGATAAAAGAAAAATTTTAACTCTGTGCTTTAATCTCAATCTTTCAAAAAACGCCAAAAATAATACAAATGTTATACAGAACTTACATAGTCATGCAGTCCCTGATTCTGACTAATTGGGACCCTGGGCAAAATAAATTAGGGGTTCCTTTTTGAATTATTCCAATGTTATGCAAACAGAACTGATGGTCACTTATACGTGTATTGTAATGCATAAACATGTTTTACACTTGGATAAATATAGAAGAAAATTCTTACCTCTGGTAATTCAAAATTAAATACCTTAATAAATACACACTTTTTTTTTTCGTTAGTACAGAATAAAACTCTATTATATAACTTTAGCAATTTGTTATGTTACTTTAAGATGAATTTAATGACTCAACATATGGAAGTGTTAAAATTGGAAAAAGAAGGTAAGTATTTTAGAATTTAATGAACGTATTGGGCGGGGGGGCTTAAGGTCCGGGGCTCATGGGCAAAGTCCCGAATGGCCCATGCGGTAATAAGGATTTCTAGTCATGTGCTTCAGAGCTACAGATCATTTCAAGCATTGTCTTTACGGTACTTTTTTTTAAATTCTATTGCTGTTGACCACATTTTAGGTGTTTTCGTAATTATGTAAATACTAAGCACCTATAGTCGTCGTTCAATCCGTCAGTCCCTTTAATATAACAGAGCAAAAACTACTCAACCGAATCGTTTGAAATTTAAAATATATAATTGTTGTATAATTTTGTCGAATCATTTCAAATTTTTATGAAAATCGGATGTAGAGTTTAATTACAGGGACAATCAAATTATTCCTTACATTAGGCCAATGGGAAAAAAGGTTCTAGTGCATTTTTCTACCATTACACTCTTTCGCACATAAAATTGATATGTATTTATGAAATACATACTAAAATATATATTATGTACAATCTGTGGTACAAAGAGTAGTTGTTATTAATTTACAAGTCAGCGCAAATGTATTCCATTGCATAATGGTATTGGGGGGGGGGAGACAATGTCTGGGGTACGTTTTAATTATATTGGTGTACTTCTCATTTTATGAAACTGATATACGTTGTTGTAATTTACTAAAAGTTACTATCTGTGTAATAGAAATCAGATAGTATTCAGTGTTCTCGCTGACATTTGACCAACGTTAGTAATTTGGCTAATTAAAAATAAAAAAAACATTCGCCATATGAAAAAAAAGTATTAGCAAAATAGATTCGCCGTGTAGCACAAAAAATATCATTAATCCTTTAATGTTCCTCCTTTTCTTCAATATGGTCTATAGTAACCTAAGTTTCTAAAACTGCGACAACGATTGTTATTAATCCAATTTCAACTATCCGCTACAAATATATTAAAAATATATATCTATGCATATGTATAAAAAACGTAAAAGAAAAGAAAGAAAAAGCAAAAATGAAGCATTAGCAATTTGGCGAATCTAATCGCTTGTTTACTCGCCAAATGAAAAATTGAGTCGCAATTTGGCGCAATGGCGAGTGACAGCGAGAACCCAGATAGTATTTACAGGGACACATAAAAGATGTCAAAGAAAGCAATTTATACTATTTACTATTACTATTTACTATACTTTATACTATTACATCAAGATCTGAATATTTTTAAAACTTCGTTGTAATACGAACGCACCTTATTTGCTACGCTTGATGGGCAATTTCCAACTTGTTTATCTTCTCGTCGTATAATATGCTTGCTATTCTTATAGAATTAAACGCATACGTTCTACACCATCCCGAATATTATGTGTTAAACAAAAATAATACAAATGTTGGACTGAACCAGCATAATTTTGGGATTCTGAGCGACAGATAATTTTTATAGACATATTTAGAAAATCCGAATTCACACAGTAAAGACAGAATAAAAGTTCATTCTTAAAGTAATTTAAAAATACTTGTAAATAAAAAGAAAAAGTACTATTCTGAATTTCTGAGATGAATATTTAATCTTAAAATGTAAAAAATGCCAAACCAACCATAGAGCCTCCGAACTGTATTTTTTAGGACAAAATCCCACAACAAGTTTCAAATTGTGACATTTTCCTGGTTTAATCACAGTATTTATGGTTAAAACTTTCTATTCAAAAATTCTTTTCGGCTTCGTGAATGAAAAATCTTCTATTCAACTATACTTGATTTTTTGAATTTCTTATTATTTAATGAAACATTTCAATACTAAATACATTTTCATGAGAACTTAAGTTTTTATTTAAGCCTAATTTTCCATTATTTACAATTTTTCTGTACAACAATGAGAAAGAAAAGTAGATACAAAGAATTTCCTCCTTTTGTTTAGTCACATATACAAAAAGATTTCTCCCTTTTCTTTGCTATTGGGTTTGAAACTCACGAGGCATCAGCAATTTAATATTAATTTATCCGTTCATTCCTGAAATTACAAAGTTGCTGAGTGAGTCTCCATAACATAATTGATAGGTCAGTATACCCTAGTGATAAGAAATAGAATGACGACAACAAAAGGCTGAGAGGTATAGAAAATATATTGAAATGCATATTCATATTTGATCTGTATAAATAACAATTACAATTAATTATTTATAATTATTTACTATCAAATTTATTATTATTTAATAAACAATGGACAAATAAAATAATAATCATTTCAAAATTGTTATTTTTTTAATTTATTTATAAATATAAATTAATTATCATGAATAAATAATAATAATAAAAACCGTAGATACTAACAATTTCCTCCTTTTGTTCAGTCTCATATTAAAAAAAGGTTTCTCCTTCTTTACTATTGGATAAGAAACTGACGAAGCATCCGCAATTTAGCATTAAATTATCCGTTTATTCCTGCAATTACTGAATCGCTGAGTGAGTCCCTGTTATAGAATTGATTGGCCTGTGTTTCCTGGTGATAAGGAATTGAATGAGGACAAGATTTGTTTGGAAGGATTTAAAATGAATCGAAATGCACATTAATATTGGATCTGCATAAATAAATAATATTTTGATAGTAAATTACAAATAAATAATGAGAAATCTCACGAGAAGTTCCAAATTGTGATGTTTCTTGGGGTTTAATCACAGTATCTCTAGTTAAAATTTCTTTTTGTAAAATTCTTGACGTCTACGTGAATAAAAAATCTCTTACTTGAATTTTTAAATTTCTTATTATTTAATGAATAATTTCCGATAATGAATAAATTAACATCAGAACTTAAATTTTTATTCAAGTCTAACATATTTATTCACAATTTTTCTGTATATCTATGAAAAACATTAAAATAAACAACATAAATATTAACAATTTCCTTCTTTTATTCAGTCGCATACACAAAATAATTTCGCCGTCTTCATTACTATTGTATAAGAAACTGACGCAGAATCAGCAATTTAGTATTAAATTATCCTTTCAATCCTGCAATTAATAAGCTGCTGAGGGAGTCTCTATAACATAATTGATTGGTCAGTATGCCCTAGTGATAAGAAATAGAGTGATGGCAACAAAAGCCTGAGAGGTATAAAAAAAAATATATCGAAATGCATATTCATATTGGATCTGTATAAATAAATAATTACAAATAATTATTTAAAATTATCTATTTTCAATTTTTTTATTATTTAATAAAGAATGGACAAATAAAATAATAATCATTTTAGATTTATTGCCGAAAAGTCAGTGAAGGCTTACTTTGGAGACACGAAATTTTTTGGTTTCTGTCTGTCTGTCAGTCTGTCTGTCTGTTCCGCGATAACTGACGCAAAAAGCATACGGTTGGCTTGAAATTAAGTGGGTATGTTAGTGAGTCACTGGGATTAAGCTGTATAGTTTTTTGTTAGATTTGATTCACTCGTCCGGAAAATATAGAACATTTAATTTTGCGCAATAATGCTGCAAAATGATGGCAAACCCAATGATTTTCAATTTTTTTTCTTGAGGGAAAATGACACATTTCATTAATGGAATTCAACGATAAATGGATACTAAAATTTAAAAGTTAAATTATTCGTATTGTTTTGAAATTTTGTCTATGCATTTGTCAGATTTTTAAAATTATTACTGTAAATTTTGGAGATTTTTTATAAATGTGTTCCAATAATATAAACTAATTTGTTTTAGAGATTTATTTATTTCAAATGTATTTATTTCGCTTTCTTTATTTTCTCTTAATGGTTGCTAAGCAACCATTCAGCCTAATCCTTATTTTTATAATTTTATAAATTTGAATGCGTGTACAAAAATTTAAATGAAGTCAACGTCAAAACAGATGAATTAATTAATGTCTTTGTATTTTTGCGTATAAATATAACATAGCCCAGAAAAGAACATACGGTATGTTTATTAATTTCATTCAAATATTTTCCTTAATAATTCACAATTTCCTTCTTTTTCATGCAGAATCAATAGCGATTTTTTAGATAAAATTTAACCAATTTCCTTTATCGTTGCCAAAAAAATCAAAATATGGAATAGTTTTTCAACGGCAATAAGTTTCAATTGAGCAATTTCCATTCGAAAAATTAAACTGAGAAAAAATAAAAATGACGTCAGAATTAACATAAAAATAAATATAGTACTTTGTTAAATATTAAACACGGAAATTTGTTTCGTTAATAAGAATTTTTCTGATAAAAATGGGGGCATAATTAGAAGTAAAAGAAATAAAAAAGAATTATATTTTTAACAACTTTTTCATTTGGTAAAATTTGACGTCATAATTGAAATAAAACAGGTATTTTATAGTAGTCGTTAAAAATACAAGAAACATGGATAGCAATAACTCATGAATAATGACGTCATTGCCGAAACTTCAGTGAAGGCTTATTTTGGCGACACAAAATTTATTGTTTTCCGTCTGTCAGTCTGTTCTTCTGTTTGTCTGTCTATCAGTCCCCGATAACTGCCACAAAATGCAATCAAAACTTCTTTTTTCCGAAACAAAATTGTAAAAACCTAGATTACTGCGATTACACTTTCAAATGTTCCTGATACATCAGATTTAGGTGGTTGTGGTGGGCAAGTATGTAGCAGTATGAGGGTAATGAAAAATGCTTTTTAAAAATGGTACTTATCCTTATAAATCAAAATGTATAAAGAAATACAAGATATACGATTACCATTAGCAGATTGATAGAAAGTTACAAATTTAAATTTAATGAGACTACAAGGGGTTCAGGGGGGCGGAGCCCCCCTAAAGAAATTTACTATGGTATTATAATAATAAAAAAAATAATAGATCATGAAAATTTCAGAATATCCTAACATAACTAAATCTTTAATTTAACGCTTTTAATGGCTGAAAATTTCTTATTCTTATTTTATTCTTATAAATAACGAGCGACCAGCTTTCGCTTTGCTTCGAAAGTTACCCAGTCCCGTGCCACTGCAGAATTGTTTCTACTGAATTATGCCACTGCAAATTGTTACTACCACTCCATTCCATTAAATTCAGCTACTAAAAACATTACCCTCCTTTTATGTAGTCGGGTGAAAAGTAGCCTATATGTTAATCTAAGTTGTCAGATACTTCCATACAAAATTTCATAAAATAGATCCATCCGTCCTTGAGTTATAAATGGTGTAACTAACACGACTTTGTTTTATATATATAGATTATAAAAAGTCGTAGTACATTATTTTGTTCTATAATCAATAGTATTCGCAGCGCACGCAATGTAAGGATTGCTTAAGGTCATTTTTCTACACCTTGGGTTACATAATTGGCATTTTAGTAAGGATCCCTCTTTTTTTTTTCTTCAAAATATAATATAGCCTATGTTCACCGGAAATAGCTTTTCAACGACGAAAGAATTTTTCAAATCCTTCAAGTAGTTTCGAAGCCTATTCAATTCAAACAAATAAACAATCAAATCTTTCCTCTTTATAATATTAGTGTAGATAAAAAGTCGTAGTTCATTATTTTATTCTATAATCAATAGTATCCGCAGCGCACGCAATGTAAGGATTATTTAAGGCCATTTTCCTACACCTTGGGTTACATTATTGGCATTTTAGTAAGAATCCCTTCTTTTTTTTTTTTTTTTTTTGAAAATATAATATATCCTATGTTCACCGGAAATAGTGTAGCCTTCCAACGGTGAAAGAATTTTTCCAATCCTTCAAGGTAGTTTCGGAGCCTATTCAATTCAAACAAACAAACAATCAAATCTTTCCTCTTTATAATATTAGTATAGAATTACGTAATTTGAAAATTTTAAATTACAGTTTCCAGGAATTTGAATATTACCCTAAGTGTGTTTAAAAAAAATGATGTGCAAAGCTGACGTTGAGGCTCCTGATCTGCAGATTTACTAGTTATTTTTATTATTAATTTATAATTATAAATAAATAATGATAAATAAATAATAATAAAAAACCCTGTAAATACTAACAATTTCCTCCTTTTGTTCAGTCACATATACAACCTGGTTTCTCCGTCTTCTTTACAATTGGATAAGAAATTGATGAAGCATCCTTAATTTAACATTAAATTATCTGTTCAGTCCTGCAATTACTGAGCTGCTGGGTGAGTTTCTATGACATAATTGCTTGGCCAGTGATAAGAAATTGAATGACGACAACAAAAGGCTGAGAGGTGTTAAACTATTTCGGAATACATATTCATAAAGGATCTGCATAAGTAAATAATTTTTTTATGACAAAATACCAATAAATAATGAGAAATCACACGATAAATTTCAAATTGTGATATTTGTTGGGGTTTAATCACAGTATCTCTAGTTAAAATTTCTTATTGCAAAATTCTTGACGTCTTCGTTAATAAAAAAATCTTCTATTCAATTATACTAGAAATTTTTTAATTTCTTATTATTCAATGATTAATTTACAATAATATATAAATTTTCATCAGAAATTAAGATTTTATTCAGGTCTAATTTTTTTTATTCAAAATTTTTCTGTATAACAATGAAAAACAATAAAAAAAATTGTTAATAAGTATTAACAATTTCCTCCTTTTTTTCAGTCTCATATACAAAATGATTTCGCCATATTCTTTACTATTGTATTAGAAACTGACGTAGTATCAGCAATTTAGCATTAAACTATCCGTTCATTCCTGCAATTACTGAGCTCCTAAGTGAATATCTAGCACGGAAATGATTGGCCAGTATGCCACAGTGATAAGGAATTGAATGAGGACAGCAAAAAGCTGAGAGGTATAAAAAATATATCGAAATGCATATTCATATTGAATCTATATATATCTTATACTATAATGCGAGCAAAAACTGTGTGTGTGTGTGTGTGTGTCTGTGTATGTAAATTTTATCTCATAAACGGCTCTAACGATTTTCGCAAAAATTTGGATTTTACCATTTTTGGGCACGAGAAGACCATTGGGCTAGGTCACATGTTCGAGAAAATTCGATTATTGGGTCATTTTGGGTCAGGATCAAGCTATTTATATCTAGAGAACGGCTGGATCGATTTTAAGGAAATTTTGTATCCAATCGTTTTTTTGGCACGAGAAAACTATTGAGCTGGGTCACATTTTCGATAAATTTCGATTAGTGGGACATTTTTGGGTCATTATGGGTCAAGCCATTTTTATCTAAAAAACGGCTCTAACGATTTTGACCAAGTTTTATATTTTCCCGTTTTGGATTACAAGAAAACCATTGGGTTAGGTAACATGTTCAAGAAAATTCGGTTAGTGGGTCATATTTGGGGTCATTGTGGGTCATGCTATTTTTATCTAGAGATTTTCTCACGCAATTTTGACTAAAAATTGCATTCCATGGTTTTAGGGCACGAGAAAAACATTGGGCTAGGTTACATGTTCGAGGAAAAAATTTAATGGATCATATTGGGTCATTAAGGGTCTGGGTCAAGCTATTTATATTTAAAGAACGGCAGAATCAATTTCATCGAAATTTTGTCTGTAACAGTTTTTTGACACGAAAAAGCTAATGGGCTAAGTCACATGATCGAGAGGTTTCGATTATAAGAGTCATTTGTGGGTCATGATGGGTCATAATGGGTCATGGTCAAGCTATATCTAAAGAACAAGTGGATCGATTTTAACAAAATTTTGTATACAACATTGGCACGAGAAAATCATTGGGCTAGGTCTCATGTTCGAGAAATTTCGATTTCTGGGTCATAAAAGGTCATAAAGGGTCTTTGTCAAGCTATTTCTATTTAAATAATGGCAGGATCGATTTTGACTAAAAATTGCATTCTATGGTTTTCGGGCACGAGAAAAACATTGGGCTAGATCACATGCTCGAGAAAATTCAATTAATGGGTCATTTTGGGTCATAAATAATCTGGTTCAAAATATTTATATTTAAAGAACGGTGTGATCGATTTCAACGAATTTTTGAATGTAACAAGTTCTTGACATAAGAAAACTAATGGGCTAAGTCACATTTTTGAGAGATTTCGATTTTAAGAATCATTTGTGGTTTGTGATGAGTCATAATGGGTCATGCCGATCTATATCTAAAGAACAGGTGAATCTATTTTAACGAAATTTTGTATACAATATTATTTTGGTACGAAAAATCATTTGGCTATGTCACATGTTCGAGAAATTTCGATTAATGGGTCATTTTGGGTCATAAAGAGTCTGGGTCAAGCTATTTATATTTAAAGAACGTCAGGATCGATTTTAACGAAATTTTGTATGTAACAATTTTTAGACACGAGAAAACTAATGGGCTAAGTCACATGTTTGCGAGATTTCGATTATAAGAGTCATTTGTGAGTCATAATGGGTCATGATCAAGTTATATCTAAAGAGCGAGTGGATGATTTTAACGAAATTTTGTATTCAGCATATTTTTGGCATGAGAAAATCATTGGGTTAGGTCACATGTTCGAGAAATTGCGATTAGTGGGTTACTTCTGGGTCATTCTAATTTTATCTAGACAATGTCTCGCGCAATTTTGACTAAATTTTGTATTCTATCGTTTTCGGGCACAAGAAAAGCATTGGGTTAGATCAGATGTTTGAGGAAATTAGATTAGTGGGTCATTTTGGGTCATAATAGGTCAGTGTCAAATTAATTCTAGTTAAAAAAACAGTTCAATCAATTTTATCAAAATTTTGTATTTAACGTTTTTCGGCACGCAAAAACTAATGAGATAGGTCGCATGTTCGAGAGATTTCGATTACAAGGGTCATTTGTGGGTCATGATGGGTCGTGCTAATTTTATGTAGATAATGGCTCTCATCATTTTGAATATACGTTGCATTATATCGCTTTCGGGCAAGAGAAAACCATTGGAATAGGACATATGCTCATGAAAATTCAATTACTGAGTAATTTTGGGTTATAATGGGTTAGGGTCATTCTAATTATATATAACGACTCAATCAATTTTAGCTAAATTTTGTAATGAAAAGTTTTTCGTCACGAAAAGACTATTGGGCTGAGTCGCATGCTTAACAAAATTATATTAGTGGGTCATTTCGCTTCATTGCTGAATGCTGTCAAGCTAATTTCACCTAAGAAATGGTTTAAACGATTTTGATTCATTTTTACATTCTACTGTTTTTGATTATCTGAAGATCATTGAGCTAAGTCACATGTTCGATCAATTTTCATTAGTGTGTCATTTTGGGTAATAAGATTCAGAGTCACGAGAATATGGCAACAAACAATAAGTTGGCGATATTTGACAAAATATTGGCGACATTTGGCCGAAAAATTGATTATTAAGATTACAAAAGCCAAAACACGTATTTGGCGCCAAATGAAAGAATGTCTCCTAATTTGGCTGTATCTGGCAAAAAACATTGTCTTTCAGAATGTGAAGAAATTTTTTATACATTCTTAATAGGATTCGAGATGCATGGTGAAAACCAATCAGAGTCGAAAATCAATCAGAGTAGAGCTAAAAAAGTGATTTGGATCGATATCCTTTCGTTGTAAATTTTAAAATAAAGTAAAATTTATGAACATGTGCATGCAAACATAGTTTCCTTATTAACTGCTTTTGTAAATAATGCTATTATAAATAACATGTTTTACAGTAATAATACAGAGTGAATGATGCAGTAAAAATACTATACACAAAATTAATTTTGACCGAGTTTAGCTCGGTCACCCCTGCTAGTAAATAATTGTTTGGTAACAAATTACAAATAAAAAATGAGAAATCCCACAAGAAGTTTAGTGTTCGCACAGTTCTATTACTAAATTTTAAGAATATTTTCAAAGTGTTTCACTGCAGAAAAATACCGTAAAATCTGTGAAAATGAAGTTGGGGATTGTGAATGTTGTGGTTTAAAAATTAAATGCAATTTTTCTAATTTTTAAAATTGATGCCGGAGTCCTTGGAAATTCCAAGGAGTATGCGCGAACCTTGGAAATTTCAAATTGTGATATTTGTTGGGGTTTAATCACAGTATCTCTAGTTAAAATTTATTATTGTAAAATTCTTGACGTCTTCGTGATTAAAAAATCTTCTATTCAGATATACTTAGATTTTTAAACTTCTTATTATTTAAGGAATAATTTCCAATAATAAATAAATTTTCATCAGAACGTAAGTTTTTATTCAAGTCTAATTTTTTTATTCACATTTTTTTTAATAATGAAAAACAATGAAAAAAAAATATTAACAATTTCCTCCTTTTGTTCAGTCACATATGCAAAAAGGTTTCTCCATCTTTAGTAATATATTAGAAACGTAGAATCCGACATTTAGCATTAAATTATCCGTTCATTCCTGCAATTACTAAGCTACTGAGTGAGTCTCTATCACAGAATTGATTGGCCAGTATGCCCTAGTAATAAGGAATTGAATGAGGACGACACGAAAAGGCTTAGAGGTACAAAAAATATACCGAAATGTATATTAATTTTGGATCTGCATAAATAAACAATTACAAATAATTATTTATAATTATTTACTTTCAAATTTATTATTATTTAATAAAGAATGGACAAATAAAATAATAATTATTTGAAATCTATTATTTATTTATAAATAGTAATAATAAAAAAACATATTAACAATTTCCTCAAATTGTTCAGTTGCATATAAAGAAGGGTTTGCCGTCTTTTTTACTATTGGATTAGAAACGGACGTGGCATTAGCAATTTAGTGTTAAATTATCCATTCATTCCTGCAATTACTAAGCTGCTGTGTGAGTCTGTATTACAAAATTGATTGGCCAGTATGCCCTAGTGATAAAGAATTGAATAAGGACAACAAAAGTCTGAGAGGTGTAAAAAAATTATCGAAATGCATATTGGTATTGAATCTGTATAAATAAAATATTTTTTAATAATAAATTACAAATAAATAACTAACATTATATTATTTGAAAAAAAAAGAAAAATTGCATGCATAATATGCTTGATATTTACTTAACCGTAAAAACTAAAAGTAGGAATAAATGAAGTAAAAAAACAAATTACGGAAAAGAAATCTTTAATTTTTCAAATCTTATATTTAACATGATAGCATTTTTTAAAAATTATACAAATTATTTAAATTAGTGCAACTCTAATTAACTAAATACAATTTCCTTTTCCATAAATACAAAGTAATTTTACACGGTCATGTACACACAATCGCATAGATGCACACATCTCTTAATTATTCTTGAATCTGATCAATAATTTCTACGTTCAAACTAGAAAAATTATATAGTTAAATGTGTCTTTTTGCTACATTGTTGTATTTTGTTTTCATTATGAAATTTTTGTTAAAAAAAAATTTCTGGTTGAAAACATGTTCATCTTGGATCAGACCCAGGAATAAATTAAGACATGTTTGCATCGATGGATTCGTAGATAAATATCATAAAAAACTTCAGATACACACTGTGTCTTTTTTCGATTTATTAAGTTTGTATAGTAAAAATTAGATTATTTTGTTATGAAAATTACTAGATGCGGAAAAATTTAACTTAGTTAAACGATTAATGTATGACCTAATTATAATTTATATTTCTCTGCTCTTAGAAGAAATATTAGTAGTATGATCAACTGCAGAAGAATAGATTTCTAGTTGTGAATAAATGTTCAAAAATGGTCCGCGAAATGAACACCAATATTTTTGAACTGAAAATTTTATGGTAGTTTTGTACAGCATTTGCTACAAAAACAACCCACAAAGGTGATGTTTGCATAAATTGTAAGAAAAAAAACTAAAGAAAAAACTAAAACGTATCAACCAGGTTCTACAGATTCTCTTGTAATAAAATCTTGCATACACCCAAAAGGGAGCATCACTTTTTAAAGATACTTAGCCGTACCAAGACGAAATGAAATTGGAAACCACTCTGTGACGTTCAAATTTCAGTTTATTGTAGAAAACGCAAAGTTTAAAACAAGTTACATTATCAATCAAAAAATCAACTGGAGAGAAGTTAAATAAAAAGTTTAATTAAACAAATTTTTCGAATGAAATCTTCCCATGCAGGACAATTTTTAAACATATTAACCCTTTCAGTGGCAAAGCACTTCTATTTGTAAAATACAGCAATGACTGAATGACACCGAAATTTGAAAACAATTTTATTTAAAAATAAGTGAAAGCTTTTCTTCACGCATTTGATCTCCGGACCTGAGCACCAACCAAATAACGCAGTCAAAACAGCAGGCAGAAAATAACACACAGTCAGATAGGCTTACATCAGTAAATCACAATAATGTTACGAAACAAATGATGTAGCTTTCATCATTATAATAAAAATATAAATATGTATAACAATAATGAGTTAAAGTATATAGCCCAATATTGAGCTTAGTTTTAATGCAATGTAAAAAACACACAAAAAGTTTGTGGTGAATCACTGATATATTTAGAGTATTATAGGACGCACTTAATAAAATGATAATTTTTGACTCAAACTTCTGATGTCAATGGAATTAACTTAGGAATTAAAATTTGGTGGTCCGAAAATGAACCACACCCTTGAAGGGGTTAACACTTTGAGGGACACGATACTTCTATTCGTAAAATGCAGAAATGAATGAAATACACCAGAATTATTTCAAAATAAGCAAAAGATTTTCTTCGCGTAATTAATAGTCCCGTAAAAGTAACGTCAAAATAAATACTCACATGATATCGTTGCTTTCGAACTCACTAACCATTCGAAAGTATTCGTTACTCGTTACTTTCATTGCTGTTCAGAAGCCGGATATTAACAATCATCGCATGTACTAAAAAACTGCAGCAAATTACATATCGTACAAGTCCTTGGAGGATTTCGATATGTGCTGCCATCTTTGCGTAAAACTTATATTTAATTAAATTTCTAAATTTTAAGGGAAAAGGCAACCAAATCAAAATACGATGCATAATTGTATATAATATGTCTAAATTGTCGAATTTATTTAGAATTTATTATTTATGAAATGCAGAATAATCGGAGAAAGCAATTTAGCAAGAGTAAAAGTTTACCAATTTTTTACATTAAAACTATGAAATATAATTACACAAACAAAATATTTTTTACAAACAAATTTACTTAATAATTTTATTTTAAAAGTAATCATATATTATAAAAATTTAACTTTTATAATAATTTTAAAATATTTTTTAAAAATATGTTTAATTTCTTACGTCATAATCTTATCAAATAATATGGTGCTTCAATCACATTATTTTTTTTTGATATTTTTGATTTATATTTAAAAATACTCTTTTATACACGCACAAAGATATTTTTTTGGAAAAAAGAATGCATTGAAAGAAAACCTGTAAATACTTAATTGCTCGAAAATTTCAGAACATTTAAGTAAAAGATAAAAAGTAAAGTAAAAAATGTGCTTTATTTTAGACTTCGTCATCTTATAAAATAAAGGTTACATCATTCACATTATTATTTCTGAATTCTTTGATTTATGTTTAAAAATATTATTTTTTCCATTTTTTTTTTTTTGTTGAAATGAAGGGGAGGGGGGGTCTCAGCGTCGAAACTAGCTGTTATTTTAATACCCGGGGAAAACATGAGTTTTGTCTTCCTCTCCTCCGTAAAGTATATTTACTAAGAAAATTTTACTAACTTTCTAATGACCGACTTATTTAAGAATTTAAAATAAGTAATCATAAGATACATTACATTGAACTAATTAATTTCCTTCGTTAAATATTGATTCCATAAAATCTTGAAAATGGAATCGAAAAGAATAAAAAAAACAATCCGCTTGATACAGGCTTCTTATACCATATCATTCTTAGATTCTTCTATGGTTTTTGCATACCCCAGACAGAATGATTTTAATTATACCATGCTTAATATTGAGATGAGAAAAATCGACAAAAAATCGTCATTTAGTGCCCTTTCGTTCCGGTGCCCGGAGCTCATGTCCCCTCTGCCCCCTCTAGTTTTGGTCCTGGGGGAGGGGTTCAGATAATATATAACCTGATCTTGGAAAAACCTTTCTGATGGTATTAATATACATCACTGATAAGTACTTTTTTACTAAATACGCAAGCTCAAAATGCTTTACCAAAAATAATTTTTTTTCAATGTGTTGTTGAACTTCCTTTAACTGAACACTTCGCTTGACATAAATATGAATCACATTTTGCTTTATCACTTAATACTGCACAAAAATATATCCACTTTTTTATTTATTATTATTTTTTTCATAATAAAATAAATAAATGAATCAACAAGCCCTTGCGAAATCCAAATCATTTAAGATTTGAGAATAACTGATGCAAATAGAATGATACGCATACACTGATACGGGAACAACTGAAACTGGCGCCTACTGTTTGGCTCCGAACACAATTTCGCATCTTTTACCTCATTTGACTGTCTGGCTGTATTCATGAATTTCACAAATGTAAGCACCGTTTGAAGTTAGTTTCACTTTGTTCGGTTGCGTGTCGATACAGTAACGACTAATGAATCGCATTTCTAAGTAACGGCTCGGTACTTTCTAGCTTAGAGAATACCCGTTACTTACAAGGAAGGTCTCCATACGGGCATACGGCGAAAAATCTGAAAAAATTACAGAATGTTCTTCTCATTTGGATATATACATTTTTAAAAAAAATTCGGCGGAAGCTCCATTCAGTATCCGTAAAAAAATAATGAAAATTTCGTTATTTGGCGATTTATCGCTGGTTGGCGATGGAATGTAATTTCAAAAAATACTTTATGTCAAATACACTTCAAGAAAAAAAAAGTTTTATGTTGAACTTGTTTTGATAAATTTAATTTAATAAGTTTAATAAGTTTTATTTTGTTTTAAGCATTTTGTTATACCGATATTTATATGCATTTATATTAAAAATTAACCATCATAATTTGAGATTTAAAATGAAATTCATAATTTAAGTTAATTAAATTTGTTTCAAGCTCAAAGTCCAATTGAGAACTGTTGATTAGATTTTGTTGCTATGGAAAGAACTGACTTATTTTTGAATACGCTTAAATGTATGAATATAATTTTTCCCAATATGATTTTTTTATCTATGAAAGCATCTTTTCCAGTGATTAATTAAATAACTACTTCAACAAGTAATATATATATATATGAAATACAATATGTATATATATATATATATATAAGATATTAAAGTCTCTCATTGTTTATGTTTAAATTCATTAACTACCATTTACGCGCATTCTAAATATCCAACAGTTTTGAGTTGCATTATAATCGTTTGCTTTTGGCGAGGAAAATGGCTGCTCGCCAAATCGAGTGACACTTTCGTGTTTTCAGGCCAAATTTTCAAAAATATTTTATTTTTTTACACATTTTCTAATGTGATTCCGCCGCTAACTTTGACTGATCCTTTATTACATACATAAGTACTTTAATTAGTAATTTTTTCATAAAATTCTGAGTATGCCCAGTATGGAGACCTTCCTTGTAAGTAATGAAAATGTACGGTTTGCAACAGCTCTATTGTTCGATAAAGGGAAATTTTTCTTTTAATATTCTGGTGCCAATGAGGCATTTACGAATAAAAAATAGGTGGTCCGAAATTAAACCACTGCCCTTGAAGTGGTTAATAAAAAATCAACCCAGAAATTTAAGCATTAAATCATTTGTACACTAAACATTTGGTCAATTCTATGAAAACAAATACCACAATGTCAATAAACTGCGACAGCTTTATCATGTTTGCTTCATTGATCTTTGTAGATTATTTGGGTATATGTTACGCCTGAATAAAGCATTATATAGATCATACATCAACTGTAGATAATTAGATTTTCTCAAGCATGCTACAATGTTATTATATATAGTCTCATTGTCAATATTTAACTTCTTTCGCTTTGATGGTATTAAATCACGCATTAAGTTGCAAAAAAATTATTGACAAAATGGCTGTTGAGATTTTTACTGTTTCAGAAAATAATAGTTCTATGAAAGAAGATAAATTTATTTCACAGAACTAAAATAAAAAAATACATAAAAGAAAATTAAATAAATAAAAAAATGCTGTGTTCAATCAGTTTTTTTGGAAAAAAAATATAAATATGCGAGAATTTTCTTGAAGCTTGTGTATAATCATCATTAAAAAATCGATATGTATGCTTTATTCGCGGAACATTTACGATAAAATTCTGCCAATTATGTCATTAAACATGGAATAATGTGTTATTTCACAATATTAAGCAAACATTTAAATTATCTACAAAAAAAAAAAAAAAAAAAAAAAAAACTATACCAATTCAGATTTTAAATTGTAAACCCCTTTTGCCAATTTACTTGATTTCCTTGGATTATATCTGTCCAGAAATTTGCATTCATTTATTTTTTAAATCTTCGTGGTATTAGAAGAGGTTAAATGTTGGAAATGTTGAAATCATCAATTTTTAAGATTAACTTTTATGAAAATGGCTTTTGCGAGAACCAGAAAAAAATTCAAATTGACACCTCTAAAGCAAAAACTTCTACACTTACCTGGGTGGCGTCGGTATATGTAAAAGTTTTTCCTTTGAGAGTTAATTTGAATTTTTTCTGGTTTTCACAAAAGCAATTTTCATAAAAGTTAATCTTAAAAATTTCAAATGTATTCGCAATAAATTTAATGTAATTAATGTTTATCTCCTTTATTTGAAAACTAGAAAACCCCGCAATTTTGGTCGTGAAATAGTTAAAATATGCCAAATAATATTTGTGTAAAGCTATTTCTAAATAAATGATAATTTAGAAAATATTTTGTTACTTTTGTGCTTCATACGCTTATTTCAGTATTCATTTTAAGTTTTTAAATATATAGAAACAACCTTCTTAATATGCATTTAAATCTTAAAATTAACCATCAATTCAGATTTCAGGTTTCTTGTCTAAGGCTCTACCATCTCTCTAAGGTTAGTGGCAGCACCATAAAATGCCGGTGTTGAAATAGAAACTGTCATTATTAATTTTCAAACATTAATTCTGAAATCGGTATAGTATTTTCTAATATTGCATAGAAACGTAATTTAGAAAGTTTTTAAAGGCTGTTTGAGAGCGTTTGTTGCTCCTTCCAACCTCAGCTACCAATGGCAGCGTCATAAAATATAGTCTGTGTAATATGATAGGTTGCCACCACTGATTCACAATTGTTACTTTTACAATATGTTTATTAATTCTTGAGAGAATTAATAAACATATGATGCAAAGAAATCGTAATTTAGGAAATTTTTACAACGCTGTTCATTCCTTCCCATTGCTTCACAAATTTTAAATTTCGAATTTACTTTCGAATGTTCTTAGAGAACATTAATATTTTATAACTAACTACCATGCAATATTTAGTTTTTAGCTTTTTTACTTGGCTGCCACGAGCGACAATTTTTTAATTTTATGTGGCAACCAGTTTTTCAAAACAGAAAGCCTTAAGTCAAACTTTCACACCATTTGCAAGAAAAATATATTTCACAATTTCATTCAGAATAATACTGGTAAGAACGGAATACAAAAATAATCGCCTGCAGCAGCTCTGTCTTCAGTATAACAGAAATCGCAATTACGAATGTTTTTTGCTTCTGAAACACTGTGGTGGTAGTGGCATTTAAATAAAATATAGCTTATTTTTTAACATGTTCTATCACGATCAATTTGAAACAATTATTTTTTTTTTAAATCGGTTTGGTATTTCATAAGATTGCGTAAAAATCGTAATTTAGATACTTTTTAGAACGCTTTTCGTTCACTTCATCCTTTGAAATTTGGAATATTCTTTCGACGGTTCTTAGAAAGCATTTGCATCTTTTAAATAATTACAATGCGAAATTTTAAAATGTCGAATCGATTGAATTCTTCCTATGATTGCTAACAAATTAGCTTTTAGAACGTTTTCAGAACGCTTTTTGCGCATTTTCATTCCTTTCAAATTTCAAATTTTTTAAGAAATGTTCTTAGAGATCATTTATATCCAAGAAGAAATTACCATGGCAAATTTCATAATCTAAATTCTTCAATAACTAAAATATTAGAACTTTTTGATCCTATATTCCCTTTATAATAGTGGAAACTAGAACAAAATACAGGGGCTGTGACCATCATTTTCCTACCGTTCTTTTTAAATTGGTTCAGTAATTCCTGAGATTGCATAGAAATCGCTACTTAGAACGTTTTTTCAAACGCATTTTGCTCATTTCCTCTTTTAAATTTCGATTTCTTTAAGAAATGTCCTTAGAGATAATTTATATTATATAAGTAACTACCATACAGAATTTCATATTTCTAAGCCCTTCCGTAACAAATAAACCTTTTCTTGCTTTAGTATTCTTCAGGTGTTAGCAACACTGACACAAAATAGCGCCTATGTAAGCGCAAGGGCTGTACACACATTACTTTTGAAATTGATTTGATACTTCCTGAAACTTCGTAGAAATCCCTTTTTAGGGCGTTTTTTAGAACACTTTTTGTGCATTATCATTCTTTTTAAATGTCGAATTTTTAAAGATAAATTTTTAGAGATTATTTACACCCCGTAACACCTCGCACCACTTATTTACACCTCGATTAGTAACAACAATACCAAATTGCATATTTCTAGTTCCTTCAGTTACAGAGAAAGGGTATCTTTGTAGCATTTTTTGCTCAGCAATTATCTTTGGGCTTGAGGCACCGACATTAAGTACAACCCATGTTGAATCAAAGGCTGTTACAATCATTTTCACACAGTTATATTTTAAATTGGTTAGGTACTTCCTGAGATTCCGAAGAAATCCCCATTTAAAACTTTTTCTAGAACGTTTTTCACGCATTTTCACCACTTTTAAATTTCGAATTTTAAACGAAATGTTCTTAGTAATCACTTATATCTAATAAGTAACAACTACAGCAATGTAATATTTCTAGATCGTTCAATTGCACGAAAAACGCACTTTTACAATGCTTTTGGCTTCTGCAACCTTTTGAGGTAGTGGTACCAACATACGATAAAACTTATGCTTGAACAAAGACAAACACCATTATTTTATTACCATTAATATTAAAATCGATTCGGCAGTTCCAGAGATTATCTCTTACAAAGAAACAAAGGAACAAACTTTACTTCTTTATAATATTAGTATAGATTTAAATCTAATAAATAATTACCACAACAAATTTCATGTTTCTAGGCCCTTCAATGAAACAATATATAAAAAATTTATAACGTTTTGGTTCCTGCATACACTTTGCGGTAGTGATACCAATATAAGATATAGCCTATGTTTCTATATTGACTAACACCATCATTTTGCACATTTACTTTTGAAACTGGCTCGGCAGTTCCAGAGATTAACTCCTATAAAGACCGAAACAAACAAACATTACTTCTTCAAATATTAGTATAGGCAATACTGACTGCAGTATCGAAAATATTGCTTTAATTTCTGATTTATCTTTAAAAATACCCACCTATATGGGTAATAACGCCATGCAAACAAAACTATGAAATAAGATGGAATAATTGCATGTAGATAGCCCAGTTCTAAAAATACAAACTCTACAAACTTAGGAATTGACAAATTGCATTCTAAGCTATTGAAAATGTTCAATTTTTTGTGAAAGTGTAAGAAAAATAAAGGTGTGGTGTGGGAGGAGGGGATGAGGCAAAAGAATATCAGACCGTGAGCTTCTTTTTGCTTAAAAAGGACCGCTTAAATAGAAATATGAGAAACATTGGACAGTTTTAACTGTGTTTATTTGAATCAGTATTTAGGATGTAGCTCGGTCACTGTAGGGAATCAACCGGGGTACTAAAGTCAAGGATTGGCGTTATTACCCCGGTATAGTTTTTGCGCAGTACATTTTAAATTACAAATTATCTCGAGAAGATATCCAAAATCTTCAACAACATTTTAAAAGTACATGAAATGCACTACAAATTTATGTAATTAACAAAGTATTTCCGGATAAAAAGATAGTCTTCACATCACAAAACGTATCTCGCAAATTTTAGATCAAGCGTTAATTTTAGTTGTTTGTAAAAACAATAAGACCTAAAAATGAAACAAATTAACTTGAAGCTGTTTTTTGCGATTTATATGACTCAAAAGCCTTCTGCGCGGAGCACATGGGTGTCATTTACCTGATTATTTCATAATTATGCAAAATATAAGCACTTGGCGTTATTACCCCGTCTGGCGTTATTACCCCAGGGTACCTTATATTTTTTCCAAAATTCTGCTGTAAATTAACATTACAAAAGCAATTACTGTTGAAAATTTTAAGCGAAAAATACAATGGGATAATTTAGATATGTCAATTTCGCAGTTTTGTAAATTACCAACGATACATACACATTCGCAATAAATCATTTATAAACATTATAAATTAAAAAATATATCATACCTTATTAGATCTACACATTTTAATGAGAAATAGCAAATAAACAAATTGTATAATGAAACATATTGCACAAGAATACGTGTACGCATATTATTCAAAACCGAAAGACGTATTATTTTCGGATGAAGAAATATGCTTCATTCAGCAATTGTGGAATAAATTGTTCGTATATAGCAGCAATTACCTAACATACTGAATTATTTGCATCAGGATTATCCATTAATAAAAAAATGTCTGGATAGAGATTTGCCAGTTATCATTTTATGTTGCATCATACACTGTAAATGTTCAGTTAGCAAAATATGTGCAGAAGCACTTCCTTCCTATTAATCATTATATATGATGTACGATTAACATTAAATACAAAGTCTTTTTCAAACATTTACATCCAAACTTTTTATGTATTTTGTTTTAGCAAATTAAATTAAATTAAAATAATATAAAATAAATAAATAAATAAAAATAAATAAGATAATAAAATAATGTCTTGTGTCATATTACAGTGCGTCTCAAATGTATATAAACAGACAATTTTTTTCAAATAACAGTTCAAAAAATTAACCCATTATCACGAAAAAAGTAATAAACGTACGGAATAATAAAATAGGTTTATCACAACAAAGAATGACAGTATAGGTTTAACCATGGAACTAATAACACGTTCGCTGCCGCTCATGCGATAGCGCCTGATTTGGCGCCAACGTTAAGGAGCCACTCACGCGCCAGCGCTTGTCGTAGGGTGATGTCCAATAGCCAGTCACGCGCTGGCGCGGGAAAATCTTTCACTGATTCTTTGTTATAAAAAGTAAATCGGCTTCTGGGAAAAACCCACTTCTACAGTGCGGCATTAACTATCATCACATCTTAATGTAAGCGGCAGCGAACGTGTTAAGAAAGGGAAATTGAAACATCCTTAAAATAGTGAAGCTTCAACTGTAATCGTTTTCACTGGTATTCATTACCACCGTGGCAAATTTCCACCAATAAAATTATGCAGAAAATTTCGCTTTTTTTAAACGGATCATTAATCGAAATCTTCAATCAAAAATAATCTCAAAAATTGATATTTTCTTTTACTGGTAAGAGTTTACTTCTGCTATATTATATCCGCCGCCTTGTGACAACAAAAACTGCATCAGTAAAAAGATTATAACACTTTTCCAAACTGACACCGTTACAAAGAAATAGAATTTTTTTACCATATATGTCAGAGAAATTTCCAATGAATACGGTTCTAAAATAAGACAGAATTTTCTGGTTAAGTTTACTGGTGCGAGATTTCCCTGACGGTAAATCTGACTAAATGAAACAACTGTCATCTTGTGACAACCAACTTAGTTACTTCACTTGCGAATGATAGACAATAGACTATATGTCTCCTCTTTTTTATTCATAACTTCATTGGTTTAACAGAATTTTTGTCATAAAATAAAACTCAAAATAAGCTGTTTCAAAAAACATATGGATAATGAGACGATTTGCTTCTTTTTAACACCGATTAAAATAAAAAAAAATCTGAATTCTTTCGATGTGACGAAACCATTTCTTAAAATCACTGCTCATTCTTCAATTGTCAAATATAGAAAAAAAAATACTTCGACACGTTCAATTCTCTGCAGTTCATGTAGTTAAAATGTATCATTGAAAAGCTGAAAATGTTAAATATCTTGATATTGCTAAACAAATTAAGCGTTACACATTTATAAAATTTTATCAAAATGTGACAATGCGATTGCCAAACACCTTTTAGGTAACCAGGTACAACGTATCTAAGACAAAATAGAGCGATTTTGTGAGTACTTTCAATTCAAAGGAATCCTGCTGGTGAAATTGCAACGATTTTAGCGTTTACTAATACGGAGATCTACTGTTAACCCCGAAGAACATGTGCTTGCCCAGGGTAGTGATGGTTTTAACTTTGTCACCAATAAAATCAAATTATAACCGTCATTTTATTGAGGCGGAGACAATCCTTACAAATTTTGCGATAAAATAAGCTGAAAATTACTTTTAAAAGATAAGTGGTTACAATTGTAAAAATCATACGCACTCCGAGTCAAAAAGACCCGGCGAGTGTACTCCCGGGTTAATTGGAGCATACAGGAAAACAAATTCATAAATATCGCAGAATATGTTGGGCACCTATGCTGAAAGTGCTTCTTAGAAAGGCACGCATTCTCTAAACTAAACAATACATGCCTTGGATAAATCATTTGTTAAATGTTTCTTCAATGACGAAAACAAATGCAATTTGGATGGTCCTGACGGCAGGGCATACTCTTGGTATAATCTACAACGAGAACTTTACGAGCTACAAAAAGGAGGGATATCTCTCGTTGTGTGTTGCGCGTTTTGTTCAATGGAACAACATATATTGGTTTTCTTAGTAGTCAATAGTACTCTATGGATTCTCAGGATATACTTAAAAGTAATCTACTTCCATTTGGAAGCATCTTAGGAAAGAAAATTGGAAATCCCAACAGGACAATTCGTCTATTTACACCTATTACTCAAGAACAGAATAGTTTACACAAAAATCTAGTGACTGTTATATACTCGCTTAGACAGCCATCAGCCCAGACCTAAATCCAACTGAAAACTTTCGAAAAGTACTTGCTCGAGGTGTATATACTCATGTTTGTCAATTTTCTACTGTTTAGAAATTAAAACAACAAATACTGCAGAATAAGTTATCTTTACGACCACACATTCTCAAAACGCTAGTTCGAAGTATTCTTGATAAGGTTTTCAAAATAATACAAAAGGAACTGATAAAAATTTAAATTTGAATGAATAATACTCGCAAAGTCCATATGTTTTTGGGATAGCCTATTCTGTTTTATTTTTTTTACAAACCTTCTGTAAAACTTATACTGTATTATTTTCCTGTAATATACTTCTATTATGATTTCATGTGCTTATTAATATTATTATTGTATTTGGACTTCATTTTTTGAATTGTTATTTCAAAAAATTGTTTGTCCATAAACATTTGTGAGCCTTTGTATTCTATCACTAAATTTTCACAGAAATATGGCAAAGCTACCGTTCGATTTAAAAGTTTGTCTACTTACTACATATTAGTGTATTTTGTCTCACTACATAATTTTTTTTTCTCTACGACTAAATATTTAAATGGTTACATCAACTTTTTACACTATAATTTTGTTATTTGGATCAAGGCAGGTCAAAAAATGCAAAAGTTATATAATTTTTATTAAACATACGTACAATGTTAGGGATTTACTCATATTTTATTAAAATTAAAATCTCAAAATAAGAAATACTTATATTACACAAAATTTCAATAGAAAAATATATTAAAAGCATGCACTTTTCTTATAAAAAGTATCTTCTAGTGTCTGAAATTTTCTTTGTATGCTTCGATAAAGGAATATAGTCACTAGAGAGGATAGAGTATCGAAAAGAAAAAAATGTTTTGTAATTCGAAAATTAATCATTATAATGAGCCTTATATTTACGCATCCATTTTTCTGACGATTATGATTCATTTTATAAGTAATCAAGGTTCGCACTCTCCTTGGAATTTCCAAGGACTCTGGCACCACTATTAAAAATAAGAAAATTTACATTCAATTTTTAAACCACAACATTCGTAAACCCCACCTTCATTCACAGGTTTTACGTTGTTTTTCTGCAGTGAAACACTTCGAAAATATTCTTAAAATTTAGTGGTAGAACTGTGCGAACCCTGGTAATATATAGGTCAATGTTAAAAATTTATGTTAATATGAATTTAATATAATTTTCATATTTAAAAACATGATTTTGAATCTAAAAAAGTCTGGAGTATGTTCGGAATTTTTCATTGCAGCTCAATTAAAAAAAAATATATATATTCGAAAGAGTTTTTAGGAAGATATAAACTAAAGTTTGTCCCATGAATAATAATAAAAAAATTGACTCTAATAGCTGTCTGAATATTGGGCTCCATTGATCCAAAAAACACGATTATGGTGACAAAAAAGTGCGCTACTATCAAAAAACCCAGTTTTGGTACAATATTATATCAGAGAATCCGGATCCCTATAATAGCTACGCCACTGACTTTATACAAAACATGCAATTATTTTAATAAAGTAGATATTCTGTCGATTGTTTTCTGTTGAATCTATTAGGGAGAATTTTGTAATAAAACTGTTTGAGCTAGTGTGTTTTTTTTCGTTGACATTACGTATATTTTAACCTTTGTTTGCACGAAACATTTCTATACGTGATCGGATTTTAAACATATATTTTCTTTGGGAAAAGGCCGAAATTTGACGATTTGAATTTTATCAATAATCTCAAAATGCTACTTTTGTCTACATCGTCTTCGTTATTGACCATGACCTAAAAATTGTAAAAAATACACAACCGCCAAGAAATTTAAATTTAAACACATTGTTGTGAAGTCACTTTAGTGTGTTGTTTTCCAGTACCTGTAACAATATTTTCAAATTCTTTAACCCTTTGATATGTTGCTGACTGATAACACTGTAACTTTGATTTACCTGTAATTTTTAAAAGACTGTAAAAAATGATTATTCCAATATGATGTGAACAAACTATTTATGTACATGAAAGTAAAGCCGGAGTCTGATTACCAGAAAAAATATGAGTTTATTAATTGAAGCTTAAGAGGAGCCAGGGTTACAAGCTTAGCTATTTTTATATTCAGAAATTTCAATTTCATATCAGAAATGCACTATTATCATTTATCGTTTTACTCAACACTTGCTTTTTTTAAGGCGAGAAATTTTACTCAAGTTTTATAATAATATTTTTAATGAAAACAAAGTTCGTATACTCTTTAATATTTCCAAAGTGTATGGCCCATCTATTTCAGATGAGTAATTTTTGCCAACTAATTTCTCTTCATATTTTAAATAGTTCTGCAAATAATCGCGCAGTTTGTAATAATTTTCCGACATGGAGGGGAAAAGTTTACATTAATGTATTTATCTCTCATTCAAGCCGCCAGACAAGAAAATCCTAGTAATGGGCGATTTAATGAAACATAAGAAAAAAATATATAAAAGTGTTACAGAGTACGGTCGTAGACCAAACTGCCATAAACCCGACAAGAGACGATAATAAGTGCAAAACGACGACTGTTTAAGTTAGAAACCACAATCTAAGATGATGCAAGAAAAAGAGAATATTCTTTTATACATGGTACACAAAGGGATGTTTTCTTTTTATTGCATCATTTAATATTTTGGTCTCTAAAAGATCAAACAGTTTTCGCTTTGGACTTACTATCGCTCTTTTCCGCCTTTATGGCAATTTGGTCTGCAACTGTAGTCTGTAATACATTTACCAGAATGGCGAGTGGACAGGTAAATACAGAGCCAAAAGAAGGTGTTAAATACAAGTATTTTGTTAAAGCCAAATTTGTTTTATTTAATCTCTTTATATTATTTGACGTATTTGAATAAGAAAATACTGGTAGTTTTTTTTTCTTGACTGTGTTTTTTCCTGACCACTCTCCACCCCTGATTTATGTAAAATATATATTCATGCTAAGTCACCGATTCTCTCGTTTACACTTTTGGCGGCTTGAGTCTGAGAACTTATTGATATATTTTTTTTTCTTTAAAACCTTAATAAAGATAGCTGGGAGGGACATCTATGATCTACTGACGTGGTTTCCACGTCTGTGCATTTCCATTTAGGAAGTCAGATCTCCCTGAGATTACACAAGGTGAAAAATTCCATTAAAAAATTGTGGTAAACGATGCGTTCCTTTTAAAAAGCATTGATTGCATTCAAGATGCGATTCTAGTTTTACAAAGTAATCATATCTATGAGTAGTTTTGTATCTATAACCGTTACCGAACTTAAATTTTGTAACATTAAAAGGCAGTTAACGTTCGAAAATATATTTTGTACAAAGGTAATTTCGTTTAATTAAAAAAGTCCTATTAAAAATTCGATAGAATTTATGAGAAATAATGTAATTTTCAATTTATTGAAAATCTTTTAGTGAGCATTTTGTTAATCTTTATAAGATTTTTATTATCTTTTATATAATCAAAGGTTGCATTCAAATGTCGGAGTAAACATTTTTCAATAGAAATAAATAAGTTATAAATGTTTAAAATGGAGCCCTACAAAGAATACCCCAATATACTCTGCAAACTCATGAAGCACTTTTGAAACACTACATAACTGAACATAAAAATTAACACTTCTAACTGAAATCGTTTTCGATTTTGTTGGCAATAAGTTGCGAATGTGTTGTACGAAATAAAATGATTGTGCAAAAAGTGTTCTTAAAATTACAAGAGGAGAAAATATGTTTTCAAAATATATTTAAAACATTCATTTTTAAAATTGTGTAACTTTAAAAACAACAGTTAGGAAATATTTTACATGTTTGCATATTTATATATTTTAAGTATTATACATGTGTTGTTTTATAGTGTTTTAAATTGTGTGGTGTTTACAAAGTGTTGTGCAGCACAACACTATTTTAAGAAACTATTTTCTTCAACACCCTTTACAACACTATTTTAAGAAACTGTTTTCTTCAACACTATTTACAACACTATTTTAAGAAACTCTTTTCTTCAACACTATTTACAACACTATTTTAAGAAACTCTTTTCTTCAACACTATTTACAACACTATTTTAAGAAACTATTTTCTTCAACACTATTTACAACACTATTTTAAGAAACTATTTTCTTCAACACTATTTACAACACTATTTTAAGAAACTATTTTCTTCAACACTATTTACAACACTAAGAAACTATTTTCTTCAAAACTATTTACAACACAATTTTAAGAAACTATTTTCTTCACCACTATTTACAACACTATTTTAACACAATGAAAAAACACAATGATGATTTTTAAAACACATGTCCAGACATCAATACTTTGCAACATACAAGAACACATTTCTAGTGAGCAACACTTTTGCAAATTATTAAGAACACAATCACCACACAAAATATATTTCCCAACACATTAATACGTTGAGAATTTGGGGACAAAAAGGGAACCATAATAAGTTTATTTTGATGTTTTAGAATTTGCAGTGTACCTTTGAATTGCATTTTCGTATAAATTCTACAACAAACAAAAAAGCCATATATAATTTTCTTATTCTATTTAAAGTAACAATGGATTTACATATACTCAAATTAAAGTATTTTACTTAATCTTTTCTCCTTGGGTAACGAGATAATATTATTATGATTGTTCATATATTGAAGTAACCATGAAACTCGCATATATTAACTGGAAGGCCATTGTATAAAATTTCTCGGAACAATGTAATCTCATAAGCTGCTCGAGGCATAGCAATAGAGAGTCAGTGAGATGTTAATAGGATTTGTTTAACAGAGTGCAGAAATTTCTGCACTTAATCAAATCGACTTTGATAAATATAATACTCTGGAGAATCGGTATTTATATACAAAACAAAATTTATGAACAGAATAATCAAATAAGTAAAATGCTCTTTCAAAATCCAATAAGTTAATTGCATTACAGAAAAATAATTCTTTTGTTGTACTTATTAACTATTTCATTAATTATAGAAATGATTATTAAAAAATAAATTTACGAAATTCATTCGTTTTTTTTTTTTTTTAAATGTATGTTCATTTATAATTTATCAAAGGATATTTCTATTTTTATTTTTGTGTTCTTAATGGAAAATTATCACGATATTGGGCAAGAAAACAATAGCGAGTTTATGAGCATGATTGCCAGAGAAAGCATTTATGTGTTAAATAATACACAATACATCATTACTTTCTAAACAGTAAAATCTTAGAAAAAAATATATTAACATGGTTCGTACGGATACCGTTATTTTTCAGGTGAAATACCAGCATTTACTTATGGAAAAATAAATGTAGCTCAAACACACAAAATTCTGTCTTTTTTAACCCGAGATTTTTTATAAGAAATTACTGGTATCGAATAATTTCCTGGTCATGAAATTCCAGGACCCGTACGAACCATGATTAAGAAAATATCACTTTGTTTTTTCATTTACTGATAGGGAATTTCGAAGTATTATCATCTATTAGATAAAAAAATGTTTTGGGATTGCCACATCCTCCTAGTTTTCTTTTTTGAATTCTATCTGATTTATGCTTAAGAAACACACATATTATCATATGAATTGAACATTTAAACTGAGCGAAAAATTGCCCGGTCAGAAATCGGGAAGTGGTAGGTTTAAAAGGAAGGCGCACAGAGAGTATCCCAATGTAACTCTGTATTACAATTTCACATTAATTCTACAACAAACTAATAAGCCAATTTAATTTACTTATACTGTTTGAAGTAACAATGTTATATGCATATACTCAAATTAAATCATTTTACTTAATCTGTTCTCCTTGGGTAACGAGATAATATTATCATGATTGTTCATATATTAAGGTAGCTATGAAACTCTCATATATTAACTGGAAGGTCATTGTATAAAATTTCTCCGAACAATGTAATCTCATAAGCTGCTCGGGGCACTGCAATAGGAAATCAATGAGATGTTAATAAGATTTGTTTAACAGCGTGACGAAATTTCTGCACTTATTGAAATCACCTTTGATAAATATAAAACTCTCGGGAATCGATATTCATTGACAAAAGAAAATTCATTAATAGTACAACCCTTGGCACAAAGTTTCCGATCATTACATCAACACTACCATTTTTTGTATGAAAGGATTATTTATTCACACTGCAAAAAATTAAACATTTATTAGCGATAATACATTTGTATTTTACATAATGAACAATAATATGTAATAAAGAAAAATCTCTATAGATCAATTTATAAGCAGGAAAATGGCAATTGAAATTTAAGCACCAAAGAAAAAATTATCCAATCGTGCTTTGAGTTTGAAAAAAATATCCGATAATCTTTTCTCTTTGGGTAACGAGATAATATTATCATGATTGTTCATACATTAAGGTAGCTATGTATCTCGTTTATATTAACTGGAAAGTCATTGTATAAAATTTCTCCGAAAAATGTAATCTCATAAGAATGCTCGAGGCATTGCAATAGGAAGTCAGTGAGATGTTAATCAGATTTGTTTAAAAGAGTGCAGAAACTTCTGCAGTTATTCAGATCGCCTTTGATAAACATAATACTCTCGGAAACGCATATTTACAGGCATTCTTTTCTTTTCAGGCATAAGTTCTCTTCACATTAAAAATAGTTTTACAAATAATCCCAAAATTCGTAAAATTTTTCGAGATGGAAAAATAAAAGTTTACGTCAATGAGTCCTCAAACTCAAGCTCTCTATAAAGTAAACTTGAACAAAGAACGACTTTATGAAACCTAAGAAAAAAGACATTAATTATGTTGCAGACTATAGTCTTAGACCAGATCGCCATAAACGCAACAAGTGATTGAAGTAACTTCAATGCGACAATTGTTTCAGATAAGAGACCAATATTTAAGATAAAGAGAAAATTCTTTTATACGTGGTACATAAAGGGATATTCCCTTTTTCTTGCACATTGTCAGATTGTGGTCTCTTATCTTAACCCTTTATCTACCGGCGGTACTTATAAATAAAATTAAAATTACTTCTTATAAAATTCTTTTAATAAATCAATTAGTTGTTATATTAGTTTTATTAGTTAGTAATAGGGGAATCTAACCATTCATGTCTCCCGGAAGCGAAGTGGTGCATAAGCCAAAAATTGATACCACTAGTGGTTCACTCGTATGTTTAACATTGTGTTTGCCGTACAATTAAAAGTGTGAAAACATGGAAAATTGGGTGCAGGAAAACATAACGATAAGTCTACGAGTCAACCACTAGTGGTATCAATTTTTGGATTATGCACCACTTCGCTTCCGACAGACATGGATGATTAGATTCCCCTATTACTACTCTTCCATAAAATCAAGTAATTTTTCTTGTGCTCGATGACTTAGGGTTTTGTGCGTTAGGCTCTTGGACTATAATGTTTTTTCGTAGGTCCTCATTCTTTTCTTACTTCCAAAGACCTATAAAAAAGATCGCATGAATAAAATACACGATTAAATATCCATAAAATAGTAAACAACCCGTCAATCTACAAGGTGACAAAGTTAGCCCGGGGTATCAAAGTAGCTCTGGTTTACTGTACTCTTTGTCTAAAACATATTAGGTCATCTGAAAAAGTCTACGATTTTTTGATAAAATCCGAATCCACAAATGCCACATTTACACCGGAATTTTCGGTATAAAAATTTGTTTTTATAATATACGTATAAAAATATCATTTACATATTTTGTAATAAATTTGTTCATAATTGCCGGTGTCAATCAATTTTTTTAACGCTATCTCAACAAAAGAATACTGTAGAATTTTCCGGAAAACCCAATACATAAAACTATTCTTTGTTCAGGTAATAAGACAATATTTTATCACTGGAATTTATATTTCAAAAACGTTCTTAATCATATCAGACATGCTAATGAACTTGATTTATATATCGCAGAAATTTCTATACTTTAACTATTTATAATTAGTTTATGCGTTGTGAAATATAAAGAATAAGAAGAAAATCACGTTTTTCCAAGATATAATCAATAAGATTAAACTGAAACTTTAGAAAGTGAAACATAACATACTTTCTCATGCATTTAATTACTGAATAAGTTTCAGTGTTATATGACTAATACGATTAGAAGATTAAAATATTTTATATCAAAAGATGGTGCCGTACTGACATGTTTTGTTGTTCTAACATATTAAGTTAAAAATACATCGAGAGAGAATTTAACTTCTCCGAAGTAATTGATTTTCTTTCAGCGAAATTTCCAGACGAAAAGTTAAAAACATTCCATTCAAAAGATATTTAAACATTTAAACAAGTACGATAAATCATGTGCGCAGTATAGATTATGAAACACTTTCCAACACATTCAGTACTGAAACAAGCCTTTTCAACTTATTAAGCGAGAAACGTATGAAATGTTTATTCAAGATATAATCAATAAGATTAAACTAAAACTTTAGAAAGTGAAACATTACCTACTTTCTCATGCATTGAATTATTGAATAAGTTTCAGCGTCACATGACTAATACTATTAGAAGATTAAAATATTTTATATCAAAAGATGCTGCCATATTAACATATTTTGTTATTCTAACATATTAAGTTAAAAATGTATTGGGAGAGAATTTAACTTCTCCGAAGTAATTGATTTTCTTTCAGCGAAATTTCCAGATGAAAAGTTAAAAGCATTCGATTCAAAAGATATTTAAATATTTAAACAAGTACGATAAATCATGTGTGCATTATAGATTATGAAACACATTCAGCAAGACTGTAGGAAGCTTTTTTAACTTATTAAGCGAGAATTGTATGAAAAAAAAAATAAGAAAATGCATAACTCATTTAACCGCTTTTTTGATTTGCCCGTACGTCGCGTCGTATGGGCAACGTGCTTTTGTCGATAATGATTTGTCGGTATCACGTACGGTCATCTATACTCCAATCATAATTCATTATTCTCACCGGTAAAATTTTGATATAAATTTTTTATTATTTAATCTGAAGATTTTTTTTTCGATTCAATTGGGTAAAAATTTCGGTTTTGAAAAACCGGAGATAAGCGATGAAAAATTCTGTAAAACACATGAAAAAATAGACATTATTTGAAAGTTGTTTTAAAAATATTGACCAGTTAAGTGGTTAAAAAACCAAAACCCAATTTCTGCAATTACTGTGAATTGTACGAAAAATATCGGATTTTTTTTTGCATGCAAAAACTAGGGTTCGTACGAGTTCTGGAATTTCCTGACTTGGTAATTCAATGTACCAGTATATTCTAAAGCTGCTATCAGATTCATGAACATTACGCGGGACAAACTTTTCAGCCGACTTTAACCCCAACTTTTTCCCGTTCAAAGAGGGAAAAAGGGTTACAATTGTCTTGGAAAAAGTCGGAGGAAAAGGAGGAAAACCGGTATTACTAGTAACAGGTGTTAATATTTATCGGCTATCCGTATCAATCGCTTATCTCTGCGTCGTTGAAATATTCGATGTTGGATGAAAAGTCTCGTCTAATGGAGACTTTTTTGGAACTCCAGAAAAAAGTTGGAGGACATTGCTGTTTGTTACACTGGGTGTTGTGCGGATATTTCGCAAAAAGTTGGAGAAAATCAAGCATTGCTCAAAAGTCTCTTAAAATGTTGGTAAATCTGATAGCAGATTTAGTGAAAATCTACGTTTAACCCTTTCCGACAAAGTGGGGTCTACCTGGACGTACCTACTTTTAATTCGAAATAGCACCAAAAATATTTTTATAAAATTTTGCTTTTACAATGAAAGATTAAATAAAAAATTCTTAGCTTCTAAAATATTCATTGTGAATTCCTGTGTCAGTTAATAATTTTTCATTTTATGAAGAGAATTTGTTTGTGCCTGAAAGGGTTGAACAAGGTGAAATTTAGCATGCTTAAACTGGATTTATTTTTCTATTAAAAAATATTGATTTTTCACCAGAAAAAAAAAAAAAACGTTACCCATACGAACCATGATACATCTAAGCGATGTATATCTTCACATGTATATTATATAGTACTCTATAAAATAATTCATTTAAACAATTGAAATTTCCCATTCAGAAATTTTCGTACACAAACAAAAATTTTATTTGAGATTTTTCGTATAATCTCGTATATAATCTATAGAATTTATATACACTAAGTAATATGCAATAGGATAATTACATCAAAACGGAAAACGCATTTCCAGCAACTTTTCTCCATAAGAAGTACTGTAGCCAAATAGTTTTGTTCGTCTCTGCAAATGAATGATAAATTGTATACTCATAAATATCTACAATAAGCGTTTTGCAGTACGTTTCAGAGATATATACACAACTCAATATATTCAAAATAGTGTAACATCATTAACCACTTCCCTGATTTGCCCATACAGCACACTAGCGATGTGTTTTTGCCAATTATAATTTGCCCGTACCATGTACGGACATCTATATTCCAATCTTAATTTATTATTCTCACCAGTAAATTCTTATTGTAAATTTTCCATCATTTAATCCGACTATTTTTCTGATTCAACTAGACAAAAATTTCTGTTTTGAAAAGTCGGTGGCAAAAGATTAAAAATTCTGTAAAAGACTTGGGAGTAAAAATAAGAATTATTTGAAAGTTTTGTAAAATATATATCGATCACTTTAAGTGTTTAAAATACACGGCAGACGATTTTGCACATAGACTGTAATGTAACGGAATTCTGTAGAGTGTCTCTGTAAATGAACAGTTAAAGCCCCTCATTTCATTTTAAATACCGAAAATTCTACCATAAACACCAATAACATATATCAGTTTCATGAGAATCTGACAACATTTACGCGCGTTAAAGCACGGACGAACAAACGGACACACTTACAAAACCAAATTCATAAGGATCTTTCAACTAAGTTGGAAAGTGTTAAAAACTGAGAAATTTCTTCAAGTTTCATATACATTACTTTTTTTAACAAAATGTATGCAACATAATTTAATCAGCGAGTAACAGGCTTGTATATACAGTCTAATTGATAAGTAAGAATATAAATAATATATATAATTGTAACTGCTCTTGCACATAATTTTAAGAACTGTCTCACACCAGTTGCAGTAAATGTTATAAATTTTGATGAAATTATATAAAAAACTAATCAAAGCATAAATACATTCTTTCTTATTGCTAAAAAGGTGTAAGGAAGATTTTAAAAGAGAAAAACACTTTTATTTAAACTGTTGACATGTTTCAAACTATCACCTACACATTTTCAAAACAAATAAAAAATGACATTTCAAAGTGTACGGTCCATGGTGCATTAAACTGAAACGCCATCATTCAGTTTTTCATGTGACGGACGTTACTCTTTTTTTACTTTGATTTTAAATTCGATAGTTTTAAACAATTGAGCAACTCGTGCCACAGTTTTGGTAGGTCGAATGAATTTGCAACGTAACATATGGGAATTTCACGTGTTAGAATCTCTATTATTTTTATCATAATGGATGTATAATATTGTTTGGAAGGGAAAATTATTTTACTCTCGTTTATCCTAGTTGTTTTGAAAATGACTTGTTGATTAGTTAACCCTTTATCTACCGACGGTACTTATAAGTACAATTAAAATAACTTATTATAAAATTCTTTTATTACGTCAGTTAGTTCTAATACTGTTTAGAATGAGTTACAGATACATTAATTTATCTTGTTCCAAAAGCATTTCTGGTTACACAAAACAAAAATATTTTTAAAAGGATAATTTCTTTTTGCCTTTGCATCTGTTCAGCTTTCTCGGCGCTGAGGGAGTGGGATGGAGATTTTTCATTACGGAAATATTTCTATATTTATATTGCAAGAACATCATACTTGTACATTTTATAATTCTACATAATACTAAGACAATAATTAAAAATATAAAAATTAAGTAGCATTATAAAAATTGCACAAAATCCCTGTAAATTCAAATTAAATTAATCCTTCTATATCCTTCAATCCTTCTAAAATCTTTCAAATATTTATTAAATGATTATGTAAATCTTTTAATTTAGTTTAAACAATTTACATAAAATGCTTTAGAATGTAAAATTTTCATGCATTCATAATGCGGTAGATAAAGGGTTAAAACGTGTCAACAGATATATTAAAAAAAACTATTTTTAGCTCACAGGCTATCATAGCCTGTGAGCTTATGTGCCCGCCCGTTCTGTATGTATGTTCGTTCATGCGTAACGCGATAACTCATGCTAAAAATATCCGATCCTCTTGAAATTTTGTATATAGGTATATCCCGATAAGGCGCTTCCCTGATTAGTTTTTGGAGTTCATTCGATATGTATAACAGGGGGAACGGAGGGCTCATGCCCCTTCCCTTTAATTGATATAAATGGGTTTTTCATGCAGAATTAACAGTTTTCGTTCAAAATTTAGATATAGGATCATTCTGATACTGTTATTAGGTGTTCATTGAATAAGTATAAACAAGGGGAACGGGGGTTCTAATGCCCCTCCCCTTAATTTATATAAATGGGTTTTTCAAGCAGAATTGTCAGATTTCGTTCAAATCTCTGAATAGTTTCGGAAGTTTAATGGTTAAGTATAAAAGAGGGGGATAACGCCTCCTAAATTATATAAATGCTAAATGGGTTTTTATTAAGAATTAACCGATTTGTTCTGAATTTTGGATATAGATTTTTTATATGATAAAGCATGTTCTTGTTAGTTTAGGAGGTTCAATGATTAAGTATAAAAACGGGGAAAGAGGAGAGCTGTTTCCCCTTCTTACTTCTTTTTCGAACGGAATTAACCCTTGAAAATATAAGACTGTAATGTACAATTAGTATGCATAGCCTGTGAGCTCAATGCCATCAGTTTAACTGGGCAATATTCTTTTTTTTATTTGTTTTTAAAATGTTCTTTATATCTTTTTAGCAATTAGAAAAAATGCGTGCCTTATAACACGTAATTATATCGGTGGCGGTAGCATATTAAAGTAAAGGAATATTCTTCAAAATTTTGTGGACTTAGATGAGAAATCCGACATCTTCCTTACATCTTTTTCAGCAATTAAAATGAATGTATCAAAACAAGGTGTTATTACGTTATACATTTACAAAGCATAGACATAAAACCGATATTTGATGACAAAATAATTTATCAATGAAAAAAGATTGTTACAAGTATTATCCATGTTAATTAACTTGATTCAAATGTGTTTGGCAAATTAGTGCTGAAACTCTACATAATTAGACACACTGAAACATTAAAGATGAAAGGAAAATTACGTTATAGATTTTCTTCGTCAAGCAATCAATAAGACCTAAGTTGAAACACCAGAGAAAAATGTATCGACCTGTTAATTAGCGACTAAGTTTGCATGTAAAATTCCTAATAATGCTAAAAACTGTCACTCTATTTGATTTACAGCCTGAAAGCTTGCCCGAAAAATTTTAACTACTCAAAACTAATCGATATTTTTCTTAATCTAATTTCAAGATTCATAAAAAACAAATAATGTATAATAATCTACAGTAATTGTTCCCAATTTAGTAGACAAATAAGTCTAATTAATAAGTAAGAATATAAATATTATATACAATTATAACTGCTTTTATATATATTTTTAAACAAATTCTAAATACGAATTACAGTAAACGTTGTAACTTTTATTCAAAACATGTAGAAAACTAATCAAAGCATAAACACATCCTTTCTAATTGCTAAAAAGGTGCAAGTAAGATTTTAATCTGAAGAATAGTTTTCTTTAACTGTTGACAAGCTTCAACCTATCACTTAGTCATTTTTAAAGCAATTAAAAAATGATATTCTAAAGTTGCACGGTCTATGGTGCATTAAAGAGAAATTGCCATCATTCAGTTTTTCATGTGACGTATGTTGTTATTTTTTTTATTTTACTTGGACTTTTCTTTTTATATTTTATAACTATTAAGTAACTCGTGCCACAGTTTTGGTAGGTCGAATGATTTTTTGTCATTAAATGTGGGATTTATACGTGTTAGAATGTCTATAGTTTATCTTATAAATGATGCACAATATTGCTAGGAGGGGAAATTATTTTACTCTCGTTGAAGCACTGTCGTTTACTCTAGTTGTTTTGAAAATCACGGTGATGAGTTAAAACATGTCAACAGTTTAAAAAAATCTATTTTTCTGTTTTTATAATCTTCTTTATATCTTTTTAGCAATTAGAAAGAATGCATCAATACAAGGTGTTATTATGTTATACATTTACAAAGCATAGACATAAAGCCGATATTTGATGACAAAATAATTTATCAATGTAAAAGATTGTTACAATTATTATCCATGTTAATTAACTTGGTTCAAATATGTTTGAAAAATTAGCGCTAAACTCTACATAATTAGACACACTGAAACAATAAAGATAAAGGAAAATTACGATATAGATTTTCTTCGTCTTACATCAATAAGATCTAAATTGAAACACAAGAAAAAAATGTATCGACCTGTTAATTAGCGACTAAGATTGTATGTAAAATTCCTAATGATATTAGAAGACGAAAAAACTTCATGGAAGATAAAACTATCACATTGACATATTTAGTTTTGATTTAGGATAGACTAAAAGCTTGATCCGAATAATTTTAACTTATTAGAATTAATCGATTTTTTCTTTAATCTAATTTCAAGATTTGAAATAAATAAATAAAATATAATAATCCAGAGCAGCAGTAAGTCTAGTTGACAAGTAAGAATGTAAATATTATATATAATTATAACTGTTCTTACACTTAATTTTAAGAGCATATTGAAAATCGATTACAGTAATTGTTGTATCTTTTATTGAAAACATCTAAAAAATTAATCAATACATAAATTATTTCTAAAAGTTAAAAAAGTGTAAGAAAGATTTTAAAACATAAAAAATATTTTATTTAACTATTGACATGTTTCAAACCATCATCGAATCATTTTTAAAACAAATAAAAAGTAATATTTCAAAGTTGCACAGTTTAAAGTGGATTAAACTGAAACTGGCATCATTCAGTTTTTTATGTGACGCAAGTTATGTTTTTTTTTTATACTTGGATTTTTATTTCTATTTTTGAAACCATTGAGCAACTCGTGCCACAGTTTTGGTAGGTCGAATGATTTTGTGTCGTTATATATTGGAATATTACGTGTTAGAATCTCTATTATTTCTGTCATAATGGATGTATAATATTGTTTGGAAGGAAAAATTATTTTACTCTCGTTGGCCCTAGTTGTTTTGAAAATCACCTGCTGATAAGTTAACCCTTTATCTACCGACGGTAATTATAAGTGCCATTAAAATAACTTATTATGAAATTCTTTTAATACGTCAGTTATTTGTAATACTGTTTAAAATGAGTTACATATACATTATTTTACCTTGTTCCAAAAGCATCATTGGTTACACAAACATATTTTTAAAAGATTGATTTATTTTGTCTTTGCATCTTTACAGCTTCCTTGGCGCTGAGGGAGGGGAATGGGGATTTTTCAATGCGGAAATATTTCTATATTTATATTGTAAGAACATCATACTTGTACTTTTTAAAATTCTACAAAATACTAAGAAAATAATTTAAAAATTAAAGATTTGGGTAGGGTTATAAAAATTGCACAAAATCCCTGTAAATTTAATTAATCCTTCTAAATCCTTTTAAAATCTTTCAAATATTTATGAAATGATTTTTTAAATCTTTTAATTTAGTTTAAATATTTTGCATAAAATGCATTAGAATGCAAAATTTTCATGTATTCCTAATGCGGTGGATAAAGGGTTAAAACATATCATTAGATTAAAAAAAAACTATTTTTTGTTTTTGTTTTTTAAATCTTTTTTATATTTTTTTAGCAATTAGAAAGAATGTATCAATACAAGGTGTTATTATGTTTTACATTTACATAGCATAGACATAAAGCCGATATCTGATAACAAAATAATTTATCAAGGTAAAAGATTGTTACAATTATTATCTATGTTAATTAACTTTGTTCAAATATGTTTGACAAATTAGTGCTGAAACTCTACATAATTAGACACACTGAAACATTAAAGATGAAAGGAAAATTACGTTATAGATTTTCTTCGTCAAGCAATCAATAAGATCTAAGTTGAAACACAAGAAAAAAAAATTTATCGATCTGTTAATTAGCGAATAAGTTTGAATGTAAAATTCCCAAAAATGCTAAAAACTGTCACCATTGACATACTTAAGTTTGATTTATAGTCTGAAAGCTTGTTGCGAACAATTTTAACTTCTCAAAATTAATCGAATTTTTCGTCAATCTAATTTCAAGATTCAAAGAAAAAAAATAATTTATAATAATCTAGACCAGCGGTTTCAAACCTAGCTGATAAATAAGACTAATTAATAAGAAAAAATATAAATATTATATATAATTATAACTGCTCTTGTACAAAATTTTAAAAATATTCTCAACACTGATTGCAGTAAGTGTTATAACTTTTATTGAAAACATGTAGAAAACTAATCAAAGCATAAACACATTCTTTCTAATTACTAAAAAGGTGTAAGGAAGATTTTAAAACAGAAGAATAATTTTATTTAACTGTTGAAAATTTTCAAACCATCATCGAGTCATTTTCAAAGCAATTAAAAAATGATATTCCAAAGTTGTACGAGCTATGGTGCATTAAATTAAAATTGACATCATTCAATTTTTCAAGTGAAGTACGTTATTCCTTTTTAGTATTATTTTACTTGGATTTTTATTTCTATTTTTTGAAACCATTGAGCAACTCCTGCCACAGTTTTGGTAGGTCGAATGATTTTGTGTCGTTACACATTGGAATTTTACGAATTAGAATCCCTATTGTTTCTCTTATAATGGATGGATAATATTGGTTGGAGGGAAATTTATTTTGCTCTGTTTTACCATAATTGTTTTGAAAATGATTCGGTTTTAGTTCATAGTTTTATTTAAAACATGTCAACTGTTAAATAAAACTATATTTCTGTTTCTGAAACCTTTCTTACATCTTTTTAGCAATTAGAAAGAATTTTTCATTACAAGGTGTTATTATGTTGCATATTTACAAAGCATAGCCATAAGGCCGATATTTGATGACAAAATAATTTATCAAGGAAGAAGATTGTTAGAATTATTAAGCATGTAAATAAATTAGTTCCAATATATTTGACAGATTAGTGCTTCAACTCTACATAATTAACCACACCGAAACATTCAAGATGAAAGAAAAATTACATTATAGATTTTCTTCGTTTTACAATCAATAAGATCTAAGCTGAAACACCAGAAAAAGAAAAAAAAAAGTTATATTGACCTGTTAATTAGCGACTAATATTGTGTATAAAATTTCTAATAATATTAGAAGACTAATATATAACCAGTATATAATAATAATAACTAATATAATAATAATACAAGTAATAATAACTAGTATATAACACCAATTCTATTAAGTTATTACCATAGGGTTTATTCCATAATATTCAATAATAGATAATGATTTTAGGTTGCGATATTATTTACGGCCTATTTAAGATGGAGTCAAATTATTTCCGTATTAATGAATATGATATGTATAATCCTAATAAATTTTATAATGATGTATTTTTGCAAGAGAGTTAAATAATTATTGCTCTAAGATATGAATATTTATCAAATTAGTTATAATACAAACGGACACATCATTTGTCACGTTTGAAATGCAGATCCTGACTTGTTCCCCTTTTATGTTGGTTAATAAATGACAGAGATTTTGATATTTTAAATACTCATATTAACAGAAAAGCTCTGAAATATGAAGGATAAATGGAATATCGTGTCTTATATTTACTTCCTGTTATAATCAATAAGTTGTTCGATGAAATTCTAAATTATAGGAAGAACGCATTAATTTGGTACTGTTAATTATCGATAGATTCTGCGTGTTTCCAATGAGATTAGAAGATTCTAACACTGTATAATAAATGAAGTTGCCGAATCCTCATTTAGTTACTGTAATACTTTCAGCAATTGACTAAAATTTTTATGAAAAAATATAATTTCCCCCAAGTAATTCAGCTTTCTTGTTATAAAAAGTGGAAGAATTTTAACATTATATATACAAGCTGCAGTATTACTAAATCTAGTTGCTTTTTTAATCAGAAGTTTCGTGTCATAGCAGAAAATTTTAAACTACTAATTTTTATTTAATTTATTGAAGAAGTAAATTATATTTTTCGTTTTTTATATCTGTTTATACTTTCTTTGATTCTCCCTAGTTAAAAAAAGCTGTTAATGATAACAATTTATGATTATACTGTTATTCTGTTATAAATAAATAAATAAATAAATAAATAAATAGATAAATAAATAAAAATTAAAAAATTAAAATCATAATAAAAAGTGTATTTTTTCAGACCTGCGACCTAAAATCTGTCACTCTTTCACAGACCTGTTCTTTCTAACTTTGACTAAAATTTTTATCTCATTCGAATACCAATTTTATTATAAAGTTATAATTTAAAATTTACTTTTCATTTTCCTGTAAAAAGTTGGCGCGTAGTTTATATGCTAAGCTTTCCCTTTTACGTTGGTTCTTATATGGCAGAGATTTTGATATTTTAACTACTCATAATTAAAAGAAAATCTCTAAAATATCAAGTATGAAGGGGAACATCGTTTCTTAGATTTACTTCCTGTTATAATCAATAAGTTGTTCGATGAAATTCTAAATTATAGGAAGAATGCATTAGTTTGGTATTGCTAATTATCGATAGAGTCTGTGTTAAGAATGTTCCTATTATGATTAGAAGAATCTAACACCGTATAATAAATGAAGTTGCCATATAGCTTCATTTAGTTATTATAATACCTCCAGCAATTGACTAAAATTTTTATGAGAAAATATAATTTCTCCGAAGTAATTGAGCTTTCTTGTTATGAAAAGTGGAAGCATTTTAACATTATATATACAAGCAGTATTACAAAATCTAGTTGCTTTTTTAATCAAAAGTTTCGTGTCACAGTAGAAAATTTTAACTGCTAATTTTTATTTAATTTATTGACGAAATAATTCATACTTGTCTTTTTTCTTTATATCTGTTCATACTTTCTTTAACCCCTTAACCTCTTCAGTCCCTGAGTACCCAAATGGGTACATCAGTTTTGTCCCATTTTATTAATGATACTCAAATATAAATGAAATTTCGATATAAAAATAATATGTTTCGAATTCTAAGATTCGAGCTAATGAAAATAAAACAAAAATCTCGCTCTGAAGTCAAATGAGAGAATAAATAATTCAGTAATAATTAAAAATACTGTAATAATCGCCAGTAGCGAAGAGGTTAACTGGTTTGTCCGAACACTGTTCTGGCAAGACGAATTTGCTTATTGCATCATTTAAAGCCTTTTAACACCACTATTATTTCAAAGTAAATTTTCATACTACTGGAAGACGGAAGTGTTTAGACTAAATTTTACGTATATTTTATTTAAATAATAGTGGTGTGATCCGCTATTTTCAATTTATTGAACGGAAAAGAATTAACTAGTTAATGGGTTAATTCTGTCTAATTTAAAAAATGGTTAATAATAACAATTTATAATTATACTGTTATTCTGTAAAAAATAAATAAATAATAAAAATAAAAAAATAAACCATATTCCAAAAAGTGTCTTTTTTAGACATGTGATGAAAATTCTGTCACTCGTACACAAAACTGCCCTTAACAGCTTTCACTGAAGTTTATATCCCACTCCAACACCAATTTTAATATAAAGTTATAATTTAATATTTTATTTTCATTTTCATTTTCCTGCCAAAACTTGTTTCGTAGTTTATACGCTAAGCGTTCTATTTTATGTTGGTTCATATATGGCAGAGATTTTGATATTTTAACTACTCATTATTAACAGAAAAGCTCTGAGATACCCAGGATAAAGGGAACATCGTGTCTTAGATTTACTTGCTGTTGTAATCAGTAAGTTGTTAGATGACATTCTAAATTATAAGAAGAACGCATTTGTTTGGTACTGTTAATTATCGATAGGGTCTGCGTGAAGAATGTTCCTAAAAAGATTAGAAGATTCTAGCACAGTATAATAAATGAAGTTGTCAAATCCTCATTTAGTTATTGTAATACCTGCAGCAACTGACGGAAATTTTTATGACAAAATAAAATTTCCCCGAAGTAATACAGTTTTCTTGTTTTGAAAAGTTCAAGCATTTTAGCATTATATATACAAGCCGCAGTATTACTAGTAAATCTTATAACACTGCGGATCTAATATACTAGTAAATCTAGTTGCTTTTTTAATCAGAAGTTTCATGTCACAGTAGAACATTTTAACTGCTAATTTTTATTTAATTTATTGACGAAATAATTCATATCTGCCTTCTTTCTTTATATTTGTTCATACTTTTTTTAATTCTATCTAATTAAAAAAAACTGTTAATGATAACAATTTATAATTATACAGTTATTCTTTAAATAAAATTAAATAAAATGAAAATAAAAAAATAAAAATCATTTTAAAAAGTGTTTTATTTTCGACCTATGACCTAAAATCTGTCACTTGTTTACAGACCTGACATTAACAGCTTTCACTGAAGTTTTTATCCCACTCTAATACCAATTTTATTATAAAGTAATAATTTAAAATTTTATTTTCATTTTCAATTTACTGTAACAACTAGTTGCGTAGTTTATATATTAAGCTTCCCTTTTTACGTTGGTTCTTATATGGCAGAGAATTTGATATTTTAACTACTCATAATTAACAGAGAAGCTCTGAAATATCAAGGATGAAAGGAATATAGTGTTTTAGATTTTACTTGCTATTCTAATCAATAAATTGTTAGATGAAATTCTAAATTATAAAAAGAACGCATTTGTTTGGTATTTTTATTTATTAGAGTCTGCATGAAGAATGTTCCTGATAAGATTAGAAGTTTCTAACACTGAATAATAAATGAAGTTGACATATTGCCTCATTTAGTTATTGTAATACCTGCAGCAATCGACTAAAACTTTTATGACAAAATATAATTTCCCCGAAGTAATACAGATTTCTCGTAATGAAACGTGGAAGCATTTCAATATTATATTCAAGCCGCAGTGTCACTAAATCTAGAGGTTGATTTAATAAGAAATTTCGAATTCAAACCAGAAAATTTTTACTACTAATTTTTATTTAATTCATTGACGAAACATTGCTCATTTGTCTCTTTTAACACTTTCAAACCAATTAAAAAGTGATTAACTCCTTGCGGCGCTGTGGTATATCTATTAAACCACTTAATTTTAATTCCCAAACGCCATATTGGTACCGGAATTTTGATTAAAAAAATTTCGGTTTATTGAATTCCTGTAAAATAGCTTTTTCTCAGTTACAAATAAAGTTGTTTTCAAATTCCAGTATCAGTCATCAATTTCAACACTTAAGCAATGAATTTGCTCTGCGCCGCAAAGGGTTAACAAGAAAGGGTTTAATAAGAAATTTCGAATTCAAACCAGAAAATTTTTACTACTAATTTTTATTTAATTCATTAACGAAACATTTCACATTTGTCTCTTTTAACACTTTCAAACAAAATTGAAAAATGATTAACATTTCGGTTTGTCTGACAGTCTGTCCGGGCTCTAACTGCCTTAAATATACTCGGATTGCCTTGGAATTTTTGGACGTTATTGGCGTTTACCCTTGCACGAATCCAAATTTCAAATGAAGTTTCTAGCATGATTAGTTTTTTTACAGGGCAGGGACAGTCAACAGTTTTTCGTTACATTACGGCCTACAGGAAAAAATCGTTTAAAATGAATTTTATAAACGTTATACCCTGTCAAACATATTAAAATTTATATACATTTGAAAAGTGCACTAAGATATGCATTCTGTAAAATATGCGGTGAAAAAAATAGCTATTATTCATTTAGAAGGCCACACAAAAGAATTCCATTACATTATGGTAAAGGGGGAAATTCTGTGAGACATATTCTAATTACATTAAACTATTTTATGAATAATAAAATGTATATAGGTTGCTAATGTTTAATATAAGTTATACGATGTAGTCATGCATAATACGAAGTGCATAGCATTTAAAGGAACACACAAAAGATTTCAAATAGTGTATTCTTTCCGAAGTACTATACATATATCCTATGATGGCTGATAGATGGATGAAATGCATTTTAATTATGATATACGCTTTTAAGTTTCCCTAAATCTATGCATATTATATGGTGTGTATAAATACTACAATTGATATGCAGAGCTACACAAAAGAGCTCCCAAACATTACTGAAGATGAGCCAAAATACTTAAAGGTGCTCTTTAAATAAGTTAAGCATTTTTACGCTGAACTGCGTTCAATTTACTAAGAAATGTTTGTAGAATATAAATAAAATGATATACAGGGCCACGCAAAGAATTGGATACATGGACGCCTATGAATAATAACTTCTGAGTAGTGATTTCTGAAGTTTTAAGAGTTTTTTAGTTTAGAATAAATTTTAGATAAATACTGGCATGTAACAAAGGTACTAGGTAAACTACAGGGCTGAACAAAAGTATTCAAGTATGTTTCCATCTATTAGTATAAATTGTTGAAAGAGAGATGTCAGCATACTACGCATTTTCTAACTAAACTAAATTTCCTCATTATATAGTACAGTTATCAAATGCAGGGCTGCTCAGAATTATTGGTTACCTATTTGCCTATAGACAATAACCTCATCTTCCTAAATTCGAAGTTATGTTGAATGATTTTAAGAATTATTGGAAAGTGTTTTTTAATCTATGCTCAACGCATGATTTTTCTTGCTTGTTTATATCTATTTTCCTAAGTTTGGACAAATTTATGATACAACAATTGATAAAACACTTATTCTTAATGAATTTATTAAATAACATCTGACATATATATATTATTGCAATTAATTTTCAACATTAGCACGCTATTATATTGCAGATACACTCTTTTATTGCGTTTGGGAAATAATTAAGAATATGGAGTCTGCAAATATTAAAAAATAAAAGTCACTTTACTATAGTTAATTGTCAATAAACGTGCGTATTACTTTGATGAAAATATTAGAAGTTTCTAAACAAATTATATCGAATCCAGCTGTCACACTTTCATGTTTGGTTAATTTACCACATGAAGTTATTGACTAAAAGTTTCGTAAGTCTATCTTTTGTGAAATGGCTTTTAACTATTTCTTTTGCTATTCAGACTCTGTTACATATAATAAACATTGCTTCATCATTTAGAAATGCATTTAGAGTATTTTTCTGGATTAAATTATGCAAGTAGTAAAAAAATTCCTAGCCTTACGTATAATAGATTGTTAATATTTTACTTTAACCCCTTAAATCTTGTTCCCGTCATATTCTCGGCTTTCATTCAGAAATGTTAGATTCGCACTAGTTTTATAAAAAAGTGCACTTGTCTTTACTGTGATATCATTTAACTTGTCATGAAATGAGAAGAATATTTCTATTCCAAAAAATTTAAACCTGAATTTTAAAAGCGTAATTTAATGCGACCGTTAAGGGGTTAAATTTCTTAAAACGAGAAAATTAAAATTGTTTTATTGATCACTGCTTATCAATTAAAGTTGCTGTAAAACAAGTGGGTTTATTATTATTATATTTGAGTTCTGAAGCGTGAACAATGGCGATGTTAGTACCAAATGCGCCGAAACAGGACCAAGATGCTTTTTTCCGGTTTTTTTTTTTTTTTTTTTTTTTTTTTTAGTCTCCGATGCTATTTCTTTCAGACAATCTAAAAAGTGTCGTGTAAAAAATTATGGCACACTTTTTCATAATCTGGCCGTTAAAACGAGACATTCATACAATCTACATATTTAAAAGACTGGCTGTTTTTTTAGTCAACAGCCATGAATTTTCTACTCAACCGATTTTGATAATTATTTTTTTAAATGAAAGCTATTTATTTGTAGTTGTGCCCATTTTAGCTATTTTTTAATTTATTTCCATTTTTATATTTTATTTTTAATTTTAATTGCTTTTTACGATATTTCTTCAAAATGGTGGCAACTCAGTTTAGCTTTTCTCTCGGTAATAAAAATTAATTTTACATTATCACTTTCCACCAGTCAGAAGCTTTATTTCATCAGTGAACATGTCCTCGCATTTAAAAGAAAAAACTTAACTGTTTTCGTAAAATTTAACCACAATAAAATGATTGCGTATAATTATGCACTAAATGAGGTAAAAAAAAATATATTTACTGAGAAATAATATTAATAATGTAAATAAAATAACAGAAAATAATTTATGATAAAAATTAATGTCTAAAGCAAAATAAGAAAATTTCCAAATGAGGAAAATGATGTCATTCAGCAACCAGATAAATGGGAATTATAATATTATTACAGATGCCTTTTTCATATTACTAATAACAGTAACTTTTAAAAAACATTTGAAGGGAAAATGACGTCACTATTTAAAACATCACATTTTTACTCATAACGATATTATATTTCAATATTTTTTTTCATTATGGACACTGAGATTGAGATTTTACTTTCAGATAACTTCAGTTAGTGAAAATAATGTCATAGTAAAAATGAAATTAGTTTTTCTTAAATAAAACTATTTTTCTGTTAGTGCATATAAAATAAAATTTCTGGATTTCGCCGGCACTCAGATTACAATTTTAACTGAAGATGTGCGAATATTTGCATGCAAAATTGTAACTGGAAAAAAGTTTGGAAATATATTAAAAAACATTAAGTTTGGAAATATATAATTTATATATTGATTCAATAATGTAATTACTTTTGCTTTTTTTCAAAACCAAATCGATCGGCTCTTTTAAACATTTCATTCGTCGAATTCGACGGGATTCCACTCGTTTTATTGTTAAAATGCATTTCCTTTTTCTCAAATTCTATAAAAAAGCGTTTAAACTAAAGAAAAAATCCGTTTTTTATGAATCTAGTCAATGAAGAAGTAGCACGTCAAATTGTATCTCTTTATTATTCCGCAATTCCAATGTCTCAGAGAGAAATTGCTAATCATTTGGGTATTTCACGTCGTTCTGTTTGCTATTATATTGATAAACACAAGAAAAATGAAGTTAGCTCATTGCATTCTAAACGGGGTCGCCCTTGTAAAAGACCTCTATTGATTTTTTTTCTAATCGGAGGCGAAACTGAATTCTGCAATGGCAGAATCGACATTCAACTCGTGTTATAAATTTCAGTTTGCCGAGGGTTTGTACCAGGATATGCGCAAGAAAACCAAAATATTCTTAAAATACTTTATTTTACTTTTAATTTGGCACCAATTTCATCTTGTAACTCGATGACGTGATAGTGACGCCAAAATGGCGAGTTGGCGCCTGCTGTTACACATATCGTACCAAGAAATGTCGAGGCAGATCAGTCATTCCTTAATCTACACCTAATAACTTTTTTTGGGGGGGGAGGGGGGCATTTGAAGAATAAGTACTAGTAGGCATTCATTGAAGAATTATTATCGAGAATCATGTTTGTCAAAAACCACCATAGTGGAATAAAGCTCAAAATTCAAAGGTGATCACAGTTCGTTTCAAGATACATGTTGATCTGGGATGCAACCAACATTCAATATCGACAACAATAATCCGGCATTTGATGAAACGATTAAGTCGAATGTCGAAGATCGATTCGTGCATTTTTAAAACAAAATTCGTGCGCATAGAGGAATTCATTGGATTTTAGGTGATTCCGTATCTTAAAATTCGTAAAGTACTGGTTGGTATATTGGAAGATATGTTTATTTTTTCATTAAGTAATGCAAATATTACGTTATAAAAATTCTTGTAAAGTGTGTTTGAAAGTCTCCGAAACGTATGAACCCTGTAAAAGATAAAAAAATAAAAATAAATAAATAAATAAATAAATAAAAGATCAAAAGTCCTTCAAAAGTTGACTGTTCTTACTGGATGGAGTAGTGAAACAGGTAATTTCGGGCCTCTTCAAGCAACAAATAGAGACATTTTACAATATATATATCTATACCTGGTGAAACAGTGGGGTGCCTGCTTAAAGTCTGAAGGCAATTTTAAATGACTGGCATACGAAATCTTCAATGTACAGCCTTCGAATGAAAACTTTTTGATCCCTACTTATACGAACTCAGCATTTTAAATGTTGCATGAAGTAAATGAAAAAAAGCTCAAAGAAGTTTCATGATTTGTGACTCTTATACTCATTCGAACAAAAGAAAAATACTACTTGGGTCTTGAATTCAGAAAAGTTCATTCTAAAAGATTCAGCAAAGAGATTCAAACCCAAAAGTACGACTATATATCTAATATGACTCAGAAACAACTGCTAAAAATTTGGCTTTTCTACAAACTAAATTGCAAGAAAATGATCAAGGGACACCCCAAATTCAGGCAATTTCGTTATTACAGGTTTAAAAAAATAGTTCTGGAAAAGTTGCTATAAATCAGAAGACAATTCTTACGATTTTAATTAACCTCTTAACTATTTGATTTTTGAAATAAAACTTTCAAATAATGCCATGAATTTTGCATAATATTTTATCTTTTTTCGCGGTTTTTTAATACAGAAATTTGTGACTAATTAAATAAGGAAAAAACTCGGATTAAATAATGCAAAACGTACACTAATAATTTACTGCTGAGAATGATAAATCATGATTAGGATTTTTATACCCGTGTGTGCAACGGGCCAATGATGATTGGCAAAAACAGGTTGTTTTGTATGACGTACGAGCAAATGAAAGAAGCGGTTGAATAAGCATTATTTCAGTACAAGGAAACCATCCAATTAAGTATCGACGTCCATAATAATTCATTTTAATAATTTCCGCATTTTTAAAAGTATTTTATCTTCTATAATCGATTAATTGTGATATCGAAGCCGTTGCTAACGGTTTGCATTATTAAAAAGTTAGTCAGATTATAAAAATAAAGGATTGGACACTGCAAACTGCAATTCAAGTGCGTATGTATTTGCTAAAAATGAGCTATGCATTGTTTTTGATCCTTTAAAACTTATTTAACAGAACTACTTTGTTCTATTTCAACATAACAGCGTTTAAGGTAAAGTTTTCGATTTAAAAACTATCTGCTTCAGCATGTTTACTGTGAAATGTGTCTGTAAAATAAGCAGTTTTCACATTTTTATAAATCAAATTATGTTTCTTATGATCCAAAAAAATGAAAAGGTCAGATGAAATTCAGTTATATCAGCGGTGACAGTGGCGTTATTTATTTAATATTATTTTTTTAATGATAAAGTGAAAGAAAAAAGTGAATATCAGATATGTTGTTTGTGATAGAGCGAATTTTATTGCATTAATTTATTTATCTATATATTATTTAATATATATTTATTATAATGAATAATCTTCAGTAAAAGAAGTTTCAAAAAGGGACTCATAGGGATCAAAAGAAAATGACTGTACTTTATTATTATTTTTTTTTTCATTTATAAGGCAAAAATGGCAATAATATTGCAACATCTATGAGTGAATTTCCATGGTTAAAGGAAATACAAGAATAGTTTTCTGACTTCTTGATTGATAGTTCTGAATTCTAATGCAATGAATAGTTCATGCAAGCTGTTAAGATCTCAATTAATGTATCTAAATAAACTGAATGTTCCAAAGGATTTATTTACATCAAATTTGGAGTATTACTCTAAATATATAAAGATTGTCGTTGCCTTTAAACATAACTTCATTTAATATTCAAAGTTTAATGGGACAAACAATCCAACTTTTTAAATAATGAGATTAAATTGTCTGATAGCAAATATTGTTATTCAAGTTTAGCATTTTCTTTAATGAATCTGCAGCATGTTTTGTATTTAGTGTAGAATTTTATACAAAGCGAGAAATATTATAATTATTTTATTTAAAATTTTTTTTTCACTTTTTAGGCGAAAACAACACTGATACTGCACCGTCTATATGAGGGAATTTCCATGGTTACAGGAATTACAAGAATTATTTTCTCATTTCTAGATTGAATAGTTCAGAATTTTAATACAATGAATAATTTATGTAAATTGTTAAAATCTCAGTTTATGTATCTAAATTAATCTTGAATGTCTAAAGGATTGATTTATATCAAATTTGGAGTATTCCTCTAAATATATATAAAGAATGTCTTTGCCTTGGAACATAACGTCATTATGATTCAAACTTTGATGGGACAAACAATTCAACTTTTGAATAATGAAATTAAATGGTCTGATAGCAAATATTGTTATTTCAATTTAGCATTTTCTCAAAAGAAAAAGAAGTATGTATTTCATTTAGTTTTACTTTAAGTGAGCATTATTAACCATTTGGAAAATGATTGTTGCTTTCGAACGAGAATATACCTTGTGGTGTCTGTATTTTATTATTATTATTATTATTTTATGATTGGTCCAAGAACATTAATGATAATTCTATGGCGTATGTAGTATATGACGCTGCTATTACGTAATCCACGTTTTGAGTATCATAAAAATTATGTTTTTACTGATTTTTAATAATTCAATGGGAAACATTCAAACATTTTGCTTTGAGCAATGGATGTCCACATTTTATTTTTTATGAAATTCTTTATGTTTAGAAGAATTTTTATTTGAATAGGAAATTGAAATGTTGTTAATAAAGAAAAAAGCAAGTAATTACAAAATGGGAGGTCGGAAATTATCAAATAAGGAAAAAAAATCCAAAGAAAGAAGTAGTATGAAAGTAAAAAACGAGGTCTAATTATAGAATATGTCCACCAATTATAGAATATGCGACGATCACGAAAAAGAAAACCATTTAATGTTGAAAGTATTAATTGCAAAAAAAAAAAAAAAAAAAAAAAAAACTTTTTTTTTTTTTTTTTTTTTTTTTTTTTTTTTTTTTTTTTTAAGAATTGATTTATAAGTCTTAAATTTTAGTCTTTGAAAAAATCATTTTCGAAATGGTTGTTGTATTTGCTAAAGTTTTTTTAGATAATTATTTTATTTATTGAAATGACTATAAAATCAAAGGTAAGGAAAACTTTATTAATATTATAAATTAATCAACTTATTTGAATAAAACATTTTGCAAATGGAAGTACAAAGTTCAAGTCTGAACAGTTTAGTTTCAGATTGGTTTAATTTTTAAGTTACTTCTTTCTAAAATAAATGTAATTTGCCCGCTCTAAAATAAAATTAATAATTATGTTCAAATTCAGTTTTTTAAATATATTATCATATTTTTTCATCTGTCAATCAATTAAAGTGAATCATCAGTTCAGTTAGTAATCATCAATTCATCTGTCATGCTTTTTTTTTTTTTTTTTTTTTTTTTGTATTTTATTAAAACATGGCTGCCAACTACTACGCCTATTTAAAGTCAAATAAATATGTTAGAAACAGAAATTTTAGTAAATGATTAACAATATTTGCTGTAATTGATAACATTGAATATATTTGGTATACATTTTACTTAAATATTTTTATGGTTCCAAACATGTTTATATGATTTAAATAGGCGTAGAAGTTGGCAGCTCTGTTAAAATAAACGTGCAAAGGTATAAGTCTAAACCACTATTAAGTAGTTAAAGGAAATAACTAATTTCCCATAAATTGTATTATTTTATAGGGGGAAAACAAAACTAATAGGAAAATACGTCAAAGCATAGCTGCCAAGTTTCCGATTTTATGCACACCAGTAACCATGGAGAAAATTTTGCTCTCTTAAATCACGAAATTGTCCTAATTAAATCGATTAATATTTTCTATATTAAAATATTGGTATTTAAGGGGACAGTGGACTTTTATATGAACAAAATGATCTATAGCACTATCGTCACAAAAAGGTCTATTGCTGGGGTGTAATAGTACCTAAACAGTTTTTTCTTATTAAAATATCATTTATGAAGATTTTAAGGAGTAAATAATAAAGATAAATTTTTTTATGTACTTTAAATCTGTTTTTTCTCAAAACTAATTTTTCAGCGTTTTTAGATTTTTGAATTGCTTCTTGCGTCTTAATTTTTGATCAATATTTATAAAATTGATAAGGAAGTATCCTGATATTATTTAAAAAGAAATTGTGTAAGCTTTTTAAAATTCGTCGTTATAAGGATAGTCAAATTTTATTTTTTACTTATTAAAAAGCAAAATTTTGATGAAAATTGATAAGGAATTTAGAAAAAAATCTGTAAAATATTAACTATTCAAGAGATTTTAAAAACCTTACACAAATTTGTTTATAATATAGTTTTAAGTGATAAAAATGCAAAAGCAAGAAAATATCTCAAAAATTAAAACCTGAGGAGCATTTTAAAATTTCGTTTAAAAATTTAAATTTTTGTAAAAAAAAATTACAAATTTTAATAGGGTTGAAAATTTTCTGAAGGTATTCTATATGCTTTTGGTGAAATGTATATCTGCACAAAATTTCATATTGCTATGATAAAAATGAATAAAATAAATTTTTAACGTCCACCGTCCCCTTAAAAATCTGGAAACTTGGCAACTCTGGTTAAAAGGAACATGACAAAAGAAGTTGAAAGAAGTGTCACTTAAATTCCAATTAAAATAATACACGAGATTGAAATTTTTTTGTAAATTGTGAAAGTCTGACAACATACAGGGTTGTTATAATTAAAGTTCGCCTATTCAGAAGGCTCTAGAGCCGGTTCTATGGCTCCAAACGAAGCAGAACTTCACTAGTACGTAATCGAAGAGATGCGCTCTGAAAAAATCGAATAAAAAATTAGTTCAAATTTTTGTCAATAGGTGGCGCTGCGCCAGTATTTAAGCGCCAATACCATGCGATTTTTGTTTGTGGGGATTTTTGGAAGATTCTGTATCTAAAGACAGATGTCAGACAATCTCTCATCTGAAAGGCAGTATTAGACTTCGCATTCGCTTAATCTCACAGGACAGTTTACGCAATGCTATAGAAAGCACAATTCTGAGAATGGAATGCGTTATTGAAAATGGTGGAGGATTCATTGAGCATGCGTAGTGTTATTCTTCGTTATTTCTTCGCAGCCGAGTTACATGTGTTCTTTTCGTTGATGCAGATTAGATCAAATGAAATGATATTCATTTTTTTTTTTTGTATTGTTTGGAGTCATAGGCCTCTAGAGCTGTCTAATTAGGTGATATTTAATAATAATAATTCGCAGTTCGTCGAAGTTTGTTGAAACTTTTAAATTTGTGCGCTTTGTCTGGATTGACTGAAATTGATAAAATGAATCTGCAAACATCGCCTTAAATATTGGCGCAGCGCCACCTATTGACAAATATTTTAACTAATTTTTTTTTCAATTTTCGTAGAGCGCATCTCTTCAACTACGTAATAGTGAAATTTCTTTTCGTTTGGAGCCATAGAACCGGCTCCAGAGCCTTCTGAATAGGCGAACTTTAATTATAACAACCCTGTATATGTGACAGGGTGGCGAGTGGTCAGGGAAAACCGGGAAAAACACAGTCAAGAAAAGAGAAAACTACCAGTAATTTCTTACTGAAAATACTTCAAATAATATAAAGAGATTATATAAACTGAATTTGTCTTTAACAAAATACTGGTATTTATCATCTATATTGACTGTTTTTTTTTATATAACCACTCGCCACCCTGGTGACTTAATTTTTGAATTTTCTGAATTCTAAAGGACTGATTTACATTCTGATTAATGTACTGCCTTTTAATTCATAGGAAGAAAACAAAACAAATAGGAAAATATTTTAACCCTTTAAGGGGCTACTTCAGTCAAATGAAAAGATCCATTCACTAATTCTAATCCTATGGAAGAAATTTATACAGATATCTCAGTTGCATTTCAATATTTTTAAATGATTTTTTGGCTTTGGATATCTGAGATCGATCTGTATGCATGCCGTTAGTTACTTTTTTCATTTTGCTTACAGTTACTTTTTACGAGGACGCTTTCAATTTCGGAACCGGTTTGGAAAGCGAAAGCAACCCCATAAAAAATATCTGCAACCAAAATCGAAAAACTAAAAAACGACCTCCATTCAGATCAATCTGAGTTATCCAATGCAAAAAGAATCATCTAAAAATATTAAAATGCAACCGAGATATCTTTATAAATTTCGCCCATAGCATTAGCATTAGCGAACGGGTCTTTTCATTTGAATGAAGTAGCCTCTTAGGTGTTTGGAACGTAATATTCCGTTCACTAAGCTCCAGGTTTCACTGCAATATAAGCAATATTTAAGATTATGTAATTCTACAGATTTAATGAATTTTCAATGCCTTGAAGACTGATTAATACTGTCAAAGATTACATTGAAATTTATAATTAAGTTTTTTCTTATAATGTTGAAGGAAATATACATTCTGAGCATTTAAAATAAAATTCAGAGAAAACAACACATTACAATTTCACCCATTTGCAAGTCGCTCATAGGGTTTTAAAGACAATATCCATGGGAAAAAATAAGCGCATTATCATTAAAATTCCAAATTTTAACCTCTTCAGACTTGAGGTACACAAATGTGTACCTCCATTCTTTTCCTCATAAAAACTAAACTGTTCAAATTTTTTGCATTTTTACTTTACTTCTATACAGCTGAATGTTTTTTGCTTTAAAACAAAACCAATAAATGTCAGCACTGATGAATATTACCTCATAAAATTAATATTGTTTTCATCCGAGTTTTGAAAATACCTTCAAGACATTGTGGCCAAGAAAGTTAGAAGTCTTCATGATTATTTAACTTAAATGCTTTACAACAAAAAATCTTGAGGATTTGCTGACCATTTACTTGTTTAAAGACCTTAATTTTGTTATTGCTTAAATTTATATTACTGATAGTTAAACTGTTATTTTAAGGGGATTATTACTTTTATATCCATACTTGTAAACCTAAATTACCAGTCTCCTAACGTAGTAATTTCATAAAAATGACTCTTTCTATCATCTACGGTGTCATTTCGATTATGAAAAAACAATGAATATATATTTGTAGAGTTATTTTATGCTCAGGTCTGAAGAGGATATAATTCTGAATTATAGGAGAATAAAAAGCTTATGTATATTGTGAGAATCTTACAATATACATGCGACTTAATTTCGAAATTTCGAAATTTTAAAGGATTGATTTACATTCTAAATTGTGTATTCCTTTTTAACCCTTCGGACTCCGGTGTCTGTTACATAAATTTTATTTGGAAATCAACACTTTTTAAAAGAATTTTCCTTCAAGTACACAATTTAAAAATTTCTCTGATTAAATAAGGCAAATTTTATTTTCCTTTATTACTGATGACAAAAACGAATTTTGCAAAGAAAGATCATGTCTCCGCTTCGGAGACAACGGAGTGCCAAGGGTTAATGTTTAGAGAGCAAATAAAATTAATTCTACAATATTTTAACCCTTTGGGGACGAGCGACACTTATATGTGCCGCAAAAAGGTTTAAGAATCCTTGTTTATTCTCACCAGTAAAAAATTTCTGTAAGATTTTTCTTATTTAATCAGAGCATTTACTTGATATAAAAAGTTGAAAATTGCACGTGAACGTAGCAAATGAGGAGCGTTCGTAGGATAACGAAGTTTTAAAATTATTCAGATCTTGCTGATATAGTAGAGCGTACTCCGGATACAGTATAGTAGTCGAAATCTTTACGTTTCTGTAAATATGCAGGAAGTAATTTTTATTACACCTCAGCAACGTATATCTTATTCATAAAATGTGAAATAGTGTAATATAATTACCACACGTACATGTTTCCCCGTATAGCATTATATAGTGGAATACTTTTGTGTGGCCCTGTAATTTAATAATAAAAATTCTTTGCATCGCAGATTGTACAGAATGCATTTTTTAGCATATATTTCATAGATTCATGGCAATTCTATTATGTTCGAATGAGTGTAACATCATAAAAATGCAAGTGAAACTTTTTTCCCATTGACCGTAATGTAATGGAATACCTTTCATTGTCCCTGTAAATGATCTATGCATCCGACTTTATAACATTTGAAATGACTCGATAAAATTACGTAATAATTATATGTTTTAAATTTCAAACGATTAAAATGCATTTGAAACTTTTTTCCCCATTGACCGTAATGTAACGGAATCCTTTTGATTGTCCCTGTAATTGATCTATCCATCCAAGTTTCATAAAATTTGAAATGACTCGACAAAATTATGGTATAATTATGTATTTTAAATTTCCAACGATTCGGTTGGGTAGTTTTTGCGTTGCTATATGCGGACGGACAGACAGACAGACAGACGGACAGACAGACAGACGGACAGACGGACGGACTGAGCGACAACAATAGGTGCTACGTATTTACATAATTACGAACGCACATAAAAAGGCACAAATTTCTGTTTTTAAAAACCGGTGATAAAACATTAAACACTTTCATAAAAGGCTCCCGCCGCGAAGGTGTTAAAGGAATAGCCATGAAAATGAAAAGAGATACAGACATTGTGAATTAAATTCCAGTTTAAATAATTCTGAATTGTAGGCAAATGACTAGTTTATGTAAATTGTAAAAATATTACAATATAAGTGTGATTTAATTTTGAACGTTCTAAATTCTAAAGGATTGATTTGCATTCTAATTAATGTATTGCCCTTTGATTTATATGGGAGGGGAAAAACTGATAGAAAAAACCATTAACCCTTTCCGTCAAGATGTCCTTAAAAAAGGAAGCTTAATTTAAATTTTAGTAGCACCAAGAATATTTAATTAAAATTTTCTTTTTATAACATACTTAAAAATAAGCAAGTTAGTTTATAAATTCTGGTGGAAGGTAATTTTTTCTAACAGATTTTCTCCATACTGGGATTAACCTTTTGTGATCTGGTGTGGGTAAATTTCTTCAAAAATCCAATTGTTACATTGGCACGAGTATTTTACATAGAAGAAAAAATTGATTTAAAATATAAGCGAAAAAATGTATTAAACCTTTTTTAAGTAAATTTAGTCGAATATTCTGACATTTCGGAAATAAAATTATGTGATAGAAAATTCAACCATCAGAGCTCAAAGGGTTAAAAGAGTTAAAAGGAATATCCATGAAAAAAAGAGATTAAATGAATAGTCATTTGTATTCCAGATTAAATCAATTTAAATTGCAGGAGAACGAATAGTTTATGTAAATGAATAGATTGTGAAAATCGTACAACATGCATGTGATTTAATTTTATATGTTCTGAATTCTAAAGGACTTATTTACATTCAAATTACTGCATTACTCTAAAGGTGTGAAAAGTTTCTTTGTCTTGTGACCGAGCGATTTAAGATCCAGATACATTTACAATGACAAATTTAGAACTCAAATGTCGGATTGCTTCAAATATGCTAATAACCTTACTTTTGAAATACAAGATTAAATGAACTGTTAACATAATTTAAATTGGTATTTTAATTAAGAAACATTTAAAATTTCAAAGTTGTTTTTAGTTTGTACAAAATTTAACTAAACATAGAATACTAAGGAAATATTCAAATATTTTTCCACTATAATAAGAAAGAAAGATTCAATGAATAACAGGTTTTATTTACGGAATCGTTTATGCCGCAAAATATAAATAAATGAAATTCGACATCCAATTTTCTATCATTTTGCATTTGAAGATAGATTTGAAACTATTTATTAAGAAGAGAAACTTTTGAACGAGTTAATTCATTAAAACTGAATTTAAGGGCCAATATCAGGCTACTTGTGAACAAATTCAGACGAACTAGTGTCATCAGGTGTCTATGGTCATCCAGAACATTTTTCATCCGTCATGCTAGCGGTTCATTTCAATCTGTTTACAAGTAGAATGATATTGGCTCCTGTTGGCGGCTGTTTTTCATATTTACGATGCTATAGCTGACGTACCTCTTTATATGTTTTTTAAAAAAAGGATGGCTATTCATTCTTATAAAGAGAAAATTTCTCCAAACACTTGTGAAAGAAATCAAGAGATTGGTGTTTCCATAGAAATAGATTGTTATTGTCGGAACAGCCTGGATAGAAACTAAAAACATGATAATGAAATATACAATGAAATTCCGAGAACTTGTTATCGAATAATTTTACTTCATGTTTCAAAAAAATTCTCCTCTAATTTCGACGATTAATACTAGAACCACGGGAATTTTTTCTCGTGATTCCTTAAAATATTTCACACTAGAATTTTCATTTAGAACTAAATCCCTTATTTATTGAAATTATTTTTCTTCATCATATATATAATTTATTTTATAAAGAATTTTCTGGTTCGAATCGACATCTCTTTATTTATGACGGGTCAAAATGACCCCGTTCCGCGGTTCTAGTGTTAAACAAACAAATTACTGCTATTATGGCGACTGTTTTATATTCTATTCGCACCACTTTTTAGAATCAATAAATGTATTAATAAATTTTGCTTGTAAATATTGTCAAAGTGTATGTCTTTTTTTTTTTTTTTTTTTTTTTTTTTTTTTTTTTTTTTTTTTTTTTTTTTTTTAGTAGTAGTAGTAGTGCGAAATAGAATTAAAAAATAGTCTCCATTGGCGGCCATGAGATTATGAAAAAAATTTCACAATTTTTTTTTTTTTTTTTTTTTTTTTTTTTTTTTTTAGTAGTAGTGCGAAATAGAATTAAAAAATAGTCTCCATTGGCGGCCATGAGATTATGAAAAAAATTTCACAAATAGTAGTTACAATTAAAAACTTTTACGTAATACATTACTACTTTGAGTGTCACGTCAATCATCGATGACTGACATTGAACTTCACGTTAAATCCGCGTCAATCACCGGTGTCTCACAGTGCAAAATATGATATTGTTTTAAGTAATTACTGAAAATTTATGTTAAAGTTACTTAACTTTTATTTATAAGATGATTATATACTTAAATTAGAGTTGGCTTAAACGAAAATCGCATCGTCAGTCTATGGTTACCGACATGAATTCAACACGTTAGTATATGAAAAAAAAAAATATATAAAAAGTTATGTATATCAAAGGATAAGATAAAAAATATCTTTTTTCTCTTGCTTTAAATTAAAGAGGTTTAAGTTCCTGGCAACTTTTTCTAAAATATTTTTAATTATTCTTACCATGGTCATAAACATTCATTTTTCATAATATTTAATCATACACGAAATTCCGTTGTAATAGAATACTATTAGAAAATATGAATTTAGAACTGTAGTAACATTAACCCTCGTCCCCCTTCCTTAACCATCACACATTATAACGTTTGCATAATTTCTGATTTATCGATAACTGAGGTTGTTAACTATAATGAAATTTACAAAGCTATTAAATAAATTACGTTGCGTAAAGACACATAAACCGAATTCATCTCCAATTTATGATTTTAATAATCATTTTGCATTCTGATCCTAAATTAATTTTATAAAGTTCGCAATACTTAAAAGGTTACTTTATTCAAATTTAAAGACCCCGTTCGCTAATACTAATCCTATGGTAGAAATTTATAAAGATATCTCGGTTGCATTTTAATATTTTTAGGTGATTTTTTTTGCATAGTCTAGCTGAGATAAATCTGTATGCAGGCCGTTTTATACTTTTTGATTTTATTAACAGATATTTTTGTACGAGGACGCTTTCATTTTCGGAAACGATCTGGAAAGCGAAAGCACCCTCATAAAAAATATCAGCAACCAAAATCGAAAAACAGCCTGTTCAGAGCAATCTCAGGCATCCAATGAAAAAAAATCTTTATAAATTTCCTTTATAGGATTAGCATTAGCGAACGGGTCTTTTCATTTGACTGAAATAGTCCCTTAACTGTTTTCACATTTTGTTTAGATTTTTACATCTCATTGCATGATATGGCTGTTAAACAATACTGTGTATTGAAATTGATTAATTATATTCGCAAATTTAAGCTACAACAATTTTCCAGTTTGACATTTTTATAAATCAGGTAGAAGAGAAGATTTTAAGAATAGGTATTGAGTCTCATGAAAATGACGTTTTCATGTAGACAGTTTAGATTGTTTCCATCCATGATTTGTTTAAACATGCGTTTATTTCAGGAAATAAATTTTATCACTGTGTACTGGAATGACTAGTAGGCAATAAATTAAGGCATTGAAGAGATAAATTTTAGTAGTTAAACGCGATTAATGCAAATTCGTTTCGATGCACTAAACTGCTGCTACATTCCTGTAATTAGTGTAGCGTATGTCATACTGCGTTCTGGGAATGTTTTTCCAAGAGCATTTTCTTATAGGCTAAAGATTTCTAAATGAAGTTTTGGAATGTTTGAAAGTATGCTGAAATTTCTATGTAACAGTTTATTTTTTTAACAAGCTCTATATGATTAAATTTGTGTTTAAATGAAAGAACAGTGACGTATATCTCCACAAAAGTAAATTTGACAGATTAGGGAAATGATGATTAAATGTTTTTACTGTAACATGAAATTCTTGCTCTTAGCTATATATTAACAGTAAAATGATGGACAAAAAAAATATTTAAAAATAAAGACTTGATGGTGTTTGGAGTTTTAAGATTTTTTACCTTCTTACTCAATTCATCCCTTTTCTGAGGTCAGGAATGGACATATAGCGTAAGAAAGAGATTTTCTGTAAACTTACACTTATCAAAATTTTCTTGACAAAGACGCACCAATGATAGACGAATTAGTGAGATATTTGGAATTTGAATAATTTTTGGGAATTCTATCCATTTTCTTGAGGTTGAGCGATAATTTATTTTATATTGTACAAATACAATATTTCTGTGAATAGTTTACTCTGCGAAATACAATTAATCAAACACTTGCGGATAAATTAAAAACTTAACTCAAAAGAAAATGTTTAATAAACTGTCAGAAGCATTTACACACGTATATATCTTAAATTTAAAATTATTAACCCTTTCCGGCACGGAGAAATTCTGTTAATAAAATGAGAAATTACCGACTGCCACTAGAATTTACAAAGGACATTTTTAGATATTAAGAACATCTTAATTTCGCTTAATTTAGCTTTCATTGTAAAACTTAAATTTTACCAAAATATCATTAGTGCCATTTGCAAGCTTGGAATTAAAATTACATTTTGAGATCACAAATGGACATACAGTGTAATAAACAGGTTTTCCGTTTAACAACACTTATGAAACTTATCTGTAGCAATATACACCTTTGGCAGACCTATTAGTTGAATAAAACACAAAATGAATTTTTGGGAGATGAGCGGTATGTTCTCTTGATTAAAACTATGAAATATTAATTGAAAATCATACATAAATTAAATCAGATGATTCGACGTGTACATTTACCGTTCCGAATAGATTAAGTTTCTTTAAAAATAAGTATGTAAGTCTGATGAAAATCACGTTTTCACGTAGAGATTCTAGAATATTTCTATTCATGATTAGTTTAAACATGCCTTTAATTCAGGGCAAAAATTTTATCAATGCGTACTGGAATGACTATTAGGCAATTAATTAAGGCATCGAAGAGATAAATCATTAATAGTTAAACGTGATTAATGCAAATTTGTTTCGATATACTAAACTACCGCTGCATTCCTGTAAATATTGTAGTGTATGTCGTACTGTGTTCTGGGAATGTTTTTGTAAGAGCATTTTCTCATAGGCTGTAGATTTCTAAATGAAGTTTTGTAGGTAGTATACTGAAATTTCGACATAACACTTTAATTTTTTTAACGAAATCTATACGATTAAATGTGTATTTAGTTTACGAAAAGTGATAAATCTTGACAATGGTAAATTTCACAATAGAGGCAAAGAAGATTTACGTGCTTTTACTGTAACATCAAATTATAGCAGTTGATTTCTGTAAGAATATGTATTTAAGTCTGATGAAAATCCTGTTTTCACGTAGGCAGTTTAGATTATTTCTATTCATGATTAGTTTAATTCTGGGTAAATATTTTATCACTGTGTATTAGAATGACTATTAGGCAATTAATTAAGGCATTGAAGAGATGAATCATTAATTGTTAAACGTGATTAATGCAAATTAGTTTCGATGTGCTAAACTGCTGATGCATTCTTGTAATTAGCGTAGTGTTTGTCGTACTGTGTTTTGGGAATGTTTTTGTAAAAGGATTTTATCATAGGCCGAAGATTTCTAAATGAAATTTTAGAATATTTCAAAGTATGCTGAAATTTCGACATAACACTTTAATCTTTTAACGTGTTCGATGTAATCAAATTTATATTTAGTTTACACGAAAGAAAAGTTACGTATCTCGACAAGAGTAAATTTAACAGGAGAAGTAAAAGGTTAACATGTTTTTACTGTAACATAAAATTATAGCATTTATATATGTATTAACAGTAAATAAAGGTGCATAAAAGCATTAATTATTTTAAAATTAAGATGTGGACTTGGTTTGGCGAGTTGTCTCATTTTACCTTCACACACAGTCCAACCTCCCCCTTTTTGAGGTTCTGAATGGACGTATAATGTAAGAGAGCGATTTTCCGGAAAACTGCAATTATGAAACGTTTCCCGAAGGCAGACGCACTAATGACAGACGGACTAGTGGAATATTATAAAATGAAGATATAGATTTGGTTTTGCGAGTTGTGTCATTTTGTCTTCACACACAGTCCACCCTCCCCCTTTTGAGGTTCTAAATGGACATAGCATAAGACAGCGATTTTCCGGAAAATTACAATTATGAAACTTTTCCTGAAGCAGACGCACTAATGACAGACAGACTAGTGGGATATTTGTAATTGGATTAGTTTCTGAATTCTGTCACTTTTCTTGGTGCTGAATGACAATGTAATTTATATTGCGCAAAAAATATCTTTTCAAGTACTTTAAAAGTGCTTTAAAAGTACTTTATATTGTACAAGCTCTGTCAATAATTTATGCTGCGAAATGCAATTAATTGAAACAGTTGAAGATAAATTAAAAATTTAACTGAAAAGACAATGTTTAATAAGCAGGTGAAAATATTCACACACGGATCTATATTAAATTTAAAATGATCAATAAAATGTAAAAATATAAAAGCGTAAATTATTTAAGAATAAAGAAATAGATGATTTTTGGAAGATTGTGTCATTTTATCTTCTCACACAGTCCACCCCCATTCTGAGGTCACGTAAGAAAGCAATTTTCCGGATAAATACACCTGAAATTTTCACTACAGCAAGACTCACCTATGACAAAAATACTAGTGGAATAAAATGCAAAATGCAGTTTTTTGAGATGTGACACTTTTCTTGCGGCTAGGTGATATAAATAAATAAATAAATATATATATATATATATATATACAGGGTGGGGCATAAAGACCTCCCCATTTTAAGAAGCCAATATAAATACATGGGATATTGAAAACAAATATTTTATGTTTACATTCAGAAAGAATAATATTTGTCATTTATTAATTTTTACAATCAATATTAATTTCGAGGTTTTGTTATACGAAAAATGATATCGTCTAAATGTTTGCCTTCGATCTCTATACACTTGAGAAGTCTCTCCCTGGTATTCAGCATAAACTTTTCCACCATTGAGGAAGAATTGCTGCAATTTTAAATCGAATAGCATCCTTCAATTCGTCGAATGTCTTACACTGAGAAAAAAAATATAGTTCCAGCATCTAGAATCTAAATTGTGGCTCTTGAAAAAATAGTTCCATGTCATCCTTATAAATTCTACTTCCCTATGCCAGAGAGTTCTGGAGTTCCCTATTAGAATTCAAGAGCGTTTTCTTATATTCTCGTTGTCAAATCTATTTAAAAATCTCTGCAAATAGATGCGAACACAAGAGGTTTAATTTAGTAACTAGAATTCTAGCATATGAAACTGTTCCCAAAATCAAGCGATAATTTCTCGTTACTGAAACGATTCAATATCGTTTCGTCACCTAGAAAACACTAAACTAGAAATGTCAGGTCATTGCGTCTATTCAACATAGTTGTTCAATCTATTCGCATAGTTTGGTCATCTGTAGTTCTAGTTTGAGTATTCAGAATGTGACTGACTATTCATTTTATGTGAAGAAAGTATATATTTTTTTCTCAGTGTAGGACTTAGGTTTATGTACGTCAACTTTAGTCTTCAGGTAACCTCACAGGAAGAAGTCACATGCAAAAATTGTTACAGATAGTAAAATTTAATAAATGGCAAACCTTATTTCTTCCGAATGTAAACATAAAATATTTGTTTACAATGTGCTATATGTTTTTATTGACCTCTTAAAGTAGGGAGATCTTTATTCCCTACCCTGTATATAAATATATATTTCTTTGGAAGAAGTTTGTAAAATGTGAAAAAAGAATGTAGATCCAAGTTGACATCTACATGTACTGTTTTGCTTGTTCATTTTTAACCCCTTAACTGTGGCATTGTTTTCGACAACATAAATTAAAAATAGGGGCCGTAAACCACATTTTCCATACTAAAATTGTTGATTTACTTAAACAAAAAACTTCTGCCAATCAATAAAGATAAATTTTCAATTAAAAAGTAGTAGTGTCAAAAAGCTTTAAGTAACGAAGCGTGCAAAGAGTTCCTGCCCGAAGTCAGTTCAGGCAACACAGTTAAGGGGTTGATAAATTATCCTCTCCTCTTTAGATTTGCTAAGTTGATGACACATTCAATTTTATTTCTAATTCTCTTCACAATATTGATAATATCATTAACATTATGAATTACGATCGATAACAATATTCCATTTACTTATGACAGGGATGAGATTTCCGCATTTTTGGACACCAGTATAATCTTAGAGAAAATGTTGTTCTCTTAAATCATAAAAATGTTCCGATTGATTAATAAAGCATTTTCTTTAAGATTTTACTGGTGTGCAAAAAAGCGGAAATCTCACCCCTGTTATGAAATAGAAAATAAGGGTTCTTTATACCTGTCTAAATCGTACTATAAAACCAAAGTTGTGAACCAATCGATTTTTTTGACACCAGTAAAATTTTCCGGAAATGTTCCTTTTATTCAGTTGCGTAAATTGTGCGACTATATAAAATACTATACAGGGTGTCCCAGAACTTTGTGTACAAACTTTGAGGGGTGGTAGAGAATATCGTTTGGAATCGCAATTACATAGGAAAGCACGCGCGGAAACGTCTTGTTAACCCTTTCACAGCCAGTGAAAATGTATATGAAACTACGAAATTTTTAATACAAATTAAATATTGACACCAGAATTTTAATATGGTTTTTCCAATTATTATGTATGTTAAATGTATTTTTTTCTTCTTTGCAAATACATTTTTCTGGGATTTCTGATGTCATTCATATTTTTCCACATTTTAGCAATTTCTAAGAGCTACTAAGATACTTGATTTTAAAGAAACATATATTTAAATTTAATTTAAAATTAAATTATTTCTTGTAATTTTTTCTGTATAATAAAGCGTTCTACTCTGCTTTCCGCATTGTGTCATAACTCTGTCTTTGTGTTTCTTTGAGCTTTTTGCGGACAAAGCACTTCCATTGCGGAAATGTAGAAAAATAGGAATGACGTCATAAATTGCGGAAAAATGTATTTGCAAAGGAGAAAAGCCAGACATTTCACATACATAATAAATGGAAAAAATCACATTAAAATTCTGGTGCCACTGTTCATTTTGTATTAAAAATTTCGTAGTTTCATATACATTTTCAATGGCTGTGAAAGGGTTAACAAGACGTTTCCGGCCATGCTTTCCTATGTAATTGTATTTCTAAACGATGTTCTCTACCACCCCTCAAAGTCTATACATGAAGTTCTGGGACACCCTGTATATGCGACTATATTTATGGATAAAATATTGGTATGAAAAAAATCGGGAGGTTGGTAACTATGTAATGGTTTCTCCGACTATCGCAAAATTTTCACTTCTCCTGTACCACATGGTTTGTATGGGTACCGTTGTATTTCAGTCACATTTCACTCACCCTCAAAAAAGCTTCCGTCTTTTCACAGAAAATGCACTGGCAGCACTGCTGCCAGAAATTGTTTGTAGATTGACGATTTTTCCTTTTTTTTTCTCCGTCAAAAGAGGAAAAATATCCGTCATTTGAAAAAAATCGATGCGGAAGAGGTGAGGATCGAACTCGCGACCTCAGCATTTGAAGGCGAGCGCTCTTCCTCGGCGCCACGGTTGCACATGAAGTTTGTGCTTTGAAATAGAAGCGTTCATTTCATATGGGTGTGGTTTGGTGTATTTCGTTAAAAAGGATTTAATTTTGCAGTTAATCTCTAAAGATTTCATCTTTAATTAAACTGTGGCTGGGTTTTTTTTAACGTTTAGTATTACTATAGTATAAAAATGTTAATTTTAAATAAATTACGTAGATTGTTAGAGAAAAAACATGGATGTTCTATTTTTATTCGATAAAAAAAATTTTAATAATATCATTTTTTTTCTCATTTTATTTTTCCATTAAAATATCTTTTAAATATGTTCACTTAAAGTATATTTTATATGCGAATATTTATCATAGAAATAACTTAGTATATTCAACTTTATTCAATTTATCCAACTTTGAATAACAAATTCTGAGAATTTTTGAATAAATAAAGAAAGCAATTGTTATTTATTTTTAAATTCGAAAACATTTTTTGTCTTTTTAAACTAAATTAAACATTTTAATCTATAGAATATTTTGTTTTTCATATTACAAAATAAATTCGAATTTATTACTAACATACCCAATACGCATGCGTGCTAGAAATAAACGGAATCTCTTCCTCATTTTTCGACGTTCGCAATGAATTCACAGATCAAATACGTTTTTAGGGAGTACGGAAATTATTTGGGAAAAAATGAGGATAACTTAGTGTATATTGACGAATTTTTCTGACAGTGCTATTATTTTATAGAAAAATAAATACAGTTCTAGCGCGTGAAATCCCGTTCTATTTCGGAAATATTTTCTATAAGAAAAAAAATGGTGACGTAGATTTTGGACAAATTTTCTGGACTAGCACAAACCCGGTACCAACTCTCAAACCATCTCGTCTCACACCTATCTAAAAATTCGTCTACATTTGTACCTTTATAATTTTTTTCCTGCATGTTTGATCTGATTATAATTCGCTTTAGAGTGACAGAATTTACAACCCATCGATAACTGATACTTCTTTATTACGTTCTTCTATCATCACAAGAAATATTGGCTTCGTGAAAAACCTCGACTACCGGATTTCGATGGATTTATTCGTTTCAGAAGATCCTGAACCAGATTTGAAGGTTTTTAGAAAATGTGTGTCTGACACTCTGTGAGCTGTATGCGACAAAAGCTTTATGGACGCTTTATCTAGAAAACAAATTACACAAAACTTTAGATTATGTTTGAACTTATTAGATATGATTTGTTTTTGGTGCATATTGCTCTACAAGTGGCGTTGCTGTAATGCATTATTCACAGTTTACAGAATAGTTCTATCTCAAGAATTAATACACGGATTTTTATAATACTTATGATACTATAATTTGGTGCTGATTCCTTTTTGTGCAAATCGCTCTCGAGGCAGCGCTGCAATGCTACATTATTCATGATTATATCAGTAGCTCTATCTCAGTAACTAATGAACGAAATTTTACAAAACATTTTAGGTTCAATTTAACCGTGGTTTAAACTAGACAAGATCAGTTTTTGATGTATATCGCTCAACAGATAGTGCTGCTGTGGTGTAATATTCTAATTTCCACGATAGCTCTGTATTATGAACTAAAGTACGGACTTTTATAAAACTCTATATTCTGTTAGTACTTGATATAATTTGATGCTGATTATAATTGGTGTAAATCGCTCAAGAGATGGTGAGGCTATGATGCATTATTCCTATTTATCGCAATAGTTCTATTTCAAGAATTAAAGCACGAATTTTCACCAATTCAGTTACCCATCAATTCTCACCATATTCAGTTGATTCTTGATACAGATTAGTGTTGTGCAACTTTTGGTGTAATCAATCCTACGGGTATCGCTTCTTATGCTGAATTTTTGGTTATTTTGTAATAGCTGTATCTCAGGAATTAATACATGGATTTTCAACAAACTACAAATTCAGCTACTACCTAATATAAATTTATCTTTTTTTAGTTTTTGATGTACATAGTGCAACAGGTAGCGTTGCTATGCAGATTTTTTTAAAGATTAATGCAATAGCTCTATCTCAGAAATTAGTACGCGGATTTTCACCAAACTTCATATTCAGTAAGACTTGGCATAAGTGTTGCTGACTATATTTTGGTGTAAATCATCTAACTAGTAGCGAAACTATGCTGCATTTTTCTGGAAATATTAATAAATATGAGATGGAAGGAAGTTTTGTGTTTGCCACTTCTGACTAGTTTAAAATTAAGCACCCTCGTTCCTCAAGCTACCTTCATGTTATTGTCTTTCTAACATTAGCATAGTATTACTTTTAATTAAAATGAAAAAGTGAGCTTTCAATAAAACATTCTGTTTGAAAACTAGACGTTGAGGGGCCACAATAATACTTACCCATCATGGATACGCATAATATAAAACATGAAAATAAAACATGTGTAAACTATTTACAAAATTCTTTGGAAATCCAAAATAAAATGTAAACGTATATTTATATATTTTCAACAAGTAGTAATGCTCTATTATCGAATTGCTGATGAACCAATTTCGACAAATTATATAAAACGCTAAATAATGAAGCAGTATTGATATGAGTAAAAGATACATCCTTATAACTCCAAAAATAATAATCATATTAACTAACAGTTTACTGTGCCGAATTAAGTGTTTCGTTTCCAATTAAAATATATCTTTGAATTGAAATTTGAATGAAATATAGGGTCATGAAAAACCGAAGAATGTGAAAAACAGGATTACAAATATATCGACAACTAATAATCCGATCGAATTCTTACTTTATGCAAAATTTGGGTTTATTGCCTTTTACGTCCAGTCCTTAAAATAAATAATTTCGAAAAATTTTATACACCTTTCATCAGAAGGAATTTTTGGAGAGTCCGAAAAAAATAGTTCCAGATAATCGAAGTTACTGATATTAAATATGTTTCGTCCCATTTTTACATACTAACCACATACAAAATTTCAAGTCTCTATCTCAATTTGTTCGGGACAGACAGACAGACACACAAACGAAAGACGGCAATTTTTTTTTTTTTCTAAAAATATGTTTTTCGGAACCTCCAGTATCTGAAACGTGTAAATCCGTCAATTTTTTTTCGATTTTCAAAACGATTACAAGATTTACCCTGTATTACGTATGATGGGAAAGTAATATCTTAAAATTATCTATCAACAATTTTCATAGCTTTTTTTTGTCAGCCTTCAGTTTTGAAAATGAAATAAAAATACGTTGTTTAACTAAACATGAAAAGTAATTACAATAACATAAATTTCTATTAAAATTGGAATCAAGATAATAAATTAAACATTTCTGTGAATCCAAAATTAGTTACTTGTTCCGCCAAATTCTTGTTCTGTTAATTTTTAAGGAAGTAATTTATTATTATGAAATGTATTAGGGGAGGAGAAATTCGAATGGAAATATATCAGTGAAGAATGTCGTCATTTTAGAACTTGTAGCTAGAGTAATTAGTTTCTACTAAATTAATTACTGGTTTCTAAATTTAGATATGTGTATTTAAATTTCCAAGAATTTTGAATGTTCTATGTATCTTTAATAATGAATGTCTTGTTGTGTCACTAATGTTTACTTCTGTAATGAGTTATTACTGATTGAAAATAATTGTAAAAATATATCACTTTTGAATATAATATGTTTAATTGTTTTATTTCTTTTATTTAGCTTTGCCTTATTTCGTATTTAAACATGGACTTAGAAATTAATTTTTTCTATATATTCTAATGGTCCAAAATTGTAAAACAAAACGTTAATAGGGGTTTTTAGCATGAAAATACCAAGGATTATCCTCGGAATCTAGATATAGTAGGTATCATTTCCAATATTAGCATTCTATCACTTTTATTTAAAATCAAAAGCTGAGAATTCGATAAAACATTTTGCTTGAACATTTTTGCTTAAAAAAATCTCTGAATGATATTATAACTCGCTTTTATCAGTCTTGAGTTTTGAAATTAAAATAAAAATACATTTTTTAACTAAACATGAAAGCTAATTACAATAAAACTAGTTTCCATTCAAACATTAAGATAGTAAATTAAACATTTCTGTAAATCAAAAATTAGTTATGTATTCCGCCAAATTCTTATTCTATTAATTTTTAAGGAAGTAATTTATTGTTATGAAATATGTTAGGGAACGAGAAATTCGAATGGACATTTATTAGTGAAGAATGTCGTCATTTTAAAACTTGTAGCTAGAGTTATTAGTTTTTATTAAATTATTTACTGTCCTCTAAATTTAGGAATGTACATTTAAATTTCCAGGCATTTAGAATATTGTACGCATCTTTAATAATGAAAGTTTAGTTGCATTGGTAATGTTTACTTCTGTAACGAATTATGACACTAACTGAAAATAATTGTAAAAATATATCACTTTTGAATGTAATATGTTTATTTTTTAACTTCTTTTACTTAGTTCTACCTTATTTCGTATTTAAACATGGATTTAGAAATTGATTTTTTATACGTATTCTTATAGTCCAAAATGTTAAAACTAAACTTTGATAAGTGTCTTTAGCATGCAAATATCTAGGATTATCCTCAGTATCTTGTTATCGCAAGTATTCTTTCCAATATTAGCATTGTATCACTTTTATTTAAAATCGAAAGCTGAGAATTCGATAAAATATTCTACTTGAACATAAAACAAATTTATCTATCAACGATTTTATAACTCTCTTTTATCTGTCTTCAGTTTCGAAAATAAAATTAAAATATTTTTTTAATTAAACATGAAAACTAATTACAATAAAACAAGTTTCCATCAAAACTAGAATTAAGATAATAAATTAAACATTTCTGTGAATCCAAAATGAGTTATGTGTCCCGCCAAATTCTTGTTCTGTTAATTTTTAAGGAAGTAATTTATTATTATGAAATATGTCAGGGAACGAGAAATTCGAATAGAAATTTAGCAGTAAAGAATGCACTCATTCAAAAACTTGTAGCTAGATTAATTAATTTGTACTAAATTATTTACTGTGTTCTAAATTTAGATTTGTATATTTAAATTTCCAAGAATTTTGAATGCTGTATGCTTCTTTATTAATGAATGTTTAGATGTGTCACTAATGTTTACTTCTGTAACGAATTGTGACACTAATTGAAAATAAATGAATAATCACATCATTTTTTAATGTAAAATATTTATTTTTTCTTTACACTCTTTGATTTTAGTCAGGTTGTTTTTGTATGTAAGGGAGAGAGGGGCATGTTTGAACAACTTTTTAAAAAATCAATATATTTCTTATCTGAATTATATTTTTTGCGTTTTATGTATTACATAATAAAAACAATGTATTTCTTCATCATATGTACCACAAATTAAAAGTTTTCCATGTAAATTACAAAAGTTGTGAGTACAGTCGACCCTCGTTAATTCGAAATCGGATAATTCGAATTTTCGCTTAATTCGAACTAAACATGAAGTCCCGAAATTTTCAGTGTCAGAATAACGTTAAAAATTTTCATTAATTCGAATTCATTTTCTCTTGACTCCGTTTAATTCGAACTAACGAGGATTCCAATTTTTATTTTTCTTTCCTTTCTCACGGATTTCAGATCATTTGAATAACCTTCTTTCTTTCATTTTTGTGAAACTTTTTCCGAACGAGTATACGTATAATACAAAGCATTTGATATCCATTTTCTTAGTGCCCTGTCTGTCCATCAATGACCCTTCAAATTTTTCTTCCATTGTGCTGGTTTCTAATCTTTTAAATAGTTTATGTATTTATAGATTCTAATTTAATATTAAGTCATATTCTAATGATAATAGACGAAATAAGTCTAAAAAACACTATAACATTAATTTTTTGTAATAGTACCACATTAAGCATGTTTTCCATAATTCGAACTTCGGATAATTCGCACATTTCTTGTGGTCCCGACGTGTTCGAATTAACGAGAGTCGACTGTATTTAAAAAGCTGAAATATTTCTATTCAAACCTGCCCCAATTAGGGGTACCTTTGAACAAGTAAGGGGCACCTTTGAACAAATTAATAAAAAATGGAAATATTAAATTTTTATAAAAGACTGCATATGTTTCAGAAATATAAATTAATGTAAATAAAATTAAATAACTATATCTTATTGAATCTAATAATTTTTATATTATTTAACCAAACTTAAAGTTATCAAAGTTGATGTCAAAAATCATTGTTGAAACAACGCAGATTGTCCCTCCAGTTATGTTTGGTTGTGAGAACTTTTTTACAAAATCCTTGAAATACACTAGTATGATGTCTGATGCTTCTGGAAAATTAAAATTTTTCATTCACTCTTTTTATGAAAAAAAACCTCATTTAAATTTCGTTTTATTTAGTACGAAAACCAAAATTAATGTTTGAGAAAGAATTAATGAAAGAGTATAGGCTTTGATAGGCAAACCTGCTAAATCATAAATCATTATTGTGTATCCGGGATTTACAACTATCAAATAAAATATTTCATTCATCAATTTAGATTTGAAAGTTCCCATCGCTGATGCATCCTGAGATTTTTATATATTTGTGCAGTAAGAAGGGATTGTTAACAGCATAAATCCATGTTCTTTGATATTCTTAATTAACCTCTTTTCAAATCAATAAAAATCCAAAAATAAAAATATTTATGTAACTGCTTACTCAATTCGGCTGAAGATTTTGAATAAAACAAAACGTATAAACTAAAGATGACTTCTTTATTTAAGTGTTGAACATTAAATCAAAATTTTAAGGATACAAAACTGTCAACAAAAATCTTATAACTTTATTTTATTAACTTTAGATTCAAAAGGGAGAAAAATACATATCTTGCTTCGACAGCATTGTGCATATAAAAAGGTGCAGATTTGTATACTTATTGCACTGAAGCAATAGTAATGTATTGTAATAGACATTTAAAAAAATAATTTAATTGAAGGAAAATATTTAAAGAGTTCAAAGGTGCACCCAATTCAAACGTGTCCCCCGCCCTCTCCCCTAAACATGGAATTTACTACTTGATTTTTACTACATATTCTGATAATGCAAAATTATTAAGTCACAATGTATAATGCCAAATGTATGAAGCCTAATGTATAATGTGACAAAAATTATAAAGCCACAATATGAAGTCACAATGTGACTTCACAACGACGTCGCAATGACGTCGCCATGTTTCACGGGTAGTAAACCACGGTAATGTATATCAATTTCATAAAATGTGAAATAGTTTAATATTATTTAAAGGACAGAGGCCCCAGACAATGTTTTCCTCCTATGCCATTATGTAATGCAATTATTTTGTGTAGCCCTGTAAATTAATAAGAAATATTCTTTGCACCACAGATTGTACATAATCTATACTTTAATATAAATTTCATAGTTTAAAATATAGCAACCTAGTTTCTCAAGTTCACTTCGTGTTACCATCTTTACAATATCAATACTGTATTACTTTTAATTAAAATTAACAGCTGAACTTTCGATCAAACATTATGCTTCAACATAAATCATAATTACATATTAGTGATTTTTTAACTCACTTTTATTAGTCTTCAATTTAGAAATGCCACAAAAATACATTTTTAACTAAACATGAAAACTAACTACGATAACACTATTTTCGTAAGATAGAATCAAGATAATGAATTGAACATTTCTGTGAATCCAAAACTATTTACGTGTTCCGCCAATATCGTGTTCTGTTAATTTTTAAGGAAGTAATTTATTATTATGAAATATGTTAGGGAAAGAGAAATTCGGATGGAAATTTATCGGTGAAGAATGCAGTCATTTTTAAACTTGTAGCTAGAGTAATTAATTTCTACTAAATAATTTACTGTCTTCTAAATTTAGAAGAATAAATTACAAGAGTTTTGAATATCCTATGCATATTTAATAATGAATGTTAAATTTTGTCACTAATGTTTATTTCTGTAAAATTATGACACTAATTAAAAATAAATGTAATAAGTTGGAAATTGCACGTCGAGGGTAGCAAATAAGGTGCGTTCGTATTATAAGGAACGTTTAAAAATATTCAGATCTTTGTGTAATAATATACAGTACTTCGGACAGGTAGAGCATCCTAAATCTTTTGTGCATCTCTGTAAATACCATCTGCATTTTATTGCACAGGGAGTAACTTATAGTAAGCATCAAAAACGTATATCCATTTTATAAAATGTGAAATAGTTTAATATTATTATCTCGCACCGCAAACAATGTTTTCCTCTGTATCATTATGTAATGGAATACTTTCGTGTAGCCCTGTAAACCGGTAACAAATATTCTTTACACCACAGAATGTATACTTCAATATATATTCATAGTTTAAAATACAGCACACTAGTTCTCAAGCTCACTTCGCGTTACTTTCTTTCCAATTTTAATATTTTATTACTTTTATTTAAAATAAAAAGCTGAACATTTGAAAAAACATTATGCTTGAATATAAATTAAAATTATACATCATCGATTTTTATAACTCTCTTTTGTCGGTATTCAGTTTTGAAAATGAAATAAAAATATTTTTTTTTAACTGATAATGAAAACTAATTAAGACTACACAATTTTAAATTAAAACTAGAACCAATATAATAAATTAAATATTTCAGTGGATCCAAAATTAGTTACGTGTTCCACCAAATTCTTGAGGATGTAATTTAATATTATGAAATATGTTAGGGAATGAGAAATTCGAGAGGAAATTTATCAATGAAGAATGCAGCCTTTTTAAAACTTGTATCTAAAGTGATTAGTTTCTACAAAAATATTTATTGTCTTTTAAATTTAGATATTTATATTTAAATTTCCAAGAATTTTGAATGGTCTATACATATTTAATAACAAACGTTTAGTTGGTCTCTAATGTTTACTCCTGTAACGAATTATGACACTAATTGAAAATAAATGCAAAAATACTTCTCTTTTGAATGTGTAATATTTTTTACTTACTTTTGTTTAAATCTACCTGATTTCGTATGTAACTGTGATGAAAAGTTGACATAATTTGCTACTGATTACATTGCGGTGCAAATAACTCAGGAGGTAGCGCTGCTATGCAGTATTATTCATGATTATTGCTCAAAACTTATTTCCATTAAATTCCAGATTCAATTAGTCTGATTTAGGTTAATGTTATTTAGTTTTTGATGTAAATCCCCTGGAGGTGGCACTTCTATGCTGCATTTTATGTGATATCGCAATAGATATATCTCAAGAACTAATGCATGGATTTTTAACAATCTCCAGATTCAATTAGAATCTGATAAAAATTGTTCTTTGATGGTTTCTAATGTACATCGCTAAAAGGTGACGTTTCTATGCCGCATTTTTCAGGAAGTATTAATGTTTATGAGATAGAAGAAGCTTTCGGATTCCCATATATGACTAATATAAAATATTGCCAAATTTATAACATACTGTTTAAAAATAAATTAAAATTATCTATCAACAATTTTTATTACGCTCTGTTGTTAGTCTTCAGTTTTGAAAATAAAATAAAATTACATTTTTTTAACTAAACATGAAACCTTATTACAATAACTCTAGTTTCCATTAAAACTAGAATCAAGATAATAAATTAAACATTTCCGTGAATCCAAAATTTATTACGTGTTCCGCCAAATTCTTGTTCTATTACTTTTTAAGAAAGTAATTTATTATTATGAAATATGTTAGGGTGCGAAAAATTCGAATGGATATTTATCAGCGAAGAATGCAGTCAATTTAAAACTTGTAGCTAGAGTAATTAGTTTCTACTAAATTATTTACTGTCTTCTAAATTTAGATATGTACATTTAAATTTCCAAGAATTTTAAATGTTCTATGCATCTTTGACAATGAGTGTTTCGTTATGTCGATAGTGTTTACTTCTGTAATGAATTATGGCACTAATTGAAAATAAAAGTAACAAGTGGGAAATTGCACGTACAGAGTAGCAAATGAGGTGCGTTCGTACTATAACGAAGTTTTTAAAATATTAAGATCTTGGTGAAATATATACAGTATTTCAGACAGATAGAGTACCGCAAATCTGCTGTGTATCGCGGTAAATACCATTTGCATTTTATTATACAGAAAATAACTTGTAATAATCATCAAGAACGTATATCATCCACTTCATAAAATGTGAAATAGTTTAATATTATTAATTCGCGCTCCAAACAATGTCCTCTGTATCTTTATGTAATGGAATACTTTTGTGTAGCCCTTTAAATCAATAAGAAATATTCTTTGCACCACATGTTTTTCAGAATGTATACTTTAATATATATTTCATGATTTAAAAAATAGCACCCTAGTTTCTCAAGCTTACTTCATATTATTTTATTTCAATTTTAACACTGTATTACTAATATGTAAAATCAAAAGCTGCGCATTCGATCAAACATTATGCTTGAACATAAATCAAAATTATATATTAGCAATTTTTTAACTCTATTTTTCAGTTTTCAGTTTTACAAATGAAACAAAAATACATAATTTAACTAAATATGAAAACTGATTGCAATAACACTATTTTCCATTAAAACTAGAATCAAGGTAATAAATTAAACATTTCTGTGAACACAAAATTAGTTATGTGTTCCGCCAAATTCTTGTTCTGTTAATTTTTAAGGAAGTAATTTATTATTATGAAATATATTAGGGAACAAGAAATTCAAATGGAAATTTATCAGTGAAGAATGCAGTCATTTTAAAACTTGTAGCTATAGTAATTAGTTTCTATTAATTATTTACTGTCTTCGAAATTTAGATATGTATACTTAAATTTCCAAGAATTTTGAATGTTCTATGCACTATACTATTGTTCTTCTATTGTTCTTCAATAATGAATGTTTAATTGTGCACTAATGTTTACTACTGTAAAGGTTTATGACACAAATTGAAAATAAATGTAAAAACACATATTTTTATAATGTAATATATAATAATTTTTACGCGTTTTCATTTAACTCTATCTGATTTCGTATTTAAATATGGAATTTAGCATTTGAATTTTACTACATATTCTGATAGACTATCCCTGTAAGCGTCTGGAATCTAATATTCCGTATACTGAGCCCCAGTTTTCACTGCAATATAAGCAATATTTTAAATACTATAATTCTATAGATTTAATGAACTTTCAATACATCGAAGAATGATTCATACTCTGAAGGATAACATTCATACTGTATAATATTTTTTTTAAAGTTTTTTTAAATTTTTTTGTTGAAAAAATCATATTTTCTTAACATTTAAAACAAAATGTTGAAAAAACAACATTACAATTTTACCCTTTTGCAAGACGCTTGGAGGGCTAGAATTACAAAACTAAACGTTCACAGGTGTCTTTAGCTTGAAAATACCTAGAAGTAGCTTAACACTAGAAACACCGTGAGCCATCATTTTGATGGCTGCCATATGAATATGTTTCGGTTCAAACGAGAAATTTCATTTTGATATAAGTTTGAATGATACAAAGAAAAAAAAAACGTTTGTAATAAAGTTAACTGTTTTAAATTAAAATTCTGGCGTGAAATATTTTTATAAAATTTGACTCAAATTTCTGGTAGTTGTAAAGTTATAACTATCACTAAGAAATGATTGAGATATCTAGATAAAAATATTTTCTGCATATTCTTTGACCCTTGTGTATGGTATCATAAACTTTCAAGGTGACTACTTTTATTTTCAAACTCACATGGAACGCATGGATTTTCAACAAACTCCAAATTCTCTTAATACCTGGTGAAAATTGATCTTTATTAGTTTTTAGTGTACGTCGCCCAACAAGTGATACTGTTATGCAGAATTTTTACCGCAGTAGCTCTATCTCAGAAACTAATGCACGGATTTACACCAAACTTCAGATTCAGGAAGATTGGCATAGGTTGTTGCAGACTAGATTTTGGAGTAAATTGCCTAACCGATGTCGCTGCCATGCGGCATTTTATAGGAAATATTAATGTGTTTGAGATAGAAGAAAGTTTTGGGATTGCCACATCTGACTAGTTAAAAATGTGGCCATTCCTCAAGCTCACTTCGTGTTACATTTTTTCAATATTAGTACTGTATTACAATTTTTAATAATTAAAAACTGAGCATTCAAAAAATCCTTATGCTTGAGTATAAATTAAAATTATGTATCAACGATTATAACTCGTCACATATATTCATTTTGTCGGACTTCAGTTTTGAAAATGAAATAAAAACTCATTTTTTAACTAAACATGAAAATTAATTACGATAAAACTAGTTTCCATTACGACTAGAATCGAGATAATAAATAAAACATTTCTGTGAATCCAAAAATAGTTACGCGTTCCGCCAAATTCTTATTCTATTAATTTATAAGTAAGTAATTTATTATTATGAAATATGTTAGGAAACGAGAAATCCAGATGAAAATATATCAGAGAAGAAAGCAGTCATTTTAAAACTTGTAGCTAGAGTAATTAGTTTCTTCTTAATTATTTACTGTCTTCTAAATTTAGATGTGTATATATATTTTTAATTTTGTTCGCATCTTTAATAATGAATATTTAGTTGTGTTGCTAGTGTTTATTTCTGTAACGAATTATGACACTAATTGAAAATAAATGTAAAAATCCAACTTATTTGAAATTAATAGGTTTTTTTCTCTTTTTTAATTTACTTTACCTGATTTTGTATGTAAACAAGATATTTAGTAATTGGTTTTTACTACATATTTTGAGTGTCTAGAATTATAAAACTAAATGGTCATAGATATCTTTAGCATGAAAACATCTATGAGTATCAGAAAGTTTTAACCATTACTAAAAAATGATTGAAATATCTGGATAAAAATATGTATATGAAGCACAGAAAAATTCGTGGCATTTCATGCACAATATTTTGTTTTAGGATGTTTTGCCTATAGTAAAAATCTGAAAAACTTCATTTTGTGAAAAAAAATAAAATTAACTTTAAAACACATTTTAAATCTGTAATAGATGTCTGTGGTTGTATCAATAAATTTTAAACTGTCCTACATTGGCTTATTAGAGCACAGGCAATACAAGTTTTTTCAATCTCTCACACGAATGTTGTTTGATAGCAATTGTGAGTTTTTTATTACTTCACACTATTACTTATCCATCATACGTAGTATAGGGTAAGTTTTGCAATTGTTTTGAAAATCGAAAAAAAAATTTTTGACGGATTTACACGTTTTAGACACTGGAGATTTCGAAAAACATATTTTTAGAAAAAAAATTGCCGTCCGTCTCTCTGTCTGTCTGTCTGTCTGTAAACGCTCAACGTTCGTCTGTAGACAAACAAATTGAGATAGTGACTTGAAATTTTGTATGTACTTAGTATGTAAGAATGGGACGAAGCCTATTGAATATAAGCAACCTCGATATCCGGAACTATTTTTTCCGGAATTCTCGAAAAATTCGTTCTGATGAAAGGTATATAAGATTTTTTTTTTTTTTATTTTAAGGAATGCATGTAAAAGGCAATAAAAAAGCACAAATTTTGCATAAAGAACGAAGTCGATCGGATTATTAGTTGTCGAGATATTTGTAATCCTGTTTTCCACATTCTTCGATTTTTCATGATCCTGTATTTCATTCAAATTTCAATTCAGAGGTATATTTTAATTGAAAATGAGACGCTTAATCCGACGCAGTAAACTTTTAGTTAATATGATTATTATTTTTGGAGTTATAAGGATGTTTCTTTTACGTAGTTTGGTATTTCTTGAGTAGTTTGGCATTTTATATAATTTGTTGAAATTGGTGCATCAGCAATTCATTAATAGAGTATTACTATGTGTGTTAACAACATTTAAATTTAGTTTTGGAGTTGAAATACATTGTATAAATAGTTTTCACATATTTTATTTTCATATGCATATAAATGATGGGTAAGTATTACGGTGGCCTCCAACGACTAGTTTATTTCTGTAACGAAATCTCTGCTTTAGGTTTGAAGGAATCAAACAAATTTATATTCACACATTTAACTATCAATTTAAGATTATTTATGCACATTGAGATCAATTTTCTAGTAAATTCACGGCGCTAAACATATTTCAAATATCGCCCATCAAAACTCAATTACATATTAATAGCTTCTTCACCAATTTTTTAACTCCCAAAAATCATGCAGTTTTTAAAGCTACATCTTTGTGCTTTATCATTTGTATTTCTTACCATAAAACTAGGGAAACAGCCAATCAAATATTACTTATAATTTAATTATTTATAATTTATTGCATTGTATAAGAATACTTTCTTTGTTTTTAGGCTTCAGGCCGAGTAAAAACGTGATGGAATTAATTGTTGTGGCAAATTATGACACACCTGATTATTCTCGGGATAATAAATAATTAAAATATACGTGAACCCGAGATCACTCGTTCTAATTTGAAAAGCGGTTAAATTGGAATGACTAAGTTTCACGCTTCAGTTAATGTGTTGTTAATAATTGTTCATTGCGTATACTCATTTTCCTAACTGTAGAAAACATTTTACATCTACACGTAGATCCATACGTAGACAAATAAAATGATTGCGTAAGCGTATCTTATGTTTTTCACCTTGTGTATGCATACAAAATAATTTTGAAAGAATGAACAAAAAGCTATGATTTAAAAATGCAATTTTGTTTACTTACAAATTCTTATTTAAACTCAAACTTGAGTAATAAGTCAAACACAACGTCTAGATGTTTGCTAATAAATATATGCTTTCACGAAAATATTCTCAAATTTTAGCACCTACGTCATTTTTATATTCAATTGAAATAGATTAGAGAATCTAAATTAGCATAAAATTTGCATTTCAGAAAACGAATGCAAAGACGAATTGCAGTGTTTACGTCTTACATTTTAACATTTTCTAAGAATTTTACTTTTAGTTTCTTTCTGGTGTTTTATTCAATTACCTTAGGAGTACATGAGAGAAAATTATTTCCATTATCGTAAAGTGTAATTTTTATTTGTGTGTTAAAACCTTTTTTGCTTATTTAGGACTTAGATGATGAATTCAAATTAAAGTTTAGGTGATGTAGCTATCTTGAAACACAACGCTGATTATACGATATATGTTGGATTTTCTAATCTATTGCTAATCTCATGCAAATTTATATAAATTTATGTAACATTTTTTTTTAAGAGCAAAATTTTAAAAACAAACAAATTTTAATTTATTTTATTTACCTATCGTGCAACTTGAAAAAAGCATAATAGATAAAGACATTAAAAATAAATGAATAAATAAGCAAAATAACATATCTACGAAATCATTTTAAAAGAAGCTGTTGTAAAAGTTACACGTAGCGTTTAATAATTTCTAAATAAATATATACTTCTAAAGGCGTGAATGCATGAAATTTAAATCTTAAATTATAGCGCAGGGCAGTTGCTACAAAATTCAAATTTAGAAGAATGCGGGAAAAAATCCTAAATTGAGATTTTTGAAATTTTTCTGGGGTCAGAGACATGGAATTTGGCTGGTTATTCTTAAAATGTAAATCCTTGCTAAAATATGTTTCTAAAAATTTTAAAAGGTGTAATGATTGAAAAATGTTCTATAAAACCTTCTAAATTTTGATATTCTAACATTAAAAAAAAAAAAAAAAAACTTGAAATAAATCTAAAAATTTTAAAATTTCGACTCTGAATAGCATAACAGGTTGGACGATTCTGAAAAAGGACACCATATTAAAATAGAATAGTTTTATTTCAAAAAATATCCAAGGATCTTTATTTTCTTTCCCCACCTATCACAGCATTCCTCACTTGCTACGGACACTTGAAACAATATCTTAAAAAATTCCAATACACCTCATCACAACTCTGTGAATATGGCAAATGGGGAAGCCCAGAACCCCCACTGTCATTGTACCCTGACTGAAGCCTGATACCTTAGATATCTCCCAATTCCTCTATATCCTGGCTGCAAATTATATTATCTCGACCAGTGTTGCTGGGTAAACTATAAAATGTTTAATTACTTATATAAGGCTACAAGAGATAAATTACAATAAAAATGGCAAAAATGCCTTTTATTTTACATGTTTCGTATGCTCTAACGGCAACTTTTCCAAAAGCAAAACGATAATAGAAAATTTTCGTAAAAAATAGTTTCAAATTAAAAAATAGTAAATAGAAAAAAAATTACGCGAACATAAGCATAGTGAAATAAAGTGGAAAATTAAAAATGAATAAAAGTTTTATGAACGTGAAATAAGGTACCCTGGGGTAATAACGCCACGTTAAGGTTCTACCAATTTTCACGGCTCAGTTTTCGTTTGTATTTTTCAAACAAATATACGATTTGATACAGCAACTCATTGACTATCTATATAAAAAAAATAATTTAACAGATATGTATTCATAAAATTTAATGGCGTGATTTCTTGACCAATGCTATTTGGCGTTATTACCCAACTATATGGGTAATAACGCCATGCAAACAAAACTATGAAATAAGATGGAATAATTGCATGTAGATTGCCCAATTCTAAAAATACAAACTCTACAAACTTAGAAATTGACAAATTGCATTCTAAGCTATTGAAAATGTTCAATTTTTTGTGAAAATGTAAGAAAAATAAAGGTGTGGTGTGTGTGTGTGGGGGGGGGCAGGATGAGGCAAAAGAATATCAGACCGTGAGCTTCTTTTTGCTTAAAAAGGACCGCTTAAATAGAATTATTAGAAACATTGTATAGTTTTAACTGTGTTTATTTGAACCAGTATTTAGGATGTAGCTCGGCCACGGTAGGGAATCAACCGGTGTATTAATGCCATGTATTGGCGTTATTACCCCGTTATGTTATAGTTATTGTGCTGTACATTTTAAATTGCAAATTATCTCGAGAAGATATTAAAAATCTTCAACAACATTTTGAAAGTCCATGAAATGTACTGCAAATTTATGTAATTAACAAAGTATTTCCGGATAAAAAAAATAGTCTTCACATCACAAAACGTATCTCGCAAATTTTAGATCAAGCGTTAATTTTAGTTGCTTGTAAAAACAATAAGACCTAAAAATGAAACAAATTAACTTGAAGCTGTTTTTTGCGATTTATATGACTCAAAGCCCTTCTGCGCAGAGCACATGGGTGTCATTTACCAGATTATTTCATAATTATGCAAAATATTAGCACTTGGCGTTATTACCTCGCCTGGCGTTATTACACCAAACCACCTTATTAGACATTACTTCTAAAAGATGTTATTGTTTTAAAATCCTTTGAAGCATTTTCTTCCAAATTTTAGGGAGTTCTATAGAGCCAAATACATTGCATATATTATCACTCCGTATGAAGATTTCTATTGATTCTCTGATGATAGACGGAAAATATGATCTAGATGAATAAACTAGTCTGTGATTTTTACAGTCTATTTATAAAGGTTCTTTGCTACATAATCTTGAGAAAACTGTTGTTTTCCTATTGTATTTGATGCCCGCTTTATGTTCTTTTATCCTAGTTCTGAGATTTCTACTTGTCATACCTATGTAATATTGCTATGTTCCATCTTGTTTGGTGAATCTTGAATAGTTAGTAACTTGCAATTTGACATGATGATTATTTTTAAGTTGTAAAATATTCTTCGCATTGCACATACTCACTTCGTATGTACACACAGAATTTTAATATCGATATTTTTAACCATTTACAAATTAAGTGACTATCTAACTTATTAAATTTTTTAGCTTAAGTATTCGTAGAAAAATATTTTTGAAAGAATGAGCAAAAAACTAAAATTTAAAAATGCTATTTCTGTTTACATAAATTCTTAATTAAACTCAAACTAGAAAAATAAATCAAACACAGCATCAAGATATTTGCTAATAAACGTATACTTTTAAGAAAATATTTTCCAATTTTTACGCATACTTCTTTCTTATATTCAAATGCAACGAATTAGAAAATCTAAATTAGCATAACATTTGCATTTTGGAAAATGGATACAAAGCCGAATTGCAAAATTATGTATTAGATTTTAATTTTTTTGAAGAATTTTATTGCAAGTTTTTTCTACTGAATTATTTAATTATTTTAGGAGTATAGTAACATGCGAGAAAGCTATTTCCATTATCTAAAATACATATTTTTATGTAAACGATAAAATCCGTTTTGATGTTTTTTTTCTTATATGAATAATTTAAAATTAAAGTTTAGAAAATGTACCTTTTTTTAAGAAAAATGTTGATTATATCATACATATTAGGTTTTCTAATCTATTTCAAAGAAACTAAATTAATCGAATTTACATCAATTGCATTTCTTTTTAAGCGCGAAACTTTAAAAATATTCCAATTTATACTAAATCTTATCTACAACAATAAAACAAAAATTTGGTAAAAGCACAGCAGATGAAAACTTTTATAAATACAATTTATTGTTTCAAAGAACTCTTGTTTTAACAAAAATGATATAAACAGTTGCATATAGCTTTTCGATATTTCTATCAAACGATGCGATACTGCTAATACACCGATGCTTCTAAAAAGTATACTCAAACTATCACATTTATGTCATTCTTATATTCAATTGAAACAGATTAGAGAATCTAAATTAACATAAAATTTCAAAACATTTTAATCTTCTCGAAGAATTTTATTTCTAGCTTTTTTGAATCTATTATTCAATTATCTTAAGAATACAGTAACATGAGAAAAAATTAATTCCATTATCGTAAAACGTATTTTTTATTTGTATGTTAAAATTCTTTTTGATATTTAGGTCTTAGATGAACTTAAAATCAAAGTTTAGGCAAAATCTGTCTTTTTCTACAAAACGTTGATTGTATAATTATATATTATGTTTTTTAATCCACTTCAAAGAAATTAAGTTATACAAACTTATATAAATTGCAAAGTACAAAACTTTAAAATTAATCAAGTTTACTCTAAATGTTATCTATCGACAGATAATACAAAAATTTGGAAAATTTGTAACAGATGAACTTTTAAATACAATTTAACCTATCTACGAGTTCTTGTTTTAACTCTTTCCAGCCTTTTCACACTTCGGGACCACCTAATTTTTATTGCAAAGCTACAAATGACACCAATATAATTTTAATAAATTTTCGCATTTATAATAAAATCTTAAATAAGGTTTAATTTTAATTTATTAGAAGTTCGCTTGAAAATTCTGGTGTCTTTAAGTCATTGTATCATTTTACGAAAAAAAAATTATGTGCCGGAAAAAGTATAAAAAAAAACTGATGTAAGGAAATTGCAGGCAGTTTTCAGATAATTCAAATAATTACCTTAAATAATGTACTTAAAGGCATAAATGCGTGAATTTAAAGACGTGAATACTCGTATCTAACACTTGTTACAAAATTTGAAATTTAAAAGCTTTCAAAAGTAAATTATGTTCTAAAACTTCTAGTTTTTTGATGCTGCTGAGAATAGAAACTTGAAATTTGGCAGGGTGGTTATTCTTAAGATGAAAGTCCATGCTAAAACTATTTCTAAAACATTTATATATTTCTAAGTGTGACATAACCATTTCTAAATCATTAAAAAAAACTAAAAGTGTGACATAACCGTTTCTGAAACATTTAGAAATGTTAAAGGATGACATAAGCTAAACACGTTCTAAAAACTTTGTAAACTATGATTTTTGTAAAATTGTTAAGGATAGAAACTTGTAGTTTGATGGGGATATTACTTTAAAAATGCTTATGCATGATTAGAACGATTTTTTAAATTTTCGAAATTTATATGTGAAAGAACAAAAACCGCTTTAAAATTTCGTTTCTGTGATATTGTTGTTACAGAATCTTGGATAATTCGGAGCTTAGAATTGCGCACGAAGGTTAATTTTAAGTTGCAGTTACTAACTAATTTCGGTTTATGAAAAATTTGAAATTGCAAATGAAAAATTAAATAATCTAAAAACATCTTAATTTGCGATTTATTTGGAATTAATTTTAGATTTTTCTCATCATTTAAGTATCATATTCATCTTATGCTGCATAAGACTGAAATTTTTTCAAAAGGTCTCTTACTAATTTTTTTTATCCGTATGTAAACACCAAACAATTATGAACATTTTAAAACAACGCATGTAAAACACTTTCAAAATATTTTCTATATAATCTATTTAAAATTACAGAATTTTAGAAATAAAAATTTTGAAATATGTTTTTAAAACGCATTTTCTTCTCTTATAATTTTTAACAACATTTTTTCTACAATGTTTTTACTTCGTACGGCAGATTCACAAAGCAATCGAAAACGATTTTAGTTAAAAGTAATGATTTGTGTGTTCAAATAGGGCTGAAATAGTGTTTCACGCATTTGCAGAGTAGAAAAAAAAGAACATAAAAAATACCAGGCTCTTACATGCCACTTGAGTCACTAAAAAGACCCGGATCATAATGTTAAGTCTATGGGGGCGTTCTTTTGAAATTTTTATATTTTTACATAATTTTTTTTCATAGGAGAGCTGAGGACGATCTAGAACTGGGCTAGTTTTTACTTTTCTGATTTTGGTTATACTTTTTTAATATAAGGATAGTTTCAGTTTCAAAACCGGTTCAAACCGGTTCTAAAAGTTAAAGTTTAAAAAAAAAATCTGAAATCAAAATAACTAACCCGGTTGTAGATCGTCCTCAGATATCCCATAGAAAAAAAAATCATGTAAAAATATTAAAATTTCAGCGAGATATTTGAAAAGGACGCCTCCATAGAATTAACATTATCATCCGGGTCATTTTCAGTGAGTAGTGTGGAGCTTTAAGTCAATGAAATCCCAGTAGTGACTGTCGGTAACAATTATAGCCATCTCATGTCATTATTCAACGCCGAAGCACCGAACTACAATGAATTGTCAAAACGTATCGCATAGAGAGACTGCTCCTCTGTCATTAAGACTCCGGGTATATGCTTGTTTTGATCCAGCCAACTGAATTCGACAAATTCTTTTGTAGTTTTCCTTTGTGCCATTTAATGACAACAGAAAGTAGGGAGATGAACAATAGATCATGCGATAAGGAGCTCAATCTTACTTGAAAGAAATATTCCTGTTTTGCAGGACATCAGTCAGCTTCCCGTAAATGCCATTAGACATCAAAAATACCGCGTATCCACAATCAAAAAGCCGACAGTTAGTATGTCCGTGTGTTTGCACCTTAAGCATGCGATATATTCTGACCCAGCCAACGCCGGGAATTTCATATAGTGTGGGGGATAAAATTACCTAATCTTCCGAACCTAATCCTATGTTATCACTTTTAAGGGTTTAAGGCTCCGTTCGGATTGAAATACTCTTCCCTTAAACTGAATTAATTCTTGGAAAAAGTGGGGAAATGTTTTGTATAGGATTCATTTGCGGTTTCTTCATAATAGAAACGAGGGGAATTAACAAAAGAATCGGAAGATAAGCAATCCATACTACTTGACGGAAAGGTTTTTCTTTACACGGACAACCATCCCTTTCCTGCAAAACTCATTAAGATAAAAAAAAAAAAAAAAACACCGCGTCGCCACAACAAAGGAGTCGACACTGAACTTCAAGATGTGGTCAGATGTGTTTGGGCCTTATTACTTTTCTGAACGTTGTTAATCCTGTATGCAGATCATAATTGATGTAATTTTCTGTTATAATAAAATCTTGCAGATATTCTTTTGCCTCTCTAATAAATTTAGATTTGTCGAGGTGTCACTTTTCTTGTGGGTAAACAATATTATTTAACTTAAAAATACTTGGAAATATTAATATTTGAGGTTTTTAAGCATGAATTAATATTATGTAGTAAAACTTTGTCACGTGTAATAAATTAATTATTTTAATCACTTTAAATATTATGATATTATGTATTCCGCGTATGATAATTTTGTTCCTTTAAAGTTTTCGTATTTTTTTAACATTCATGCGTAAAATTTTCGATTTTTTTTTTTTTTTTTTTTTTGTTTTAATACGTAATCTATTAATTCTTATTTTAACACTGTAGCCCAGTCATTTTAGCAAAAATAGGGGAAAAATTAGAACAAAGCTGGATTTTTGCATAGGTGCTAGTTAGGTTATGTAGTTAAACATACTAAAAGTCCCCATCGATCCGATGTGAGCTTTCGCCACCAGGGGGCGCTAAAGAGCTTGAAAATCAGTTTTTTGGGAATATCTCACGAACAATGGAATTTAGAGAAAAAAAGTGAATTACAAAGTTGTAGATAATTTAATTTTCTACAAAAAGTGTCAGTAACATTTGTTTGTCACATTAACCCTTCCCTGTCAAAAATGTAAAAACGTGACCATATTTAAAAATAAAATTATAAAAATTCAAAAAATCTGCTGCTATTTAAAAAAAAAAATTGTAAACAGATCTATAATTCTCACCTTTTTGAATTGGGAAAGTGAATATATAATATACATTTATGCTTATTTCCACACCACCCTTAAGGTAAAACATTTAGTGCGTTTTTTTTTTATTTTTTTTTTTTTTTTGGTTTCCCCCGTCGGCATATTCCCCTTATAGTGATTGGCTTAATCCAATTTAAGTCGTTTAACTGCTTTAGTAGTTCTTTGCACAGCTTCAATTTCTACACTCGATTCAGATTCGTAATTATCTGTATTTATTTCTTTCGTTGCCGTACTGCTTTTAGTATTGTTTGTTTGCCTTTCGATATCATCACTGAATACAGAAGTAGCGCTTCCCTCCTCCCTTGCAGTGGGCAAGATACTGTCAATATTTTCCTCGTCTTCAAATTCAATTTTACTTGCATTGTAAAATGAAACTCCGCAGCAATTTATGAAATATCATAACATTTCAATCCAATTTTTCGGCATCCACATGCTTTTCCAGATCCTTTGGAGCAAGTATAAAATATAGATTCAATAATATCTTTTGGTGCGGGCGGTAAGGTAGCGAGAATTGGAAACAAATTAGGTGCATTTTGCCAGCCCAGTTCTCAGAAAGTAGTTTATTGCTCAATCAGTATTGTACTTGATGATAAATACGTAAACTGTACAATCTAGGCAGGCGGCAAGGATAAAAGTTTTTTTCTTTTTTTCTTTTTTTTTTTTTTACCAATAGCAACTCTTTTCTTGAAACATACATAACGGTACTTTTTCAGAGAAATTTCTGCTTTACTACCGTATAAAGCAAGAAAAATAGTTTTTCCAGCCTCGGAAACTTCAAATTAAGATACTTGATCACTTTTAAAAATGCTGGCAGCTTGTATGTTATAATCTTCTTCCTTCTTCAAAAATTTTGCTAGCGACATTTTACCTTTCCCAAACAATGCTGATGTCGAGTCACAACCTGAAAAAGCGTGAAGGAACAATATATGATCTTTCAGAACAGCATCATTGTTAAAACTGTGCGATAAATACACGGTGATAACAATTCGTCCTCTTTCAGACTTAATAAAAAATATCTCTATCTCTGGAGGTGCAAAATTGTCAACAATACGAGCAAGTCAACATCATCGCCAACAACAGCAGTAAGCGCTCTAGACTTTGCTACTTCAATAACTGTGTTAACAATTAGTGTGTCTGCATCATCTTCTGCTTGTTTCGCTTCGAAACCATTCTCCATAAATTTCTCCATAAGCATAGATATGAGACGTGTCTTACTTTAATGATTAGATTAAAAAATTCTTTTCCGCGATACTTTAGAGCTTTCTTTTTTTCCTTCTGTAAAAAATCTTCGTCTAATGTATCAGAAATAACAAACATTTACCCTTAAATTCAAACAACGGACTGTCATTTCTCAATTTTTCCTTCAATGGATGATTAAATTTTTGCGGATGTTGATCGTTTTTCGGCAATAGATTTATTGTGTTATTTAAGAGAATTCTTTCGTGAATAATTTTTCTTACTCTTTGAATGACCTGTAAATTCATTATTCTTTTTAGCCATTTCTTCAAATATTTTCAACTTAAGGTCATCTCTTTCCGAACTTGCTGTCACAAGCGACTTCAGACCCTTTTTTTCTGTTTTTACAAAATCTTTCGAAGCCCAGTCCTCATCTCATGCAAGATAAACTATTTTGTCAATCTCCATTTTTCGCTCAGAATCAGCAATTAAGAAAGAGTCATTTTAAACTGTCATAAATAATTTAAAACTTTCTACAACATGCGTTGAAAATAAAATTATTTCCTTCCTAAAATCTTAAAAAGAATAAATACTTCGTTCAATAAATTAGGGTCATTTCATACTAGCGAAATGAGCACCAAATAAAAATAAAATATTGAAAAGTACTTGCATGTTGTACATTTCGACAAATGCAAAGAGAGATTGGGCAAAAGAGAGGTATTGGGCAATGACTATTCGTCACCTGAGAATAATAAAGTTCTATCTGTGTTTTTGAATATATGGACTTATCTATATAGTAAGACTCTATTTGTATCTATGAAGGCATTTTTGCATCAAAACGATGTTATATATAATTTACATGTAATATTACGATTATATTACGACATTATTTTAATTCAGAAATGCTTTCATAGATACAAATAGAACATTTCTATATCGATAAGTCGATTTTTTCAAAAACACAGATAGAACCTTATTATTCTCAGGTGACCTATTGCACAAGCGCGCGAAAACGCCATACAAACAATAGGGAAGAGATGAGGGGGGAATCAAAAGTTGTTTAGTACTTGTTCTGCCTCTTCGCCGCATTATGATTGTGCTTGCACATTCTTTTTCAATAATGTTTATTTTATCTTAATTTTTGGCAGGGAAGGGTCGGTGTGACAAAAAAATGTTAATGACACTTTTTGTAGGAAATTAAATTATCTACATTTTTGTAATTGAACTTTTTTGTCTAGATGCCATTGTTCGTGAGGTATTCACAGAAAACAGATTTTCAAGCTCTTTAGCGCCCCCTGGAGGCGAAAGCTCACATCGGATCGATGGGGACTTTTAGTATGTTAAACTACATACCCTAACTAGCACCTATGCAAAAATCCAGCTTTGTTCTAATTTTTTCCGCTATTTGCAAAAAAAGGTGCTAAAATGACTGGACTATGATCTTTTTTTTCTTTTTGTAAAAAAAAAGCAAATCTTTGGAATTTGAAAGTGACAGACGATTTTTGATTTCTAAAATAAGATAATTCCACATGACTGAAATGTGGAAATGTTTTTTTTTTTTTCATTCTTTCTTGAAAAACACAATATTATCTTTAATATCGATTGAAATAAAAAATAATTTCAATTTCAAATCGAAAATAACGGAAAAAACAAAATAACCCATGTGTTTTCCCCCACAAAAATGGAGTAATTTGGTTGCCATCGTTGCGTCGGAGAAATGTGATTAAAATTAGAAAAAAAAATTAATTAAAATTATTTAAAATTTTAAAACTTTAATACCAGTTTTGAAATCTGTAGGACAGTTGATATTAGTTCCACCGTCAAACTTTCCATATATTTGCAGAAATGTCTGAGAAACCTAGTCAGTTGTTTCATAAATTAGCTTCATTACAATTTTTAATATATAATGCAGATAAATCGAATGAATTATTTAAAATATAAAATATTTAAGGAGATCTATAAAAGATTCTTAGACTATAAAGCACGATTAAAATATATATAAATTCTTAATAAACTCAGTTTAGAAAAATAAATCAATCACAGCAAATAGCTATGTCTAAGTAAACAAACATATGCACTTAAGGAAATCCAATCCAATTTTCCCAGTTAAGTCAGTCCCGTTTTCAAATCAATTAGATTAGAAAATCTAAATTAGCTTGAAATGTAAAAGTGAAATAATCAAAGCAGAAATGAATCGCAGTGTTTACGTCTCAGATATTAATCTTTTTGAGAATTTATTCTCTGTGCTTATTCATGTTTAAATTAATTATAAAATTACAGTCCTTTCAGAAAATTGTTTAATATTTAAACAAGTTGGAAATTGCACGTGAAGCGTAGCAAATGAGGTGCGTTCGTACGATAACGAACTTTTAAAAATATTCATATCTTGCTGATATAGCAGAGCGTACTTCGGATACAGTATAGTAGTCGAAATCTTTGTGTTTTTGTAAATATGCAGGAAGTAATTTTTATTGCACCTCAGTAATGTATATCTTATTCATAAATGTGAAATAGTTGAATATAATTAAACCACGCCCCAAACAATGTTTCCTCGTATAGCATTATGTAGTGGAATACTTTTGTGTGGCCCTGTAATTTAATAATAAAAATTCTTTGCATCACAGATTGTACAGAATGCATATTTGTACACACAGTTTGTACACACAGTATATACTTCACAGATTCATGCCAATTCTATTATGTTCGAATGAGTATAACATCATTAAAATGCATTTGAAAAAATTTCCCATCGACCGTAATGTAATGGAATACTTTTGATTGTCCCTGTAAATGATCTATGCATCCGACTTTCATAACATTTGAAATGACTCGATAAAATTATGTAATAATTATATGTTTTAAATTTCAAACGATTCGGTTGGGTAGTTTTTGCGTTGTTATATGCGGACGGACAGACAGACAGACAGACAGACGGACAGACGGACGGACTGAGCGACAACAATAGGTGCTACGTATTTACATAATTACGAACGCACCTAAAAAAGGAATGTTTGTATTACAGAGTTGTGCGGGAGTTAGTTAAAAATACATCATGAACAATCATAAACTAGAAAAAGAAAACTTAAAAGAAATGTATTGATTTTTAATTACATTATTAGCTGTATGGTAAATTATCATTTAAAAGCAACTTTTTTGTTACTGAATAATACAATTCAATAGAATTATTACAAACTAAAGTACTTCCACGCATGCGTCTAATACACTGCCTCATATTAGCTCCTCATACAACGTCACATTATCACCATACACTGTCTCTTAATTTGATGACTTGTAATTCAGACTATGTTCAAGATATTCTAAATATTAAAAAGTATCAAAGCACACCATTCCTTATTTTAAAAGAGCTAGTAATTTTTTTACCAGATTTTTTATTTAAGTTTTCCTCCTTAAAACTTTCAGAGTAAAAGCACTTCATATCTGTGAGTGTTGTTATATAATGAATATATTTATCAATTTTTCTCTTTCAATTTACAGTTCCTTCCTGTTAAATGCAAGCAAATGTTGCATAGCGTATTTAATAGTCTTAGATCGGAAGGCGGCAATAATCTTATCAAATTCACGGATGAAATTCTAGAATTAGTTAAATCTCCATTCGCGTCTATTAAAACGCAGTCTGTCTGCCTAGACATATTTTGTTGGAAAGCACTTGAAAACCCGATTTTAGCGGTTGTCTCATGGGTTTACTATTGTGTTTTATTGCTCGAAATTCCACGTTTTTATATCACTTAATGGTAAACTTATGAGTCAACCATTAAAATCGGATTTTCAGGTATTTCCCACCAAGATATGACTTGGCAGACCGATTGCGTTTTACTCAGTGAATCGAGATTTAACTAATACTAGAATTTCATCCGTGAACTCTATAAGGTGATTGTCTGAGTTTTCGCCTCCCGGTTTGTCTGTAAGATAATTATATTTCTATAAAACTCGGTAATTTTTATTATGCTTTATTGGGAGGGGAAAAAGTGTTGGGGTTTTTTGTTGGGAGGGGAAAGAGTGTGACTTATGTTGCCCCGACTGATTTTATTACATGTCGGTACTCAATTATGACGCAATCAAGCCCCATCATTTGAATAATTTTCTTACGCCTGAATATCGACTGTCGCCGATGGATTTTTTTCAGCGTTTATATATTGCTCCTTTATTTTTCAAAGCAGAATAATTTAAAACCATTCTTAGAATTCTTTAACAACAAAAAATAAAGTCGACCATTAATTTAAAAATATCATTATTATCTAAATTCAAGAGATAATAAAAAAAATTCCCCTATATCATCCGCAATTATCGTATTATGTATTGAGACACCGGAGAGTCAATCCTAAAGTGTGACCAGTGTGATTCTGCTAAATTGATCTTTGTAGCACTTTGAAACAAAATTGAAAAGCCGGTGAAATAGCATAAAAAAACTCCCGATAAAACGCAATTAAATGTTACTGAGGAGTGTACATGGCGCTTATTGTAAAATATGATATGCATAGAATTTACTACTCACGAAAGAATATCTTCACAGAACAATAATTGAATTATTTAAGCCTATGAACAATAATTTCTGGAAGTACGCTTTCATTTGTGGTATGCATTTTTAAACTGAACTACAGTAGAACCTTGATTAACCAACATATTTCATAATTAAGAGAAGCTAAACATATAACAGAAAAATTTAACAATAAATTCTATTTTATTTAATGAAAGAATGTCTTGTTAAACAAAGAAAATATTGCTATCTCAATTTTCTGGAATGAATTTAGAATAGGTGAATTAAAAATTTTTTTTGAGAGTTAACTCGAGTAACTTCTAGCATGCTATGTCGCATACATACGTATACACACATATATACAAATCATACATAGGACTGCACAAAAATATCAGACTTTTTCCTTCAATTACAGATGCTAATTGTTGAAATTTAATATTTGTATACATTATAGATCGGAAGGCTACTGCACAGACACTCGCCTTAACAAGTCACGGATGAAAATCTAGCATTAGTTAAATCTCGGTTCACATATTCAAACGCAATCGGCCTGCCAAACTATACTTTGGTGGAAAACCCACCAAAATCCAATTTTAGCGATTAATTCATAGATTTACAATTATGTTTTCCTGATCTCAATCCTCCATGTTTGCATACTTTTGGGTGCAGGAAAGCACAATGTTACACCTACGAGTCAACCGTTAAAATCGCGTTTTCAGGTGTTTTTCACCAAGATAGGATTTGGCAGACCGATTGAATTTTAATATGCGAATCGAGATTTAACTATTGCTAGAATTTCATCAATGAACTCGGAGAGGTAATTGTCTGTATTGCTGCCTCCCGGACTATTATTGATTTTTTAAATTGTTTATTAAGACTTCATTTTTTATCTTAATCAATTGTAAAGTTTTGTTACAAAATTCTGAATTCGTTGGAAAGTGTTACATAATCTATGCTGTACGCATGATTATTCGTTTTTGTGCTAATTATATATTTTATATATATTAAAATTAAAGTTCTAAGAAAATAAGTAATACAAAAATGTATAATATTCAATAATTATTATTTTTTCATTTTTTTATATTACATTAAATGTAATAAAACATATCTCAGCATTCTAATTTTATTTGTTTTTACATAAGTGCAATTTTTTTAATTATTTTAATTACGCTTAATTATATGAGAATGGAAATGAAATATGCATAAAATCAAAATTAATAGAAACAAATCTTTTTTGAGTGCTTAATTTTAAGTAGTTCTGTACTTAAAATAGAATTTGTTTCGTAATACTTGCATTATTTTTGTTTTGTAAATTCATTTTTAAACATAAAAAATTAACATTATTTCATAACAAAAATAATTAATTCCATCTTAAAAAAATAGAAATTAATGACATAATATTTTAATACATGGTTTTTAGATATTTGTAATTAGAAAATTATTAATATGAAAGATGTAAAAACTTTTGTTGAATAAATACATTTTTACTTACCCATCATACGTAGTATAGGGTAAGTCTTGCAATCGTTTTGAAAATCGAAAAATTTTTTTTGACGGATTTACACGTTTTAGATAGTAGAGATTCCGAAAAACATATTTTTAGAAAAAAAATTTTGCCGTCCGTCTGTCTGTCTGTCTGTCTGTCCGTCTGTCTGTCTGTCTGTCTGTCTCTCTGTCTGTCTGTAAACGCTCTATCTCCCGAACAAATTGAGATAGAGACTTGAAATTTTGTATGTAGTTAGTATGTAAGAATGGGACGAACCCTATTTAATATCAGCAACCTCGATTATCCGAAACTATTTTTTTCGGACTCTCGAAAAATTCGTTCTGATGAAAGGTATGTAAAAATTTTCGAATTTTTTTGTTCTAAGGAACGGACGTAAAAGGCAATAAAATAACGCACATTTTGCATATAGAACGAAGTCGTTCGGATTATTAGTTGCCGAGATATTTGTAATCCTGTTTTCCACATTCTTCGATTTTTCATGACCCTGTATTTCATTCAAATTTCAATTCAGAAGTATATTTTGATTAGAAATGAGACGCTTAATTCGACGCAGTTAATTGTTAGTTAATAGAATTATTACTTTTGGAGTTATAAGGATGTTTCTCTTACGCAGCTCGGTACTACTTGAGTAGTTTGGCGTTTTATATAATTTGTCGAAATTGGTACATCAGCAGTCTTTAAGCAGCATTACTATTACCAGCAATACTATGTATATTAACAATATTTAAATTTTGTTTATGAATTGCAATGCTTTGTATAAATAGTTTCACATGTTTTATTTTCATATACATATCCATTATGGGTAAGTATTACGGTGGCCCCCAACGACTAGTTTTAATTTGAAATTAGCATATTAATTTGATTTTTAAGATAAAAGTTTTTTCTGATATTCACATAAATTGTAAAAACATACATATTTCTTAATTATTAAATCATGTGAATCAGCTAAAAAGATTTCTAAAGTATGAAGTTGCTGTTTTGTTAAGAATTAATATTTTTATAGATTATTAGGTGCGTTCGAAATTAATAAGTATCATCCATAGTCGTCGTTCAGTCCGTCCGTCTGTCCATCCGCCTGTCTGTCCCCACATAACAGAGCAAAAACTATCTAACTGAGTACTTCGAAATTCAAAATATATAATTGTTGCATAATTATGTCAAGTCATTTGATATTTTATGAAAATCGGATGTATAGTTTAAGTACAGGGAACAATCAACAACATTCCGTTACATTACTGTCATTGGGAAAAATTGTTTCAAGTGAATTTTAATAATGTTATACTCCTTTCGACATCATAGATTTGATATGCATCTATAAAGTATATACAACACAGTAAAATAAATCTGTAATCTTACAGGTGTAAAGTTGCTGATATATGTATGCTTATTAACATTTTACCTGTACACTGTACAATAAAATATGTAAATCTACAAAACTAATTTTTGTAAAGTTACAGAAATCTGTAAACGACTCTACTAAAATTACAGTTATCTTACTTAAATTTTATCTGTAACCGGGTTTGCCATTACATTAAAAATTCTAGGAATCCCAGTTTCCTAAAAAAATTCTTAGTAACTTTACAGATTTTTGGATTTTCAGTGCAAATCTGTATCTGTTACATAAATTTTTGGCATTACATAAAATGTACTTACGTAAAAACTTTTAGTAACTTTATAGATTTTTTTACAGTGTATAATATACATTCTGCACAACATGTGGTGTAAAGAATATTTGTTATTCATTTACAGGGTTACACAAAAGTATTCCCTTACACAATGGTATACAAGGGGAATGATAGTTTCAAGTGAATCTTAATGATGTTACACTCCTTCGGAATAAATTTTATATGCATATAAGAAGTATATAATATAATATACATTCTGCACAGTATGTGATGATCAAAATATTTGTTATTCATTTACTGGGCTAAACAAAAGTATTCCATTACACAATGGTACAGGAGGAACACTATTTGGAGCGCGTTTTAATACTGTTAAAATATGTCACATTTATGAAATTAATGTACGTTGCTGAAGTTTGCTACAAGTTACTTCCTGTATAATAGGAAGAAGATAGTATTTACAAAGGCACACAAAAGATTTCGGACATTATACTGTATCTGATGTACTGTATACTATTACACCAGGATTTGAATATTTTAAAACATTTATGTTAGTACGAACGCACCTTATTTGCTACGTTTAACAAACAATTTCCAAATTGTTTACTTTAATTAAATTGGGTTTATTATATGTAGTTAGGTAATTTTGTATTCGAATTATTCTAATTTCCTGATTAACTAGAATAATGAATTTGTGTGAACAAGTATATTTCAATGACAATATAAAATTTTAAGTAATTTTAAAATCCATTATAGATCCATAAATTATTTTTCAATGTCTGTTAACACTTAACCCGTTCTAAGGGGATAATTTGCTAAATATCTTTTATGGTTACAATAGTTTACCTGTTGTAGAAATAATGAAGTTAATTCCGCGCCAGAATATGATAATATGATGCAAAACTACAACAACGAAATATTTCAATATCTAAAAATAAAAAAATGCAAATTAAAATTAAGATTGTACTAATTGAAAAAACAAATCTTTTATTAATTAATAGATTAATATTAATTAAACTGTTCATTAAAAGCTAAATAAACAATTTTAATATCCTTAATTGTGTATTTTTGAAACAAAAATTATTGCAATCATGAATTTAGGTTTTATTTCGATACATAAATATAAATATTGAATATTTAAAGGAGGTTGTTAAAAAATTGCTATTATGCATATAATACCTATTATTATACAATAGAACCTCCTGGAACGTTTGTGATTGAGTGTCCTAATAAAAGCACTCTGGTGTTTTGAGTGAGATCGCAATGTTCTAACATGCACTGTTAAACTAATGGTGACACATTGCGCCTTTTAGAGGTGAAAGGCTTGTCTCACTTGTGACACCCCTAAAGGAGCCAGAATGACATCTTTAATTAGGGTGAAAAGATGGCACCCTTAATCCAGAGTGTCCAATAATAAAAAATTAAAAAGTATACAAACCGACTTTTGGCCGTCGAAGGATTCGAACTCACAACGTCTGATTACAAGCTCAGCGGTCTAACCGCTCGGCCATCGAGCTCATCTTCATTCACTCATAGGCATAGATTTTTCTTGCCGTCATAGAAAACAGAAAGACACACGTCACAGCGCATGCGCATGGTTCCAGTCACCCGATGAGGTGCCACATTGCTGTCAATACGAAGTGCATGGCACCTTATATAGCTCCAATCACTCAGTAAGAGTCCTGTCGTCACTGCAACCACATATCCAAGCCCCTATGGCACCCTAGGGTTCCAAATGCCTCGGGTTCCAATGGACACTAGGGCCTTTTCACCTCCGGGTCCCAAATGGCACCGGTTTCTCACCTTCACTTTTAACAGTGTGTGTGGCCCCCTCGATCTACAGTTAACTGCGGTTTTTCGAGTTTTTATGCAAATTTCTAGCTCCAACTCCAGTTTGCAAAGTATAAAAGCTGTAAGTTGTGAGTTGGAGTGTGTGTATTGTGGTGAGTTGGGAATAGCCTCCAGCGACGAGTAGTAGAGCTGACGGGTTACTAATGAAAGTAGAGAGCCTCAGCACAGGAGTTCGGTAAGAGTTATTTCAGATTAATTTTGCACTGTGGCTGTTTGAAATAAAGATATTTGTGCAGCCACGGGCTGTTTATTTACAGGTTAGTAAAAGTAATCCGCGACCTGAAGAGAAGTGCCGAATTAGTGATTTGAGCCAGACTTAATTTTAATGTGAGTAAAAGCTAACGTTTATTCTCATAGTAGTGTGTTTAACTGTCAAAAATACAGAACTTTGCTCCACTCCCATTTTCCCAATTACAGTAAATAAAAGTTTTGCATTTTTAATTCTACTCAGAATATGTCTTCATTAGACCGAAACGTCACACGGTCATCTGTAAACAACGACAACCTCCAAATACCAACCACGCATTCAAAGAAACAAACACGTTCCATGGCATTAACATTAGTACAAACCTCTAAATAAGGAATGCTGAATAACGGCCGCTAAAAAGTCATGAGAAAAAAGTATAACAGCTTCTGGTACAGTTTCATATTTATTTAGAAACTGGAATCTAAGACATAGTCAACAAAATTTATTTAAAATATCAACGAAATGCCACTTAATTTCTTATAAACGTAATACTTAAAAAGAAACTAGACATAGAAAATGAATTGAATGAATGAAGACACTAATAATGACGGGGAAAATAAGATATATTCTTAGAATGGCAGGCATACCTAACACGAAGGCCAATAAGTTTGTACGTTTGAAAAAGATTTAGCAAATTCTGGAATGTTTGATTAATACAGCAAATAGTGGAAGATAGGAGAGAGGAAAAGAAAAATAATGTGCATTGTAAAAAAAAAAAAAAAAAAAAAAAAAAATTGTAATTCTACACATGCAAAGTTGGCAAAATCTGTATACTTACTAACATTTTATCTGTGCACTGTACAAGAAATTTTGTAAATCTACAAAACTAATTTCTATAAGGCTACAGAAATCTGTAACTTTACAAACGAATCTACTAAAATTAGAGTTATCTTACTAAAATTTTATCAGTAACCTAGGTTGCTGTTACATAAAAAATTCTAGGAATTCCAGTATCCTAAAAAAGTCTTTTTAAGCTTACAAATTTTTAAATTTTCAGTGTAAGTCTGTATCTATTACATGACATTTCGCTGTTGCCGTTACATAAAAAAGTTCTAGGATTCCCAGTTTCCTAGAAAACTTTCAGTAACTTCACAAAATTTTTTTATAGTGTACTTTCTAAAATTTTATCTGTTCACTGTACAAGAAATGATGCAAATCTACAAAAGTAATTTCTATAAAGCTACAGAAATCTGTAATTTTACAAACGAATCTACAAAAATTACAGTTATTTTACTAATATATTATCTGTAACCTGGGTTGCAATCATATAAAAAATTCCAGGACTTCCAGTTTCCTAAAAAATTTTCAGTAACCTTACAGATTTTTATTTTTTATTTTTAGGTTAAATCTGTATCTGTTACATGAATGTTTGCTATTGCCGTTACATAAAATGGTCTAGGAATAGCAGTTTCCTAAAAAACTTTTAGTATATCTACAGATTTTTTCTACAGTGTGGAATACAAAGTGGAAGAGATTATAGAATCACCCAAAATTTCCAATATTAACACATGTAAAAAAAATTTAACGAACTTTCGTGAAATTCAAGATTTTGCATTAAATATAATGATGGTGCGTTGTGCAGCAAAACAACTCATAACATTATTTTTTTTCGAACAAAGTATTATGGAATTGTTTATTTTATTAATTTTTTAAGCAACTATAAATAACAAATATTTTTAATGCATTAGAAAAATGAGTATTGATAAAATAATACTATTTCTATTTGAATCTATGTGAATATAACTTTTAAAAAAATGAAACCTCCAAATAACACCCTATTCAAGAGCGGTCACTTTTCAAACGTTCCGCTGGTAACAGTTATTCGAAGTTTACAGAAACAGTTATTTGAAACAGTTATTCACTGGTATCAGTTTATACTGTATTTATTTATATTATTTTTAGGAATATTTCCAATCATAATTTTTATTTATTGCCATGCATTCTGAGTTTGTTTTTAATATGGAATTCGGGTATCGTGGGATACAAAACATATGCGATTTTTTTTTTAGATTGCCACTAATACACTAAAAAGCATTTTTATATGAAAAATATCAATATTAAATTTAAATAACGGTAACAAATTTATTGAAATCGAAACTTTGGTTTTAGGCATATTCCAGGTGGTGACAGCCGTAGAAATAGCCACAGACTGCTACTTGCAGCACTTTTTTTATACTAATAATTTCAGAGTAGTGTCTCTTAAATTTGTGTTTTATTCGTATAATTTTATTCATTTAATTAAGAAGCTTTATTATCAAAATGGAATATTATCTGGGAAAAAACACTGAATGATTGACATTGTTTTAAATTCAAAATGGACTCATCTTTTGTAATTGAGGTACATGCAGCAGAGATTGATTTAAAAAAACTGATGCTAGAAAATTATTTTAAAACCATAAAAATAAGTAAATATGGTTACAGTTTTCAAGCAAAGGAAGGAATTTAGAATAAAATAAATTTTGTAAAATAAAAACATTCGAATTGCTGTGGCATTTCGATATTAGCTTTAAAAATGAAATAGCTTTAAGAAAAATTTTTTGGAAGTGAAAATAATTTTTAGATTAGAAATTGGAATAAGAATAGTATAATATGCATTTAAAAAAAAGAGATTAAATAGAATTATTTAATAAGATATTATTAAGGGGTAGGGAAGAAGTGTATGGGAAGTGTAGATACAGGTAACTAGCAGAAAAATTCGTCAATAAAGGTTTGGAATAAATATTATACTTATATATTATTCATAAATATTTCTTGCATACGTTTCCTTTATAAATCCTTTCCTTATATTAAATATATTTTAATGTTTAAATAAAAGCAACTTAATCTTATTTTAAATTTGTAGAGTTAAAAAAGTTTAATTATAGTTGATTTTTTATAGCGATTCGAAATGCTAAAAATTTGCTCTAACGCAAACCATATCTTTTTAAATTTTCCTTTAGTTTTAAGCATTTTTTACGAGTTTCACATCTTAATTCGAAATAGTTTATTATTAAAAATAATGTTAATAATTAAGGATTAATTTTTTCACTCGACAATAAATTTTGTATTCACAACAAATCTCTATTTTCCATTATTTGAAAACATAAATAATAATTTATAACATATTCAGAAAAGACAACCACAAAAAAATTAGGATTTAAAAATAGTTTTTTCTGGGAAAGGTTAAATAATAAATTCCTAAAGAAAGTAATATTGTTTAGTTTTAAGAGGATTAGAAAACAGAAATCTCTGAAGGACTTAAATAAATAAGAACGTTACCATCAATACGGTGTCCCATTTTTCCGCAAAGAATTATTTAGATTAAGTAATTAGATAGATTTTGAGTAGAAACAAAATTATAGAGATAATAACCACTTTTGAAAGGTTAATTTTATTCGGTAAATATTGCAAAACATGAGGCGTTAGTAAAATTCTTTCCATTTATTACCTCAATTTCCAAATTGTAATTTTTTTAAAAGTTTGAATAGCAATTGCATTTGTTAAAGAGATCTACAAGACGATTAATGTTTTAAAATGGTACTGGTTATAGCTGAAAATTTTAGGAACGTGGTAAGCAGTGTTGCTAGTGGACTACTTTTTAAAAATTGTTTTATCTTGGGTGACAGCTCTAAAATATGGAGCCAAACAATAATTTTGAGTTTAAAAAAGAAGTATCCCACTGGCAGCACTAGAGGTAATATTTAAGATTTCCTTGATGAAAAATCATATATTGTCACAAATATATTTATTGATGTTTTATATGTATTCAGTAATCAATTTTAACTCTCTTTAATCGCAAGCTAGTACCGATCGGATAGTTACTAACCTCCCGACTTTTTAATTCTACAATTAATGTATTTAAAAGTATGCTTTATTTAATCATACACATTTTGGTAAAATCCAAAGCGATTATTTCTATATACAGACAGTGGTATTTAACTCTGGAATGTGAATACAATATCGGTTCAACCGGTAGAGTTGAACACAAAAAGGCCATGTGAATTTCTTGAACATAGCGCTAAATGCTGCCTCACCGATACCTAAATACAAGTCTTGAACGCTGACACAAAAATGGCGGCTACTTGTAGGCAGTTTTTTTTAAACGCTTTTGTACTGTCCTTTATATTTAGACATTTTTTTCCAAAGACATTTTTTATTTATTTAATCTTATAAACCCCATCTCGGTAAAAAAAAAAAACTTAAAAATTATTTGTTCTTAAATTTAAGAGGCCGTACAAAATCTGAGGATAATCCGCGTACGACAACAGCCATTTTTTGTGTCAGCGTTCAGGCCTGGAATTTGTGGGGTGGTGGCTGCCTTCAAATGAGAGGTTCAAGGCTGCTCTCGTATCGATCTGATCATTTGGAATCCCCTTAAAAGTCAAACGATGAAGGAACAGGTGATATTGGCAAAAAGTTTTATATTAATCATTTCGTCGTCAAATATTTTATGTCAAGGTCTTACCTGTTTTTAAGATTTCGTTTATGAAGGATCATATACTGTCGCAAATATATCTATAGATGTTTTATATGTACTCAGTAACCATTTTAACTCTCTTTAACCGCAAACTAGTGACGATCGGATAGTTGCTAACCTCAATGATTTTATGAATATGTATAAAATCTATGTATGAATAACACAATGATTTTACGAATATGTAATTTTTTGCACAAAAACCGCTCAGCGCCGAGGCTTGCATCAGTGATTCCCATCGTACAAGACCCATCTTTAAGTAAAGAAAAAAAATCGCTGACCATCTTTAATTAAAAAATTTCCTTTTCATAACCCACCTTATAAAATATCCAGACAGAAATTATTGCATGACCTCTTAAGGGATCAAATATTCTTTTCTATGGAGGTTATACTGTCTATAAAAACAACAAGGGGTAATCTCAATGTGTTTAAGCCAAATAGTAATTTAAACAACACACAAAGTACAAAGTTAATGAAAAGTGCGTTTAATTATTAACAAATCATTGCTGCATAATCAGCGAGGTTTCTGACACTGGTATTAACCGATGAGTGCATCAATATCAGCGTTAAATTTTGTTTATGAAATAACTTTATACACGCAGTTTGTTTCCATATTTCCGTATCTATTGAAAATAAAATTATTAAAATATTAGAGGTAGTAGACATAAAGATAAACTATGCAAGAAAACTATAGCGATTACTCTGAATCACATAGTTTTTGAGATAAGCGCATTTTTTCGTTGAACTCAAATTTCGATTTTCGGTCATTCAGCAAAGTTATTGTGGAGCGCTGGAGATATTTATCGTAGCAGTATTAATATCAGAGCAATATTGATAACGATTTTTAAATAATCGTCAGAATTTAGCTGAGCTATTAGTTCTTAAAGACACAGACGATTTGAATATAATTAATGACAGGAGCAGCATACTCTATGTACCATCACCTTTTAAACCCTAGATAAAAACTTTTAATTATGGCCATTAGGAATTAGAGAAAGGCTAATTCCTAAACCGTTAGCCATAGATATATAGCTCCAGTTACAAAAGTGTTCCAGTTACAGAAATATTTTAAAAGCGATTTGGGCCAATAAAAAAAATTCTTAAAAATTACGAAATTTAAATTGTTATACGGTCCCCAGGTCCTGTAAGTCATTCTTAGTAAATTTTTCTTATTACACTAACATGTAACACAAAAAAGTGTATCATATAGCACTAAAATTGACCGAGTTGTGAACTTTTAAAAATGCATGTATTATACCACTTTCTTGCTTTGAAAAAAAAAAAATGAGTTCTATCATGATTTGAGGGATTATACGTCAAGTGCTTAAAGAATTCGAACATCTTATTTCATGTGTATTTGCGCTTTAAAACAATCGTTAAGATTGAGTTAAATTTTATTAAGTTTTAGACTGGCTGATGATTTCTGTTTGCAAAAATTATGTTACTTTTATAATTTTTGTTTTTATTTAACTTCGACGATCGTATGTTTTTTTTTCAGCTCAGAGTCGCTTTCAAATATCCGATCGAGATTAAAATTTCAAGCTGACGTAAATCCGATTTCAATCTAATATTATTATGATTTTCGGTGGTTACCATTTATACATTTTTCACAGGATAACAGAGAAAAATCGGATAGATTACCGCCAAGAAATTTAAGAAAAAGTTTTAGATTGGAAAAAACTAGATGACGATGTTTGTGTTTTTTAAGTTTTATGTATTCTTTATCGTTGAAACAGAAAATTACCTTATATTTAAACAACCGTATCAGGATTTTTCGGAAACTATAAATTGTCATAATTTAAAAAAAAAATGGATACTATAAAATAAAGAAGATGGCTATGTTTTTTCCTTTTGATATTTGATTTTGTATACTTTTTAGCTCTGAATCTCAAAATGAATTCATTTTATGGTCATCACATCAGAATTTTTTTTGTAAATCGTAAATGTCAAAGTTAAAATATTGCGAAAATTTAATACTATGAAAAATATGTAAAACTTTTTATTAAATTAAATTTTATTTAATTCAAGAAAAATTCAGTTTTTGGCTTATACTGGGATTTTTACAGCTAAACAGTTACGCGATGGGTTTATCCGATGTTGTGGGGGAGGGTGTTTAAACTTTTTAACTTGGTATTTTACAATTTGCAATATATCCTGACGCGGTGGTAAAAAGTGAAGGTCATTTTCGGCTTGAAAGATAAAATATACAAAAAATAATTATGAAAAGTTAAAAACATGTCTATTCAAATCAAATTTTCGCTATATTTTTTTACTTTAAAATTTAGGAATTACAAAGAAACATTATGAGGTAAAAAAAAAAAAAATAAAATAAAGGTCAATTTCAGATTCCGCGACACAGAACATAAAAAATTCAATTATCAAAAGATGAAAAACATGACGTAATCCAACTTTTGCAGGCTAGTGTTATCTAACAACATTTAAAAATATGTATCACTATGTAGGCAGTTAATTTTCAACATTTTATTTAACAAAAGTTCTATTTTTTTATATGATTATTAAAAATTACATAGTTTGCATTCATATGTCATAATGATTAAAGATTTCAAATTTATATTTGCAATGTTAATTTTTCTCTCAACTATTTTTTTTCTAGTATATCTGACGAAACTACATTTCTAATAAATTTGTGAATGACCCCTAATAAGCAAGAAAAATATGCTCCAACTTTAAACAGCTATTACTCGTTTAATTTTAATCATTGAATAAAGGGATAAAAACTTAAATTTCGTAATTTTTTAAGAAATGTTTTTATTAACTTAAATCAATTTTAATTTTTTTTTACCTCATTTAAAACCTTTTTATAATAGGAACTATATGTATATAACTAACGTTTTAGGAATTAGCCATTGGCCACCATCGAGAGTGGACATCCTGTATACACTATATTGCCATTGATTATGGGACACTTGCGATTTTAGACATTTTACTAAATATCTAGAAAAATACATGAGGAATCATCTCGAAACTCTTAGTGTATAAATATAATAGTATAAGTCATACATCTCCGTGAAGATTTTTTACCGAAACTCCATAGGGGACCGTCAACAAATTAAAAAAGAATGAATATCTTTTGATTAACCCTGTCAAAACTAATGTAGTAAAAGCGCTCAAACTCTAGATTATGATTGAATGCCTTATTGTAATACATTGTGTTCATTTTTATGCAAATAGCATGCATACTCGCAGAGTAATTAAGGTTTTTATAAAAATGATCCCAAATTTTTCCAAATTTTTTCCTTATAATTTTCGGAGTTCTTAATATAAAATATTATTTTTTTCAGAAAATATGACAAACAACATTGCACACAGTACCCTGTAATCAGAATTAAAAAATAATGAAAACTGTATAAAAAATGAGTTGTTTTACTAAATAATTTTTTACTGCGCATGCGTCAACGATATCAAAATTTCATTTGCATATTATGTTAGCTAAATGTATAGAGCAACTTTTGTGAAAGTCACAAAATCCTAACTTGAAAATTCTGACAATAATCGTCAATTGAATAAGTCGAAAATCCGCTATTCTCAAAATGAAGCAAAAATAAGAGGGGTTGTATCCATATATTCATTGATTAGTGTCAATATAGAATACACAATATGGGATGTACTACTGCATTTGGATAAAATCCCTCATTTTTTTGCTTCATTTTGGAAACAACGGATTTTGTCCTTTTTCTATAGACGATTACTTTCAGAATTTTCAAGCTATGATTTTGAGACTTTTACAAAAGTTGCTCTATACATTTAGCTAACATAATATGCAAATGAAATTTTGATATCTTTGACGCATGCGCAGTAAAAAATTATATAGTAAACCTACTCATTTTTCATACAATTTTTATTATTTTTTAATTCTGATTACAGGGTACTGTGTGCAATGGTGTTTGTCATATTTTCTGAAAAAAATATTATTTTATTTTAAGAACTCTGAAAATTATAATGGAAAAACTTGGAAAAATTTGGGATCATTTTTATAAAAACCTTAATTACTCTGCGTGTGTGCATGCTATTTGCATAAAAATGAACACAGTGTATTACAATAAGGCATTCAATCATAATCTAGAGTTTGAGCGCTTTTGCTACATTAGTTTTGATAGGGTTATTCAAAAGATATTCATTCTTTTTTAATTTGTTGACGGTCCCCTATGGCGTTTCGGTAAAAAATCTTCACGGAGATGTATGACGTATACTATTATATTTATACACTAAGAGTTTCGAGATGATTTCTCATGTATTTTTCTAGATATTTAGTAAAATGTCTAAAATCGCAAGTGTCCCATAATCAATGGCAATATAGTGTATTCGTGTAATGCAATGCCCTATAGAAGTAAAAAGGCAATAAACGTTATTAACGTTAACAAAATTGTTAAAAACGGATTAATTTAATTAAAATTGATCATATATATACTATGAGTTTTGCGACTAGTTTGCATCGAGTGGATTTCTCAATACACCTTCCGTGTCTTTAAAAGTTAATTAAAATCCTATCTGGAAAAATGCGGGGCAGACCAAGGCGGTGTTGCAAAATTTGCGACCTTATTTGAAGCGCGCTTAATACAATGCCAAGTTTGTCAAAGGATTTGATATAGCTTAACTGCAAAAAAAAAAAAAAAAAAAAAAAAAAAAAAAAAAAAAATTCGTGTGGCACTCGGGGACTGCCGCGGTAAAGCTATTGCATAGCAATTTCTATCAACTTATGCAATTATAATTATTTATTTATTTATTATTTATGCAGTTTTTTTTGTCTTTGATATTAATTCAAGTTAAACATTTTGAGCGTGATGACCGATAACAATTTTTTTTCTTGTATTGAACAAATGAGAAGTTAATATCGTTTAAAATATTTTTATTATCTTACAATATATGTATAAGGTAGTAGGTTAATCAGGAATTTTTATCATTGAAACTATCCGTTTATGGTAGCTGAAATAAAAAAACATAAGTTTAAGACTTGATATTCTCAAAATATCTGAAAACTACCGCGTCAATGTCTGCCGAAGTCTACGGAGGGATACCGTGCCGAAGTCTGCCAAACTGAAGCGACGTTAGCCGGAGTGTTAGGTTTTTTTCTCGTTACAGAATTTCTAGATTCTTTCGCCGCGCTCAAAGCCCGAGATAAAAGCTATGCAATACCTTAATAAATTACAAACAAAATTTGGCCGCGCTACGAAAATTAGATCGCGAGTTATAAGCATTTTAAATTTTCCGAAACTCACCCTGGGGGTCTCCTGTCACCAAAAATTAACACTGTCTCATAATAAATTACCAAACAAAATTCGGCCGCACTACGAAAATTAGATCGTGAGTTATAGGCATTTTAAATTTTTCGACCCTCACCATGGGGGATCTCCTGTCACCAAAAATTAACACTGTCTCATAATAAATTACCAAACAAAATTTGGCCGCGCTACGAAAATTGATCGCGATTTATAAACATTTTAAATTTTTCGACCCTCACCGTGGGGGGGGGGTCTTCTGTCACCAAAAATGAACAATCTCTCATAATAAATTACCAAACAAAATTTGGCCGCGCTACGAAAATTAGATCGCGAGTTATAAGCATTTTAAATTTTTCGACCCTCACCGTGGGGGGTCTCCTGTCACCAAAATAACACTGTCCCATAATAAATTACCAAACAAAATTTGGCCGCGCTACGAAAATTAGATCGCGAGTTATAAGCATTTTAAATTTTTCGACCGTAACCGTGGGCGGGGGGGGGTCTCCTGTCACCAAAAGTAACACTGTCTCATTGTAAATTACCAAACAAAATTTGGCCGCACTACGAAAATTAGATCGCGAGTTATAAGCAATTAAAAATTTTCGACCCTCTCCTTGGGGGATCTCCTGCCACTAAATATTAACACATTCTCATAATAAATTATCAAACAAAATTTGGCCGCGCTGCGAAAATTAGATCGCGAGTTATAAGCATTTTAAAATTTTCGACCCTCACCATGGGGGGGGGGCGGTCTCCTTTCACCAAAAATCAACACTGTCTCATAATAAATTACCAAACAAAATTTGGCCGCGCTACGAAAATTAGATCGCGAGTTATAAGCATTTAAATTTTTCGATCCTCACCATTGGGCGGGTCTCCACTCACCAAAAGCTACATTATCCTACCTTGTTTTATCTTAAGACGATTCTTTTCTATACATATTCTATCAGGAATTTTTATTATTGAAACTATAGATTTATAGTAACTGAAATAAGATATATAAGTTTGAGACTTGATATCCTCTAAATATCTGAAAAATACCGCGTCAGTGCCTGTCGAAGTCTACCGAAGGATACCATGCCGTAGTCTGCCGAAGTGAAACGACTGTAGCCGAGTGTTAGGTTTCTTTCGTTACGGATGTGTTAGGATATTTCTCGTTACGGAATTTTTGGATTCGGTCGCCGCGCTCAAAGCCCGCAATAAAAGCTATGCAATAGCTTAAAAAAGTTAATTACTACGTTGAATTTAGGTTTATGAAATGGTAAATGAAGTTTAAGCATAAGCTACTTTTATTGTCAGAACTGAATTAAGTTGATCTTAAGCAGATTAGGATAATATTAATAAAAAGAGTTTTTCAGATTAGAAATATTTGATATTATTTAAACTTCACATCTCTTTGAACTTTTATGATACACGAAATCATACTTTTATAGTATATAATAGTTATTCTCAACTTATAACTTATATAGTATTTTACAAATTCTTATTAATCTTTTAGCGATGATCTCTTTAATGAATACAGTTAATAATGTACATATATTTCGTACGGACCCCCTGAGTGCGTGTAACAATTGCACTTGACGGTTTATTTATTTATTTGTATAGATATGAAAAAAGTCAAATTTATCTAAATCTAGAAAACTCCTTTACCTAATAAGGACATGTAGAGGTTTCGGATGAAAATAAACTTCGTTATATCAAAAATCAACATTTCAATTTTTTTGGATATAACATTTATACATATTTTTACAATATTAAATCAAACATCGTTGCTGTTTAATTGTAACCAGGAGAGTTAATATAGAAGGCTCTTTAAAATGGCTTTGACCAAAGATCTGTGTTTTTAAAAAGACCATAATTTTCCATATTTTGGATGAATTAACTGTAATTATCAGATATTTTATATGTATTACACCAAAACAGAACAAAATAATTCTGAACGAACAGTTCTTCTTGTAAAACAATATCGGCGTCTGCTCTGATTACGTGCATGTCGTTTCGAAGAGCCATAATAATTATCGATTCAATTAACTTTTTCTTCAATTAAATTAATTTTACTACAGCTTTAATTTAGTCAGTAATATTCTAGAAACACTAACGCAGATAAAATTTCATTAGATTAATTAAAGATAATAGATGATTAAAATGTAATATCCCTTAGTTATTCTTGTATTGATATTGCCAAACTTATTAGAGATTTCTGTTTTTCACTTACACTGGTGTCCAAAAGTTAAGCATAATTGGTAATTAAGTAATTATTTTTAAGTAATGAAAGAAATATGAATCGGAATGTGCTGAAACTCCAGGTGTGTAAACAAAATAGTACGCGTCATATATTTTCGCGAAAAGTTTTCCCCGAAATCGAACAGGGGACCGTCAACAAATTTAAAAAGAACGAAGATCTTTTGGATAACCCTGTCAAAACTAATCTAGCAAAAGCGTTCAAACTGCACATTATGATTAATTGGCTTATTGTAATGTACTGTGTTAATTTTTACAAGGATAGCATGTATACTCGTAGAGAAATTAAGGTTTTTATAAAAACAGTCCTAAATTCTTCCAAGTTTTTTGCTTATAATTTGCAGAGTTCTTATTATAAAATAATGTTCTTTTCTGAAAATATGACAAACATCATTGTACACAATACCCTGTCATCAGAATTTAAAAATAATAAAAATTGTATGAAAAATGAGTATGTTTAGTAAATAATTTTTCATTGCGCATGCGTCAACGATATCAAAATGTCATTTGCATATTGTGTTAGCTAAATGTATAGAGCAACTTCTGTAAAAGTTTCAAAAACATAGCTTGAAAATTCTGAAAATGGGAGCCTATAGAATCAACTCAAAATCCTTTATTCCCTAAATGAAGCAAAAAGATGAGGGGCTGTATCCATATTCCATTGTTTAGTGCCTACACAATATTGCACGTACAACTATATTTAGGTAAAACCCCTGATTTTTTTGCTTCCTTTAGGAATAACGGATTTTGAGTTGATTCTATAGGCTCCCATTTTCAGAATTTTCAAGCTATGTTTTTGAAACTTTTACAGAAGTTGCTCTATACATTTAGCTAACACAATATGCAAATGACATTTTGATATCATTGACGCATGCGCAATGAAAAATTATTTACTAAACATACTCATTTTTCATAGAATTTTTATTATTTTTAAATTCTGATGACAGGGTATTGTGTACAATGATGTTTGTCATATTTTCAGAAAAGAACATTATTTTATAATAAGAACTCTGCAAATTATAAGCAAAAAACTTGGAAAAATTTAGGACTGTTTTTATAAAAACCTTAATTTCTCTACGAGTATACATGCTATCCTTGTAAAAATTAACACAGTACATTACAATAAGCCAATTAATCATAATGTGCAGTTTGAACGCTTTTGCTACATTAGTTTTGACAGGGTTATCCAAAAGATCTTCGTTCTTTTTCAATTTGTTGACGGTCCCCTGTTCGATTTCGGGGAACACTCTTCGCGAAAATATGTGACGCGTACTATTTTGTTTACACACCTTGAGTTTCAGCACATTCCGATTCATATTTCTTTCATTACTTAAAAATAATTACTTAATTACCAATTATGCTTAACTTTTGGACACCAGTGTATTTTGCTTTAAGAAAAAGAATTAAAAATACAGAATATATCAAAAACCATTCAAAAAGTCGGATTCGAAAGAAGCTATTATAGATTTTCATTTGTAGTGTTATTATATTTTCTTAATTTAAACATTTGCTTTTTTTATACTGAAGGGAGAATAGTGATGAAAAAGACACTCAAAATTTCCGGCTGAAAAAATAAAATGTACAAAGTTTCAACTGTGGTTCAATGGATGGCGATATTTGTTCTGCCTTTTAATAACCCTTAACAGTAAAATCGGAATTGTAGTGTTGTAGGTGGTGAAAACAAAACTTGTTTTGAATTTTAAAAAGTAAATTTTGATCTTGCTTTTGTTTTTTCCTCAAAAAAAAAAAAGATATTGGCTTAACATTATAATTTTTATGTTGTTTAACAGTGTAAAGTACATGCTTAACGGTTTAAATATGCTTAAATATATTTTTTTAAATGTCTATCGAATTCGCAGTAATCTATTAGCAGATGCTATTGCAAGGGGATTTCACTAAAAATTTACTCATTTACATATGAAATGCATTCATTTTATAATTACATCATGATAACAAAATATTAAATGAGAAATGTTTAACATTTATTTAATAACATACGATTTTAAGATAATCCATTTCTTCTTCTCTTTTGTCATTTAATATCTTGATGCTCATTGTATATTACAATTTTAATTAATTGAAAATAATTCAAATTAGTTTTAGAACTAAACATAACATAATCCTGACTTGTAAGTTCCAAACTTTAATTATGGGTTATCTATCTTGTCAGTTCATTTAAATTAATAATGTAAATTATATTTATAAACTCAAGTAATACATTAATTGTGTGTCCTTGTTCGTGAAATTACATTCAGGAATTTATTCATTAGCTTTAATATAATAAGTAATTTAAATTTATGATTTTGAAAATAAACTAAGATCAAACGTAATTTTGTATATTCGAATGATGATAAATACATGAAAACATTTATCCTACACGTCATTTAGCTCTTCACTGGACCTTTTAACCCTTCAATGCGCAATTTTTTTCCATTTTTATGAAAAAAAATACTTGAAATCTATATATCGGTATAATAATGGGAAAAACAGTAAGTAAAAAAGAATTAAATTAAAAAATTTCGGCTACTTTTTTAAAAGGCTTGTGCCCTACATACCCAATTAGGGTTTTAAAATATTGTATTACTTATTTTCAGGTAAGTGAACTTAAATTAAAAAACTATATCTGATTAACCCTTTCCGGCACACTGTGCCCGATCTGGGATACCTAATTTTAATTCCAAATTTGCAATCGGCACCAATAATATTTTTGTAAAATTTTGCTTGTACAAAAAGTTTAAATTAAGGATTTCGAAATATCTAAAAAAAATCGTTTGTGAATTTCGGTGTCAGTCGATAATTTCTCATTTTACTAACAGATTTCGCCCGTACCGGAAAGGGTTAACACTCTGCAGTATATTTTATATTGATTTTTTAAGTATTCGGAGAAAAGAATGAAAACAAATTTTGCCTTAATAGCATCATTGATTTTTTTAATTTCAAAAGAACAAATTTTGTTTTAATAGCTTCATCGTGTTTTTAATTTCCAAAGAAGAAATTTTTATTTTTTGTCAAATATTAGCCATCTGACACGGACAAAATTGAGTTATTCCAATCTTTGTATGTTTTTGATCAAGTATAGAGATCATATTGGCCAAATTCATGGCACATAATGTGATTTCAATGTTTTTAGGTATGTGCTAGACCTGGTACATGGTGCAGTGAAGGGTGAAAAGTGTGTTATAAATGCATGGACAATGACATATCCTTTTAAAAAGTTACATTACTCTTTTTAATTTTTAGATTTATTTATTTGAATAATTACACTGCTTTGCATCCTGAAAAAAATCTTGTATTTCATTCAGCCAAACTTCAATTTTTTAAACAATTATTAACCCCCTTTAACTGTGTTGCCCGAACTGACTTCGGGCAGAAACTCTTTGCACGCTTTGTTACTTAAAGCTTTATGACACCACTAATTTTTAACTGAAAATTTATTGGCAGATGTTCTTCGTTTAAGTAAAGCAACTATTTTAGTATGGAAATTGTGGTTTACAGCTCCTATTTTTAATTTATGTTGTCAAAAACAATGCCACAGTTCAGAGGTTAAAGAAAGTATAGCAACAAAAACTGTTGTTTAATCATAATTAATTTTTCACTTAATTTTTAGCAGCGAAATTACGCTTGAAATTATTGAATATGTAATATGTGACTATCACATTGCTAACAAGTCATAGAACCAACATACTGAAAAATAACCAAGCCGGGGATCGAACCCGGAACCCTTGGAATAGCGCCCCAAGTGCTCTACCATTTAAGCTACGAGGACAATGCCCAGTTTGCAATTTCTCACTTACATTTTTCATTTAATATCTTGTGCTGCAGTTGCAGCCTTACCAACAAAAAATGTAAGTGGGAAATGGCAAGTTGGGCATCGTCCTCATAGCTTTAAAGATAGAGCACTTCGAACGCTATTCCAAGGGTTCCGGGTTCGATCCCCGGCTTTTTTCGATCCCCGACGTAATATAAATTGATCATATTACGTTCGATCCCCGACGTTTTTCACTATGTTGGTTCTATGACTTGTTAACAATGTGATTAGTCGCATATTAAATATTTAATATGGTTTAATTGTTGTGAATTTAATATAGATAGCCGTATAAATGTTTTGGCAGTATAGGTTTCTTTTCAGTTGAGTTTCGATCTTGACAATTGTCACATTTGGCAATTGTTGACGATGCTGACAGTTCGCTGTTGATACAAGAAACAGTATAAGAAACATGTAAAAATCATAGTATTATAGGAGAATAATACATTCTTTCGTAGCACTTAGGATACATGATTTATGTTTTTCTTGTTGTTTTGGATTTGTATGATGTCTACATATTTTGATGCTCAGTCCGACATAAAAATTGTGGATAAATTCAAGATTTCCTGAATTTCGAAAAATGTTTTTAGCGTACTCAGGGCTGTCACAAGCGATTGTTTTTAATATTCAGCAATTATTTAATTTTTTTTTTACATATATATAAATTCTATAATACATTACAATGGCGTAATACCTTCATTTAAAATTAATTTGAAATTTTAAACTCTTTTATAATATAAGCCCTACAATTTCAAGTAAAATTTATAAAATAAGGGAAATTAAAAAAAAAATATCTAAAAATTACGTCACTTTAGAGGAAGAAACATTTTGCCTGTTCAAATAAGAATTCACACGATGTAATAAAAATAAATAAAATGACATTGTATTCAAGTAGTTAGTGTAGACTTATTTTTTATGAATGAAAACCAACATTTCCATATTGAAATTATGTTTCTACATCAGTAGAGTCTTCTTTCTGTTCAAAAAATAATGTTAATTTTCTATAAAGTACAGATTTTATTTTCAAGATCTGCGAAAATATTCAGTGAATACATTGTCATTTGAATACATTTATTGCATTAATCATTTTTGAAAGAAAAAGTATGTGCTCTGTTGCAGCGCCAAAGATATAATCATTTAGAAAACTGAAAGATTCTACTATAATTGCACCAAAGTAACACCATTAATTTAATACAACATATTTTCTAATTGACAGTACGGGTTCGAATGTATTGTGTTCTGCTATTAAAATAACTGAGCTGAATTTCAGTGCAGAGAGCCTTAAGTCTTTTAATACCAGAAATTTCCTAAAAAATTGTTTGTTATATCTGAAGATAGATTTTTTTCATTAACCACTCAATTGTCGCGCCCTAGACATTCACGGGCTGCAAGATTCGCGGCTTTTATTCAGAATTGTTTGATTTCCACCAGTTTTATAAAATAGTGATATTGCCTTTCTTCTGGTATCATTTTACTTCTCATTAAATAAGAATATTTTTTTCCAAAAAGTGGTGGCAATAATGAATTTGAATGTTTAAACCGTGATTTAATGCAACCATTAAGGGTTTAAGCAAGGCAAATATTGCTTTACGAAATGCCTGATAAAGCTGCTTGAAAGTCCTTGAAGCGTATGAATCCTGTATATATAACTATATATTTATTATATATATACATATTATTTGAAAGTGTATTATTAGGTATTTATCTCTAAGCAATTGTGGAATTCAATGGAAAAAATACTTTCTGATTTATACAGATGAATGAAAGATTTTTTTTCTCATTGACATTAAAAACATTTAGAAAAATAAATCTTAACAAATCCTTTGAAAAATTTGTGAAAAAAGGAATAAAAGTGTTTCTTTCGTTAAAGTTAAGCAGAATTTCGTAAATTTATCTTCTTTAAGTAACAGGAATAAAAATAACCAACAAATGGCATTATAATTGCATTTCCAATTTACTGATGATATTTTTACTGGAAACTATTTTTTTGATTTGCTTAAACGAAATGTCTAAAATCTCATTAAACTTTTCGGGGGCTATGCATTTTCTATTCATAATAAGTTGAAATCATTGAATGGTACCAGAATTTAAAAACAAATTTACTTTAAAATAGATAAAGGTTGTTCTTCACATACTTAAAATATATGGGTCACCTAAATGTTAAATTTCCTCCATTGAAGGACCATTGTTTCCTGTTTCCGCCTCTCAGAAATCCCTTTTAATCTTTTTAGTCGAAGAGCATTATTACTTACCTTTGTATGAGTAAATCTCGAAATTCCACTTCTTTCGAGAAAACAGGCTCAGCTAAGTCTATTTTCTTAGGCTCACCGATTCAAAGTCATCCCACCACTTATCACTCCTACTTTTAGGAAGAGAAACTGGTTCTCGTGCAATACTGCTTTTAAGAGCCAAAAAGACGCATCAGTCTACTTGATTTTTTTATGGTTCTGATCAGTTTGTAATTCCTTGTGTATACGTGGAGCTTTCAATCTTTTGTGGCTTTACAGGAAAAGTGTTGATTATCTTGCAAAAATGAGAAGTTCAGTCTTATCTCTTTATATCTTTTCATTTTGAAATCATAGTTAAATTCCGCATCCTTTGATCAAAAACCCTTCTTGTTTCTTTACCATAACATTAAACATTTTTTTCTGATCGGAGTCTTAATGCCACTATAGTTACTGATGAATAGTTGATATTGGTACGTGAAGGGATAGTGTCCCATTTCCTAAAATTTGCCATGTAACAGACATCTGTTAAATGGTTAAGTCTTTTTCAAGGACAGTGCCGGGTTGTCAAGATACCAGTTTATTTTAATTCAGATGTTATTCTTGGAAAGATTGCCATTTGTTACCACTTCAGTTTTGTTTAATAGTGAAAATTATAACACAGTCCATATTAGCATCGAAATGCATATCGTGTTTTTTTTTGCAGTGTATTTAGTGTGTCAATTTGTATGATGTCTGAGAGAATCGTGTTAACTTTGTAAGAGAAAGAGAAAGGTTTAAAAGCACACGAGTATGGAACATCAGGAGAGAAATTGACGGCAAAATTCAATTGTAATAAAATTGAAATAAACATTACATTAAAAACAACGTTTAAAAACAAAAATTGTTAAACACTTGGGCACGAGAAACACATATACGTGATTTAAAAATGCTTAAGAGCTTTTGTTTATCCCCACCAGTATAATTTTACTGCAAAATTTGCCTAATTTAACCTTAACGTTGTCTCGATTTAAAGACACAAATTTCTGTTTCTAAAAACCAGTGACAAAACAGTAAAAATTTCGCAAAAGGCTGGGATCACGAAGGGGTTATAAAACACTATGTTAAAATCAAAGAACACTACAATATATATGCCAGGTGTCCCAAAAATGACTGATGGATTTTAAAATTCAATAACTTGCAAACGGTGACAGATATTTAAATTTTTTTGCAGGAGGTTATGTATAATGTCAGGAGTTTTTTTTACCGCAACTTTTGATTTTAGTTCGAATTTCAAACAATAGATGGCGTTGACGGCAATTGGAGCCCAGATCGACGCCGAAACTGGCCGAAACTGACCTAACTCAGCACTGATCACCTGGCCTTCAATCGCTATCAGCGACATCTATTGTTTGAAATTCGAACTAAAATAAAAAGTTATGGTAAAAAAACTCCTGACATTATACATAACTCTCCTGCAAAAAAATTTTAAATAGCTGTCACCGTTTGCAAGTTACTGAATTTTAAAATCCATCAGTCATTTTCGGGACACTCGGTATATATATTGTAGTATGTATATTATGAAACTTTTTTTTTACCCAATGCCTCTATTAAGAGGCCTCCTGTGGGAAAGACCAATTTTTTATGGTCTAGAGGCCTTTTAGAGAAGAGGAATCACCAGTAGTTACCAAGAAATATAAATAATCTGTGAAACGTAATGAAAAATATATTATCTCACTTATAGAGATAAACAAAAAAATATCATTCATTTAAATTTAACGCATGTAGAAATGCGATAAAAATAATATACATGCTTTTTCCTTCAACTTAAAACAAAATTTCTCAATTTTGTTTTCTTTAAGTCCCAGGGGGAGGGGGGGAATACGCAGAAGATCCGAATGTCATTCTATTTTTTAATCTAAAATATATATTTTTGTTATAAAATGATTTTTCGATTTATGTAAACGAATTGTTGAAAATCTCATTAAACTTATATTGCATATATACTTTCATTTTTTAAACATTTTCATTTCACTTAATATGTAAGTAATTTAAGTTTTTCCATGAGAACATATTTATTTTCCAATCTGACGAATTATAAAATAAATCCTGCGAATTACTTTTGAAGCTGATGAAAATGAATTTACATATATTTATTCTGTTGAAAGAAAAAATAAAAGTAAATTAAATTTCCATAAACATTTCAAATGTTTTTTAAATTACATTCTCAATCTACCCAAATATAATATTATTAGACAAAACAGAATTTCAATTTAACTGACAGAAACATACAATGAAGTTAATTTAGGAAAGAAAAAACAACATGGAATAGCACAAAAATAAATGTGTATAGAAACGGTATATAGTTGTCTGAAACTCTCTATCAGGGTTTGTACGGGATACGTTGTTTCCCAGGTTAAAATATATATTTATTATTTAAAAAAGTAAATCTATTTTATACGCGTGAAATTTCAGCTTATTTAACCCCTTGAGGGACGGTGGTATTTCTCTGAAACCACTTAACACCTTAATGGTCGCATTAAATTACGGTTAAAAGTTCAAATTCAATATTACCACCACTTTAACTAATAATAATAATATCCACCTTATTTAATGGGCAAGTAAAATGATACTAGAATAAAACCAATTTCACTATTTTATAAAACTGGTGGGAATCAAACAATTCTGAACAGAAGCCGTGAAGCTTGCAGCCCATAAATGTCTCATGAGCGACGACTAAGTGGTTAATTTTATCTGGGCCATATTGGCACCAGAATTTTAGTAAAGAAATTTTCAGTTTATTATATGTATGAAATAAAGCTTATTGATACTTACAAAGATCTGTTTTAAAATTCCGGTGTCAATCATTCATTTCAACATTTTCGCAGTGGAAATGCTCTTCGCCTCAAAGGGTTAAAGAGAGATTTACTAAAAGAAAATTCTGGTAACGAAGATTTTTCTGGTCTGGAAATTTCAGGAGCTGTACGAACTCTGGGCAGATACTTCATCATCAATGCGAAAACTTAAAATAAATAATAATAATAATAAAATTGCAATTTTACAAATTACAACGACTATTAGGAAAATTGTATTTCCAAAGACTCAAATTTTAAAGACTTATAAATAAATCTTATATTTAAATTAATAACTTTGTGAGGGAGTGACCTTTGTGATAAAGGCACTCTAGCATTTTTTGAGATTGTGACGTCAATGATTTAACATTGTGTAGCGTGAAAGCGACATCTATCCTCTCTTTTACTTTAAATTTCTAGAACGTGTGTATCTTCCTCGGTTTCTACAGTTAAGTCGTGGTTAGAAGTAATATGTAAATTTGTCGTATCTCAGTTTGCAGCATATAGAAGCTTGGAGTTTGAGTGTGTGTGAGTGTGTCTAGCGGCGTGTGTCTAGCGGTGTAAGCTAGCTAGGTGGTGATGACAAGCAGTGGATTGATCTAGATCGATTTATAGCAAGTTATTATTGAGCCTCCATTGAGTTAGCCAGGAGTTTTGCAGTGAGCTGCCAGTAGCATTTGCCGACTTAGTTCATTCAGAGCGGAGCGATTCGAGATGTTTGCCGTTGGTAAGAGATAGTAATTATTTACGTTGAGTATTTCAAAGTTAATAAAGAGTGTTGTACAGCCACGGGCTGTCTAATAAAGTTTTATCTAGCAGTTTAGCTGAAGCTTACGTGAGAAATTGATTAGAAGTGCCCCGATTGAGGCTAGTGCCGGAGCTGTGAGTATGGGTTTAATCTATTAGTATTGTTACTAGTTATTAAAATTAAAGAACAGGAAAGCTCCACTTCCCTTGAGCCCTAACCATTTAAATAAACTGGTTTTACCTTATATCTCGAGTCATGTATGCATGCATCCAACACCCACCAGACCCCACATTCCGTTACAACTTTAAACTATTAATACTACTTTACTACTACTTTACTACTACTACTTTAATAACTTTTACTAATAACTTTAAATAATATTTCCTGTATTTAAATTAAATCATTTTTATGATGATCAAAACGTGGTTTACGTAAAAACAGAGTGCTATATTACGTACGCCATAGATTAAAAATTGATATTCCTGTACCAATTATATGTAAATTTTAAAAGAAATTTTAGTTCTACAATTTTTGGTACTACAAATTTTTAAACTTCTAAACATCACACATTTTAAATTTTTACACCGTCGTATAGAGAAAAAAATTAACTTTTAAGTGCAATGTGTTTGAAAACTGTATCTCAATTTGATTTTAAGTTATTAGTGTTTTTGTAGTTTTTAAATACTTTTTTTGTCATCGTGGCAACAAAAGTATTTCATTTCTGGACATTAAATATGAACCAATCAGAAAACGAATAAAATAAAAAAACAGAAGCATTCCATTTTTGGACAATTAACATGGACAAATCAGAAAACGAATAAAATAAAAAAAAAATGTAGCGGAATTCAACCAATAAAAGAGATTCAGATATATTTTAGATTTCCAGTTCTGTACCGAGGACAACACCTATTTTCCATCTAGTTAATAAAGATATATGTAAAATAAAAATATGAATTAAAAGGGGGTTAGTCAGAGATGTGCACCTTCCAGTTTGTATCAATGGCGAAATAGCAATTCGCGGTTAAGGGACAACGGCGGAGTCACTTACTCGCGCACACGACATGATCATTCAGAATAGCCGAGTTAATCCGGAAGAATTTAAATAAAGAGTAGAAAAATGGGGGGGATGAATTAATGAAATCGAAGCCATATCTTGGAAAAAGTTTGCATGCTGGACCGTTAACAACCTTTTTGATTTTTTTCCATATATAGTCGGCTCTCGTTAATTCGAAATCGGATAAATTGAATCTTCGCTTAATTCAAATTAAACATGAAGTCCCGAAATTTGAATAGCAGAATAACGTTAAAAATTTTCCTTTATTTGAACTCATTTTCTCTTGACTCCGTTTAATTTGAAGGTACGAGCTTCCGCTTTTTCATTTTTTCTTACTTTCTCCCGGATTTCAGATCCTTGAAATAACTTTGTTTCTTTCCTGTTTATCAGAATTGTTCTGAACAAGTATACATATTGTACCCTGCGTTTGATATCCGCATTTTTAGTGCCCTGTTTGTCTATCGATGACACCTCCACCTCATCTTCATTTGCGCTTGTTTCTAATCCCTTAATTAATTTATATATTTATATCTTTTAATTTAATATTAAGTCATAATCTAATTAGAACAGCCGAAACATATTTAAAAATTACTATAACATTAATTTCTTTGAAATAGTACCCCTTTAACATGTTTTCCTCTCATACTTTCCATAATTCGATTTCTGGATATTTCGAACATGTCTTGTGGTTCCGACGAGTTCGAATTCACGTGGGACGACTGTATATCAAGCTTCCAGAAAAAAATGTTATTCAAAAAAAAATTATAATGTTATTAAAAAAAAAAATGTTATTCAATTTACGATCTTGGTATAAGATCGTAAATTGAATAACATTTCTGTAATATTGAGACTTCAGAAATATATCGCACATTCCGTTGCATTTGGTGCACCTACGATTTGTGACTGTATTTTATTTTATTTTATTCTATTTTATACTTTCATTTGGAAATAATTATCAAGCAATATAACAGGGTGGCGAGTGGTCTGGGAATAATACAGTCAACAAAATACTTAACTAACCAGTATTTTCTTATAGGAAATACTTCAAATACAAAGGGATTAAAAAAGGTAAATTTCTCTGTAACTAAATATTGGTATTTAACACCGTTTTTGACAGTGCTTTTCCAGACAACTCGCCCCTCTGAAATAAATCCGCTGAGAAACTTTATGAAAAATATATTGACTCATTTGTGCCAATGAACAAAATATATATTTTTTTAAACATTGCAAAACTTTTTGTGTATTTTAAAAATCAATATCATAGAAAGAAAAAACATGTTTGTTTCTTTTATGTAAAGCTGAATTTCTTATATTTGTTTTACTAAATTCTCAGACAAAGAATAAGTAAATAATTTGAATGGTATTAAAATTTCATTCGTTATTCTTCTGTAGATATTTCTGTTGCAACCTAATTTTTTTTCTGTTTATGGAATAGTTGGAAATCTCATTAAACTTATTTTGCATACATACTTTTCATTTCATTTAAAAATGTAAGCAGTAATTAAAAATCTTCTATATGAGGAAATTTTCATGTTTGAACAATCTAAAGAATGATAACGAATCATGTGCATTATTTTTTGAAATTGCTTATATGGAAAATATGTATTTTTATTCTGTTTAAACAAATGACGAAAATAAATTACATTTATTGATTTTATTTATTTTATTATTTATTTTTATTTATTTCAATTTATTTTATTTTATCTTTTGCATAAATATTTAAAATGCTATCTAGATTACAATTTTCGTTTGCATAAACGTATTGGTATTAGAGAAGATAGAGTTATAATTTAAGTCACATAAACATACAACGAAGTTAATTGTTGCTCTAAATGCATCTACGATTTCAGATTGTTTATATTTACTTATTTTGTTTGTTTTTTAGACATTCGGAAGCAATTTTCAAGAAATATAAATCATCCGTTGAACGTAATGAAAAATATATTGACTCATCTGTAGAAATGGATAGAATCCGTTTACTTACCCATCATACGTAGTATGATGACACTGATGTATGATGTAAATCATGCAATCCTTTCAAAAAAAAATTTTTTTGCCGGATTTACATGTTTTAGGTATTGGAGATTCTAAAAAATATATTTTTAGAAAATAAATTGCCGTCTGTCAGTCTGTAAACGCTCTATCTTTTTGCAATACAGATACATTTAAAGCTGAATTAAAAAAAAAAACTATTAACCCTTAAATGCATATTCTATCATTTTCGATACCATAAGTGTTCCCGATTTATTGGGGGGTTTTATTTTTTCACCAGAAATTTAAAAGAGCAATTTTCACCTTACTTAATGACAGACCATTCGTAATTAAATAAAGAAAAATTTATTATTTAGATTTTTCTGGTATGAATTCTGATTCTTTGAATTGCGAATTTTTTGGAACGCGTTCTATCCTATGCATTTAAGGGTTAAAAGATATAATAATATTAACTAAGACAGACTTGAATACATTTTTTAAAAATAAAATTTATATAAAAAAAAACACTTAAAAACATTTAAAAATACAAGAGTAAACGTTTTACCAAGCCTCGCCCAGGGCCTCATAATTACTCATTGTACACATAATTATTCATTGTAATGAATAATTGCAATATAGTATAATAATTGCGTATGGAATTATTATACTATATTGTAATTTATAATTGCATTGTAATTATGCAAAATGAATAATTGCATAAGTTGTTAAGTACCAGGAATAAAAATAAAGCAAACGGTTCAAATTTCATTAACAATTTAGTCTCTAACCTTCTGTAGATATTTTTGGAGGAAACTAATTTTACTGTTCTTATAAGGCTAATTCCATGGGTTCTGTAGTGTAAGTCACGTAACTTATTAATTGCTATGCTTGTTAGCCACCGTTATTTTCGAAAAGTCTGCTTGGCCTTATTCAATTAATGAGAATGTGCTAATAAAATTAATAAAATTTTTTTTCGTTCTATAATACTGGTAGCCAAAAATCGTAGCCTGTGACTTACACTACAAGTACTCATGGAAATAGCCATAAGTGAATTGTTGGAAATATCTTTAGAACTTGTTTATGCATATATCGACTGACGAATTTTAGAATCTTGATGATTTTATTTTGCTGACACAATGTCATTTTGTTCATAAAAAGTTTGCCTCTTGCAATAGAGCAGATTTCTCTGCTTACATTTAAGAGCAGGCGAGTTCCAATAATATGGGAATGATTAGTAAAACACAAAAACATATATTCCAAACTGACACCGTTAAAATTTAAAGACTTATATTAAACATGAACATATTTACACAAATGATTTATTTACAAGTTCTACGTACAAGTTAAACCATCATAAGTTTTAGTTTAGTCAGAACTCATACACATCTTTCGCGGAAAACCATCATCGAAGATTCTTCCACCGAACGACAACAAACATTCCAAGCCAGCTCTCTTCATTTTTGTTTCTGTGGCTCGCTTTATACCACGCCTACTTTATTCGGCTGCGTCCTAGAGTGCCTTGTTATCAGAGTTGTGATACAGGAAAGAAAATATACGAGACATACAATATGCAGTCTAATGGTAGAAAGAATACCGTTCCCACATTAATATGATAATCTTTAAATAGAAGTATGTTTTTCATCAGGGCTACACTAGATACCGGGCTTGATCATTCCTTTCATGACGTCACAAAAGGTGGCTGAATGACATCCAGCGATTGGTACAAACATGGCTCAAGTGACGCACCCATCGTTTTGTACCAATCGCTGGATGTCATTCAGCCACCTTTTGTGACGTCATGAAAGGAATGAGCAAGCCCGGTATCTAGTGTTGCCTTGTTTTCATCCAATGAGCTAATGACAGGATGCCTCTACACTTCTACAGTCAGTCTAGGTTCTGACAAAAAAAGACTTGTAACTATGATATACAGGATGATGCATCATTTAGAATGTGTGTTCTCAAACACCCTCTCAATTATGTATTTGATTTGAATCGTTTCACCCAAACTATTTATCGAAAATTGAGCATTTTTTACTAAGAACATTTATGAATTAAGAACATTTTTAACGTTGAGTAATTTTAGATATATTTAATACAATGTTTTATCTGTTTTATTAGCTTTAAGCGACAATTTAAATTTCCATATATCTTTATGAAATGATCTAGAATTATCCATTAACCGACCGCTGGGGGTATATTTTATGACGGAAATTAATTGATCATGCCTAGTGTTTCTAATTTTTAATTTGGAATCATCGACAAATTGAAGTTTTGTGTTTTAATTACATATCTCAATATCCATCAATTAAAGAACAATCAATATATGTTACTGACACTTACCAAGTCATGTTTAGTGTTGAAAATGAAGTGTGTAGAATTCATAGTGCGTTTACAGAGATACTCAAAATAATTTTCTACACTGTGGTTCATTCAAAAAATACCGCTTGCTATGCATTTTAATGATTTTAGATTATTGATTACGGAATTAGCATGTATCATTGATGTGTCAAACAACATGCTTACTGTAGAATATAGTGTTTTGCATCGCATTTGCCATTCATAAACAACGTTAATTGCTGGCAGTTTATTTTTAGTGGTAGTATGCATTCTGTAAATTATTTCTTTGCGTATTTCTTGGTGGTTGTAAATTTTAAAAAATGATATACATAACTGTACACGAAAATTACAGTAAATTTTAGTTTGTCGACGAGAATCGTTAAAAAAGTATTTTCATCTGTGTTAAGTATTTCCTAAATTTGCTAAATTTTAGCATAATATGGAGTTTGTTTACGATCGATAAATAAATCGATAGATCATATAGAGGGATGCACAAAAGAATTTTTTTTATGATAGGGTTTCGTTTCATAAAAAAAACGTATACATATTTTGCTATCGGTTGTAACTGCTAAAATTTATCTTTTGAATGTTTTATGCGTTTACGTTGTTCAGTTAGTTATCATTTTTTGCCTGATTAAGCAGTGAAATTTCGTTAAAGTATTCAGAATGTGTTAGAAAACGTTTCGAATTCGATGTTTGAGGAATGAGTTTTTTTTCTTGTTTTCTTAATGTATTTTTACCCTATTAAACGGTATTAAAACAGTAAAAATGCCATATCGAACGTGGAATGCATTTCTAATTCCTTTCTCTGAGTTTTAAACTTCTATTACACTAAACCATTCTACTGAATTGAATACTGTTTAATAAAATCATTCTAATGTACGGATAGGTAAATTAATAATTTTGTAACTTGACGTATTCAGTTCTATTTGATTTAATAAAAGGTTATTTTCTATATTAGTAAACACAAGCAATTTATTTAAGAATTCTTTATCTAATCGTCTGCAGACTTTAATGACTTTCTGATGCAAATTAATGAAATTAAATGGTGTTAAACTAATGAAAACTAATCAAATTTTTCAACTTTGGGAAATGAAATATTGTGTTTCAATTAATTTTCAGCTATGTACTGCATAATATTAACAAACACAATAAATAATTTAATTAGACATTATTGTTGTTTGAATGATTAACATGCATTGGTTAATTAGTTTGAATGTAGGCACATTTACAAGATAAAATTAATTACTTAAAGTCATTCAATTCCTAAAATAATTAAAAATGACTTTAGGAAGCAAATTAGCATCATTAAATTGAGTAATTGATATGGTGCCTATAATTAGTACATTGACATCTGTTAATTTATTTCTTTTTTCTGTCCCTTTTTCTTATTGCCAGTTAAAAATAATTAAATTAAGTATTATTTTAATGTAAACAAGTAATTTTAAATGTGAAGATTATATATATTTTTAATTTGCGATACGTCGAAAATACGAAACTTAAATTCATGGTATGTTATTGTAACTGTTTAGGAACCTTCTGTCCTAAACTCATCAGTAGTGTACATATGATTGCATCAAGTTAATTCTAGATCCATACGATTCTAACAAAACCTTTGACATAATTTTTATTTTTTATTTAATCGCATAAAAATGATATATATTCTACGATTAATTGCACTGACTACAAATACAGCTAGTGATATGTTTAGTATGAATATTCTAACTTAAAAAAAGAGGAGTGATGGGAGTACATCCCTTTTAATTCCCAAGTTTATACATTTTAAAGCTAGCATTGGCGACATTTTAAATAATTTTCGCATAAAACTTTACAAAAACGTACAATCATATATTTGTTTCATATGCTATGGCAAAATTACGATAAATTGTGCTCAAGAACTTTTATGTAAGAATCTTAAATTTTTTAATTTTCTCAAAAGTAAATACCGCTCTACATGTGGTCGAGAGTTTCTCCTCTTGAAACTGGTAGACAGCAGGTGCTAGATTCGAACCCTATCGCGACCATCGACCTAATCATTCATAGTTTGTCAAATCGTACTTTGTTTCGAACCTTGGATTTTCTTGTGTAAATACGGGTTAAGTTCCTTTAGAAGACCATTCACGGAAGGCATCCAATCTGGGCCCATATCTCTCGTGTTAATAATTGGCCATCATAAACACAACCAACGGGAAAAAAAACTACCTTAGAAAATTAGAATTTATTTTATTTATTATTTTTTTAAATAAAGCAATTTATTCTATGAAATGTTTAATCGAAGCTAAAAAAATTTATAAATTTCGCTATTTGTAAATTACATTTTCAATTAATATTTAATTTCACATTGCCCATTATCTTATACATTTGTCAAGGAGTAAATTTACCCGAATATAAAATATAATTTAAGTAACAATCTTTAATAATTTATTAAATATTGCCTTTAATAGTTTTGTATTCAACTTCGTTCATTTTCCAATATTTAAGACACGTTTCATAAATATTCGTACATTACTCCACTTATTTTAAAATGTTTTTGAAATTTTACGCTCTGATAAATTAAGCACATTATGTAACAGCTGAAATTAAAGCTTATTAAATGACGGTGATTTTTTTCCATTTTAATAAATGCTTTCAGTCACCTATAGCTTAATTGATGAGTCGAGTCATATCGAAGATATAAATCATTTAAAAAGTACTTAAAACTGTTTTTAAACTTCATCGTCTCACTTGCAGTTTAATTATTGAACGATTGCAATTAACAAAAAATTGAGGATTATCAGATGTTATGGACTGCTTATGACGTCAGAGAAGATATCTGTATTATCAACTATAATAATCAGGATTATTTTTTTTTTAAAAATTGTGTTATTTTTAAGATTACATTTTATCGATTACATATTTAAGACAGAACGGGATATATGTATTTTAATTGGGATAAGATTTTTCGTTCTAATATTTTATCTCTTTTCTAAAAGTTTATTAATATATATGAATTTTTAAATTAATCAGTAGATGTCGCTTTATATTAAAAAAGTATTTGCAATAAAGTAAAATTCTTTGCTTATTAATTAATGCTTGATACAATACAATTCAAATAAAATTTTTGTATTTCAAACCTAAAGTATGTAGCCATAAGCTACATTTTAAGCGAAAGATTTTACAAGAAACATTTTTTTCTTATCATATACTGTAAGAAAAATATCGAAATCGTTATTTGTGTGAGTTCGTATATCTATAAACACAACTACAATCAAAAGGTAAATTCTTATTTGGTGAATATGTTATAACCATTGTCAACTAAGTATTGTATGGATTTTGCACGAAACAACTCATTATTAGGCGTTTAAAAACATAAAAAATACTTACCGTAAGATTCAATCAGCAAAAACGCCTTGAAAATGTCATAGAGTAGAACTCATAAATATTATGGCAATGTAATCATTCAACTGCATCACCAAGGTAACGTCTCTAGCTTCAAAACTTGAAGTCCGGTGATCGAATCCAACAATAACATATCAACAGACATGTTCCTAAATTTTAAAAACTCTCCGCCACCCCCTTCCTTTTTTCGTTGTTACACTTTGCAAAAAATTTGAAATGTTTAACAATTCGGTTTGTCTGTCTGATTGTCTGTCCGTCCATCCTTTATTTTCTGTAAAAATATTCTAGTTGCCATGAAATCTGAACATGTTATTGTTTATCAATTCGGCAATGATGATGAAGTGTACAGCATTTGAGATTTTGAGATTTGAATTTATAGAGATACTCAAAAAATTCCTTTATATTACAGTAAATCTGGGAAAATGTCTCCTGTTAATTTTAATGACAATACACTATTTCAAATTTACTGAAATTTATGTATATCACTTATTCGTAAAGCTTTAATAATTGTTCAAAAAACGCATTACAAAACGGTTAGATATTTTTAAAAGTTACATGTTCCTTTCTTACCAATAAAAACTAAAAGCTTTTAAAATGGAATACTTTTGTTGTGTTGTCAAGAGAAGAAAAAAATAATGTATCTTTAACAGTTTCAGCTACCTTCAGTATTGGTTTATAATGATAAATTGGTACCTGGAACTGCATAAAAACAATGTAGTAAAAAGTTATTTGGATGACTAAGTCTGAATTGAAATAATGTATCAAAAGGTTAGCTACTGTAAATTAAGATAATTTTAAAGGGGAAGTGGTGTCAATAATGTTAACATTATTAAACCAACATTTGACAGCTTTGATTTAGCACGAAATACATTATACTGTGACGAAAAAAGCTGCTCAGTTACCCCACAGACAGCTACATCACTAACTCAAAGAAATGAACTTTAGAGAAATCAGATACTTTCTGATGATGTATTGATACTTTAAAATTTCCAATAAATACTGAATGTGTTTTAAATGGAAATCTTTTGTTGTGCTGTCACGGATTTAAGAGCAAATAAGGAAGATTTATTATACAATTTTGGTTTTCTGCTAAAAGTTTTAGCTACTTTCAGTTCAGGTTTAAAAAAGATAAATTACTATAAAAGTAAATGAAAATAATGTGAAGATATATTTGCTATTAAATAAAATGTTTTTAGTGAAAAAAAAAAGACATGATCGTGACGGTTTGTTTAAATAATTATTTAGAAAGACAAATTAATTTATGCTATATTGTACATAAGAATTTTGCGAATGAAATGGGGAAAAAGACATCGAAGTTAAATTACCCTTTTGATAGTTATATTAATATCTCAAAGAAGCCAAAGAAAATTTAAATTCTTTCTGATATTGCATTGATGCGTTTAATGTTAAGGTAAAAAAAAGTTTCAAAAACTTTATAAAAATAAGGATAAATTGCACATTTTCTGTTGTGTGCGTATAGAAGAAATCTCTTTGACGTTATTGAAGCATACTAGATTACGCAATATTTTAACGCTTTTAATAAATATTAAGTGCTCTTTAACGCTTCCCTGATTAGCCCATACTTCATAGGGGCAACGTGCTTTTGCCAATCATGATTTGCCCGTACCAAGTACGTGCACCCATATTCTAATCATGATTTGTTGTTCTCATCAGTAAATTTTTATTGTAAATTTTGAGTTGTTTAATCCAATCATTTTTCAGATTCAATTAGGCAAACATTTGCATTTAAAACAAGTTGGAAATTGCACGTGAAGCGTAGCAAATGAGGTGCGTTCGTACTATAAGTTTTAAAATATTCAGATCTTGCTGATATAGTAGAGCGAACTTTGGATACCGTACAGTGGTCGAAATCTTTGTGTTCCTGTAAATATGCAGGGAGTAAATTTTATTATACTTCATTAACGTATATCTTATTCATAAAATGTGAAGAAGGTTAATATAATTAAAACACGCCCCAAACAATGTTTCCCCGTATAAAATTATTTAGTGGAATACATTTGTGTGGCCCTGTAATTTAATAATAAATACTTTCTGCATCCCAGATTGTACAGAATGTAGTTTTTAGTACATACATCATAGATTCATGTCAATTATATTATGTTCAAATGAGTGTAACACCATTAAAATGCATTTGAAGCATTTTTCCCATTGATCGTAATGTAACGGAATACCTTTGATTGCCCCTGTAATTGATCTATGCATCCGATTTTGATAACATTTGAAATGACTCGACAAAATTATGTAATAATTAAACGTTTTAAATTTCAAACGATTAAAATGCATTTGAAACTTTTTTCCCCATTGATTGTAATGTAAAGGAATACTTTTGATTGTCCCTGTAACTGATCTATGCATCCGATTTTCATAACATTTGAAATGACTCGACAAAATTATGTAATAAATATACGTTTTAAATTTCAAACGATTAAAATGCATTTGAAACTTTTTTCCCCATTGACGTAATGTAACGGAATCCTTTTGATTGTCACTGTAATTGATCTATACATCCGATTTTCATAAAATTTGAAATGACTCGACAAAATAATGTAATAATTATGTATTTTAAATTTCAAACGATTCGGTTGGATAGTTTTTGCGTTGTTATATGCGGACAGACAGACGGACGGACGGACGGACTGAACGACCACTATAGGTGCTACGTATTTACATAATTATGAACGCATCTAAAAACGATGATAAAAGATTAAAAATTCTATAAAAGACATGAAAATAATAGGCATTATTTGAAAGTTTTTTTTTCAAAAATATTGATCAGTTAAGTGGTTATACGGAATGCTTTGTTCGCGCTGTAATGGTGAAAGAAACATCAAAGTTGAATTATCCATTTTATAGTTATATTAAGGGGGCTCAGGGGCTAAAAACTTTTCAAAAAATCAGTTTTTTAATGATCTAGTTTTAGTATTCATTTAATTGTGAACTCAATGCAAAAAACCGCATAAAAATATTAGTATTTTTAACGGAGTTATAAGCATTTATGTATCAACACTTTCAAAGCCGCACCCATATAATTCTAACTTTAAGTAGCGTTTTTTCAAAACTTGATTTTCGAGGACTAACACCAAGATTAAAAAAAAAACTATTTGATGGAATGGCTTATATTTTTTTTGCATGCATATAACATCATTAGCTATAGAATAAATTAATATAGTTTAGATAGTTTAATATTTTGAGTATTTTTAATGAAAAAAAGTTGTATTTTTTAAGAGTCTTTGAAATTTTCAAATTTGAGAGTTTTTTTTTAATAATGTTGTTTTTGAGTGATTGTTATATCCTTAATTCATTCTATAGGGTAAAGTTTTCGGATCATTTTAAAGTAAAAATTAGGTTCTTATCTCAATTCAACGTTAAGATATCTTGGTGTTGGTGATATAACACATAATTTTTTTTCGAAAATTGTGTTACATAAATTTTGTTATATTTCTTATTATATTACATTGAAGTACTTCATTTTATAATTTTATAAGACTACAAACATATATCTTTAAAATATCAGAAAGTTTAAATTAATTACATTGAATACTTCTATTTTTATGTGCACCCGAAGCGAGAGCACTGTTTTCGTGTTTTTCCGTATCTATCAACCCCTGAGCCCACTTAATATTTCAAAGAAAGTCGCTCTAGAAATGTCAGGTATCTTCTTATGTTGTATTCATTATTTTAATATTGAGCTTGAAAGTTGTTGAAAATACCATAAAAAGTTTAAAATGCTGTGCATTTCTTTATTTTTAAGTGTTTGTATGTTTTGAAGAAGTTCTTTTTACATTTTTGTATCACACATACTTTTTCAATATTTTAACGCTTTTAAAGCTGCCAAAATATAGTAGGTATTTCTTAACCGTTTGAACGCCAATGTTCCCAAATGGGAACATTGCATTATTTGTAATACAAAACATATATTTTCCAATATAATAACGATGTCCTTATTTTTCCTTTAAAATATAAGGTTGATTTGAACTTTTGAAAAGAAAATATTTATGTTTAAACATTTATCACAGGTATTAAGGAATATGTAAATTCACTAATTTGCATAAATAATATATTATTTGCTTTTATCGTTTTCTCTATATTATTTACATTTGACCGCTAGGAATCTTAATATTTTAGAAATTCGAGAAAATACTCAAGAACAATATACAATAGCATATAGCGGAAAATAATTTGTTATAATTGCATAGGTTGTCAATCAATAATCACGTTCCAAAATGCTAACACTTAAATGAAAACAGACAAAAAAAAACTGCAGGAATATATTTTTTTTTTTTGTTATTTTCTAAATTTGTATTCATAAATTAAAACATTTGAAGCTATAATATAGGAAAAACAAAATTATTATTACATTGCGATATTAATTCGGAGTCTTAAAGGTTAAATGGGATACTTTTGTTGTTCTATCACATACTAAAGAAAAAATAGGGAATATTTAATGCACAGTTTATCAGTGGCACCAACTTTTGAAAAATACTAGGTTGGCTCAAAAATATTGGGTGGGCTCAAATAATATTTTGGTAAAAGGGTACCGCCAGTTTGTTTTTCTTTAAAGGGTGGACAGATGGTGAGAGATGAAAATTTTAAATCAAGCTATCATGTTTTAATAAAGTTGCAATTTTACTAAACAATATTATTATGCGTTTTTCTTTATAAATACGATAATGTTTATTCTAATATCATTATATCATGAACATAATTACAAATTGAAGTAGCAAAAAGTTAAACATAGAGCAAAATATTTAAATCATTTGAGATTTATGTGTGTCAGTCGGAGAATTAAAACACATGGTCATTGGAAAAATAAATTTTGTTCTAGAAAAAAAAATGAATAATAAAAAAATGATGAGACAAATAACGAAATAGAACAATGAAATTGGGTACGGTATGATTCAAAATTATTGGTTGGGCTCGGGCCCCATGGGCCCATATAGTTTGGGGCCACTGTAGATTAATATATCACTATCAACTTCTCCTACCTTCAATAACTGTTAAAAGAGAAGATAGATGACTAGAGGTTATAAAAATGATGCCGATTTTACTTAAATAAAATAGTTTTGGAGGTTAGAAATACGCTATTGTGACTGCTCGCTGAAATAAGTATTCGTTATAAGACAGTTTAGTGTTAAATATTTTAAAGTTTTTCACTCTGTCAATATATAGTAAGCGTTTTTTAAATTTAATGCTTTTGCTGTGCTGTCACACATTAAAGAATAAACACGGAAGATTTATCATAAAGGTTTATTCTATCACTATCAGCTTTTCTTACCTTCAATAACGGTTAAAAATGATGATACCTGACTTGAAGTGATAAAAATGATTTTGATTTACTGTTAAATACAGTAATTTTAGAAGTTAGAAATATACTATCGTGACAGCTCTCTGAAATAAGCATTCTTTATAGGATAGTTTAGTGCTCAAATATTTTAAAGTTTTTAACCATATCATTATATAGTAAGCGTTTTTTTAATTGAATGCTTTGGTTGTGCTGTCACACATTAAAGAATAAACACGGAAGATTTATCATAAAGTTTATGCTATCACAGTGGAGTTATGAATAAACAGGAGGAGACATATAATGTATTGTCTAGCAGTTGCAGTTGAAGTATCTGACGAGGTTGTTTCTTTTAATTAGATCAATAGTTTCTACCACCAATATACTTGAAAAAAAATCTTTAATTTAAACGCCGAAATTCATTGGAAATTTCTCTCACAAATCTCATAAAAAATATCTATTTCTTTTTACTGGTGTCGGTTTCATCAAGTAGCATAACATTTTCACAGACGCCAATTATAGATTGTCTTGTTGTCACAATGTGGTGAAACTACTACCGCCGAAATAAATTTCCACCAGTAATATTGAATAACGGATTTCAGCATTTTTTTATTGAAGCATTAAACTGATGAGGCGTTTAAATAAAGAGAAATCTTTTAATTAAATTTACTGGCAGAAGATTTTCGCCATGGTAATGAACACCTCAGAAGTGGTTACAGTTGAAACTTCACTATTTTAAGGATATGTCTGTTCCTCTTTCTTAAGCGAAATTTTTTTCCCCAAGCACCTTCGTCGTTCCAAACCCAAGCTCGCACTCTGATTGGTTGTTGCTCTCGGCACGTTTTTCACGTAATTTGGAGATAACCATACTTGGCGAAAAGTACTTCGCTCGTAAGTGAACGAGTAAACCTAAAACTTAACCTACTCATTCTTATTCTTCCTTCATTATTATCCTCGTGGTCTTGTGCTCTTGTGTGTAAAAACCTTTAAAGAGTACAGCTTTCAATAAGACACGTTCCATCCAATCCAATGCTCCAAGAGAAAAGTTACTTTGTACTCGGTTCGGAAGGAAATCAAACTCGACGGACAGAAGCATCTATCGCTATGCCAAGTATGATTATCGCCAAGTTACATGAAAACAGCGCCGAGAGCAACAACCAATCAGAGTGCGAGCTTGGGCTTAGAACGACGAAGGTGCTTGGGAAAAAAAATTACGCCTTTCTTAATCGTTCCATGTCTATCCCTATCAGCTGTTCCTACCTTCAATAACGGTTAAAAAAATGATAGATGACTAAGTAATAAAAATGATGTTGATTCACTGCTAAATACAGTAGTTTTAGAACTTAGAAATATAGTACTGTGATAGCTCTCTGAAGTAAGTATTCTTTATAAGATAGTTTTAGTGTTCAATATTTTAAACTTCTTTAACTCTATCATGATATAGTAGGCGTTTTTCAAATTGAATGCTCTTGCTGTATTGTCGCACATTAAAGAATAAAGACGGAAGATTTATCATAAAGTTTATTCTATCACTATCAGCTTTCCCTTCCTTCATTATCGATTAAAAAAGATGATAGATGACTAGAAGTAATAAAAATGGTTTAGAAAAATGCTATCGTGACAGCTCACTGAAATGAGTATTCTTTATAAGACACTTTAGTGTTAAATATTTAAAAGTTTTTAACTCTATCGGTATATAGTAAGCGTTTTTAAAAATGAACGCTTTAGTTGTGCTGTCACACATTAAAGAATAAACATGGAAGATTTATTATAAAGTCTGTCAGTTTTCCTATATTCAATAACGGTTAAAAAAGTAAGAAAAATCATGCGTTAAGCATAGATTATGAAGCACTTTCCAACACTTCTTGAAATCTTTAACAAAACTTCGTTATCCAGGCAAATAACGTATTATTGTTTATATCCAAATATGTATCCAATACTTTTGAAAAGCCCTGTATTTGATCTGTCGGTTAATATGTAGACTATATAATGGTAAAAATTTAGTTTAGCAAGAAAACGCCAATCTGGTTGAAATTTTCTTTTCAGCAATTTATACTAATAGATAGAAACATACTTGAATACTTTCGTTTAGCCCTGTAAAATACATGGTACATTTAATACACGAAAGTATTTTGCTAAAGTTTAGTTTAAAAATAAATTCTCTTTAAACTACTTAAATCAAATTTCTAGAAATTATCATCTAAAGGCAAGCATGTATCCATTTCTTTGAGTGATCTTGTATATCATTTTATCTATATTCTACAAACATTTCTTAGTAAACTAAATGCAATTCATCGTAAAACGGCATAACATATTTAAAAACCACCTTTTAGTAAATTACACACATAATCAGTAACCTTTCCGAGATCTTTTGTGCAACCCTGTATATCTAAGTTGTGTAACAACATTTATATAAATCATATAATATGCATATACCTAGTGAAACTTAAAAACGCATATCATAATTAAAAATGCATTTCATCTTCTAACACCCATCCTCCATAATATACAGGACTTCGGATAGAATATACTGTTTGAAATCTTTTGTATGTCCTTGTAAATGCTATGCACTAATATTATGCATGAAATAACTCATATTAATCCTCAACAACATATATCAATTTGATTATATATGAAATCGTTTACCATAATTAAAATATGTCTCAAACAATCCCCCCCCTTTATTTTTATGAATTGGAATTCTTTTGTATGGACCTATAAATGAATAATAACTGTTATTTTCGCTGCAAACATTACAAAACAGATATTTTAGTGCACTTTGTAGATGTATACAAATTTGAAGATGTTTGACAGGATGTAACATCTTTAAAATTCATTTAAAACGATTTTTCGAACGACAGACGGCCATACGGAAAGACGGACAGACAAACCGAATGCATAAGCACTTTTCAACTTTGTTGGAAAGTGCTAAAAAGTGATAGATGACTAGAAATAATAAAAATGGTGTTGATTTACTGTTAAATAAAGTAGTTTTGAAGGCTAGAAAAATACTATCGTGACAGTTCACTTAAATAAGTATTCTTTATAAGACAATTTAGTGTTTAATATTTAACATTTTAAACTCCATCAGTAAAAAATTGTATGCGTTTTTAAATGGTATTAATTTGTTCTGCTGTCACACATTAAAGAACAAATAGTGAAGATTTATTATACAATTTGTTCTATCACTATTAGTTTCTCCTACCTTCAGTAACGGTTAAGAAAGATGATAGATGACTAGAAGTAATAAAAATGATGTCGATTTACAGCTAAATAAAATAGTCTTAGAAGTTAGAAAAATACTCTCGTGACAGCTTACTTGAATAAGCATTCTTTATAAGACAATTTAGTGTTTAATATCTTACGTTTAATATAAGTTTTTACTCTATCTTTAAATGAAATGCTTTTGTTCTGCTGTGATACGTTAAAGAACAAATAGGGAAGAATTATTCTACAGTTTATTCTGTCACTATTAGCTTCTCCTGCCTTCAATATCAGTTAAAAAAGTGATATAAGTATAAAAGATGTATCAGATTTACTATGAATTAAAGTAATTTTAGTGATTATAAAGATACTACCTTGCTAGTTCATTGAAATAGATACTTTTGCAAGACATTTTAATAAGAAGTAAATGAAAATAACGTGCAAAACATATTTATTGTTAAATTAAGGAAGTTTATATACATATATACATACATACATATATATATATATATATGTATGTATATATATATATATATATATATATAATACCATTTAAAGTAGACAAGATTCACCAATGGATTATATCAATAAAAGAATTAAATTGAATTATAGTAAACAATATTAACCATTTGAAATTAACCATTGAATTTAATAACTTATAGTACATTGAACATGGAAGGAAAAAAGAATAATATGAATACAAATGAAATTTGTAGAACCAAAGCAGAATCTTCAGGTCCCAAATACTTTGGAACTACAAATGGAGTGTGTGGTTTCATCTTCGTATTTGCCATGAAAAAGCAAAACAATACGAATTTGGGACTACCATCACACAAAAACCAAATTATTAAACAAGGAACAAAGATATTTTACAAAAAGGAGTTGAAAGTAAGTAAAAATAATAGTTTTCCATAACAAACAAAAAGGATAAAGCAGAATGGAAATATAATTGAACCGGAAAAATAATTAATAATCGATATTAACATAAAATTAAATTAATAAAATGATTAAAATTAGAATTAAGAGATAACATTCATGTTAACATATAACTTAAAATACATTATTGTTACTTTAATCAGTAACATTTATTGTGACTTTACATGGTAAAAACTCATTATCTTAATATAGGATAAAAAAATTAAAAATTAATAATAATAAAAAAAATAAAATAATAATAATAATAATAATAATAATAGTAATAATATTAATAATAATACCAAAAATTATATCAATAACATTAAAAATAATTTGATAATTAAAATATAGCTATTTAATTATAGATATAACTAGACAGATATCCATATATTGGTGTAAATTAAACAGTTTAAAAATTATGTTAAAATAAATAACCCACTCTCAATTTTTTTTTTTTTAAATAAATAATTAACCTTTGCGTTTTTATCCAGACAACACCACCCTCCTCCGTACTCTAACATCTACCCACCCACCCAACCTATATATATATTTTTTTATTTCTTTTTAACATTTTTAATTTTTTATTATTATTTTTATGTTTTATATTTTTTTTAATACATTTTTTACGCAAAGAATTAATTATAAGATCATGTAATATCTAATTATAAATTAAAGAATATATGAATTTTTTAGGATAACCATTATTTATAGCATCATATACAAGCTTTTTAATATTAGTATTAATTAAATGGGAAGAACATAGACATTTTATTCTATATAAATGGTTAAGTATTATATTACGATATACAGAATTATGAAGACAAGATTTAAAATTAGTAAAGGTATTAACTTTAAAATTAAATTCTTTCCTTTTGTCATAAATATCAGTTATAAATTTGTTCTCTTTTAATATAATTTTAATATCTAAGAAATTGATTGTATTATTAAAAAGTAGGTTTTTTGAAAGTTCTAGATTAGAAGGATAATCAACAGGGAATTGAGATAAACAGGTGTTATCAGTATCAATTAAAATTACATCATCTATATATCGATATAAATGTATTGTATTATTTAAATAATGACGTTCATAGTAATATAAGTCAGATAATACACTAGATGTACTACCACCTTGTGGTATACCAACATTTTGAATATATATATTGTTATCATGCATGATAAAATTATTATAGATAATGAAATTGGTTAAGGTATGAAAGTAATAAGAATCGATATTATGTGATATATCCAACTCGTGTTGATATTTTTTAAAAAGCTCATTTATGATATTATGTAAATCCGATAAATCGATATTATTAAATAAATCTTTAAAATCATAGGTAGTGATATTTTTTATACATTTAAGATTTCTCATAATATGGACCAGTTCATAACTATATTTTATGCAATGTGTATTATCACTTTTTTTTGTAATATTATATATTTGATTAAGAATTACTAATAAAAGTTTGTTAGCAGCATTATTATACGTATTGCAACCAATTGTAACAGTTCTGAATTTAACAGGATGCTTATGAAATTTGGGTATAAGGACTAGATAAGGATATTTAAAGTTAGTAGGGTTAACGTCTAATAATTTATAGAATCCTTTAATTTTACGATTATTGGCAAGTAAGTTATCATTAATTTTTTGGAATGTGTTATTATTAGATATACTAGATTTAAGCAGTTGATGATAATAAGATTTACAAATAATGGCATAATTATTAGGAGATTTATCAACATAAGTTATTACAAAGTTTTGTTGTAATTTATTGATTTGCTTAAACAGATGCTGTGTATTTACATATACTAGGTGTGAAATATTATATTTTAAGGACCTGGTTAATTTATCGATAACTAATATTTTCCATTGATTAAAATATTCAATGGGTTTATTATAATAAATTGCAAGTTTATAAATAAATATATCTATATCATATGTAAATTGTTTTATGATAGATTTAATGTTTAATTTGGATGGAATTCTGTACTTGGTCCCATAACCCATAATTCTTCTAAGTTGTAAATCATCTACAAGATTAAGATTAACAGTAATAATATGTCCATGATCTTTATTTATATATTTTTGTAGAGAGGGGTCATTGCATTTACAGGGTAAAGTACTAGCATCAAAAGAAGATTTAGCGAAAGAATTATAGTTAAAAATCGTTCTGCCGATAGATATGGGATACTTAAAGGTTTTAGAAATATGAATATTATTAATAGGAAATTGACAGTTTTTATCATTTAATATGGAATTAATATTGATTTTATTAAATATTGGATTAGAAAAAGTAATTACCATTTGAGTATTAGTTTGTAGATTTTTAGTAAATTTATATTGTAAAGGTTGACACGAGTCATAATGAGATCATAAAAAACATCTGAAAAATGTTTAGAGTAAGTTTTACTGAGAAAAATATTTAAATATTGTACTATGTGTTTCTTTTTTATTCCAAAAATATATTTACGTATTAGAAACCAATTGTAATTTTTTAAATAATTACGATGCAGATTATTAATTTGTTGAATTATAATGTTTTTAGGAGTAATACTAGAAGATGAACCTTTACCTATATGTAACATAATTATATATATATATATAACATATAACATATATTAAAGAAAGTAAATAAAAAGGTGTTTTTTTCTAAAACCACCGTGTGTACAGCTCATATTCAAAATATTAGAATAATTACCTTTTTTTTAGAAATTGAAAATATCGTTTGGTAATTTAATGTCTTTTAATGAAAATATGCAAACGATATTTTTATTAAGAACTTATTGTTGATTAAACTTACTTGTTATCTTAAATTTAATATCATTTTAGAAAAGATTAATTGCAAAAAAAATTATTTTGAAAAGTCAAAATATTAGAATATTTATTCAAGTGGTTCAAAATATTAGAATATTTCACATTAATTCTCCTTTAATTATTACCAATTCTTAACTGGTGGCATCATTGATTAAATTCAGACTATTTTATTTAAAATCAGTATTCTTTTTTGCAATTTATTTCTTTTTCGTCTTAAAATGGGCCGTGTGAGTGATATTCCTGAATCTACTAAACTTCGTATGGTTGATTTGTATCGGCACGGTAAAAATCAATGTTTTATAGCGAATTATTTACATTGTTCGCAATCGAGCGTTAGTAAAATACTAACACAATATTCAAAAATTGGAAAATTTCAAAATAATCGCCGAAATGGTGGCCGAAAACCAAAAACATGTGCTAGAGATGACAGGAAACTGAAGCGTATAGTTAAGAAAAACCGTTTTAAAAGTGTGCGATTCTTGCACCGAAAATGGAAAGAAGAAGGAGTTGAAGTTTCTACATCGACAACATTAAGACGTCTCCATAAATTTAAATTTGAACCTCGTGTACCGAAAACAAAACCTCTCATGACTGCAAGACAAAAGCGTATAAGATTGAATTGGTGTAAATCAAGACGTTTATGAAGCAATGAAGATTGGAAAAATATATTATTTAGTGATGAAAGTATGTTTTGTGTTTCATATGGTAATCAAGGTATTCGAGTTTGGAGAATGAAGCAAGAAGCATTTGATAAAGAATGCCTTAAACGTTCCGTAAAATTTGCTGCTAGTGTCATGGTTTGGGGTTGTATGAGTGCAGAAGGACCTGCAAAAGTTATGCATCGTCTACGAAAAGGTTAACTCTCTGATATATCAAGAAATTTTAGAATATTACATGATTCCATCATCAGAAGATTTATTTGAAGATGATTTCATCTTTCAACAAGATTTAGCGTCCCCGCATACCTCGGTGTCAACTAAGAATTGGTTCCGCCAACGCAACATTAAGGTACTTCCTTGGCCACCAAATTCACCAGAGCTTAATCCCATCGAAAACTTATGGTGTATAATGAAGAAAAAACTTCAAGAAAATCCTCCTTCAAGTAAAACTGAGTTAGTGGCACGTATAAAGTCTATTTGGGCTAATATTGATAGAAATGTTTGTAAACACCTTGTATATAGTATGCAAGATCGATTGTACGCTGTTATGAAAGCTAAAGGGGATGCTACAAAATATTAACTACCATTTACTTCATATTCATAAGGTAATATTGTTGCGTAAAATAAAATATTCTAATATTTTGAACCAATCTAAATTGTATTCTAATATTCTGGTGTGTTTAAGGAAGCTGTATACCTAATTTATTGTGCTGTATTTTATATTTTATAAATGTTAAAATCTTATCTAAACATTCCAGATTTAATTTATAAGAAATTTAATTGCATTTACTTAGTATAAAAAATAAATAAATGACAAATAATTTTATCTTATTACTTTTTCTCAATTATTCTAATATTTTGAATATGAGCTGTATAGTGCAGAAGTCCCTAGGGTTCGAGATGTCATGACATAAGTTGCTGATGAGATTTTAGTGTAAACCAGATACTTGGCTTACAAGGCCAATGCTTTACATGTTAAGCTACCTGGGCGATAGCCAGCTGGGATTTTTCACTCAGGTAACCTTATGGATCATAACATCTGGTGTTTTGAGCGTTTATTGTGAGTCATTATCTGAGTGAAAAATCCCAGCTGGCTATCGCCCAGGTAGCTTAACAGACAAAGCATCGGCCTTGTAAGCCAAGTATCTAAATTCGATTCCCAGCCTGGCCAATTTTTCGCTCAGTTGGAAATATTTAATTCGTATTATTTCTTTACCAACCAGTTAGATTGTGTTAAAAAAAATAGTATATCTACGTATCCATCGTCATATGGAGTTCCATTACCTGCGGTCTATTCTGTTGAGCTGTCTAAATGACAGACCAGATGTTATGACCGTAAAAGTTATCTGAGTGAAAAATCCGAGCTGGCTATCGTCCAGGTAGCTTAAAAGGTAAAGCATTGGCCTTGTAAGCCATGTATCTGGGTTCGATTCCTAGCCTGGTCAATTTTTCGCTCAGTTGAAAATATTTAATTCGTATGATTGCTTTACCAATCAGTTAGATTGTGTTGAAAATAATAGTACACCTAACCGATGGTGCTGAAATTCTGTATTTTTCAAGAAATATTAAAATATGTGAGATAGAAAAAAATTTTGGGATTGCCTCATTCGATTAGTTTTTGAATAGAGAGACAACGATTAATTAATTCATTTTCTTTTCTATTATGCATATTAACAATGGAGGAACTAACTCATAAATTTTTCCTTTAATAACTAATTCAAAGAAAAATTAATTATTTTTGCTTCTTTATAGCCCTAATAATGTTACTCGTGGATAATTTCTTTGAAGCAGTAATGATATGATTTACAAAACATTAGAATTAAGAGAAATGAAATGTATTTTTCGCACTGTTGGCAAAATTAAGTGTTTTTAAAATGAGGCTATAGAAATTGTAAATGGATGAAAATGCATGAATACTTTCATTTATATTAATGGATTTTTTCTAATGGATGGTTTTGTTGTATTCCTTTGAAAACACGAAAGAGAAAAAAAAAGATAGGAAGGTTTAATATATAATGTTGCTCTCACAATAACTTATTATTACGAATGAATTAATCCTCCTATATCGATTTTTGAAAGATGATTAATGACTTCCATTAAATGAATATAATATAACGCGTGTGATATTAAGAGGAACATATACTGCTAAATAAATTGATTTTTTCTGGAGAAAAAGTTATGTTTAACAAAGCATTGAAATTTTTTGCGCTTGAAGAAAAAATAGCGTACTTTATTAATGTCACTTAAGTTGTACAACAAAGTAGAAAAAATGTAAAAGCTAATACAAAAATGAAGATCATTTAATTAAGCAGTTTTTAGCTGACATTTAACAATAAACATTAAATATTTCGATATTGTTTAAAGTTGATCATTAATGTATATAATTGTGGACTCAACGGAAATTATATAAATTGAACTATGTTATGATATTCAGACCATGCATCAGAAACAGTTAAACACACAGCTGGGTATTTGATTGAGATTAAAATGGCATGTTTATCTAGAATTGATTTAGCCTCAACGAATGGAATTTTCGCTGATCAAGAAATCCATTCATTTCGAAATAAATATATGGATACACTATATGTTGCAATGTTATCACTGACCAAATCCATCTCAAAATTTAGAAAATGATCAGATTATATATATTTTGCAACGTTTATAAAATCCGTTTTTTCTGGAGGCGTTGCTTACTAAACCGGCAATGAGGCTAGTTGAATTCCAGCTGAATATGCCATTTTAGTCTGTTCAACTGTTTATAACGCATAATTTCTGCTGCAACTTGAATTTATATCCCTTCTTGTGAACTTGATTTTATTTGCATTACAAATGAGGAAATTTATACAAATTCAAAATGTTTAATATTGTTTTTTAAATATTTTTATGCGTTTTTAAACTGTTTAAGTAAATTGTCTTATTTTTGTCTTTGTTTTTTTTTTTTATTAATTATGAACAGACGTATTAAATTTTAAATAGAAATATGTTGTTATTGGTATTAAGAGCACATAATTTGGATTTTCGAAATTAAATGTATATTAATATTTATGATAAAATACACTTTTTGGACTAATTTTTTCATTGATGTCAGATTGGTTACAGAGGACATTTTTTAAGCAACTAAAAAAAATAAGTACAGGAGTAACTAGACGGTAGTGGCAATTTCAAAACTTTCTTCTATCTCATGTATGTTAGTACTACTTCCTAAATATGCAGAATATCAGCATCACAGATTAAATGATTTACATCAAAATCTAATCAGCAACAATTTATGTCAACTATATCATAATAGTAATAATATATTCTATAGCAAAAAAGAAAGAACTTATATTACAAATAGTTATTTTGCTTATAGGACTTATAAGACCACTTTAATAATAAAACATTTAAAATATATTAAAAAATAACATTTTCAACTCATTTTCCGAATATAAATAGAAAATTACAAGCACAATGAACGTGAAAAGCTGGAAAAAATAATTATTTGTCCTAAATTAAATTATAAATTATTATTAAATTATTTGTCCTAAAAAATTAAAAAATATATGTTTTAAGTACATAGGTAGAAATCATGATAATTTAAAAAATCTGTTTGTAGTAATGTTTTATTATAAAAATAATCTATACTTGATTAAAACATATAGATCTTTAAAAATAATTGAATTTTGATATGCCAAACGTATGTGTGCGTAACGCATAAGTCATTTTGCGAATGGCAACACTTTCCCCTATAATTTCGGTTTTGCAATTTTCGCTACTGCAAATTTTATGCTTCTATATACCGCAAATTAAAAATTTTTATACTGTTGTATAAAGAAAAAAAAATTTCCTTTTAAATGCAATTTGTTTCAGAACTGTATCTCAATTTATTTTTGAGACATTATTTTTTATAGTTTTTAGTACCAATCTTGTAATTGTGGCAACAGAATCATCCCATTTGCTCTTAAAATTGAAAAAAAAGGTAAAATAGAAATTAAAATGCGTATACTATTTCAAAAATATCGCTTATAATAGGACCCGGCGAATTAAATATTATTAAAAATAGTTTAAATATTATTTGTTTAAGAGTTACACTTATCAACATATGGTGCATTTTTTATTGTAACTTATATTGTAATTATTTTGCTTATTATAAATCTGTGAAACAGTTTCTCCTTAAATTTTTTTCTTTTGTTGAAATTTGACGGGTTCTACCTTGTTATATTAATTCCATTGTTATATGAAGATTAACTAAGTAAAATATTAAACGGAGAAGGGTCACTTTGTAAAGAAAAATTATTATTATCAGAATATTATTTTCCTGAATAAAAGAGATATTCAAATATTAATGGCTGATATTTATCTTTTTCTTTTTATCAATAAATTTGCGGAGTCTGCTTTTGTCATACTTTCTTTGTACCGCTTTGAAAAAAAAAAAAAAAGATTTATGTTGCTATTTAGGTTATCACTAACAGGCCTCCCTAAATAAATAATAAAAAAAAAACTCCACTTTTATAGGTGCATAAAAAACGATGAATTACGTCAAGTAAAGAAAAAAAATGTTACAAAAAAGCCCTTTTTATTAAAATATAACACGTAACAGGGTTCGTGAGCATCAATGGGTTGAGTTGATTCTGTGTGTTTTAGTACCAAATATAACAGATAAGGCAATTAAGTTAAATAAGGTAAATGCTTTATAAAAATTCCAGTTACAGGTCCTCGAAAATACTTGAGCCGCAGGAACCAGGCTCGAAATTGTACAAGCCCGACAAGCTACAATTTTTTTAATTAAATTTCACCGCTTTCGGGGTTTGAGGGTTTGAGAGAACAATGTTTTGAGGTCTAGAAGCTACAATGGCTGTTACCTCGAATGATCCTTAATACACAGAAACCATCACAGAACACTTTATTATTACATGAAATACAGTACATACATTTAATACACATCACATGGACAACACAAGACATCCATGCCGCTAGCTGGATTCGAACCAGGGTCCAGCGGTGTGGGAGGCGATGGCGGAACCGACCACGCCACTGGATCGGCATCACCGCTTTCATTAATGGATACAATTGGTCTTCATTAATATTCCAAAAATCTGATGCCACTTTAAAGTTTAAAAAGCAGTCGATCTGACAACGATGATATTGGGTATGTAGATTTTTCGAGCCCTGCTACGAATCCTTGCATAAGAAAATTATTCACTGTTAGTAAAGAATGTAACACGTTTTATTAATCGAAACAATGAGATATACATTTTAATTTAATCTTTTTCCACAAGCCCTTTGGTTGCATTTTATCACTTTTTATTTTCTGTATTTTATTTATTTATTTATTTATTATATTGTTTCATTTCATGAATTATTTTGTTTTTTAAAATATCATTTATAAGATAATATCATTTTTATAATCGATTTATTAATAATATATTATTTTGTAACGAAAATATTTTTCGAAGTGAATATATGTGTCATTTTATGAAACAGCACTTGGATCCGTAAACATGAAACGAATATATGAATCATGTAAATGAAAAACATTTATGAATCAAATATATGAAACGAATATAAGAGTCAGTTATACAAAAACTATACATGAAAAACTTAATTTCGTGATTCATAGTATAATTTAGATGATTTAGAGAGAAAAAGAACGAGAGAGAGTACCGTGATAGAAAGAGCAATAAAAACAGGAGAGAAAGGAGAGATATGCGAGAGAGAGCAGAGAGATAAGCGGAAGAATGAGACACAGAAATATATATATAGAGAGAGATTGGTCAGAAGCTAGAAACACGGACGGACAGAGATATGCGCTAAAAGAGTCCAGAAATTTGCATTTAAAAGGGAAGTTAGTGGATATTTCTAATTATTTTTCTATATTTGTTTATATTTATTTAGAATCTACTTTTCTGTATTTCTTCATTTTTGTCCTTCTTAATATTAGTTTTTTTGTTTTGCTTAGTCCAAGTAAATTTCTAAAATAATTTTAAAAATAAAAAAAAAATGAGTTTTTTTCGGCAGGTGCAAAAAAAAAGCAGTTTGAATTCAAAGAATTAATTAAATTATAAAACTATCGATGCATTTTTATTAATTGTATTTCTGTAAATGAAGTTTCACAAAACAAATCGTTAAAGAAAAAATAATTAAGGAATATGTTCTGTAAAAATGTTATTAGCGATAATGAACGTAAATGATCTTCTAAAAAATAAATTAGAGTACAGTCAGCAATGTTAATTGCTAATAGCTAACAACTGGAATTGCATTTATTATTTTCCTGTGAACAATACGTATTTATTGCTCCTTTAATAGATCTTCTTTGTTGAGCGCCTGGAAAATCAAAGAAAGAACGGATGAGACAATTTATTGCTTTCTCTAAAACACCACTAACAAACTTCAAGAATAAAGACTTCATTCTTTACTTAAGAATTATAAGAAAGTAAAATCACTTATCTATACCTATATTACAATGACGTAAAGTTTATTTTTTGTAGGAGGTAATCTCTGGAACAGCCGAACTGACTTTAGAAATAATGGTACCAAAATGATAAATTACCTCTAATTATTTTTATAAATTTGTTTCTTTCTATATATACAAACTACTTTTATTTCTATCATCTTTTTAATATTTTATTTTTGTTTTCCTTTGTCCAAACTAATTTTCAAAATTATTTAAATAATAATAATAATAATAAAATGAGGCATTTTCTGCTAGTGTTAAAAAAATAAAAAGAATGCATTAAATTATAAAATTATTGATAATTTTTTCTTCAATCCACTTCTATAAATGAAGTTTTACAAAACAGATCATTAAAGAAAAAATAATTAATCAACTCGCACAAAAAAAAAAAAAACTGTACATTCAGTCAGCAATTTTAATTGCTAATAATTAACGACTGGTATCGCATTTATCCTTTTCCTGTGAACAATGCATTTTTACGGCTTCTTTAATTGGTCCCTTTTGTTTCTCGACTATTAACATCAAAGAATAAAGAATGAGACAATTTATTGCTTTCTTTAAATCATTACTAACAAACTTCCCAAATAAAGGCTTCATTCTTTACTTAAGGTTATAAAAATGGAAAATCACTTATCTACAGGGTGATTCATAAAAACGTGGACAAAATGATACGACAAATCAAGCATATAACAAGGATAAAAAATCATATATTAACATAAGGTCAAAAACGACTTATTGAGTCACAAATACAGGGTGTATAATTCTAGCTCAACCGGTTTGAAAGTAATCATTTCGAGGAAAATAAAAATATTGTAATGAAAATGAAACGATATGCAACTCATTTTGTGTGAAGTGTGATAACGTTATGAAAAGATCTGGAAAAACATATTTCTCAAGCAATCAATGATACCGTATAAACTGATTGTCAAAGTCCAAAATGTGAGGTGCCAAGTGCATATTACTGGTGCGCATAATGCAAACTTCTACCACTTCGTTTGGTGATATCACATTTAAAACAAAGGCGAGAATGTCTGTTAAATGTTTTATTATAATATACTTCAGTTTTCTGAAATTTATTACCGTCAACCCAAACTGAGTTTGAAACACCCTGTATTTGTGACTCAATAAGTAGTTTGCGGTTCTATGTTCCTATGTGATTTTTTATCCTTGTCGTATGGCTGATTTGTCATATCAATTTGTCCATGTTTTTTTTAATCACCCTGTAGATCTATATTATAAAGACAAAGTTTATTTTTAGTAGGAGGTAATGTTTGGAACTTCCGAAAAGATTTCAAAAGACCAAAATGATAGTGATCGTCCCTGTTCAAATATAGGTTATATCTTATGTCCAAGCTACTACCCCAAGAGTGGTGCAGGGACAAAAAAAATTGTAGAAATTTTATTTTTGTGTTAATAAAGGGCCTTGAAAATTGAAATTTGGAATGGTAATTATTTACAAGACATAAATGATATGGAATGTTTTATTAAAAATTCGAAATTTAAAAGGAGTGAAATGAGCAAAAAAGTGTATTAACCCCTTAACTGTGTTGCCCGAACTGATTTCGGGCAGGCACTCTTTGCACGTTTCGTTACTTAAAGCTTTTTGACACCACTAATTTTTATCTGAAAATTTATTTTATTGATTTGCAGATGTTTTTCGATTAAGTAAAGCAACTATTTTAGTATGGAAAATGTGGTTTACAGCCTCTATTTTTAATTTATGTTGTCAAAAACAATGCCACAGTTAAGGGGTTAAAAACATACTAAATTGCTATTTCTACGCAATTATTTGAAGTACTGGACCGATTTAAATATAATGGTGTCAAAACTGTGTCTTTCTTCTTTCTGGTACTTTTTAATATTTTGTTTTTATTTTTCTTGATCCAAATAAATTTTGAAAATGATTTAAATGATAAAAAAAATGCGACACTTTCTGCTGGTGTAAAAAAAAGCCGATTGCATTGAAAGAAATCATTAACGTAGGTATAAATTATTGATACATTCTTCTTCATTCCAGTTTTATAAAAGATATCATTAATAACAAAAGAATTAAATGAACTTGTAAAAAAAGTCAACAATGTTAATTGCTAATAGCTAACGACTGATATCGCATTTATTATTTTCCTTTTAACGATGCGTCTTTATTGCTTCTTTAATGGATCTCTTTTGTTGTACCGCCTGGAAAATCAAAGAAAAACGAATGAGACAATTTATTGCTCTCTTTAAGCCTCTACTAACAAACTACCCAAATAAAGACTTCATTCTTACCTAAGCCTTATAAAAAAGAAACATTTACTCATGTACATCTAAGGAAATCCTGGTGTACATACAAGAGAATTGAAATTTGGAATAGTTCAAGACATAAATGAACTGTAAAAATATTTTATTAAACATGTGAAATTTAAAAAGAGAAATTTAAAAAGAGTTGTAGAAACGTTCTGAATGGCGACTTCTACGGAATCACTTGAAGTTCTGGACCAATTTTAAAATAATGGTGACAAGATAATAATGTGTTCCTTCTTTCTTGTCTTTTTAATATTTTGTTTTTGTTTTCTTTGGTCTAATAGGTTTTCCACGTTTTTTCCCACCAATGTAATCTTAGGAAAAATGTTATTTTAATCAATCGAAAAATGCTGCTATTTAAGAGAAAAATATTTTCTCTAATGTTATACTGGTATGTAAAAACACAGAAAAATCTCATCCCTAGGTCTAAACAATTTTTAAAATAATTTAAATAATTAAAAAATGTGGCATTTTCTGCTTGCGTAAAAATGCAGGTATCATTTAAATGAATCTTTAATTTATAAAATTATTGATAAATATTTCTTCATTTCACTTCCATAATTTAAGTTTTATAAAACAATTTATTAAAGAAAAGAGAATTAAATGAACTTGTAAAAATAAATTACTGTACAGTCAGCAATGTTTATTGCTAATAGCTAATGACTATTATCGCATTTATACTTTTCATGTGAACAATGCGTTTTTATTGCTCCTTTAATGGATCTCTTTTGTTGTACCGCCTATACAATCAAGGAAAAACGGATGAGACAATTTATCTATCTCTATAAGCCATTACTAACAAACTTCACAAATCAAGACTTCGTTCTTAAGAGTTATAAAAAGAAAAATCACTTATCTTTACCTATATTATAAAGAAGTAAAATTTTTCTTTGTAGGAGGAAATCTTTGAAGCTACTGAATGACTCTAGACAAAATAAGGCTAAATAAGGCTAATGTCAGACGACCGATTTTTTCGACGCTTTTGTTTTCGAGTGAAAATAAATATCTGCGCTGCGTACATTCACATGAACGTTGCCTTTTCTTCAAAATAGGCAGACGATATAGTCTCTAGTCATAATACAAAGCTTTCGATTCGATGTTTTTTATTTAAATAAGATGGATTTTTTGAAGGCAATAAAATATTATGTATTAATTATTCAAGAAATTAGAAAAAATATATACATACACAGACGATACCGGATTTATCGTATGATAAGTGATAGATTGTTTATCGGGCATTTCTATTTAAAATATAAAAAAATGCAGAAATTGCTTTTTAATACATCTGATATTAAATAAAAAATCCACCATATTTTTAGAAATAGAGATGACTGCAGGTATTACCAAATTGATGATTGTTATTCAACTTTTATTTATATAATATTTCATATTTATTATTATTATTATTAAATAAATAAATAAATAAAAATTAAATTGATTTTTTTTTTTAAGTTGCTACAGTACATCATAGCAAAACAAACATCTTAGTTGTATAAATGAAAAATAGAACCGACAAATTTCCAAAATGTGAAAATTTCGTTACATTAGTCATGAAACACTTGCTACCCCCCCATAAGCAAAAGCTTGATTTTTTCCTCTTTTGGGGCTGCATATGCATATCTAACTTTATCATTTTTTTTTGGAATATTGGACCTCCTCCCCCTTTACGATATTATATGCTATCACTCGCTATCATTCCTCGAACAAACTCTCTCTTCGTAATGATATCATTATCAACCCTTTCTGGCACGGGCAAATCTGTTAGTAAAATGAGAAATGATCGACTGACACCGAAATTCGCAAACGAATTTTTTAGATATTTTGAATTCCTTAATTTAAGCTTTAATTGTAAAAGCAAAATTTTACTAAAATAAAACTGGTGCCGTATGCAAGTTTGAAATTAAAATTAGGTATCCCAGACCGGGCACAGTGTGCCGGAAAGGATTAATGTCTAAAAATTCTTTTTATTTTTTGGATTTTTTTCTTTTGTTTGGAGCAGTATACAAGTATGGTTACGTTTATTTTTTGCATAGTTTATTGATTCAGGTGAAGACAAGCCAGTAAAATATCACTTTATATATGAACTAACTTTATATCGAACAACACTTAAAAGAAATGATTAATATTCAAAAGTACCTTTTTTCACATACCGTATATCCCGGCGTATAACACGCCCTGGCAAATAACACGAGCCACTAATTTGAGAGTACATACATTTTATTTCAAGTATGTACAGGCGTGTAATACGCATAAATGTTTTCCCACGAAAAGAAACTAAAAATAAAAATATTCCCTCAACTTCAGATAAATGCATCTTTCTTTGCGACATGTAAAACCAGTCGTCTAAAGTCTGCTCAGTTCCTACCTTTTGGAATCCAAATAACCCTTCCCCCAACCACCAAATTTCGTTTAACCCCTTAACTGGTTTACCCGAACGTCGTTCGGGCAAGACGAATTTGCTTATTTCTTCATTTAAAGCTTTTTCACACCACTATTACTTTTAAGAAAATTTTCATACTATTGAAAGACGGAAAGTTTAGACTACATTTTACGAATATTTTATTTAAATAATGGTGGGGTGAATCCGCTATTTTCAATTAATTGAACGGAAAAGAATTAACCAGTTAAGGGTGAAGACAGCCGATCATTACCCCTTCCCCCTTCCATCTGCGCTGATCCTACCAATAGAAATTTCCACTTTCATGTAACATTCATCATTTGTTATTCGTCATCTTAAAGTTTTTTGAAAACCGTTCTTTATCATAAACTATGACTCCAGTAAAGTGAAATAAATACAATTCCGGATTTAAATGTAAAGTATAAGCGTTTTTAAAAGAAAATGGTAATCGAGCTGCAACTAGAAGCTCGCAACTACATCTCAGAAAGTTATTTCTTGAGAAAAACGCAGAATTTGATGTTTAAAACTTCTCGAAAATCGACTTTTCAAAATGTGACGAATGAAAAATTCTCTTTGTCAGAAATGATCCGCAGTTAACGCCGGCAGTACAGGAAATAAATTCCAGATGCCTGTATCTTTTCCTTATCAGTGCTGCCGAACTTCTAAAAAGATATTTTCCTTCCAATGAATATTTGCTTGATAGAAGGAGACCATACCGAGAATTTATTGCCCCACCAATGGCTGAGAGGTTCAGCAAATGACCTAAGATACCTAGACACTACATTGGCAACCTTTTCTTATGCCGACATTTTTGTCTTCTGTCACGTGACGGAGGGCAGATTTAGCGCGCCAAACCGGTTTTTCTCCCGCCGAAACTGATATTGTTCTGGTTGTCTTGAGTTGACCGCACTTTTGCTTTTCTCTTTGTGAAATCTGAAAGATGCCAATAAAGCGATCACCGCCAAAAAACGGCATCTTTTCGCCAAAGATGTTGGATTCGAAGCCATGCCGAGAAAACAATGGGATGTGGCGTCTACGTATATTAGAAAGTCAATGGGTTCAGCTCTCATCATTTGAGACTTTTCCCTCAAAATATTGATCAGTTAAGTAGTTAAAATGTGTCTGCTTACTTGTTATGCGATTTATTTTATATTTTTTATGAAGAAATTTCTGGTTCGAATGAAAAATATTTTCATTTACTACCGGTGAAATAACCTGTTTTCAGTACATTTAATGTTTAAAAACACTCCGTAAACACTTTAACTCTTTTGCGGCGCGTGGCAAAATCATTGCTTAAGTGTTGAAATTAATGACTAACATCGGAATTTGAAAACAAATTTATTTGTAAATAAGAAAAAGCTATATTTCACACATTCAATAAACGGTAATTTTTTTCAACCAAAATTCCGGTGCGAATATGGAGTTTGGGAAATAAAATTATGTGTTTTCATAGATATACCACCGCGCCGCAAGGGGTTAACCGCATTACCAGAATTGCATTCAAGCCAGAATAGTCTGCTTGTTTCATTACTAAGCTCTTGTTGATACCACAAATTTATAACAGTAAATTCAACATCATTGACTGGCACATACATTTCGATTTAGGAAGGCAAATATTTTAGTATGGAAAAAATGGTGTTTAGCCCCTATTTTTTATTTATATTGTCAAAAACAATGTAAGAATTATTAGGTAAAAATTAAAAATCAATAAATTTAATAACTAAACGATTATAATTTAAAAAGAAAAGAAACAGAATTCAAAAGTCTTTTATATAATTATGAACATTATCTGAAATACAACTTTCTTTAACTAATAAAAACATATACTTCATTCTGAAATGTCACAAATATTTTGAAAACTTTGAATTAATATTCTTTATCATAACTTTCCAGACATCGACACTGTAGTTGAAAATGGAAAAAGCTCATTTTCGAAAAGATTTGCGAAGTACTTCAAAGGCATGCATAATTATAGTTATTTTGAAAGATGAAAGGATACGTTTGAAGTCATTGTGCACGTTCTAAATTGCTTTCCTAAGAATAAAATATAACAGTCAGTAAATTTTATCCAGCTTTCATTTTGAAAATCTTATTTAAACTGTGAAACATGTGACTTAATTTAGCCGAGAATTTTTATTTATTTTTTCTTTCAGACATTTATGGAATTTTATTGTATGTCTTTTAATAAAATAAATCAAATTGTGTACGACTTGGTTATCCCGTCGACAAATTTCGCCAAACTGTTCGCCAAATTACATAAATTGACATAATTTTACCGTAATTTCGTGCGTATAATCCGCGAATAAAACAATTATTTTTCGACCCAGAAATTTTATTTTGTAATTGAAAGCAAATATTTACGGCGATCAAAAGAGTTATATTTTATTTAATAAAATTTCTGGGTCGAAAAATGATTGTTTGATCCGCGAATTATACGCAGGAAATTATGGTAATGTAAATAACGGAAGAACAAACAAAATTTTAAAATATAATCAAAAATACACATAAAATATTGACTTAAAAATCACTTGATGACGTAACAAACACGTGTATCGTAGTTAATGTCAAGTGAATTTGACATTTATAGTAATCCATTACTGGCATGTAATCTTATAGTTTGGCGATAGTGTTTGGTCGACGGAATAATCAAGTAGTACTTAAAATTGTTTAAACTTCTCACTGCCGCGAACTGATTTTTCCGTTAACTATGCTGTAGGTTTCACTGCAGTAGAAGGATTTTTTTAAATTAATATAATTCTACAAATATAATGTAGTTTTAAAATATTTTGTCATGATTATTACTCTCAATACTTATACTCCAATACGTAATTAATTTTTTATGTCATGTAAAAAAAAAATAATCTGTTGTTAGAGTTTTTAAAATGTTGCAAAGAAAAAAAAAAACCATCACAATTCTGCGGTTTTCCTCGGCGGTCCAGGAGTTTTAAAGAAATTAAATATAAATAGTACAATATAGAAATTTATTAATGCTAAAAATGCAAAGTACAGAGTATACAAAATGTAACTAAACAGTTTTTTATATCAATATAAACATTATCTCAAATACAACTTTCTCTAACTAATGAAAGCCGATATGTCCTTCTGAAATATCAGAAATGTTTTGAAAACATTGAATAATCGTTCTTTATCCGAAATTTCCAGACATCAATGCTGTAGTATAAAAAGAATATTGCCCAGTTAAACTGATGGCATTGAACTCACAGGCTACGCATACTAATTGTACATTACAGCCTTATGTTTTCTAGGGTTAATTCCGTTAGCAGAAAACTTAAGGACGGGGAACAGCTCCTCCCTTTCCCCTTTTTATGCTTAATCATTGAACCCTCCAAATTGATCAGGGACATGTTTTATCTTAAAAAAATCCATATCCAAAATTCAGAGCAAATCGCATAATTCTTAATAAAAACATATTTATATAATTTAAGAGGAGTTATCCCCCTCTTTTATTTATTTAACCATTAAACTTCCAAAACTATTCGGAGATTTGAACGAAATCTGACATTTCTGCATAAAAAACCATTTATATAAATTAAGGGTAGGGACATTAGAACCACCATTTCCCCTGTTTATATTTATCCAAAGAACACCCAATACCAATCACGGAAGTGCTTCATCAGAAAGATCCTATGTGTAAATTTTGAACAAAAACTATTATTATTGCATGAAAACCCCATTTATATGAATTAAGGGGAGGGGCATCAGACCCCCGTTCACCCTCTTATACATATCGAATGAACTCCAAAAACTAATCAGGGAAGCGCCTTATCAGGATATAACTATATACAAAATTTCAAGTGAATAGGATTTTTTTATCATGAGTTATCGCGTTACCCACGTACGAACGTACATACAGAACGGACGGGCACATAAGCTTTCAGGCTATGATAGCCTGTGAGCTAAAAAAGGGAAAAATATTATTTTCGAAAAGATTTGCGAAGAACTTCCAAGGCATACATAATTATGTTTATTTTGAAAGATGAAAGGATACATTTGGAGTCTTTCTCGCACGCTCTAAATTGTTTTTCTGTGAATAAAATATACAATCAGTAAAATTTATGCAGCGTCTATTCTGAGAAGCTTATTTAAACAGTGAAGCATAAGAATAAATTTAGCCGAGAATTTCATTTTTTTTTCTTTCAGATATTTATGGAATTTTAATATATATATTTTGATAAAATATGTATAAATTTTTAATGAAATTAAATATTTAAATATAACCAGAACAATATACAAATTTAATGTTGAAAATGCAAAGTACAAAGTATACATAGTATAACTAAACAATTATAATAAAAAAAACAGAATTCAAAACTCTTTTATATTAATATAAACATTATCTGAGATACAACTTTCTCTAACTAATAAAAAAAGATACTTCATACTGAAAAGTCAAAAATATTTTGAAAACTTTGAAATATTATTCTTCATAATAATTTTCCAAGCATAGGCGCTGTAGTTGAAAAGGGAAAAGGCTCAATTTCCATAAAATTTACAAAATATTTCAAAGGCATACATAATTATTGTTATTTTGAAAGATGAAAGGATACATTTGAAGTCATTTCTCGCACGTTATAAATTGTTTTCCTGAGAATGAAATTTACAATCAGTAAAATTTATACAGAGCCTATTGTGAGAAGCTCATTTAAACTCCGAAACATGGGAATAAATTTAGCCGAGTATTTCATTTTTTTTTCTTTCAGACATTTATGGTATTTTATTTTATATATTTTGATAAAATGCACATAATTTTATTAAAGAAATTAAATATTTAAGCAAAAACCGTGCAATATCGAAATTTAATGTTGAAAACGCAAAGTACAAAGTACACAAATAGAACTGAACAATTATAATTTAACATTCCAACAGGCGCGCCCATCATACCAACATGAAAACTCGCGCATACTTACTAGATGTGCTATTGTAAAATGTATACTATTATAAAATAAAACTTTAAGTTGGTCAAATGATGAGAGAGAAAAATTGCCAAGTTCAGGTGATCGAAATGCCCTCAGGTTTAAATATATGAAACGAAACTCATCTCTAGTCAAGCTGCCAACTTCTACGCCTTTTTACAGCCAAACAAACCCATTCTAACCAAAAATTTCATTTAACAAGTTAAAAGAGTATGCAGTACTACAAATCATGAAATAAGTACAGAACGTATATTATTTAATAAATTTTCTGGTTAGAAACGCGTTTTTCTCATTTAAAAAGGCGTAGAAGTTGGCAGCTCTGCGAGTGTATATCTCACACGCGCTTACTGGAAGGTTAAAAAGAAAAAAGACAGAATTCAAGACTCTTTTATATTAATATAAACATTATCAGAAATACAATTTTCTCTGACTAATACAAGTCGCAATTTCCTTGTAAAATGTCACAAACATTGTGAAAACTTTGAATTATTGTTCTTTATCCGAATTTTCTAATCCGACATCGGCACTGTAATTGAAAAGGGAAAAAAGCTCATTTTCGAAAAGATTTGCGAAGTACTTCCAAGGCATGCATAATTATAGTTATTTTGAAAGATGAAAGGATACATTTGGAGTTATTTCTCGCACTTTCTAAATTGTTTTCCTACGAATGAAATATACAGTCAGTAAATTTTATGCAGCTTCAATTTTGAAAAGCTTATTTAAGCAGTGAAACATACGATTAAATTTAGCCGAGAATTTCAGTTTTTTTTTTCATTCAGACATTTGTGGAATTTTATTTTATATCTTTTAATAAAATATATAAAACTAGCCGCACTTGATGACCGGTTTGGTCTCCCTTAAATGCATACTAAGCATTAAATCATATTGCTTTTATTCATAGCTTATTTTAATTGCTCAATTTTTTGTTAAATTAGAAGATTCTGGCAAAAAAAGACACAGATGTCCTATACGCACCTCATTGGCACAATTGCATCAAAAAGGCAAATATATGCCTCACATGACAACCCGACAATTGTTATTTATTCTTTAATAAACTGTTTATTTGCTTTTATTTTCTTTTAAAAATAATATAAATTGTTTTGTTCTATAATTACTAATTAAACATTTTTTATTTATTATTATTTCCTTTTTAAATTAATAGATAAAAGTTAAAAAATATATGTGTAACTGAATTGAAAACGAAGTTTTCTCCAAATTGGCATCAGAAAAAAATTGCACTAATGCGTATATGACATCTGTGCCGATAAATCAAGCACTCGGCGTTTTTATGTTAATTTGGCGTATCGTCAAACATTATATCCGTGGCATTTTTTATTTTGAATTTCTTTCATTTAAAATACATTTAATAATATGTTCCTTTCACTCATTTCGTTTATAACTTTAATTTGAAACTGAAACGTTTAAAATTCAGTATTTTTATTTATTAAGCCAATAGATTAAAGAAACAAAACAAAAATAACGATATTTTGAAGCTCCATAATTGCAGCGAAAGAACATTGCGCGTTGCCATTAAAAATTAACAAATAACCGTGATTTTTGTTCCACATACGTTAGCGTAATATATAGATTGTTTAACTTTATCAACTGATTTTTCCGTTAATTATGCTGTAGGTTGCACTGCAGTAGAAGGGTTTTTTAAATTAATAAAATTCTACAAATATAATGCAGTTTTAAAATATTTTGTCATGATTATTATCTAATTTCAATACTTATACTTGAATACGTAATTAATTTTTTTATGTCAAGTAAAAAAAAAATATAATCTGTTTTTATAGTTTTTAAAAAATTGCAAAGAAAAAAACATTACGATTCTGTGGTTTTCCTCGGCGGTCCGGGGGTTTTAAAGAAATAAAATATAAACGGTATAACATAGAAATTTATTAATGTTAAAAAGCAAAGTACATAGTATACAAAATATAACTAAGCAATTTTTTATATTAATATAAACTTTATCACAAATACAACTTTCTCTAACCAACGAAAGCCGATTTCCTTTTGAAATGTCACAAATATTTTGAAAACATTGAATTATTGTTCTTCATCCAAATTTTCCATACATCGGCGCTGAAGTTGAAAAGGGAAACAGCTCATTTTCGAAAAGATTTGCGAAGTACTTCCAAACCATGCATAATTACAGTTATTTTGAAAGATGAAAGGATACATTTGAAGTCTCTGTCACACGCTATAAATTGTTTTCCTAAGAATGAAATATATAGTAAGAAAAACTTATGCAGCGACTATTTTGAAAAGCTTATTTAAACTGTGAAACATGGGAATAAATCTAACCGAGAATTTCAATTTATTTTTTCTTTCAGACATTTATGGTATTTTATTATATAAATTTTGATAATAAGGTACCCTGGGGTAATAACGCCACGTTAAGGTTCTACCAATTTTCACGGCTTAGTTTTAGATTGTATTTTTCAAACAAATATAGGATCTGATACAGCAACTCATTGACTATCTATATAAAATAAAATAATTTAACAGATATGTATTCATAAAATGTAAAGGCGTTTTTTCTTGACCGATGCTATTTGGCGTTATTACCCACCTATATGGGTAATAACGCCATGCAAACAAAACTATGAAATAAGATGGAATAATTGCATGTAGATAGCCCAATTCTAAAAATACAAATTCTACAAACTTAGAAATTGACAAATTGTATTCTAAGCTATTGAAAATGTTCAATTTTTTGTGAAAGTGTAAGAAAAATAAAGGTGTGGTGTAGGAGGGGGGGGGGGTGAGGCAAAAGAATATCAGACCGTGAGCTTCTTTTTGCTTAAAAAGGACCATTTAAATAGAAATATAAGAAACATTGCACAGTTTTAACTGCGTTTATTTGAATCAGTATTTAGGATGTAGCTCGGCCACTGTAGGGAATCAACCGGGGTATTAAACCAAGAATTGGCGTTATTACCCCGGTATAGTTATTGCGCAGTACATTTTAAATTAAAATTATCTCGAGAAGATATCCAAAATCTTCAAGAACATTTTAAAAGTACATGAAATGCACTACAAATTTATGTAATTAACAAAGTATTTCCGGATAAAAAGATAGTCTTCACATCACAAAATGTATCTCGCAAATTTTAGATCAAGCGTTAATTTTAGTTGTTTGTAAAAACAATAAGACCTAAAAATGAAACAAATTAACTTGAAGATGTTTTTTGTGATTTATATGACTCAAAACCCTTCTGCGCAGAGCACACGGGTGTCATTTACCTGATTATTTCATAATTATGCAAAATATAAGCACTTGGCGTTATTACCCCGCCTGGCGTTATTACCCCAGGGTACCTTATATATATATATATATATATATATATATATATATATATATATATATATATATATATATATATATATATATATATATTGATAAAGGAAATATTCAAATATAAACAGTAAAATTTCGAAATGTATTAATGTAAACGCAAAGTATAGAGTATAAAGTATACAAAATATGACTAAACAATTATAATTTAAAAATAAAAAAACAGAATTTAAAGCCAGCGCCATGCAAAAGGGAGGGCGAAGGAGGGCGGTCATCCCAGGCGCGAAAATTTAGGGGGCGCCAAATTTATACTAAGAACGTCATTTATGGGTTGTCACAAGAAAAGTTGGGAGAGGAGGCGCCAGATTGAAATTTTGCCCCGGGCGCTGTTTTCTCTTCGCACGCCCCTGTTTAAGGCTCTTTTATATTAGAAGAAAAGAAACAAAATTCAAGAGTCTTTTATATGATTATGAACATTATCTGAAAAACAAATTTCTCTAACTAATAAAAACATATACTTCGTCTTGAAATATCACAAAGGTTTCGAAAACTTTGAATTATTATTCTTTATCCGAATTTTCCAGACATTGATGCTGAAGTTGAAAAGGGATAGAGCTCATTTTCAAAAAGATTTGCAAAGTACTTCTAAGCCATGCGAATTACAGTTATTTTGAAAGATGAAAGGATGCATTTGAAGTCTTTGCCGCACGTTCTAAATTGTTTTCATAAGAATGAAATATATAATGAGTAAAATTTATGCAGCTCCTATTTTGAAAAGCTTACATAAACACTTAAACTGTGGAACATTGGAATACATTTAGCTGAGAATTTCAATTTATTTTTCCTTTCAGACATTTTTGGTATTTAATTGTATATATTTTGTAAAAACACATGTAATTTTTTATAGAAATTAAATATTTAAATATAAACAGTACAATATCAAAATTTCATATTGAAAACACAGAGTACAGAGTATACAAATTATAACTAAACCATTATAATTTAAAAAGAAAAAAAGAGAATTCAAGACATCTTTATATTAATATAAACATTATCTGTAAGTAAACGTTCTCTAACTAATAAAAACAGATACTTCGTTCTAAAATGTCACAAATATTTTGAAAACCTTGAAGATTTATTCTCTATCATAATTTTCTAAACATCGGCGCTGTAGTTCAAAAGGGAAAAAAATCATTTTCAAAAAGATTGGCGAAGTACTTTCAAGGTATACATAATTACAGTTATTTTGAAAGATGAAAGGGAAACAATTGAAGTCATTTCTCGCACGTTCTAAATTGTTTTCCTAAGAATGAAATTTATAGTGAATAAAATTTATGCAGCTTTTATTTTGAAAAACTTATTTAAACTGAGAAACATGGGAATAAATTTAGCCGAGAATTTTTATTTATAGTTTCTTTCAGAAATTTGCGGTATTTCATTATATATATATATATATATATATATATATATATATATATATATATATATATATATATATATATATATATATATATTGGTAAAATATGTATATTTAAAAAAAAATGAAATATTAAATTATAAATAGTACAATATCGAAATGTATTAATTATAAAAACGCAACATACAGAATATAGAAAATATAACTAAAAAATTATAATTTAAAAAGAAAAAAATCAGAATTTAAGATTCTTTATATTAATATAAACATTATTTTAAATACATCTTTCTTTGACTAATAAAAACAGATACTTCATCTTGAAATATCACAAATATTTTGAAAACTTTGAATTATTATTCTTTATCCGAATTTTCCAGACATCGGTGCTGAAGTTCAAAAGAGAAAAATCTCATTTTCGAAGAGATTTTCGAAGTACTTCCAAGGCATACATAATTATAGTTATTTTGAAAGATGAAAAGATACATTTGAAATCTTTGTCGCACGTTCTAAATTGTTTTCCTAAGAATGAAATAGATAGTGAGTAAAATTTATGCATCTTGTATCTTCAAAAGCTTATTTAAACTGTGAAACATGGGAATAAATATAGCCGAGAATTTCAATTTATTTCTACTTTAAAACATTTATGGTATTTTATTATACATATTTCGATGAAAAAAATATTTTTAAAAGGAAATTAAATATAAACAATACAATATCGGAATTTATTATCTGTTTATTAAACTGCTTTAAATGAGAATTCTGCTGTGAAATATTTTTATAAAACTTGACTCAAATTTACGGCTGTTTTAATGTTAAGAGGTCACACTAGTCACTCAAAAAGACCCGGATGATAATAATTAGTTTATGGGGGCGTTATTTTAAAGTATCTCGCTGAAGTTTTAATATTTTTGAACGAGTTTTTTCTACATACAATAGCTCAGACGATTAGTTTTGAGAATAGTTTTTACATTTTCAATTATAGTCTCTAATTAAAAAAAAAAAAAAAAAAAAAAAAAGAAAAGAAAAAGAAATCAACTATCGGAACAGGTTTGAACCGGTTCTAAAATTTAAACTATCTTAATATAAAAAATATATGCTACCAAAATTGAAAAACTAGTCGTTGGGGGCCACCGTAATACTTACCCATCATATTTTTTTCGGACTCTCGAAAAATTCGTTCTGATGAAAGGTATATAAAAATTTTCGAATGTTTTTGTTCTAAGGAATGGACGTAAAAGGCAATAAAATAACACACATTTTGCATATAGAACGAAGTCGATCGGATTATTAGTTGTCGAGATATTTATAATCCTATTTTCCACATTCTTCGATTTTTCATGACCCTGTATTTCATTCAAATTTCAATTCAGAGGTATATTTTAATTGAAAATAAGACGCTTAATCCAACGCAGTAAAATTTTAGTTTATATTATAATTATTTTTGGAGTTATAAGGATGTTTCTTTTACGCAGTTCGGTATTACTTGAGTAGTTTGGTGTTTTACATAATTTGTCGAAATTGGTACATCAACAATTCATTAATAGAGCATTACTATGCATATTAACAATATTTAAATTTTGGTTTGGAATTGCAATGTATTGTAGAAATACTTTTCACATGTTTTATTTTTATATGCCTATCCATGATGAGTAAATATTACGATGGCCCCCGAGGATTAGTTTCATAATGAAATTTCTGGTTTGAACCGAAACATATTTATGTGGTAGCCGTCAAAATGGCGGTTCACGGTACTTCAAGTTTTAAGTGAATTTGGTACTACTAGGTTATCTCGTCGACCAAAAAGTTATCGCCAAATTATAATATTAAATGCCAATTATGGATGATCCTGAATGTCGCATTCAGTGACATTAAATAAGGTACACGAGTTTAAAACGCAATTAAGCAATTTTATTTCGACTTTTTATTTGTATTTTTATTAATATTCCACTAATTATTTGTTTTTTCGTTATTTAAAACGAAAATTATGTCAATATGTTTAATTTGGCTTATGAGTTTGGCGATTTGTATAATTTGGCGAAATTGGTGGACGGGATAACCGAGTAGTACCGTGAATTTTTAAGTTAATGAATATTATAAAGAATTCTCAATACTTAAAATATTATCCTTCATTTATATCGGTATCTGTGTTGAAATACAAGGAAGGAAAACGCTGTAAAAAATTCAATTAAATGATTTGCAATCGTAGTTGTTTAAAAAAAGGTACAATGAAAATCTACAATCTTAATTATATCAGATGATAAGAAGTGCAGATTCTGGTGATTGTATCGTTAATCGGTGATGATAGAAATAAATAATAAAGTTCCATTTACAATTAATATAAAAAACATGGATAGTTTTTAAGTAACTCACTTCTTTCAGAAGAAAGCGTATTTTGTGTCTTATGATTTATAGTTAGAAGATGCTTCCTGGCTATCGCAATGGCAAGTAAAAAATTATAAATTAAATTTTTTAACTTACATAAACTTACCTAATTATGTATTACCTATTTATTTTTCTAAAAAAAATCAAAAAAAAATCAGTGTTTTCTGACAGAAAAAAAATGGTTTTTCTGATTTTAGTGATTCAAAGCTCTGATATTTTATATATTCAAAAATATCAATTTTTGGCTAAATTTGGTGAAAAAAAGGAAGTTTTGTTCTTTCCATTTGTTAAGAAACGAAGAATTTATTTAATGTAACTTAAGAATAAAATGCAGATTATTCATTTGTGTGTACTTTCTTGAAAAAAAATGGAACGTATAAAAACATATTTGGTTTGTTTACTTTCAAAATTTTGAATTATAATTCTAGCAAAAGATATTTTATAAATAAACACCACTACACTCCATGCTAAATTTCACGTTACATGGATTGTAATTTTTCCCCAAGAAGTAAAACGAATATTCAAATAATAATAATAATAATAATAATCTTCCACTATTTTATGCTTTGTTAATTTTTTTAAAATATTTAAATTTAGATTTATATGTAAAATAAAAACATTTAAGAATGTTAAATTGCAGAGTACATGCCACAAATATATTCGAAAATTTTAAGTAACATTCTTCGCTTAATTATAAAACAGTGAAAGATAATTAAATATGGCTTTCTAAAGTTTCACAGTGTATTTTCAAGCATGTGCATTGAATATTATTTTAAGATGATAAACTGGCAATTTTTAACGTTAATTCTATGCTCAAATATTTTTGGAAAGATTAAAATATATAATTCTTGTAAATGATAATTTGTACTTTCAGCAGCTTAATTAAAATTTAAAATACTTTTTCTACAAAGTAACAGGTTTTGAAATATTGAAACCTATAATTATTAAAATTTATAATTAACACTTTCAAAAGTTTAGTTAAAATTTAAAATCGTTAGAATACAACGCAATGCTTTTTGCAGAAATAAATATGCAATTATTTGGATCCAAAATGGCAACATTTTTGACATTTTAAAATATTGTTCACCATTCTAGATTTCGGGATATTAGTGATAGAAAATAGAATCTATTTTTGAAATGTTTTGAGACATATTTTCAAGCTATTAATTAAAAAAAATGAAATTGAAATCTTAATTTTAAATATTTTGAATAGTATTCCAAACATTTCATTTCACAATTTTGTATTTTTACTATTTTCAAAAGTTAGTTAAAATGTAAATTAATATTAGAACTAAATAAATACAAACCAATCGATATGTCAGAGAACTTTCAAATGATATAATTAAAGAGTTTTACATTTTAATATCAATATTTTGAATGTTAGATTTCATTAAAAATAAATCAATCCATCTTTTTTTTTTTTCGGAGTGATATGAAAATTTTACAGAATCCAAAATTCTAATTATCTTTCCGCATTTCGTAACATGAGTGACAAAAGAAGGATAGAGAAGCTTTATGCAGGGCTCCCAAATGGTCCGAGAACTGAACATCAGAACTTTCTTAGAGAAATTTTCGTTTTAGATTTTTCTTGCAAATTGCCGAGAAACCACCTTTGAAAGTTGATTCTAGCGCAAACGTATCATGAAATTTTTTGTTAAAAAATACTGATGTTCAGTTCGCGGACCATTTGGGAGTCCTGTTTATGAAGTATTTTCTGGCCGAAGTTAAAAATATATATTGGAATTCTTAATTATATGTTGCTAATAATTTTCCAGGGAGTTAAACACGCAATCGCAAATGATATGCTTTTACGAAATTCAAAAGTTAATTAATGGAACACCAGATTATTGAACTTTTCAAAACGGTCAAACACCGTTTTTTTTTTTCTTCGGAGTTCCAAAACATAAAAAATATGCAATTAAGATTGTCTCCCTTTCACTTCTCCCTAAAGTTTATGACAAAACTTGAAGTCAAGCGGTACAAATGACAAATATTCGATTTAGAGTAATCTAAGTTAAAAGATAATGGTCATTAAATTTAAATATCAATAAAAATTGCTTGGTATGAAATTTGAAACTGACGCTTCTTTCATTGTCGTCTTTGAACTCTTATTTCAATAACTGTAAAAAAAGTAGAGTACAATTTTCTTTAAAATTATAATAAATCAATTATTAATTATTATTCGCCAAAAGTGGTTTACCTCTAGAACGCTGCACATAATTGTAAAATCACTTATAATTATGTGCTGAATTATTGCTAATTATATCACTTATAATTATGTTTTCCTGAAACTAACAAAACATATTTCAAGATCATCTGTGCACTTAGTTCATTAGTTTCAATTTTGTCAATTATACGCCTTGGCTACCCGGGATTCTCATATATTCTTAACTATAAGGGGCAGTTCAAAGGAAAAGGTAAAAAAAGTCGAAAAACGAAACCAGTAGAAATTTAAATGTGCCGCTTTGGGACTACGTCGTCAGATAACGAAGGACGCGATCGGAATATAGTGCGTGGTTGTACGCACGCGTATGTTCTAAAGCGCTTTCACACATTTTTACATTTTGTTCTTAAACTTGTTCTCTACATATATTTAAAAGAAAAGTCTGAAAAGTATTCTAAAATTTATATTCTAAATTCAGGTAGAACTTCATGCTATATACTAATCTGTTGTGTTTTAGTTAATTTTCGCGGATCATTCTTTTGTTTTGTGGCAAAATAAGTCTATTTTTTATGCATTGCTATTTTCTAATCCATATTAATTTCATATAAATCATGCTTTATACAATTTCTAGAACTATTTTTCTCATTTTACCCATACAAATTTAGAAATTTTTTAAAACTGATTTTAGCAATAACTCACATCTTTAAATTTAAAAGTAAACTCCATGCCAAATTTCAAGTTTCTATCACCTTCAGTTCTATAGAATTCAAAATTTTAGAAAGGGTTTTGCTTCTGCACCTCCATAATATTATCGCTATAAAATAAAGTCTATGTAAGAGAACAAAATGCATGTTAATACTTCCTGAAAAATGTTGTATAGTAGCGCCACCGATTAGGTGGTTTAAATCAAAGTCTAGTCAGCAGCAAATTATGCCAAGTTATAACTAAAACTGGAGTTTGATGAAAATACGGTTATTAATTTTTAAGATTGGGCTGTTGCAAAATCTTAAAAAAAAAAAAAAAATCTGAACAATAGAACCACATGTTGGATGATGCACACCAAAAACTAATCAGGATCAACGTTTGATCCTGATACTAAGTGAATCCGAAGTTTGATGAAAATCCATGCATTATTCCTTGAGATACATTTATTGCGAAATCATGAAAAATGCAGCATAGCAGCGCCATCTGTATGGTGATTTACATCAAAAACTAAGCAACACTAATCTATATCAGGGACTAACTGAACCTAAAATTTTAGAAAAGTTTCGTACATTGGTTTTTGAGATAGAGCTATTGCGGTATACATGACTAATGTACCATAGCAGCGCCCCCTAATGAACGATTTGCACCAAAACGTAATCAGTACCATGTTATATCAAGTGCTAACAAAATGTAAAGTTTTGTGAAAATCCATGCACTAGTTCTTGAGATATGGCTATTCTGGAAATTGTAAATAATGCACTATAGAAGCGCCACCTATAGAGCGATACACACCAAAAACTAATCAGATCTATTTTCTACCACGGCCTAACATAATTTAAAGTTTTTTTAAAATTCCGTGCATTCGTTCTTGAGATTGAGCGCCCACCAAATTTTTGTGACAGACAGACAGATGAACAGACAGACTCACAGACAGACATTTTGTAAAAACATCTTTCCCGGTTCTTGACTCCTAAAACGTTTAAATTCGTCAAAAACCGGATTTCAAAAAATTTCGTGAATCCAATTTTTTTTTTTTTTTTTTTTTTTTTTTTTTTTTTTTTGTAAAGATAGAAGAAAGTAATAATGCTAGTTACAATGTTTGGTAACAGTACAGCTATTTTCAAAAGATTAAATGTTAAATTTCAAAATATATTTTTTCTTTGCAAACTGTTTTTAAAAGCTAAAATGTGTATTTATTGTAAATTTTGAACTAAGCTTGGTTCAAATCCGGAAACTATTTCAAAGTAATCAAGAACTTGAGAAACAAATTTAATTTTCTTTTCATGCATGAATATAAACTCCATACAAATTGCTAAAAATAACTCAAGCGGACATTTGATTTGGAAATGTCACAAACATTTTATAAAATGTGAAATATAATTCTCCATAACTATTTTAATTGACACATGTTGTGAAATATAAAAAAAATGATTTGAAAAGTTTTAAAAAGTATTTTTAAACTTTTCGAAATTGCGACTATTTTAGGAATCTGAAGTGACAAATCTGAAATATTATTTATAATGTTACTAACAGTTTACTAAAAAGGAGAAAAATGTAATAATTAAAACGTATAATCTTTGAATTTTCAGAAGTTGGAAGAAATGCCAGTATGTTCCGTGATATTTTCGGGAAATGTTTCATTTTTGTTGGAATATTTTTTTTAAGGCTACAGTGGACTCTCAAAACTAATTTTTTAAATTTTCAAAGGATTTTTTAAAATTTTCTGGAAATAATCATAATATATATATATCTCTTATTTCATAAATTTTTAAAAAAATATATTCAATAGTTTTTGAGATACAGATTTTTCTTTTTTTTATTAATAAAAAAATGGCAGTATTTCAAACTGCTCCATGCGAAATTCTTTATGCCTATTTTTTCTGATTTTTGTTTAAAATGCTCGCTATGTATGTGTTAACAAATGTTACTAAACATGTTTAGTATATTACTTGTAAAACATTTAAAAAAATGATTTTAACTTAATTCTTTTGTATTTTCCGTTAAAAAGTTATTAAAAATTTCATATAACTGAAATTTAAAAAATTTACATGCGTCTAAAGATTTTTTTTTCTAGTAACATTTGTTAATACATACATAAGGAGCATTTGAAACAATAAATCAGAAAAATTGGCCATAAAGAATTTCGCATGGAACATTTTTAAATTATGAAAACGACGAAAATATTCATTCTGAGAAAAACAGGTTTTAGTAACTACAATGGTTATAATTGCTTAATATTTTCCTACTGACACAGTTTCAGCTATTAAGGGATATAATATCATTTCTAGCTTATATGTAAGTGTTTTATGTTTTTATGGTAAATTCGCATAAAATATGTGGCTTCGACAGTAATTCATGCAAAGGACGTGAAGTATCTGAATTTTAAAAAATCTTCTCAAAAGTAACATTTTGTATTTTCTAATGAATTTTATTCAAATTTTACTAGAAATATTCATGGTATAAATACCTTTTATTGTAAAAATTTTTGTTAAATATATTAAATATTTTTAATATTTTAAATATATTAATATTTTTTAATTTACGCTAAAAAGATTGGGGAAAAAAAGCAACTCCTCTAAATACATCATTGTAAACAAACGCTTAAAGAAACAGTTAAAAGTTACAGTTAAAGTATTGTTTTGCGAAATCACAAAATTAATAATTTCAGTGCAAAATAATAACATTTTGTATGGTAAAACTAAAAACTAGGCTAAATTTTACGGATGTGAATCGGCAAAAAATAAACAAAGGGACATGGCATAATCAGCTGATTGGGCAAAAATGCTTCTAACTCCAGTAAAAATAGTCGAAATTGAAAAATTATTTTTGTGTTCAATAGCAGGGAGTTCATATAATATTATTATGCTAAAAATGAAAATTTGACAATTTGATGATTTTTTTGCGATTTTGAAAGTCCACTGTAGCCTTAATACACATTTTTTAACGAAATTTTGTCTTTGTGTATTACGAAACAGTGTAGGGAAAAGCGTAGGGGAGTTTGACAAATTATTTATAAAAAAAGTTAAAGGACATCAACAATATAATCCAATGCTTGAAATATAACGGTGATTCTTAGTTGAATGTCAGCAATCTATTACGTGTAGGGGAGAGTGGGGATAGAAGGGACACTCAAAATTTCCGGAAGAACATAAAATGTACAACATTTCAACTTTGGCTCAGTTTATGGCGATACTTTTTTATGTCTTAGTAACCCCTACAACTAATTGTAGGGAATTGTAGTGTTGTAGGTGATGAAAGCAAAAACTGTTTTTAATATAAAAAAGTAAACTTTGATCTTGATTTTATTTATTTCTCTAAAAAATTAATATTCAGGTTAACATTATAATTTTTAGGTTATTTAGCAGTGTAAAATATGCACTTTATGTGAATACCAGTATATATTTTTAGGTAAAATACTGTCATGCGTACTTGCAATATTAATTTTTCTAGGAGAGTTTGGTTTGAAAGGGACAAAAACTAAGGGGTTAAAAGGGAAAGGGGGAGACATAGTGAAAAAAGGTGCAAAATATCAGTATTTTGTTAAAGACAAATTTTTGTTCTTTAATCCCTTTATATTATTCCAAGTATATTCTATAAGAAAATACTAGTAGTTTCATCTTTTTTTTACTGTATTTTTCCATGACCGCATGTATTTTGATGAAGTTACCTAATTCCATAACTGGTGGTGAGATACTTGTTTTTGTTTTATAATATATTGCAATATATTTTATTTTTATTTGTATATTATTATCTTTTTTTAATAATGTAATCTCAAATAGAAAAGAAAAATGTTCATAAAAGTGTTTTATTAATATTTGTATCTTTCAACGCCGCAAGTTGTCTTTTCATTCCTTACAGTGTGGTAAATTACTGTACTTGAGGATAAAAGGTTTCATTAGTATCAAATCGAATGTTTTAAAAGGAGAATTAGGCGAAAAAATGAGAATGATATCTTTTAATGTCATTATTTTATAAGCTTATAAGTACAAAATATCCCTTTCATAACCACTTCCTCCCTAGCTGTAAATATTTCGGATATTTTAAGAGAATGAGAAAATATAATTATTACTACTATTTTTTTTCACTCTTCTCTTGATGCTGTTACTAAAATAGCCTTTGGCCGACCATATACCAGACTAGGAATGAAGGCACTGGTCGAAAACGTACGACTTAAGGACAAGAAGGGTTTGCTTGATCCATCATTTTCAGCCTTTTGACACCACTAATATTTTAAATTTCATATTCATAATATTAAATGGTAGAATTGTTTAGATTAAGTATAGTAGTTCTTGAACTGCAGTTATGCTTATTTCAATATTTTTATAATTTTTTTTCTCTTTTCAATAAGTAGTTTATTTATTCCCTTTTTATCTTTTTAATATTGATTATTTAGTTTATAATGTTATCCTTAACTTTGGCAGTTTTTACTACAGCTTAACCTTCTTCTCCAATGTTTACATATTTTGCCAGATGCTGCACTTCTACATCGTACTTAAAGTTGTTTTAAGCTAGGGAGTCCCTGAAACAACTGTAAACTGTTCGCAAACTGTTTAGACTATATTAAGGCTATTTTTAGCTTAAAAAAGTGGTGTTTATCTCATATTTTCAATTTACTGTAGGTAAAAAAAGAATCAGTTAACCCTTTCCGGCGCACTACGCTTTAAAGTTGGAATTTAAAGAAGAAAAAAATTAGGCAATCTAAATTAGGCAATTTAAATAATGCATTTTCGTGATTAATGAACTAAACTTAAATCTTCTAAAAATAGTGGGGTCAACCAAATAAAATTTACGCAAAAGATGCTGGGCACGAATGGGTTAACCCTTTCCGGCGCACTACTCTTTAAAGTTGGAATTTAAAGAAGAAAAAAATTAGGCAATCTATTTAGGCCTAGAGGAGTACACAGGTATTGTTTTGTAAAGATTGCACTAACCATTTTAATTATACAGCTGTTGCCGAAGTGGTAACCTCCCATAAGTAAAGCATTGATAAGCGCAGTGAGAAGAGCATGGCTGTGAAACGCGTCTTACAGTAAAACATTTTACCTCTTATTTAAAAACAGTAGAGTTTGATCTCTGTGGTGCTGCCATCTAGAACTCATAAGAAAGATTTAAAGTAGCCGTTAGAATAGTTTTTGAAATATTCACGGAGTTTTTGTGTCTCTAAACAGGGGGAACTTTAGGTGTTGCCGACCCGGCAACACTGAGCGTTAAAGGATTAAATGGATAAGTTAAATAGAATTAAACCATATAAAAAAACTGTGAAGTTCAGATTTAGGAGGCATAGTTTGTCTTGCGAAAATCAGAGAAACGATAGATATTTGACAGTTTAACCCACAAATGTTAGATGTCGGACCATTCGTATCCACGAACTAGAGACTAATTCATTAGTGAGTAGCCAGAGAATTCCATAGTTTTTATTAAAGTTTTAATGTATTGTCTATCGCTTCGAAAATTCATTCCTAATAGTCCAAGAGCCGACCTCACAAAACCCTAAGTCATCGAGCACGAGAAAAATTCCTTTATTTTATGGAAGAGTAGTAATAAGGGAATCTAATCATCAATGTCTGCCGGAAGCGGTGCATAAGCCAAAAATTGATACTACTAGTGGTTCACACGTTTACATTTAATGTGTACCTTTACGTTTAACATTACGTGTACGTGTACGTTTAACATTTGTACAATTAAAAGGGTCCAGGAAAACATAATGCTAAGTTTACGAGCTAACCACTAGTAGTATTCACTTTTGGCTTATGCACCACTTCGCATCTGACAGACATGGATGATTAGATTCCCCTATTACTACTCTTCAGTAAAATAAAGAAATTTTTCTCGTGCTCGATGACTTAGGGTTTTGTGCGGTCGGCTCTTGGACTATAACTAACAAATCATCATCACACATATTTCAGGGCTCCCAAATGGTCCACGAACTGAACATCAATATTTTTTAACAGAAAATTTCATTGTAGGTTTCTACTAAATTGGCGCTAGAATTAACACCCAAAGGCTGTTTTTCGGCGATTTGCAAGAAAAATCTAAAGAGAAAATTTCGCTAAGAAAATTCTGATGCTCAGTTGGCGGATCATTTGGGAAACCTGATATTTTTCCTTCTTAACGAAAATATGTTCACAAACATATAGCAATATCGGATTTTCTTATTAGAGATTTCCATGATAACGCGCATATTCACAGTATCCGCAAAGAAACTCTTCGGGAGGGTTGAATTCTGATAGGGATTGGCCGACGCTTTTCACGTAACTTGGCGATAATTATACTTGGGGCAGCGATAGACGCTTCCGACGAGTTTAATTTCCTTCGGAGCCGAGTACAAAGTAAACCGAGTACAAAGTAAACCAAGTACAAAGTAAAAATTTGTGTTTAGAAAGTTTTAAAGAGTACAGCTTTCAGTAAGACACGTTCTATCCAATGCAATGCTGCAAGAGAAAAGTTACTTTGTACTCGGTTCGGAAGGAAATCAAACTCCTCGACGGAAGCATCTATCGCTCGCCAAGTATAATTATCGCCAAGTTACGTGAAAACGCATCGACCAATCCCTATCAGAATTCAACCTTCTCGAAGAGTTTCTTTGCGGATACTGTGAATATGCTAATAATGCATCGCACTGGAAAATTTAAAAAAAAATGTAAAAAAAAAATTAACTTTGTGTGCCTTATTATCTTATAACCCTGTGTACGATTACGTATAACTACATAGCGCATAATAAAACATTCATTTTGTATAAATTAATTATTTCACCCTTGAATATTTCCCGTTAATGTATTATATAATAATAAATATTTTATATTACTCTCTTTGTAACAGCTTAGTCAAAACATAAAAATATTTCTAAAATGGTTCAGAAATTTTAAATTTATGTGGCATTTTCAAAGCATTCATAACTACAATTCTTCTTATAAGCAAAAACGTTAATTTAGGAGTCTTTATTACACATTCCGAACTTTTTACTTGGAACAAAGCATGACATCATTAAAATTTATAAACATCTTATTAGCAGAAACGTAATTACAAATAACAAATCTTTTTGAGATTTTTCCAAAAATTTTCAATTTATTTTTCCCGTTATGTGTATAGTGGAATTCCAAGAATATAAATCTGTTTATTGCGAATTCCTTTATTAACTAGTCGTTGGGGGCCACCGTAATACTTACCCATCATGGATATGTATATGAAAATAAAACATGTGAAAACTATTTATACAAATGCATTGCAATTCATAAACAAAATTTAAATATTGTTAATATACATAGTAATGCTCTATTAAAGAACTGCTGATTACCAATTTCGACAAATTATATAAAACGCCCAACTACTTAAGTAGTACCGAACTGCGTAAAAGAAACATCCTTATAACTCCATAAATAATAATTCTATTAACTAACAATTAACTGCGTTGGATTAAGCGTCTCATTTCCAATACAAATATATCTCTGAATTGAAATTTGAATGAAATACAGGGTCATGAAAAATCGAAGAATTTGGAAAACAGGATTACAAATATCTCGGAAACTAATGATCCGATCGACTTTCTTCTATATGCAAAATATGTGTCATTTTATTCCCTTTTACGTCCATTTCTTAAAATAAAAAAATTCGAAAATTTTTATATACCTTTCATCAGAACGAATTTTTCGAGAGTCCGAAAAAATAGTTCCGGATAATCGAGGTTGCTGATATTAAACTGGCTTCGTCCAATTCTTACATACTAACTACCTACAAAATTTCAAGTCTCTATCTCAATTTGTTAGGGAGATAGAACGTTTATTGACAGACAGACAAACAGACGGGCGGCAAATTTTTTTTTTTCTCTAAAAATATGTTTTTCGGAATCTGCACTATCTAAAACGTGTAAATCCGTCAAAAAATTTTTTTCGATTTTCAAAACGATCGCAAGACTTACCCTATACTACGTATGATGGGTAAGTAAAAAGTGACACACATTACATGTTTCTTCTTGGGGACCGTCCATAAATGATGTCACGCTTGAAAGGGGGGAGGAGGGTTCATGAAATTGTGGCAGTTTGAGACAAGGGGGTTGGAGGGGGTAAGAAGAAATGCGACATCAAACATTTCGATTAAAACAAAAACATTAAAATTCAATAGATTAAATTATGGAGTATGAAGTTATTTTAAAATTAAAATATTTTGTGTTTATCTATAATAATAAAGAGACAAGTATGTGTGTGTGTCAGAGCTGTTCTGAAGAGACTACTGCACGTAGAGTTACAGAATTTGGAGAGTTACAATACATGCTGTTTTGCACCTCGATGTCCGATTTTTGATTTTTTGAGTAGAATTTTTTAATCTAATTTTTAGGCGATTTTTAGCGTTCTTTTTATGTTTCGAGGCGATTTTTCCATATTAGTGAAATGAATACGGTTTCATTCTTTTCACTCAGTCTAGCAATATTTTTTCTCTTTACAATAAAGTTTATTCGGAATTCGTGCGGCAATTTTTGATTTTTAGCGAATTTTTTTAATGCGATTTTTAGTGTTTTTTCGAATTTTGCGGCTATTTTTTGACAATGATAAAAATAAAAGTGATTCAAACTTTCAGCCTAATGAACTTAATTTTGTCTGCCATGATTTTTCAATTTCAATTATTTTTAATGCGATTTTCGATGTGATTTTTAGCGATTTTTTTATTTTTTGTGCGTTTAGCATCGATTTTTTGTCATTTTTGTCTAAATTATAGTTTTTTGCATGCATCATGATCTTATCTCTTCTTGAATTGTATGCAAGAAAAGCTAAAAACATAAAATTAATGAGTCAGCAATAAAGTTATTAATTAAGAATTTCACACTAATCTATAATAATAAAGAGACAAATATGTGTATGTGTCGGTGCTGTTCTGAAGAGACCGCGGCAAGCAGAGTTACAAAATTTGGAGGGAGAGTACCTCTATACATGTAGTTTTGCACCTCGAAGCCCGATTTTTGATTTTTTTAGTAGAATTTTTTAATTTAATTTTTTAGGTGATTTTTAGCGTTCTTTTTATGTTTCGAGGGGATTTTTCTATAATAGTGAAAGGAACACGGTTTAATTCTTTTCACTCAATATAGTAATTTTTTTCTCTTTTCAATAAAGTTTATTCGGAATTCGTGCGGCGATTTTTGGAACTTTTAATAAAATTTTTATTGCGATTTTTGGTGTTTCTTCACATTTTGCGGCTATTTTTTGGGAATCTTAAAAATTCAGCCTAATGAACTAAATTTTGTCTGGTACGATTTTTCAATTTCAGTGATTTTCAATGCGAATTTCAATACGATTTTACATGTGATGTTTAACGATTTTTATTGCGTTTAGCATCGATTTTTTGTCCTTTTTGTCAAAATTATAGACTTTTGTATGCATCATGATCTTATGTATTCTTGAATTGCATCTATGTTCCTCTCCCGTTTCCCATTGAAGTGCTTTTGAACATTTTTACCGCTAAATATCATGTTTTTAAACCATTTTTTCACACACAGTCAGTGGCCGTGTATTTCAGACAACGTAATTTCACGTATTGCAAGTTAGAGATAAAATCACAAATTTCATGTTCCTTTAATACTACTACCGTGCAACGCCGGGCGGGTCAGATAGTATAGATAATATTTAAAAACAAATATGTTAAATTCTGTTTCGAATTCCAAAGTACTACTTTTTTCAATTATTGTTTCATATTAATGTTTTATTACTGTTCTATATTATTATTTTTTGCTGTTGTTGTAAACATTATTTCATGCAAAATATGAATCATTTTTACTGTTCAGATCACAAATGTCATTAAAACAAAATAAAAAATTGAATTTGAAATGTGATCTAAAATGTAGTGTTTTGTTTCTGAATTCCAAGTATATGTTTACGTAATATAGTGCGACATGTGACAGGAGGGGGGAGGGGGCAAAGTGAAGTGTGACACTTTGTGACAATGGGGGAAGAGGAGAGTAAAAAAAAAATGGTAAAAAACGTTTGACATCAATAATGGACGGCCCCTCATATGAAAATAACTATTTAAAAAAATTGCTATAGTTTGTTTTGTGATAGCAATTACATTGATTTTTATTTTTATTGTATTCTTGAAATATGAGTTATACACTGCTCAAAACAATTAAAGGATATTGCAGTTTTAGGTGGATTTTGTATCTGGGAAACTTTTTAGCTGATTGATACATGGTCGACAGACATAGCAGGTTATATGAGAATAAATTACACATATTTGGCAGAAAAAAATGCATTTTATTGCGCATTTGTGTACAAAAGGAAAAAAACACAATTTGTGCATATGAGAAAAAAAGAATAAGAAAAGGTGTTTTCTTCAAAGAAAATCATTTTCAGTAGGGGGTATGGTTTCCACGGGCGACCAGCAACGTTGAACACCTTTGAGGCATGGACTCAATGAGGCTATTAATGACGAGTTGGGGTATTCTGCCCCACTCTTCCAGAAGCGCTCTTTCCAGTTCTTGGAGAGTTTGTGGGGGTTGTTGGCGGCCAGAAACTCGTCTTCCTAGAGCGTCCCAAACGTGCTCGATTGGATTCATATCTGGAGAACACGCTGGCCATTCCATTCGAACGATTCCTTCCTCGAAAAGGAAATCCTCCACCAGGTTTGCACGATGTGGCCTGCAGTTATCGTCCATTAAATTGAAGTTATCTCCGATTGCTGCAGCGTAAGGGAGTACAATAGGTCTGAGGATCTCATCCCTATATCGGCGACCAGTCAGAACTCCATCTCGAATGATGTAGAGGTCAGTGCGCCCGTCAATGGAGATACCACCATACACCAACACTCCTCCACCGCCAAATCTGACACTTTCGTGCACGAACGCAGGATTATTCCTACTGCCACGGTCCCTCCAGATAAAAATACGCCTATTATCCGGATGCACAGAAAAACGGGACTCGTCAGAAAACAGAATATTGCTCCATTCATTTCTCCTCCAGTTGACATGCTCGGTTGCCCACTCCCTGCGGTCGCGACGATGCCTTGATGTTAATCTAACACATACCATCGGTCGACGAGCATACAGACCTGCAGCATGGAGCCGGTTTCGGACAGTCTGAGTTGAAATCGTGGTGCCTGTAGCCGAGCGAAGGTGTTGTTGGAGAAGAGTAGCGTTCATGTTTCGGTGTCTCCGAGCTGTTAACGCTAAATACCGATCTTCATTGGGCGTTGTTGCCCGTGTACGACCTTGGCCTGGTCTTCGGCCTGCACATCCACTCTGCAAAAAACGGTTCCAGATCCTGAAAATGACACTTTGTGACACTCCAATGGCTTGCGCTACTTCGGCCTGAGTTTGCCCCCCTTCTAACCTACCAACAATTCTTCAAGCTTCTGAATCTCTCAAATGTCTTCGCTGAGACATCGTACTCATCGAAACAAAGCAATCACATAATGCCGATCATCCTTGTCTTCATTCTCTTTTATCTAGTTGAAAGTCAAATTTCATTCGCTGCCGTTGAAGCGACGTTTTTAACGTCGAACTCAAAATTTGCATACTCCACAGTTTGAAAACCAGAAAAATTTGCATTTGTGATTCTCTTCTTCTATTTTCGGCAAAAAAAATTTCGTTTATATCTTTATTTTATATAAAACTTCAAATATCCTTTAATTGTTTTGAGCAGTGTATTTATGAAGTTGTTTCTTACTAAATTTTTCTGTGGCAGCGATTTGCCCAACACAGTTTATGTAACTAACAACATGTATGACCAAATATTTCAGTTTTACCTGTTTGTGCCTTTACATTTACGCTATTTGGATGTCTTTAAAAGATAATTTATGTTCCGAATGTTATAGTATACAAGCTGTATCCTAACATTGTGTCAAATATAGAGTGCTATAATAGGCAAAATTACAAAAAATATTTGTGAAGAATAAAATGTGTAAGCCAATTATGCTTAAAACAGAAGGGATCCAAGTAATACTTTTTTGTCCTTAAATTTGACAATAATAAATATTTTCACCACACTTATAAACAGACATTCTTTGCGTTGTATAAGCATAACAAAGTAACATAATTTGTCAGGGTTCGCACAGCTCTACCACTAAAGTTTAAGAAAATTTTTAAAGCATTTCACATCCGAAAAATACTGTAAAATCTCTGAATGAAGGTAGTGATTATGAATTCTGTGTTTTAAAAATTAAATGTAAATTTTCTTATTTTTAATAGTGGTGTCAAAGTCTTTAAAAATATAAGGAGTGTGCGAACCTTGATAGACTATGGAACTATTAAGAAAGAGGAACTAACATATCTTTAAAATAGGAAAGCTTCAACCGTAACTGCTTTTACAGGGGGTTCATTACCACCGCGTTAAATTTTCTACCAGTAAGTTTTAGTAAAAATTTATCTTTCTTTAAACCCCCTTTTTAACGAATAATTTCAATAAAAAACAATGTCAAAAACTGATATTCATTTTTACTAGTGGAAGTTTACTTTGGCGGTAGTAATTCCGCATATTATGACAACCACGACAACCTTCTGCCAGTGTCGTTGAAAAAAATATAATAACTCGGCAAACTGATAACGGTAAAAAGAAATAAATGTTTTTTACCATAAATACAGACCGACATTTCTCATAGATAAGGTGCTTAAATAAGACGAAAATTTTTACTCACGTTTATCGGTGGGAGTCACCGGCAGTAATCAGAAGCTGTTAAAAAACAGTCGTCATCTTGTGAAAACATCCTCTGTTACTTCACTCGCTACTGTTAGGCAGTGCACTATATGTTTCCTCCTCTTAATTTTATCACTCCATTTACATAACAAGAAGAAGTTGAAAATTGCACGTGAAGCGTAGCAAATGAGGTGCGTTCGTTCGATAACGAAGTTAAAAAAATATTCAGATCTTGCTGTTATAATATACAGTACTTCGGATACAGTATAGTGGTCGTAATCTTTTTTGTGTTCCTGTAAATATGCAAGAAGTAACTTTTATTACACCTCAGCAACGTATATCATATTCATAAAATGTGAAATAGTTTAATATAATTAAAACACACCCCAAACAATGTTTCCCTCTATAGCATTATGTAATGGAATACTTTTCTGTACCCCTGTAAATTAATAAGAAATATTCTTTGCACCACAGATTGTATAGAATGTATATGTAAGTATATATTTCATAGACACATATCAATTTTATTATGTTAGAAGGAATATAATACCATTAAAATGCATTTAAAACTTTTTTCCCTATTGACCGTAATGTAACGGAATATTTTTGATTGTCCCTGTAATTGATCTAGGCATTCGATTTTCATAAAATTTGAAACAATTCGACCAAATTATGGAATAATTATATATTTTAAATTTCAAACGATGAAAATGCATTTGAAACTTTTTCCCTATTGACCGTAATAAAACGGAATACTTTTGGTTGTCCAGAATTTGATCTATGCATTCGATTTTCATAAAATTTGAAACGGCTCAACAAAACTATCCAATAAATATGTATTTTGAATTTCAAACTATTAAAATTCATTTGTAACTTGTTTCCCCATTGACCGTAATGTAACGGAATATTTTTGATTGCCCCTATAATTAATCTATGCATCCGATTTTCATTAAATTTGAAATGACTCGACAAAGTTATGTAATAATTATATATCTTAAATTTTCAACGATTCGGTTGGATAATTTTTACGTTGTTATATGTGGACAGACGGACAGACTGAATGCCAACTGTAGGTGCTACGTATTTACATAATTACGAACGCGCCTAACAAGGACTGCTGCAATGCACTGTAAATGCGCCTTATGAGGCAATATTTAGTTATATAAATTACTAACAATTGTATCATTTACAATAAAAATATTGTGTATTCAGTATACGATCTCAAAGAGTAGAGAGCTAGAGGCCTCGTATTTAGGAACGTAGCTGATGGCACATTTATAAATGACCGAACAACATTGTATTTCAAAGCTTTTGCCTGAATCCGTCACATTTCATACAAACAAAATACTGTTTATGTACCTCTTTGGTAGCGTTAACTTGAAATGTCGTATTTTATATGTCAATAACTTTTCTATTAGAGCTGTTTTGTAGTTTTGAATTTTATATTGTCTCTATAAAATGTACACAAAATTTATATTTATATAATGAGTAGTCCTGTGCATACAAATATATTGATTAGTAACTGTATTAATATTACGTATATTTTATTGACTGTGTAAATTAATGTTCAAAGTATTCATCTGTACATTTTTATGCTATTGCTTAAATATGGTAGTTTTATCAAAACAATAAATAAGATATAACTTTATATCGCTCATACACTCCTATGTTTCATTTGTAACCCTTTATTTACCGAATTATTTATCAAGAAATTGGTCCACCTCAATAATTATCTTTTTTAATATCTGAAAGTATATATTAAAATATTTAATTGCTAAAACGGACGTCAAATACTAATAAAAGATCTTAATAATTTGACATGTTTCGATTGAATTTACTCAATCATCATCAGAAAAAAGAAAAATACAAATAAACACAAAGGTGGAAGATGACAAAAATTTTTGTGTTTATTTGTATTTTTTTTCTGATAATGATTGAGTAAATTCAATCGAAACATGTCAAATTATTAAGATCTTTTAATGTATTTTATTAGTATTTGACGTCCGTTTTAGCAATTAAATATTTTAATGTATATTTTTTGAAACGTTTTTAATGGACGTATATGAAAACTTCTTTCTATAATTAATATCTGAAAGTATACTGGAATTTTTAGATAATACTAATGTGGAATTTAGATTTTTTTTCATTAAAACTGATTAAATATATCGGTAGTTATTTTTTCTTTTGTGAAATATTTACAAAAATAAGATAAATTAACCAAAATTACTCTTTTGAAAATATCACAACTCTTAAAAAAGCAACGATTTTAAAAGCATCATGATCCTCTCAATAAATGGAAGTGCTTTTGCAGATGAATATGTTTCATATAATTTTATTTAAAGGAAGAAAAGAAATAAATATAAAAATGAATAAAACTACCACCTTTTGAAAATATGTAGCTTCTACTGTGTCTCTATTCTATCTAAATTTGATCGAGAAGAAGGTTTTGTGTGGAAAGAATAAAAAACTTTTTTATAGCCATAATAAATAAGTTTTATATAAAGTTTTCTTCAGTGGTACTTTAAAGTACCGTCGGTGGATAAAGGGTTAAGTGAGACAGAATTTAATCCACTACCAGGGCCGTAACTATAAACTTGAAGGCCCCAGGGCAAAACCCCCGAGGGCCCCCGTGGCGGGACAAATTTAAATTTTGTCCCGGACGCAATTTTTTTTCTCTTCCCCCCCCCCCCCCCCCTCCACACACCGCTTGGCGGCGACCCAGTTTTTTCCGATCCCACTAAAGCTAGCATAGGGGAGAAAATACGGACTTCTAATTGGTTGAATACTTTTAAGAGCGTTTTGTTTAGGTTCATTTTTGAGTTTATGTAACTTAATCATACGTTTCTGTTTAAAGCTTTTATAAGATGGATTTTGATATTTTTTTCCCGATTTTATGTGTATATTAATAGATAAAAAGAAAATTTTCTTGAATTTTTTAGATGTTTTTTATATTATTCAACTGATCCCCCCACCAGAAGCCCATATTTTCTTCCTTATACCAACTTCGGTGGGATTGGCAAACATGCTGACATGACATGACACATTCGACTCAACATTCTGCTGCCTGCTCTAGAGCTGCTTTTGCATGCGAATCGTATGGAGTATACCGACGGACATACAAAAAAATTTACTCTAGCACTTAGATTTTTTTTTTTAAATACAAACTTTTAGCTAGGTGCTGGGTATTTTATAGGAAGTTGGACTAGAAACTAAAATCAATAGTTTTTTAACCATCAGTTTGGGACTCCTCAGTCCTAGAGGCCCCGGGGCAGTGCCCCGGCTGCCCCGGTAGTAGTTACGGCCCTCTCCACTACGCCGAAAAAAGAGAAAGACGAAGACTTTGTGAGGAAAACTTTATTTTGAAACAAAACTAAAGATTCCTTTAATTTTTCGAATTCGTTAAACGATTTTGAGCATACATGATACATGAAATGAACAAAACCCTTTTCAGTGTTACCCCTTTCGTGACGGGTGCTTTTTACGAAATTTTTAATGTTTTCTCACCAATTTTTAAAAACAGAAATATTTGCCTTAATAAATCGCGAAAATGCTCCGATTAAATAAGGCTCATTTTAGAGTAAAATTTTACTGGTGGGTATAAACACGGATTCGTATGCTTTTTTTTCTGGCACTTGTAGAATGACGTGTTGCTCGTCTCCAAGGGGTTAAACATGTACAGGGTGTCTATAAAAGAACTCCGGGGTTTTGAGGCAAAATATTTTAATGAAATAAAAAACATACATACATACACACACAAACATTTATACATGACTGAAAAGCTTACATTTCAAGATTTTTTAACACTTAGTAAAGTTCTATATGAGCCCCGTTAGTGGCACGGCAGACGTCTAAACGGTATTCTACCTCTTCCCATGTCCTGGCGAGCATGTCTGGGGGGACGGTTGCCACACAATTGACTATTCGTTCCCTGAGATGTTGAACATCACGAATTTTCTCTGCATACACAAGATTCTTGATATGCCCCCAGAAGAAATTTCTATCGTTTCTATGAGCCAAATAACACATTGAGCCTTTTTTTGCGGAGTCGCCATCATTTCAAGGTCAACGCCCTGCAGCGCCGCCAACAGTTGATGCAAACATTCCCAATTTGTATGAGTAAAACTTTTTGAGTTACTCTTTTCAGAGAAATCGACTAAATTTTGCTATCTTTTATAGTTAGTGAGATATGAATTTTTAAAACCCCGGAGATTTTTTATAGACACCCTGTATATTCAATTTGAATTAAATATCTATGGAACTATTAAGGAAAAGGAAGTGACGTATATTTAAAATAGTCAAGTTTGAACAGTAACCGCTTACTCTAGAGCTCATTACTATCGCGGAAATTGCCATCAGCAAATTTATTTTGAAAATTTATCTTTATTTAAACGTCTCATGAATGTAAAATTAAAAAAAAAATAATAATGAAAAAAAAAACAGAATTCATTTTTAGTGGTGGAAGTTTACTTCGCCGGTAGTAGTTTTGCCATATTGTGACAACCAAGGCAACCTTTCAGTAGATTGAGTGAAAATATTCTAATACTTGGGAAAATTGACCCCCTTAAAAAGAAATAGAATATTTTTTACTTTATATGGATGAGCATTTTTATTAAAATAAAACGAAAAATTCTATTCAAGTTTACTGGTGGAAGTTTTCACCGGCGGTATCCAGAAATTGTTGATCCGATCAAACGAAATAGCTGTCATCTTGTGCCAACATCCTCCGTTAATTCACTCGCAACTGTTAGAAAATGCATTAAATGTCTCATTCTTTTTATTCATAACTCTATTTAAATATTCTGTCAAATTAAACTTAAGACTGCGAACAAACATTTCAGGAAATATTAAATCTTAATGCAACGGGTATTTTAATTAGTATAACAATTTAACAAATTTACATTTCCCAAATCTATGCCTCATTTCCAGTCTACCGCCAAAATTTCTCATTAATACCTATAAATTCCGTGATTTATTTTGCCGCTTGGAGTGGCAGAAAATCAATTATGTACTCACAATACAATAAGAATTGACAAACACTAAGTTTCAGATTGATAACAAATCACCTAGAAAATATTAGAAGAAGCTAAAGCCTATCACACTTTTTCAACAATCATTTATCTTCTAATTCAACTGCTTGAAAAATGCATAAATTATGTAAATAAACGCAGTCGTTACGAATTACATGTGTTAAAAATGAAATAATTTTTTTTTTTTAATCAGATGGAAATCAAATTCGTGGAAAAAGTCATTCTTTTAAAATTTCCATATTTTCCAGACGCCCAATATTCAAAGTACTTCTGTATATTTCTATGTTTATTTTTTTGCTTAAAAGATAATTTACTAATTTAGAGAACTTATTAACTTATCAAACCCAGATATTCAAAACGAAATATCAAACATGTCACATTGAACTTCTGATTGGTTATGAATTGCATAGTATTAGTTTTTAACCAATGTAGATTTCCTAAATCCATGCCTCATTTCCAGACTTTCGCCAAAATTTCTCATTAATACCGATAAACTCCATCATTTATTTTACCGCTTGGAGTTGCACAAAACCTATTACGTACTAACTATAAAATAAGGATTAACAAACATATCACACTAAGCTTCAGTTTGCTAAGAAAATATCTAGTAAATATTACAGGAAACCGATGTCTACTACAAATTTTCAACAGTTATTTTTCTCCTAATTCAACGGTCTAAAAATAATATAAATTTTGTAAATAAATGCGGTCGTTACGAATTGGATGCATTAACCCCTTGATGGGCGGTGGTTTCATAGATATACCACTTAATTTTAATTCCCAAACGCCACATTCGCACCGGAATTTTGTTTAAAAATATCACGGTTTGTTAAATGCGTGAAGTATAGCGTTTTTTTTTTTATTTAAAAATAAAGTTGTTTTCAAATTCCGGTGTCAGTCATTTATTTCAATATTTAAGCAATGAATTTGCCCTGCCCCGCAAAGGGTTAACCACTTAATCAGTTAATACTTTTGAAAAAACTTTCAAATAATGCCTATTGTTTCATGTATTTTACAGAATTTTTAATCTTTTATCACCGGCTTATCAAAACAGAAATTTTTGCCTAATTGAATGAGAAAAATGCTCGGATTAAAGAATGCAAAATTTACAATAAAAATTTACTGGTGCAAATAATAACTAATTATTGGAATATGGATGCGAGTACGTGGTACGGGCAAATCATGATAGGCAAAAACATGTTACCCGTATGACGTACGGGCAAATCAGGAAAGCGATGGAAAATGAAATAGAAAATTTTTAAGTCTGATAGGAATCAAATTTGTGAAAAAATCGTTGTTTTAATGTTTCAATATTTTAAATAGTTTGTTTTTCTCCTTTCGAAAGTTACGTTACTTTTGTTCATCGAGAAGAAACTGATAAAAAATTAACTAATTCAATTTTTTAATTACATCATACGTAAAAAATTCCCCCAATCTAATATACATTTCCCAAATCTATGTTTCATTTCCAGTCTATCGTCGTATTTTCTCATTATTACCGATAAATTCCATCGTTTATTTTGCAGCTTAGAGTAGCAAAAAATCTGTTTCGAACTCACAATAAAATAGGGATCAATAAAAATATAACACTAAGCTTCAAATAGCTGGTAAATCAGAAGTAAATATTGCAGGAAACCGAAGTCTTCTACAAATTTTCAACATTTGTTCTTCTCCTAATTCAACTTCCTAAAAAATAATATAAATTTTGAAAGTAAACGCATTCGTTGTGAATTGGATGTGTTTGAAAATGAAAAAGACAATTTTTGGTACTACTTGGTTATCCCGTCGACCAAAAAATTATCGCCAAACCATAAGATTAAATGCCAATAATGGATAACCGTGAATGTCACATTCAATGACATTAAATACGATAAAGGTGCTTAAAACGTCATTAAATGATTTTATTTCGACTTTTTATTTGTATTTTTATTAATATTTACTAATTATTTGTTTTTTCGTTAATTAAAAAAAAAAATATGTCAATATGTATAATTTGGCTATTGGTTTCGCAATTTGTATAATTTGGCGACATTGTTCGACGAGATAACCAAGTAGTGCCCAATTTTAAAGTCAGGAGGAAATCGAATTCGTGGAAAAAGTCATTATTTTAATGTTTTAACATTTTCCAGACGCCAAATTTTCTAAATAATTCTGTTTATTTCTATCTTCATTTTTGCTTGTAAGCTAATCTATTAATTTAGAGAATTTATTAATTTATCCAACCCAGATATTCAACACGAAATATCAAACATGTCACATTAAACTTCAGATTGGTAATAAATTGCATAGTAATAGATATTAATCAAAGTACATTTCCCAAATCTATGCCTCATTTCCAGCCTATCGCCGCAATTTCTCGTTAATACCGATAAATTCTATCATTTATTTTGCCACTTGGAGAGCAGAAAACTTAACAAAAATATTACACTAAGCTTCAGATAGCTGGTAAATCATCCAGTAAATATTACAGAAACGGAAGTCTATTACAAATTTTCAACAGTAATTTTTCTGCTAATTTAGCTGTCTAAAAAAAATAATATAAATTTTGTAAATAAAAACTGTCGTTACGAGGTGGATTTGTTAAAAATGAAATAGAAACGTCACATAGAAGTCAAATTCGTAGAAAATGTCGTTGTTTATTTTTTTAATATTTTAAATAATTTCTTTTTCCGTTCGGAAATGTATAGTACTTTTGTTTCTACTACAAAAAAATGTAAAAAAAAAAAAAAAAAAAAAAAAAAAAAAAAAAAAAAAAAAAACTGTGAAATTTCCATGTGCGAACACCTCTATTAAACGACCACCTTCCTGAATGACCATATTTTTGTGAAACGAAATTTAATTTTAAAGATTCAATGTTAATTCTACTTCCAACCATTCCAGTTTAACTCTCTCCATGTGCGATCAATTTGTCTTTGATGACGGCCAGTAAACTTTTCTGCCCTATTCTGTCAGGATACTCTCAAAGAAAAAGATAAAATTATGAAATTATCATTATTTGTTCTTATCCCCCAAAAATTTCAATTACTTACTGTACTTTGAAAGTACTTGGAAATAAAAGTTATAAAAAATAAAGTTTTAAAATCAAAGCAAATATCAACGTATTCATTTTTTTAGCTTCTACGCAGGGCTGCCACAGGCGACTATTTTTATATGCTTCTCGCACCAATATTTTTCTAATAAAAACGTTGAAGTTTATTTTTGTTGCATAAGTTGTCAAAGTGTGTGTGAAGGATTTCTATTTAGAGAAACTGGTACCAGTCAGAATTAAAAAATACTCGCCTGCGGCAGTCCTGTTACGTAATTAACTGAAGTAATTGCCTTTTGTTTTGATACGTAAATCTTTATAATATTTCCTGATGTGAAAAATGAATTTTAATTTCATCATATGGTACCTTTTTTCAACAATTAAAATCTAGATTTAAACATGACCTCTATTAAGAGATCACCTCTTGGAACGACCAATTTTTATTAGAACGGAACATGGTGTTTTGAGGGAAAATTTAATGTAATTCAGTTTTTTTTACATAATACATAAAAATTTCTTACGTAAATTTTAAAATGAAGCTCGTCAAATTGTAGCTGTGTGACTTGCATTCATGTTTTTACACAAAGAACTACTATTATTGTTTGCAACCTTATCAGAATTATGTGGCACGTATCTCTGATAAATTTGAAATGAACTTTTGCTATATATGTACATTTTTTCCAAAGAAAAACTATTTAAAGTCTTCATTTTAAAAATCGCGTTTTTTTAATATTTAAAAATGGATTTTACTCAGGATTTAAAAATCTAATAAATAAAGAATAACTGTTTATAAAATTTTTCAATTTATTAAATTGGTCGGTTGTGTATTACGATGATTATCAACACAAGGGATATAGGCCCTAAAAAGACAATAAACCTAACCCAGGTTTACGCAAAAAAATCGAAAGTAAAAAAAAATAAATAAATAAATAAATAAAAATAAAATAAAATCACGGAAAACTCCAAACGATTCGTTCGACGGGCACGATTGTGCTCGAACCCGTCATATCCGGTCTACCAGTTACCAGATCAGAATATCTCGGCCATTAATGGACTTTTTCACTTTATTAGTAATTCTTCATGTTATGTATATATATATTCTTCAATATATAATATGCATCTAATGTATGTAATATGTATCTAATCTTCAATATATATGTTCTTCAATATATATATAATGTATATATATATTCTACATGTTATATATATATAAAGTCATGTGAATATTTTGGTAGTTTCTGTGAAAAGGTAGGTGAGTCTGACCAGCAAATGAACGCATAAGAACATTTTAAAAGAAAATAATTCATTATACTTTAATAAGCGATATCTATTTTTATTTGAAAATTCAAATATATTTGCTCGTTTACAAATGATTAAAAAATAACAAAATAAAATTTACATTTTAGTTGTTTAGGATGCTAGGGTTGACTTAATAGAAATCAATACAAAAACAAAGGAAATAAACAGTTGTTATCAGTAAATGAATGCAAAATTTAATGTGAATTAACAGGAAACAATTTAAAAACATTCAAATTTCATATTTATTTATTTATTTTACAAAATATACAAATAACTTTATAGCATGTTTTTATTAATTTACGGATTTTTAAAATACAGAACGATAGTTAATTAGTTTGAGAAAGTGTCACTTTTAAGTATTGAAATTAATGATTAATTACAGATTTTTTGTACCTTTCATATTTTCTGTAAAATATTAGATATTATCTTCATTATGCATGTCATTCCAATTTCATCACATGTGAACAATGGCCTACTATTGTAATAATTCCAAATTACTTCATAATTCCAAACTTGGATGTTACTTTAGAAAAAGAATCACCCATTTTTCTTCTGGATGTTTGACAATAAATATATTCTTTCTTTCATGTTTGTTTCATGACATTGTAAACACAATTTTTTACTTCATTCTTCAAAAATCTGACATTAAAGTTATATCCTTTCTTTTTTATGCTTCGAACTTTGAGGAAAATAAAATGAACAATTTTTTTTATTAATTAAAAGTTCAAGATCGAGCTATTAGTTATGTAATAGCGCAGCGTTGCCAGATAGGTACATTTTAAAATTTAAAATTCTTGATTGGCACTTTTTTTTTCAAATGGCAAACTTCGCCATGTATAATGACATTAGAATTAAAGATGAAAACAAGAAGAATTGTTACCATTTCAAAAAAAGTGATGCCAGGAAAGAAATCTACAAAAAAAGTAGCCCACTGGCAACATTGTATGAGTGGACAACGCAATCGATGACGCTGTTCTGAATAAAAACAACAATAACATTAGTTACATTTTAGCTGAGAGGATAGAAAACGAGGAACTGACGCAAGAAAAAATGTCAGTGGAAAAAATCTATAAATTTTACTGGGAAAAGAATATAAGATTTAAAATATATTTACGAAATCGATGTTGTTCACTTGCATAAAATACAACTCAAACTCGTGAAAGAATGGCCGGAAGAAAATAAAACTTACATCATCGTCTCGAAAATTAATAGAGATCAAATTACCTCACTGTTAATTTATATTACCATTTAAAGATTTTTTTCTGTAAATAAATTTTTCTTTTTCTCATATAATTATAACTTAATTATGAATGAAGATGAAAATTAGAAAATTATGGTATGGATGGAAAGGATATAGCCGGATTTCTTAGTAAAATACGCCCTTGAGTCAACCACATCGAGTCCTACATGGATCGATAGCCCATAAAAAGAAATACATTTCTCCCCATTTTTAAGTCTATATCTCAACACCATGGGGGGGGGGGGGGTAAAGGCCCTAAATGCCTGTTTTGGAAAAGAACGCATTGTGACGAAACTACTGAGCAGATTTCAACGAAAAAAATAAGGGATGTAAAAAACCACCATACACATATTTGACAATTTTTTCAGATTTTTTTAAACAAAAGAACAAATTTTCTAACATTTTTCCTGTTTATAAATGTACATTTAAATTAAAAATAAACTGAAATTTTTGAGTGACCACCTTAATGTTTTTGCATGAAATACTATGAGACATGATGCATATTCACTGTCAATTTCAACTTTCTACGTATGGTGCATCATATTAAAAAAAGGGCAAAATCATATTCTGGCGCAAATGTGGGGCGCGTCTTCTTTTTTCACGCCTTCTTTTAAAAATACCGTGTGAATTAATATGTGAGATTTGAAAAGAAGGCGTTAAATTTTTCCGAGACACGCCCCACATTTCCATCGGAATATGATTTCGCCCTTTTTTTAATATGATGCACCATATGTAGAAAGTTGAAATTGATAGTGAATATGCATCATGTCTCATAGTAATTCATGCAAAAAAATTAAGGTGGTTACTCAGAAATTTCAGTTTATTTTTAATTTAAATGTACATTTAAAAAAAGAAAAAATGTTAGAAAACTTGTTCTTTTGTTTATAAAAAATCTGAAAAAAATTGTCAAACATTCGTATGGTAGTTTCTCATCTGCTTTATTTTTTTCGCTGAAATTTGCTTAGTAGTTTCGTCACAATGCGCACGTTTCCAAAACAGGCATTTAGGGTCATTATCCCCCATGGTCTTGAGATACAAATTTAAAACTGGGGAGAAATAAATTTCTTTTTATGGGTTATCGATCCATGTAGGACTCGATGTGGTTGACTCAAGGGCATATTTTACTATGAAACCCGGTTATACCCTTTGTGGAATGGAAATTGGAAATACTTTTGTTATTCTTTCAGAAGTAATTTCTTTTGACATTCCTTCGGATATCCGGAATTAAAAAAAAATTTCTTAGTCTCGGTTCCGACGATGCCGCATTTTCGAGGCTATATTGTAGTATATTTCATTTGTACATGTTGTGAAAATCTATGTGAATTATTCCTATTTTAAAAAGGGGTGCCAGATAGTAATAAAAAAGATTATTTAGTGACTATTTCATTCCAAAGCTGCGTTTCATTTCCATGCAATGGCAATCTATTTTCATTAAAACACTCTCACCTAGATTAAATCATTCGGTTCCATTTTTTTATTAATAAAAAAATATTTTTACGTTAGTAACACTAACATTAGCAATCCAAATAGATTAATTATAGTTTAAAGACAATTTCATTGTCTGTAAATAACGAATGTTGTTGTTTTGCGTAGGTTACGCAAAACAACTGTTGAATATTTGTATGAGTTGAATATGAGTTGAATATTTCAACTCATGTTCATATGACAATGAGATAAGGAAAAATTCTTGAAGATTTTTAGAAAATGTTTGTATTATAACAAATTTTAAGTGCGATTACAACTTTCGAACACTTTTTGCGCTTTATTACACATGAATCTTTCAGGAAAGTAACCTTGTTTTGAAATTTAAAGAGTGAAATGTATGTTCGGTGCAAAGAGAACTAAACAGATACAGTAAAACCTCTAAATAACGGACACCTCGGGAACGCAGAAATTGTCCGCTATTCGGAGGTGTCCGCTATTGGGAAAACCTCAGAGATTCAAAAACCACTAAGAAATGCTTAATGTTTCATTAATTTACTTTTATATGCCGTAAAACTTCTATTATATAAATAATCAGAAATTAAAATTATTTTTTAAGCAATAAAATTGAAATAAAATTGCGCACACTTTTATCCACTGTTTCTTATAGTACTATTGTGAAAAAAATCTGTTACAAAAATTTATTTTTGCTTGCGATTACATGTAATTTGTTTTTCTGTGTGATCTTATTGGGCATTGTAGAGTTCCGGGCGATGAGGGAGTTATCGCACTTTTTGATCTTTAAGAGCATAAAATCTCAAAATGTTCTTGGATGGCATTTCAATAGTCTGGGAGATTATTTCTCCCGGGTAACCCACTGAATTTAGCACAGAACTTTGGGGGGGGGATTTTCCACAGCTCTTTTTCTACATTTAACTGTGATCACAAAGTTTGTAACACGTTGTCCTGTAAATTCAGAAACTTTTTAACTTTTTTCCATTTTTTTTTATGTTTAAAAAATACTTTTTCATCCTTTATCGCCGGATAAACTGTCCGCTATTCGGAATGTCCGTTATTCAGAGGTTAAACATACAAAAATTTAAATTTGGGAGTGGGGACTGGAAAACTCTCCGTTAAATAGAGGTGTCCGCTATTCGGGAGTGTCCGTTATGGAGATTTTACCGTATTAATTATTACTATTATTATTATTATTTGCCTAAACATTAATGAAGTCATATAGTAAATGCATAGATACTCATTAACATTACTACATGTAAAGAGTAACAAAAGTATTTATTAAAGCAAAATAATACTCAATTAAAAGACGTGTACTATTAACAGTACGAAAAATACTGAATTGTTATCCCTCTTGCTGCGTAATTAAATTATCAAAACAGGTTAAAAAATGGCACTTTTAAGGCCCCTGTCCTCGCTGGAGGAAACGCTCACCAGCTAATGCTATTCCTATGGGGAAGCATTTTTCTAATAACTCTTTCGCATTTTGACATTTTTGAATAATTTTTTTTGCATTGGATAGCTGAGGTGCATGCCGACAGCGCACCTTTTTTACTTTTTCGATTTCGGTTGCAGATATTTTTTACAAAGTTAGTTTCACATTCAAAACCGGTTTCGAAACTGAAAGTGCTTCTTAAAAAAATATCTGCAACCAAAATCGAAAAAGTAAAAAAGGTGCGCTGTCGGCATGCACCTCAACTATCTAATGCAAAAAAAATTATTCGAAAATTTCAAAATGCGAAAGAATTATTATTCCCCATAGGAATAGCATTAGCTCGCGAACGTTTCCTCGAGCGAGGACAGGGGCCTTAACCCATTCACGAGTGACGTCTGTCACAGTATTTTTAATCTTGACGTGATTAAATATCACAACTTTTATAATAAAAAATAACAGGTAAGAAAAATACATCCCCTATGTAATCTCCGGTTGCCCAAATATTGCTATATTTGCTTTGCCCATGAAAAGCTCTGGATACGCAGGGAGAAGGTAAATAAAGTAGATATGCATTACCCAAAGCTTCGGTTCTAGGCTGTTGTCATAAATTCCCGTTAATCTGGAGATTCCATCATCTATTATGTCGCTCGGAGTAGCAAGGAATCTATTATGTAGTCACTAGATAAACGCGGGGGTATAATAAAATTTCAATTAAAGGCAAATATTTTTTAATGCTATTTCGTTCTCTTTTTTAAAACAAATATCTTTTATATACACTTTGAGAATATTTGCAACAGAAAAATGCTACGAAATGTATTTTTTTTAATTGTGGCCCCAATAGAATACAAAAAAGTCGGCTGTTATTGAAACTTTACAAAAACCTTACTTAACGAACATGGTATTCTAAACTTCAGGTTACTAACAAGTCACATAATACAGGGATGTCACAGGTGACTACTTTTTAATTGTAGCTTGCAAAACTTTTTTAAACATGCATTGACAAAATTTGCATGAGTAAAAAGGCTAAAAATTTTTACATATATAAAAAACTGGTGTTAAAAGAAATAAAAATAATCTCCTGTGACAACCCTGCGTAATATTAGCTTTTAATTAATGCGTTTGCACAAAACTTTCCTTAAATCTTTAACTGGCCGAAATTCTTATTAAGTATTTCAAATTCCTTCTTTTTCTTCATTTTGGAATAGTAGCGACTACATTAATTATCAAGCAAGTTATTATAAACGAATGACAAATACCCCTCCAAAATACACATTGATAACAGTTAACTTTTTTAAAAATCAATGTTCTTTTAATGTAGATATATCTTATTTCTAATCTCTCGCTACAGATTTTCGTTAATTTTCTTAAAATCATTTCTTTTGTGCTTGCAATATAAAAAATTACCCTGTATACTTAATTCACATATAAAGCAAAATTTATCTGTATCGTCACAGGATAAGTGAGATTGTCGAAAAATCACTAAATGTAAGTTCTAAATTAATTACATATCATCCATTATCTGAAGCTTCGTCCCATATTTAGTCTGTCGTCACAAGTTCCTGTTAATGAGAAATTGCCATCATTTATGATGTCATGCGGAGTAGCCGAAATGTCTGTTATGTACTTAGTCAATCAATAAAATTAGAATTAGCAAATATGTTAATCTAAACATAGTCCTAACAAACCACCTAAAATTAGTTTTTAATAAGTGTCTTCTACTCAAAACTTTCCTTTAATCTCTAAGTACCAAAATTTTTCATTAATATTTTAAATTATTTCTTTTTTACTTGTTTCTATCTTTAACCCTTTTTGGCACGGGCAAAGTCTGCTAATAAAATGAGAAATTATCGACTGACACCGGAATTCACAAACGAAATCTTTAGATATTTTGAATTCCTTAAATTAAGCTTTTATTATAATAGCAAAATTTTATTAAAATATTATTGGTGCCGTTTGTAAGTTTGGAATTAAAATTAGGCATCCCAGACTGGGCACAGTGTGCCGGAAAAGGTTAAAAGAAGAAAGTATTGGATTCATGAAAAAAAATATCGACTTTCGGTTTTCGATGGATTTATATATTTCAGAAGGTCACATGAACACGATTTAATTGTTTCTAGAAAAAGTCTGATTGTCAGTCTATCCGTCACGCTGTCAATCTGTGAGTCTGCATGTGACAAAAATTTTATGGGCAGTCTATCGCAAGTAATGCACGGAATTTGACAAAACTTCAGATTCAGTTGGACTTTGATATATATTGGAGCAGAATAATTTTTGGTTGCAAATCGTTCAAGAGATAGTGCTGCTATACTGCATTATTCACAATTTCTGTAATAGCCCTATCTCAAGAACAAATGCACGAATTTTCATAAAACTATAGATTCAATTAGTACTTGGTATAAATTTGTGTTGCTTGTGTTTTGGTGTAAATTGCTCTTCGTGTACCGCTGCTATATTGTAAATTTTATCATTTCTCAATAGCTGTATCTCAAGAACTAATGCATGGATTTTCAACAAACTACAAATTCTGTTATAACTGATATAAATTAACCCTAATTATTGTTTAATGTACATCACCGAGCAGGTGGCACTGTTATGCAAAATTTTCTAAGATTTCCGAAATAGCTCTTTCTCAGAATCTAATGCACGAATTTTTATCAAACGGCAGATTCAGTTAGAAATTGACTCAATTTGTTGCTGACTAGTTTTTGGTGTGAATTACCTAACCGGTAGCACTTATGCTGCATTTTAGGAAGTAGTAGCATGATGTGATTGAAGAAAGTTTTGAAATTGTCACGTCTTTCTTTGGGAGTAATATCGATCATACTGAATGGCTATTAAGATTTTATACACGAATGAAAAATATTTAATAATGCACATTTTTACTAATTGGTAATACACATTGGTCATCATCACCTTGTCTAAATTTTTAAACAAGGTTCGTTTACCAAAGCTATGTCTCATTTCAAGGCTACAAATTATCTTTAACAAGCATTGATATAATAAATAAACAATTATTAATAATAAACACAGTAACAAACATAAATATCACAATAAAATGTAAATATTCAAGCTGAAAGTAATATTTAAAAACAAAGTTTTCTCCAAATTGACGGAGGGGGGGGGGGGGTGAGAAGATATCGCGTCAACGAGGTACTAATATGACATCAATGCCAATCTTTTTAACAGGGTTTCACTGTTTCTACAATCTTAAATGCTAAATAAATGTTACGACTCTTCGAAAATTTAATATGCTATTTCAGACAGCTAATTGAAAATTGTTTACACAGTTTATCATTTCTTCGTTTAAATATCATTTATGAACAGCACCATAATTCCAATATCAACAAAAGATTTTTATTGTTATAAAAACATTGCATTACTAATCTGCATAACCAGCCCTCTACATATTTAAAATGTTGTTTCCTTGCAAGAAATTTATTTATTGATTTTATTCTTTTCTTTTCAATATGACATACTTGCGCCATCAAAACCATTCACCCTTTCCGGAATTATAGCTGTGGTTCTGGTTTTTGAATGTCATAATTTTCTTCTTTGGGAATATTTCGCTTTAAATATTATTATTATTTTTTTTTTTATCAAAGATTGATTATGTTATTTTATTTATGTAGAATGCTTAATATTATTTCTCAGTAAAAATTAATGCATTACCGGAGTTAGTGCATAATTATACGCAATCATTTTATTATGATTAAATTAAAAAAAAAAAAAAAAAAAAAAACTTTTTTTCTTTTAAACGCTATGACGTATTCACTGATGAAATCAAGTTTCTGATTGGTGGAAAGTGATAAATCAAAATAAATTTTTATTATAGAGTGAAAATCTGAATTGGATTGCCATCATTTTGAAGAAATATCGTGAAAAGCTTTTAAAATTAAAAATAAAATACAAAAATGGGAATAAATTAAAAAATAGGTAAAATGGACACAACTATAAATGAACACGTTTCGTTTAAAAAAATAATTATCTAAATCGGTTCAGTAGAAAATTCAGGGCTGATGACTAAAAAAACAGCCAGGTCTTTTAAATATATAGATTCTCATAAATTCCATCTTTTGCTTGACATATGAGGGAATCTATCTTATGCTTAATTCACATATAAAATAATAATTAAGGAACTCGTCACAGCAAATGTCAGAATGTCGAAGAATGACCTAATTTAAGTTCTTCATCAATTACATGACATCGGTTACTCGAAGCTTTGTCCCATTTCTAGACTGTCGACGCAATTTTCGATTAATCATCAAGTTCCACCATTTATTAATCGCTTGAAAGAGCAGATAATATTTTGTGTGTCAGAAGAATTTTTTCTGATCAATTTATACCAAAGAATTACAAAATAAAATTATACTTCTAAATCAAACGAATTTCAAATTGAAATTATAAGCGTTCATTTACTACTGTTTATAATATATATAGTTGCCACTGTTTTATTTTTCATGCATAGTAAATAATGTTAATTTGCAACTTAAAAAAATAACATTTTGCACATAAATCACATAAATTGCTATTTATATACAAGAGGTTTGTTCTACCATTATTAAATGTACAATGACTAAAACAAGTCAGAATTCGTACGTCAAACACTGCAAATTAGGTGCGTTCACACTAAAATTAGTTTTATAAATATTTAGATCTTGGTGCAATAGTTGTTGCATTTTTATGGAAAAAACATGAATACAAATTTTATTTGTGTTATACTGGTTAATATAAAAAATACGGAAATTGTAGTGCGCACAATTAAATTCCAATTAAATGTTATATAATGCAATTTTATTTAATACTTTCTAATAAAAAATGTCCTTAGAAGTATTTTTAGGACTTTGTTGAAAAAAAGGTTCTTTTAACGGACTTTATTGTAACGTTTCATCTTTATTTTTTGTTATGTTTAATTATATTTAAATGCATATTCTATGGCTTTATAAACTATGATCTCATTAAGAACGCTTTAACTCAGCTTAATTTTTAATATAATAAAAAAAGTTAAAAATTAAAAATCATTTTTAAGCTTTTTTTTTATTTTCTTATGTATAATAACTTATATGTACAGCTTTTTAAAGGTATTATCCACTATAATAATAGGTTGTTGCCTGGTGTAATATGGTAAAGTTAAAATTATTTACAACGTTAGAACACCAGAATATTCGAATTCCAAGCATACCGGTTTCGGTAGCATATAGCATACCTTCCTCAGTGCTAAAGATAGTGGAGATTTGCTCATATATATATAGGGAGGATGGGGATTCAAGTGATAAGTTTCTTGACCAATAGGAAAACAGAGGATCCTAGGCAACAGCCAATAGGAAAACAGAGGATCCTAGGCAACAGCCAATAGGAAAACAGAGGATCCTAGGCAACAGCCAATAGGAAAACAGGGAACAGTTAATAGGAAAATTGGGTGGAAAATGGAAAAGATATATATGAGCAAATCTCCACTATCTTTAGCACTGAGGAAGGTATGCTATATGCTACCGAAACCGGTATGCTTGGAATTCGAATATTCTGGTGTTCTAACGTTGTAAATAATTTTAACTTTATTATCCACTATAGTTGGTATTTTTAAACATAAATTGTCTTTCGAATCTACTAATAACGAAATCTTTATAGTGTAATTAAACTCTAGAGTCTCAATATTTCTAAAAACTAAATGCAAATAATTTACACTCAAAAGCCAAAACATTTTAATCTAATAACGTATGGCCCATTTTTGACCCTCAAAATAGCTGAAAAATCGTCTTGGCGTAGATACCCCAAGCTCTTGGTAGATGACTGGCGATAAATTTTATTAAGTGTTCAAACAGCGGTCATGCACATCTGATAAATTCCAAAATAGTTATTTTAGCACTTTTGTTTAATTGACACCCGAAATGTGTTTTACCAGAATGAGATCAGTTGAATTAGGTGAGCAGGGCGGTAACGGAATTTAGTATTTTGCCCCTAAACCAATAGAACACAGTTCGAATCATGTGACGTGGAACGTTGTTTTGCTAGAAGATTTCATTTTCATTTTCAGGCAGATACCATGTAATGGTGCAAATGATTCGCAATTATGTTCAGATAGTCCGCGTTGTTTATAGTCTGTTTTACAATAAACCCCGGTCTAATAGACGTCCGTGACAACGTTTTTCCAAAGCAAAATATCGTCACAATTGGCCTGTATATGACCTATTCGCATAGAAGATGCCGTACACCTAAACACAGCCATTGACGTGTTAAAGGTTGAATCGCGTTTCATCCGATGAAGAAACTCTCACCTTATGTTCCATAGTCAGGTCAAGTTCTTCTTTGATCTAGTGTAAGAGTATTTGGAAATGATGCTTGGCCAATAGGTGTACATAAGTGGGACGTTAGCCTCGTATTTTCGTATTCAAAGTATCAGCTGAACTATAGATTTCGAAAGAATTCCACTTGGATCTACAGTCGAGTCTCTCTATAACGAAACTCCATACATCGAATTTCTCTATATAACAAATTTTTAGTAGGAACGGTTCCCTTTTTGCATAATTACATTAAAAACAGTCTCTACATGGCAAAATATCGATCTCCATATAACGAATTCTTTCATAAATTGGTCTTAATTTACTCAGTTTTAAAAGGCTTCGAAATCATATGGAATCAATTTTCCATCACTTATTTTTGATTTATCGTCAGTGCTGAGTTTTTTTTTATATTACTTCTCTCCTTGTTCTTTAAATCCAACGAATTCATCCCATTTTCCACACACCTTTCTACATCCTTCTCAAGACACAGTCAATTTGATTGATGCACATGTAGGAGCAATCAATGAGAGGCACATAAGAGAGGCTTTCAAATGGAGGAAAATGTTAACTTCAATTTTTCATTCCTTGCTAAAATTTAAGCATTTTTTTAGAGCGTAACAATTTTAAAATCAAAACAACAAAAAATTACAGATTTCTTCGTCTGAAATAAATGCAAGTCTTCCTTATTTGATTTTCATTAAGTTTTCAAATAAAAGTCTGTTCTCTTTTTTGAAACAGCTTAAATAATTAAGAAATAAAATGTTAGGTTGATATTTACTTTTAAACATTTCAAATTATTAATTTAAAGGATAAAAAATAATATTTGTTCAAATTTCATCCATTAAATACGATTTTTAACATCATTCTCTATACATCGAATTTCTCTATCTAACGAATTTTTCACCGGAACGGTGGATTTCGTTATATAGAGACTCGACTGTATATTGTCTTGAAATGTAAATTGAGCCATTCTCTAATGCTGATTTTTTTTTTTTTTTTTTTTTGTGTGTGTTACAGTAGAGGGATCTCCGATTTCATTTTTATTTCAAAATGACTGTGCGTCCAACGTGAATGACTTCTACTGATGGTTTTACCGTGATTCATCTACTTTATACAAGAACTAACAATGCTATGTCTTTAATAATCTATGAAACGTGCACTTTCGAAGTTATTCCTTCTGTGTCGTCGGGCGACTGTTTTCTGTCCTCTGCCAAAGTAGCTTAGATTAGTAGTCTTAAGTAGCAGCATTTAAATCGTATCCCCACCGGATTATGTGCCTTCCGCTTCATCTACGCGAGTTCAATGCAATATGTACTGGTGGTCATAATGGTTGAGTTTTTGAATGTATATATTAAGACATTCGTTTAAAGAAATATATATCCTTCTATAGTAAAAAAAAACTAGCCTTAAAAGGAATGACTCCTGGAATGATGCTGATGTGGAAGATTTCCGGAACTAACGAATCCGGGTTGTCCACTCCTTCCATGAGTCGAATAGACCAATCAGGAAAGGGCTCCGTCTATGCATCGCCATATGGGTTACCATAAAGAGAGAAAAGGTTACCATCGCCAACAATCGCCAAGTTTGTCGCCAACTTGGCGATATATCGCCAAATTTGGCGACCAAAATTAGTTGTCAAAAGTGACGCCAACTTGGCGATAACTGTAATATTTCGCCAAATTTTTAATTTCTTTACAACGCCAGTCGTTTGATACATCATTTGAGAGGTTTGCAACTGCTTATTCATATAATGGATGTCTTGTGTGTTATCCCCCATTCTGCTCCCCAGGGGGGACACATTTTTATTTTCTTTACAACACCAGTCGTGTTACACAAGATTTGAAAGGTCTGCAACTGCTTATTCATATTATGGATGTCTTGTGTGTCACCCCCACACTCTGCTCTCCCCAGGGGGGTCACATTTTAAATTTCTTTACAACACCAGTTGAGTGACACATCATTTGAAAGGTCTGCAACTGCTTATTCATATTATGGATGTGTTGTGTGTCATCCCCCACTCTGCCCCCCAGGGGGGCACATTTTTAATTTCTTTACAACACCAATTGTGTGACACATCATTTGGAAGGTCTGCAACTGCTTATTCATACCATGGGTTATTGGCGAGCGCAGCAAGCAGGGGTAGACAATAATCTGGAATCGCGAAGTGATTACGCGGGGGGTTGGCGAGCATAGCGAGCAGGGGGGCGGGGCCCCCCTAGTATATTTATAAATTAATACACTATTAAAAATTTGCAACATTCTGTCCACTTATTTGAACTTTTTTATCAAAAACGGTTACACAACAACAATTTAGCTACGTTGTGACTATAAAATGATCATGAGAATGCTCAGAATAGTGTTAAATTACGGTTTTATAACAGTATTTGATAAAAACTGTCGAATGACAGGACAGAATGCTGCTAATTTTAACAGTATAATTAATCCCAGTTAGTTAAACATTACTTGTAAGGGAAAGAACTCAATCATATACCATGTTCCTCTTATGAACAGTAAAAAGTTAAAAAAACTTTATATTTTATAATTATTTTTTAAAGTAAATACATACTTTTGTGCGCATATAATATTAATTTAGAGTATTTTTGTTTACTAATTGTAAGTCAATAGCAACGATTTTAACTGTGAAACTTTATGAAAAATAGTTTTGGCCAAGAAATTCCTTCAAACACCTGATCGCCGAGCAAAAAGCCCAAAATGTAATGCTGTTTTCTCCTTAACTTATTTTAAATATTAATAAAAGAGGGATTTTCAACCATGGTATAGTTTTTTTTTTTGTTGTTACGTATATGTTTATAAGACTTGAAAGTGTCAATCGTAACTTAATTTCTTGAAACTGGACTACATTGGTAGAATTATATTAATTTAAATAAAGCTTCAATTGCAGTGAAACCTGCAGCCTAGTGAACGGAAATATTCGGTCGCGGCAGTGGAACGGTTAAATATACTATAACTACATTGTGGGTTTCATCGAGTAGAATACGGATAAATATTCAGTTATTGACACGATATCGCTATTTATAAATTGCCAGATCAAAACCTGAACGAATTTTTATCATTCGATTAGGAATTGGTTGAGTCAAAAAACTTCGTCCTGTCTGAGTCGGGCTTGAGTTTTTCTTTCTTTTTGTGCAGAACCCTTGTTATAAAAATGACGTTAATATTTCTACTTAATGGATTCTTTCAATTAATTTAATTTATAAGTTCTTTTGTTTATCTTCATAATCTATAATCATTTTGAAGGGGGAAAAAAGGAATTAACAATTTTTCATATTAATTTTCGTTTAAGGTTAGTAAATGATATTTTTAGCATAAATCTGTGATATAAAAGAAAAGAATCACAAGTAAAAATGATATCATATTGACGGGTGCAACACTTAAAAAATATAGGCGTTATTAACAAAAAAAATTGTTATCACTGTATTTTCTAACACAAGTAGTCCGATTTCCATAATTAATATTATATAAGGGAACATTTTCAAATATAAAAATTCTTATTATCTCCACTTTTTATTAAATAAAAAAACTTCATTTATTTACCTAACAATAAATTTATCATTTTAAACTAAATAACTATTACTGACATTAAAAAATGAAGTTTTTTATTAAAGCGTAAAGTAAGTTACGAATAATAATGAATTATAATAACGCATTTCTTGCTACATCATACATGTTGTAAGATATCAGCAAACAATTTATTCAAACTAAGAAACTTACAAGGCTTTGCAACTATTTGTCACATAAAGTATTGTCATTAACCTTAAAGCTGAAAACAATTTTCTGGATTTAGATGGCCTTGACGATGATATATCGTTGAATAACTCCATTTATCACACTATTTGAATAGCAGCCAAAAAAATATCAAGTTATTGTGATAAAAGTAGCTACATTTCTTAACAGTAGTACTGAAAAATTTAAATTAATTTACCAGATATAGAAAATTTTATTCTTGTTACTTTTCAGGTGCGCTCGTAATTATATAAAATGTAGTACCTACAGTCGTCATTCCATCCATCTGTCTGTCTGTCCGTCTGCTCGTCCTTATATAACAACGCAAAAACTAACCAACCGAACCGTTTTAAATTTAAAATATGTAACTGTTGAATAATTCTGTCGAGTCATTTCAAATTTTATGAAAATTGGATGAAAAGTTTTATTACAGGGACAATTAAAATTATTCCGTTATGTTACTGCAAAATAGTTTCAAGTGCATTTTAATATTGTTAAACTCCTCCGAAAACATAATAAAATTGATATGCATCTGTGAAATATATACTAAAATATACATTGTGTACAATCTGTGGTGCAAAGAATATTTGTTATTTATTTACAGGGCCACACAAATGTATTAAATTACATAATAGTACTAGAGGAAACATTGTTTGGGATGCGTATTAATTATATCAAACTATTTCAGATTACAAGAAATGGATAAACGTTGCTGAGGTTTATTACAAGTTACATCTTGTATAATAGAAAGCAAGTAGTATTTATAAAGACATACAAAAATTTCTGATAATTAAACAGGATTCAAAATACTGTATGCTATTACACCAAGATCTGAATAGTTTCAAAATTTCGTTAATGTACAAACGCCCTTCATTTGTTACGTTTGCCATGAAATTTGTGAACTTGTTTTAAATATTTCCAGCTGCTGTGGTGAAAATTAATAATCTGTGCAAAATTAATACAGATAATTGCTGGAAAATTAATTCCGGCATGGTTTGGTGCTTATGGGGCCAAATTTCAGGTAGGGGATGAGCCATGTCTATATCACAATTATCCAAACGATAGCAGTCTCGTCTCCTCCATGCTTACGAATCTAGATCTATAAGCTCTAAATCAGCTTTTCACACCCGCACTTTCCCTCTTTCATTCCTTCCTCCAAAAATGTGTTAATATAGCAGGTACGGTTCTGAAATTGAGAATAAAATTTGTGGCGATTCTGAAACTGTGCACGACTGAGTTTTTTTCTGTGTTTTTTCTTTTTGATTAGATTGTTTATGACTGAGAAGATTGTTTTTTGAAAGGAGAATAGCAGTACAACTTAACCCATTAACGCCCGAATTATTTCCTTCGCTAAAATTTAAATTTTGTATTTCCCATCACTTTTAAAAGCAAATTAACTTTTATCTAAATTTATCGAGGATTCTGTCTAGTGAAATAAGGTATACATTTTTCTTCCTCTTTGCTGGTGGGAAAACCGCTTTCTTGCTGTTTTTGTAACCGTCCTTAAACGAGGACGCTGGGCGTTAATGGGTTAAGGTAACAAAAATAAAATTTAATATTAAGGTAGCAAAATTTCTTATCGTTTCACTTTATACAGGGTTCGTACAACTACTGCAATTTCCAGAGCAGATATATATATATTTTTCACCAGTATTTTCTAATAGAAAATCTCTGCTTAAATGTCAGAAAATTTTTCGCGTTTGAATTAGATTTATTTATTTATTTATTATAAAAAACTACTGATATTTCACTTAGAAAATAACAGAACCCGTACAAACCCTGTTATAGGAGAATCAGTAATGGTACTTTGAGATTAAATAAGTCGAAAAATTCATTAAAAATTGTTGTAAAAGTAAAACGCCATTAAACACATGGTGCAAGAAAAAAATGTTTATATCCGTCTTTTCATTATTATGAGTGTCCGCACCTCCCGGTGGTTTCGACTCGACCCCTTGTGTGGTGGAGGAGACCGAGAATCGGACTTCGCTCGTCCTACACGATGCTTGACGGGGGCCGGTGAGGGAAGAACCCCCACCTCCAAGCCAGACCTGATTGATTTGAGGACGGTCAGGTCTGGTGGCAACGGATAGCGATTGACAGGGGGCTTCTCCGATTGCTAGGGTAGCTCCCGTGGTTTTGAATTTGAAACCATTATAATATAAGGAATATATAAGCAAAATCGAAAAAGTAAAAGCTAAAAATATTAAAATTTGAGCGAGATATATGAAAAGAACACTCGCATAGATTTTACATTATCATCCGGGTCTTTTCCAGTGAGTATTTTAGGGTTTTAAGTTATCTATTAAATGTCGGTGATGTCCGTCAGTCATTAGTTTTATAATAATGATCCACTAAAGATACTTCATTTTATGAGATTAAACGAAAATAGTTTAAGGTCATCGGAAATGAATGGCTTTTAACAAAGCATAATTAATGATGCCATGTTAGAAGAGATTAGTGCGAAATCATAACGCATTTTATCAACTATCTCTGTTAATTGTACGCGTTAACGAATATAATCTCTTAGAAAAAGTTTTTTCTTCATTTTATGTTTCTCTTATGGAACTGTTAAGTTATCTATTAAATGCCAATAATTGCTGTCAATCATGAATTTTATAATAATGATCCATAAAGATACTTCTTTTTATGTGATTAGAAAAAAGTAGTTTAGGGTCATCGGAAATGAATGGCTTTTAACAAAGCATAATTAATGATGCCATGTTAGAAGAGATTAGTGTGAAATCCTAAAGCATTTTATCAACTATCTCTGTTAATTGTACGCGTTAACGAATGTAATCTCTTAGAAACAGTTTTCTATTCATTTTATGTTTCACTCATTATTATTTATTAACAGTTTATATTCTATTGTCACCGCTTAGGTGACATTGTAAAGTAAGTGGAAATCTCTATTGTCGCCGCCGCGGCTACAAGGTAAGGTAATTGGATAACTCTGTTATCGCCATTGCGGCGACATCATTTTTACTTGCAAAATTTGTTTTCCCCCCAGTAATAAAGGAAAATAACATATTTCTTATTTAAACAGAGCATTTTTAAAATTGTGTACTTGATAGATTGTTATTTTAAAAGCTTGGCTGCCCCCGATCAAAATTTGTGTAATGGCGCAGAGTTGTTGGTAGCCCAAAATGATTGTCGGTAGATTATATTCAAAATGAGGCAATGTGCAAAAGATTAAGTTAGTGTTTCAGATTGAAAGTGTATCGATTAAGAAAGGTAATTATCATTTTATAAGACGTATCAGAAAAATAAGGAGATAAACCATATTACTATTGTTAAATTGTTAAATTAAACATTAAAACATACAGAAAATTGTACGACTTTTAAACCACTATTATTACGTTGGTTATTTCGTTATCAATTATTATGTCTATATGAAGCTATACTGCTAGTTTTTTCTAGCAATATTAATTATGCTATTTCTTAAATGCATGGTCTCTATAAAGTCTTTTATTATGTCGGGACATCCTCCTCCATATCTTTATTCGTTTTGCCCTTATGGAATAATGGAACATTTTTCTTTTTTAACTGCTTTTATTATTTTAATTTGTTTGTAGACTCTCTCTTTTTTTGTTGCAATTCTTTTAAAATATATTAACTTACATTTATTTATTTTTATATAATATATATTTATTTTTTCTTAGCTACTTTTATTTTTAACTGTGGTTTCCAGCCACGTGTACTCATTTGTTTCTCTTTTTATGGCTCCCAAAAATGCCTATGCAATACGGTTTACAGTGTTACACTAGATATAAAGTTGCCTGACAACTAGGAGGTCCGTTCTACTGATTACCTTGTTCCTTGTTCCTTGTGTCTATCTGATAAATTCCAATGAAATACGAATACTGGTTAAACATTTTATATTTTACCCGCTTCTCTATTTTACCCGTATGTTATACGGATAACATGTTTTTGCCAATCATGATTTACCCGTACCACATATGGACATCTATACTCCAATCATAATTTATTATTCTCACCAATAAAATTTTATTGTAAATTTTGTATTATTTATCAGATCAATTTCTTAAATTCAATTAACAAAAAAATTCTGTTTAAAAATCCGGTGATAAAAAAAATAAAAATTCTGTAAAAGACATGAAAAATACATACGCATATTGGCGAGTCTGATTATTTTTTCAGAAATGAAAAAATAAACAATATTTGAGATTAAGTTAATAGACGTTAAGTTTTTTCAAAAAATTGGTTAGTTAAGTGGTTAATGTCAAATAGTAAAATCTCTTTATTAAATTTACCATAAATTGAATTATTTATTTTACGTACACATTTGAAAAATAATTTGATGTTAGGAAAACTTATACATCCAATCTGCGTGCACACTTTAAGATTTCCAAGTATTATAATGCAACTATTTTATTTAACAATATTTAAATCAAATGCTTTGTATTCGTTTCATATTATAGAAGAACTTGTAATATTATTTTGCGAAAAAATAATACGAAAAATTCATTATAAAGATTATGTTAAAACTATACATACCATTTAAACACAAGATGCTAAAAAATAATGTTTACATTATATTTAATACATAATTATACGCTATATTTTAATTTTTTAATTTATTAAACAGTATCTAAAAAAAGAAAAAAGTAGGGAATTGGGCGTTAAAAAGGTGCGTTCGTGCGATCCAAAAACTATTCAGATCTTTGTGTAATAGTATATTTCTTTGGATACTGTAAAGTAGCCGAAATCTTTTATGTGTCCTTCTGAATACTATCTTCTATTAATTATACAGGAAATAACTTGTAGTAAACCAAAGCAACAATTGTTAATTTCATAAAATGTGAATCAGTTTATTATAATTAAAACGCGCCCCAAACAATGTTTCCCCCTATGCCATTATGTAATAAAATACTTTTGTGTGTCCCTGTAAATGCTAGCTGCTTTCTATTATACAGGAAGTAACCTGTAGTAAATCTCAGCAACATATATCAATTTCATAAAATGTGAAATAGTTTATTACAAATAAAACGCGCTCCAAGCAATGTTACTTACTATACCATTATGGAATGAAATACTTTTGTGTGGCCCTGTAGATTAACAAACAATATTTTTTGAAACACAGACTATACAGAATATATATTTAAAATATACTTGATGGAGGCATATCAGTTTTAATATATTCAAAAGCGTGTAACACTATTAAAATGAACTTGAAACATTTTTTCCATTGGCCGTAATGTTACGGAGAATTTTTGATTGTCCCTGTAATTGAACTATGCATTCGATTTTTTTTGGGAGTCTTCGCCCAGTCGCGGCCATAGTAGGTAAGACATTTTTCGCTCCGCTTTTGATAATAAAGTCAGCGGAAATATTCAGTCTATCATTGTGTGAATCATACCATTGGAAAGAACTACTCAAGACCGATGTGAAGATATAAATAAAGTAATTTTGCACCCAGTAATTAAAGACTTATTAAATAATTTGAAAAAAGATCCTAACCACGTGGAAAATTCTTCGATAACAGCGTCCCCCTGCTTGCGGTAGAAGAATAGCTTATTTACGGTAGAAAGCCAGAGTGCCCGGGTTGGTGCCTTGTTCAACGTAGCGGCTCTTCGATAGGTAAAATATAGTTATAACGGCGTGTAAACCCGCCTGGATATAATAAGTGGCCTTAAGGCGAAGAATTAGCCGTATCAAATAGGTAAGAGCATGTGTTAATTAGTATAGCCCATAAAGAAAGGTTCTTTTAATTGCTCCTGTTACAATTCCTGTAAAAAGTAATACTCAAATTCTGTAGCAAATGTATTCAAACATTGCAAATTCTGTATGCTAATCCTAGTTCTGTTTATTTTATTAGTGTATTTGCTTCATTTTAGCAATTAATCTGTTACTTTATATATTTATAACGTCAATCTTCATGTTTATTTTTCACTAGATGCAAGATACTATATGCTTTATGTGTTTTTTCGTTTAAAATATCTGTTTATTCCTTATTATTCAGTTGTATTTCTGTTGTTACCCCCCCCCCCCTATTATGCCACAATTTTTAGTTTACAGCCTGTTTATTTTCATGGTTGACAACGTCTTATAAGTCCAGTAAACTTATATCCTTCCTCTGGAATTTAAACTATTTCCAGTTTCATCATTGTACTTTAAACAATCAGTTATTTATTCCCTATCTCTTTCAGCTTAATATCTTGTATTATAGGATTTTTTCCCTCACTAGAGATCTCTTATCTCTTTCTTAGTTGTCTCATTATTGTTCTTATCTGTTCCTATTAGTGTCACTCAAGCTTTGATTGAACTGTCAGAGAGAATTTTCATGCTAGCGTTTTTTTCAAAATAAGCTTTATGCTGCATCGTTTTATTTATTTATTTTTATTTATTCTCTCTCTTTAATATGATTCATTGCTCTATTTACGGTAATTTTCCTAATTAATGTCAAGTAATCCTTCTCCCATTGTCAGGCTTGCTCTAAATGATTACTAATATTTTCATGTTATATTTTTATTTAGTTTCAAATGTATTTCACCCTTCTTTAGGATTAGCATACAGGTGTTACCGCGCATAAGTTCCCCTTTTATAATATCTCTATCTAATTGGTAAACATACTTAACTGGTTAAACATAGTAGTCGTAAAAGATACAAATATACATGCCATAAATCATCATTAATAAAACCATGCCACGTACAAAATCTGTCTAGTAAAACTAAATTATACTGTTAAACAATAACGCATGTCTACGAATATGCCACCAAACAGGAACACCAGATCGAATTCACAAACAAAGGATAGCTCCCCGTCTCAAAATGCCAAACGTACACATTAAATGCAACTTAGGCAGACAAAACAAAATGATGACACAAAAACCAAAACAAAAGAAACATCCAAAAAAGCTAACACAACATTCAGCAGTGCGATCACACCAGGCGGTTCCCAGCCAAATCAAGACAACAAAAAATTGAAAACGAAGACAAAGTTAGAAGAGCAGAACAAACAAACAACAGTCAATTTAGATAAGTACTTTGAAGATGATGACACTGCGACTGAATACGAAGAAACTGACTCGGAATCAGATTCAGGCAAATCTAGTAAGCAAAATGCACTTGATATCAATAATGCCCCTGAAGTACGTGAACTGAAGGCGGAACTTCAAACACTACGAGATATCCCAGAAACAGGAAAATGAAGATCAATAACAGTCGAAAAAGCGCTCAGAGCAATAAGCTATATCAGAGTTATAGAAAAACGAAAATCAAGGTTACCAGTAATAGTTTGTAGGGAGATTGATAAAGCATTGGAAATAATTTCAAATTCAATAGTAGAACTTGAAGTCAGAGCACAGCATGCAAAGGCAAAATATGAGATATTGGAAAACATGACGCACAAGCAATTAGAAAAGGGTGAAATTGATACAGAAGAAGAAATACAAAGGAGAAAACATGAGGAAAAAACAATTAAACCGCCAGTAAACTATGCAGAGGCTGTGAAAGCAGCCACATCAACAATTATAATACAAGCAACAGAGGACAGAACAGCCGAGGAAGTAGAAAAGCAAGTTCTAAATCATTCCAAAGATCACCATGGTAATGTTAAAAGTGTACAAAAGATCAGGAATGGGGTAAAGATCATCTGAGAAAGCGCAAAGGATGCCCAAGAGCTTAAGAAGATAATTACTGAAGATAGCGAGGCAAGCGAAGCACTAGAAGTTAAAAATGCAAGTCTTAAAAAAAAGAGAATAATTATTTTCAACATCCCGAACTGGGTACCTGAAGACCAGGTATCAGCAAAACTTGCACGCATCCTAGGGGTCAATAATAACGAATACAATGAAGATATTGTCAAAATGATGAACCCAATGGAAGCCAGGAATGAAAAGAAACACATTCCAGTCACTCTCCCAGAACCTCTGGCAGATTACCTCCTTAAAAAGAGGACGGTCTGCCTGGGATTCAAAGAATGTCCAGTCAAAAACTTCGTAACAATACAAAGATGTCACAAATGTCTCGGTTTTGACCATGTCGCAGTACACTGCGGAAATACACAGAGATGTTCCACATGTGCAGGGGAACACAATTACAAGGATTGCAAATCAAACCGCGAAGAATGTGCCATGTGTATGCTATACAATAGTGCTAACAGAAGATGGTTGAGAACTCAGAAGCCAACAGACCATCCGGCCCATTCTGGACATTGCTGGGTTTACCAAACACTATTACAAGTTAGACAGTTAGAACTTCAAGAGGGTAAGGTACAGCTAACAAAAGGCTTACAAGTGATAAAGGGATTAGTCTCAATTCACAAGTATGGTGGAAAACCAAAAATATTTAGGACCACTCATGAAGAACAAGACAGGTGTCAACGCAGAGATGAACAAAGAAGAAGACATCATGCTTAATACGACCATATATAATCACAAAAACACATCATCACAAAATGCAACACAAACACAAAAGACAGACATTATAAAAGCTATTCAGATCAATCTTCACAACAGCAAATGTGCCACAGAAGAATTAAGGGGGTACATAGGAGCCGAAGGTATACATATTGCTATGTTGCAAGATTTCTACCAGAACAAGCAAACAGGAGAAATAGCAGGTATAAATCCAAAATATTGGTCAATAACAAAAACAAAAACTAACAGGTCAGCTATTATAACAAAAATAGGAACAAACCCCATAACGCTATCCGAACAGGAATTCGTATCAGCTATAACCATCGAAAACAATAAAGAAATATTTACAATTATTAACACATACGCTCCCCCCTCAGCTGACTTTTCATTGGTACTAACAGAAATTGAGAATACTCTAAAGTTAGCAAAAGGGGAAATCTTACTAGTGGGAGACTTTAATGCACACTCACAAGCATGGGGATATAATGATATCGACGACAGAGGCCATAAACTCACAGATTTCATCCTCCTGAATTCAATGTTTGTCCAGAACCCACCAGGTGCCCCCGCCTCCTTTCGCACAATGAGAAATGAAAGAGAAATTAAGGGATGGCCAGACTTAACAATAGCAACTCTTAAACTAGGAGATAAAATTAAAGAATGGGAAGTCAGCGATGATGAATCTCACAGTGATCACAAATTCATAAAATTTAAAATTCAACACGACAATAGCAGTCACCATAGACACAGATTAGAAACAAAACACGGAAAACACATAAAATTTGACAAAAACATTAAAAAAATTGGAAACAAATATATTAAAGAGTTAAAACAAGTATCGAATATAGATCAATTAGATAACACTACACTCAGACTTCAAAATGAAATTACAACTGTAGCTTTTAAATGCTATAAAAAAAGATCAACGCCTGATATAACAGCCCCACCATGGTGGACAGATGAAATTAAAATAGCAAGAAATAGAGTTAGGGCCTTCAGGAGAAGATATCAAAAGCAAAAAGACGAAGAATTAAAATCAAAACAGCATATAGAATACAAAAAAGAAAGAGCTAACCTTAAAAAATTGGTCCAAAAAACAAAAATCAAAACCTGGAAAAAATTCTGTGAGGATGCAACAAACACATACGGCTCCCAATATAAACTAGCCTCTGGCAAAGTTACAAAACTTCCAAGACTTGTAAACATTTTATCAGACAAAAAAACAGTAACAATAAAAGAAACTCTTAATCACTTCCTAAATAACCTGTATCTAACAGACCGGACTATAGAACATAAGCTATTACCAGCCCCACCCAGATTTAACGACTCAAACCCACCTGAGATAACTAAACAGGAACTAAACAGAATAATCAAAAATATAAAGCAAAACAAGGCTCCAGGGTACGATTACATAGATTATAACTTAATTAAAAGAATACACAATGCATCGCCACAACTTTTACTAACACTATTCAATGCATGCCTCAACTTTAACTATTTTCCAAAATCTTTTAAAATAGGCACAGTAGTACTGTTTCACAAAGCGGGTAAAAATCTCAAAGATCCAAAAAATTACAGACCAATATGCCTGTTACCAGCATTCAGTAAAATATTAGAAAGAATAATCCACGGTAGAATCAACTACCATTTTACAAAACGAAATTTCTGGAGCGACAAACAATACGGGTTTAAACAAGGATTTTCAACAGAACATGCACTAGACGAATTTATTAAAAAAATTAAACAAGATAAAGAAGAAAAATATCAAACACTACTAATTTCAATGGATATTAAAGGCGCATTTGACAACATAAGATGGCCTATAATTGCTAAAAACCTGAAACAGTCTGCCTGCCCCACATACTTAATTAATTGGATCATTAGTTTTCTGGAAAATAGATATGTAACTTTAGAAGAAAATGGTATAAAAGTAACAAAACAAACATTTGGCGGCTGCCCACAAGGTAGCTGCCTGGGGCCATTACTGTGACTTCTAATAGCAGACGACAGCACTTAAAAATCAATGGGGGAAAAATGTCAGAATTCAGGCTTTCGCGGACCACATTATGCTAATTTTAAGAGCAAAAACAAAAGAAGAACTTGTAAGACTAGCAAGTAAAATATTAAAAGAATTTAACGAATGGATAACAATTAATTGTTTAACAATAAATTGGGACAAAACAGAAGTATTATACTTAAACAGAGGTCACACAAGAAATCTCCCAACCGAAAACTCATACAAGATAGAGGGCACAGAATTCAATGGTAAAAAGTTAGAGGCCAAAGAACAAATTAAATACTTAGGGGTAATGATACACAAGAATCTTAACTGGCTCCCGCAATGCCAACAACAAACAAAGAAAGTTAGTAAATCATTTTGGATGATGGGGCGAATGGTCTCTAAAGGATGGGGTCTACAACCCAACATAATTAAAATTTGGTATAGGACAGTAGTGGAGAAAACACTGACCTACGCTGCCTCAATATGGGGACACAACTTGTATAGGCGCAGCAAGGAGGTTTTATCTAGCTGCCAAAGGCACTTTGCATTGGCCATAGTCAGGGCTTATTGGACAGCCTCAACGGCGGCACTTCAGGTTCTCTCAGGCTTGATTCCAATTCATCTTCAACTACAATACGAAGCAGCTTACGGCACAGTCACGAGATTACGCAGAACAATAAACATACACAACGTTACTATACATCACACAGATTATGCCAAAAAGATCAATCTCTGGAGCAAACATCCAGCAGAAACAGTAGAACCACGGTTAAGATACAATGAAAGAGACATAGCCATATACACAGATGGTTCTAAATTGGAATCAGGTGCTACGGGTTCGGCTTTCGTAGCATACAAAAATGAGCAAAAAATCAAGACATGGTCAATGCCACTAAGAAAGTGCAACAGTGTTTTCCAAGCCGAACTACTGGCCATACTGAAAGCAGCAGAATGGGGTAATACCACAGGTCAGAATTACAGCGTACGCTCGGACTGCATGTCAGCCATACAAACATTAAGTAAACCATTTAATGTAAATGAAATAATAGATACAATACAACAAACATTAAAAAATTCCAATAATAAATTTAAAATCAGCTGGGTCAAGGCCCACATTGGTATCGAAGGAAACGAGAATGCTGATGCATTAGCCAAACAAGCAGCACTAAACCCTTACAATGAAATCCCTTATCATATAGAAAAACCAATAACAACACTAAAGAGGATACTTAAAGAGCTAACAATAAAACAATGGCAGTTCGAGTGGGACTACGGGGACAAGGGCAGGCTGGCACACAAATACTTCACTAAAGTGGATAAACACAGATTAGTAAGCTGCAAGCTACTTTCTCAAATCTACACAGGTCATGGCGCCTTTCCAGCATATCTACATAGATTTGCTTTGGTAGAAACACCAGAATGCGAGTGCGGGTTAATAGGTACATGCAAACATTACCTCACAGCTTGCCCACTCACACAAACACTCCACCTGGTCAACATAACACCAAACAACGAGCAACTTTGGCACAAACAGCTAGCCCAAAATAAACACCTACAAGCAAAAGGCAAAGCAGTGATCAGATGGCTTATAAATAACATAGACCTAATTTCGCACTAAATTGTGGCAAAACTAACTAAGCCTCTCTCCCCATCCACACATCATTACATGAGTATGAGTTGTAATGCAGAGTATTACAAAAAGTTAAAAAGCAATAAATAGAACCCTGTGTTACTCAATCCCGCCACCCCCCAAAAATAGGGGACATTAGAAGACCATTACTTCCACGGAAAAAAAAAATAAAATAAGAGAGCATTAAAAGAAGTTTACTATCTCTGCAACAAAACAAAAAAAGGCATTAAAAGAACTTTACTTTAAAAAAAAAAAAAAAAAAAAAAAAAAAAAAAAAAAAAAAAAAAGGGGGGGCATTAAAAGAATTTCTCTTTTTCTGAACCAAAAAAAAAAAAAAAGAGCTTTAAAAGAACTACTTTTTTTGCACCAAATAAAAAAGCACTGTGTGCATAAAAAAAATTTAAAATATAAATAACTGGCATTCAAATGCACCATAAAAATCGAGCTGTCTGCGCTGTAGTAAAGTGGTAATCTTTTAGAGATGAACTGATGGCCCACGAGCCCATTCATGAATACAAATGAAGTGATAACAGCCATGATAACAAATTAAATGGATGAACTGATAGCCATCGAGCTTAATATCATAGAAATAAGCAAAAGCCAACAAAGAAAAGTGTAAGTGCTACTTTATGTAGAAACAGACATCTCTAAAAATAACAGACGAACTAAAGGCCGACCAACAGGCTCCACCCTATAGCGCACCAAGAAAACGATACCTTACCAGTGAACAAATTGAAAATATCAACTAATTACAACTATTAGAGAAAATATCAACTGGTAATCCCGATTGTGACTACAACAACCAATACATGTGACATCAACTACCAAGATATGAGAAAATGAATATAAGACAAATAGGAATATATGGGCAGCGGTGGCCCTGATGGCAGAGTGTCATGCTTATAGACGTAAAGATCGTGGGTTTGAGGCTCACCGCTAGTTAAAAACCCACCATGTACGCTAACGGCACGTGGTGCATGTAAAATCCGTCGTGGGTGCAAAGTCCTCCAAGTTACCTGTGAATTATACCTCTGGGGGTGCCTTATCAGGTGAAGATCTCGTCATCCGATCAAGGCTCTAAATTACGAGATCAAACTCGAGTATCTGTTGTCGTATAAGCAGCTCGTATGAGCTCTGTGGAAGAATTAGCGTTACCCCCTTTCTTTTTAATCCCTTCCAATTACAACATCGTACGAATGAACCAAATCAGATAATTAAAAGTAACCTAGAACAGGCCAGGATAGTAACTAATATTAAATAATAGCGATACAGCTACATTCAGGTAGATCTCTGCTTGTGCAATCAAGCGGCTTCTGCCCCGCAGCCAGGTAAAAAAACTCGTTAAGCTAGGCATATTGCCCGGCAGGCAGGGGCCTGGTCTGCGGTATAATAATAATAATAATAATAATGCATTCGATTTTTATAGAATTTGGAAGGACTCGACAAAAATATGCATATGTATTCGTGAATATTCATACTTCTACTAAGCGTAATATCAACTTTTAGTGAAAAATGTCCAAGGCGGGGATTGAACCTGGAACCCTTGGAATAGCGCTCCAAGTGCTCTATCATTTAAGCTACGAGGACGATGTCCAGCTTAGCATTTTCACTTTCATATTAAAATTATTAACCAACATATGAAGTGAAAAATGCCAAGCTGGGCATCGTCCTCGTAGCTTAAATGGTAGAGCACTTGGAGCGCTATTCCAAGGGTTCCGGGCTCGATCCCCGGCTTGGACATTTTCCGATAAAATATGGTATGACGCTTAGTAGAAGTATAAATATTCGCGTATCTAGAATTTTAGGCGCAATTTCACTATTGAAAATTAATTGAGAATTTGATCAATATCATAAATATGCATGTAATAAAATAAAAAAAAAAAATTGCGCCATTTTGTTCTCTCTTAACTTCAATTCTAAAATTTGTGGAACATATTTCAATCTTAGTTTCGTAATGTATTAACTTGTAACAGCTAAAATTCTTTATTTTATTTATTAACAAATTATTGCTTGCTTCTCAAAAAGGCGGGAAGTATTTCGTAACCTTTTTACATTCTGGAATATTCCGGGGTTTTTAATTTTTTTTTTATTTAACATCGCGTGACCGGTGTTAATGCGCGTTGTTAAAGGACTTGTTATTTGCGAGGAAAAATATATATCCTGCCCGAGGACACGCCTCCTTAGACCAATCAGAGCTGATCATCTTTTGACGCTTAGACTCGAGTTAATCCTAATTGGATTTTTAAATTGATTGACGCGGAGTAAGAGGGAGCTAGTTTGTCGTGAAAATGTTCCTTTTTCATTTGATGTTTTTAGGAGGTCAGAATGCATATGTCTTTAAAACTATTAAGACGTTCGTTTGGTTTATCCGATAAATTGGAATATCTAATGATGTCGATTATTTCACGAAGTTTGGAGTACTCGATGTGTGCAACGCTTAATGCTGAAATGACTTCGTTTGCCTTATGACTTATAATAAATATGAGTTGCAAAGACTGATTGACTTAATTTTTTACGGGGAAATTCCCAAAAAAACTCCTTCGTTGTTTGAAAATTTACACTACGGCTACACAACCTTGCTGCTGATTATTAGATATTAATAAATGTGCTCTCTCAACCCTGGTGATGCACTGAAGCTTGTACGGTGCTGTGGAATCTCGCAGTCGTCGCCGTTCTCGTTACATGCATATGTATTTTAAATCTTAAATAATTCGGTTGGGTAATTTTGACGCTGTCATATCCAGATGGACAGACGTACAGAGAAACGGACGGACTGAACGAAGATTAAAGCTGCTACATATTTACATAATTACGAACGCATTAAAAAAAAAATAAAGTCAGCTATTGTAATTAACTTTAATATGACATAAATGGAGTTGTTGAATGATGTATTAAATACCGGTAACGGCTAACAATCTTGAATTTTATAATAATGATCCATTAACTATGCTTTATTTTATGTGAATACTAGAAAGTAGTTCAAGGATATTTAAAAGTCATAAAGAACTTACTATAGCACAACTCTTATTAAAACAGAATTAATGATGCCTTGTTAAAAGGGTTTAATGTCAGAATTGTAAAGCATTTTATCAACAGTCTCTGTTAATTGTACTCCTTATCGAATATAAAGTCTAATTGATAATTTTTTCCTTTATTTTAAGGCTCATTCAAAGTTATTTAGTAATTTAGAGTATCAGATTTTAAATGTCATTAGTTGGGAAGTATAATTGTCATTTTCAGTGAGATATTAGCAAACTAGGGAGATCAAAGAGATTAAAAGTGTCTGGGGCTCAAAATTCTATTTTCTTTTATTTATTGAGATTTTATTAGGATTTTTTCTGAAATATATTTTAATATAATAAAAATATTAATGCAGAATTTTTATAAAAAATTTTAAATATTTTTTTAAAAATTTAAATTTAAAAAATTTAAACATATTAAATTTTGATGTAACTCTGAAAGTACTTACTCGATTTACAAAATTTTTGCAATTTTATGTACAGAAAATGTTTCATTTTAAATCGTCTTCCAGGATTTTTAAAAAATATTAATTAAGAATTTCATTAAAATAAATTTAAGTAAGAAAATGAAGTTTAAAAATCCTGAAGGCAATTCATTGGAAATGTAGCATAAAATCTCTGTAAATTTCCCCTCTCTGTAAAGCTCTGAAAATTTCATATATATATATATTGCAAGGAACTTTAGCTATATCCTTTTGAAGTTGACAAATCGTGAAAAAAATCATTCTGAGATAAATTAAGTTAAAGTTATTCGGCAGAGGGCAGCTTATGCATCGCTTCTCGAGGCAAAATGTGTTATACCTCTGGATCTAATGATCATACTTTTGTTTGCGGTATTTAACGGTTAAAACTCAGTTTTTTTAAGTTAATAAAAGAAATCCAATTTTTGGAGAATTTTTAGCCCCGGACCCCCTTAATCTGGTTTCATGGATAAATAAACATTGAAAACATCAAGAATTTATCCGAAGTTACATACAGTTACTATTCCATTGATTATCTCTAGGCTTAAGTTTCCAGGTTTTAACCCATTAATGCCTGAATTATTTTCTTCGTTAAAATTCAAATTTTGCATTTTCCCACCACTTTTAAAGCGAGAAAAACTTTTATCTTAATTTATCGAGAACTTTGTCTCGAGAAAGGAAGTATTTATTTATCATCCTTTTTTACTGGTGTGAAATGCGCTTACTTGAATATTTTGAAACTGTCCCAAAAATGGGACGCTAGGCACTAATGGGTTAAATTCCAAACTTATACTACCATTATTATGTTTTTCAGAAATAATTCCAAGGAAATGTAAACACTAAATTTACATTACACACAGCTGACATCAACTTACCTTTTTTTTTGTACCACAAAAAATTGAAAGTAAATTTTGCCTTTAATTACGCATCATACATAATATAGGTTTAATCTTTCAACAGTTTTGAAAATCAAAAAAAAATTTTTTTTGACGGGTTTACACGTTTTAGATACTGGAGATTCCGAAAAACATAATTTTGGAAAAAAAAAAATTGCCGTCCGTCCGTCTGTGTGTCTGTTTTTAAACGCTCTACCTCCCGAACAAATTGAGATAGAGATTTGGGAAAGAAAAAGGGACAAAGCCTATTTAATATCAGTAACCTCGAATATGTAGAACAGGGTTTTTTTCGGACTCTCGAAAAATTCGTTCTGATGAAAGTCATATAAGAATTTTCAATTTTTTAAATTTTAAGCAAAGGAAATAAAAGGCAATAAAATAACACAAATTTTGAATAAAGAACAAAGTTGATCGAATTATTAGTTGCCAAGATAGTGGTAATCCTTTTTTCCACATTCTTCGATTTTTCATGACCCTGTGTTTCATCCAAATTTCAATTCAAAGTTATATTTTGATTGGAAATGAGACACTTAATCTAACGCAGTAAACTGTTAGTTATTATTATTATTATATTTGGTGATTTATGGATGTTTCATTTACGCAATTCGGTACTACTTGAGTAGTATGGCGTTGTATATAATTTGTCGAAATTGGTTCATCAGCCGTTCATTAATAGAGTTTTACTATGTATATTAAAAATATTTAAATATACGTTTAAATTTTGTTTTGGAATTGAAATGCATTCAATAAATTGTTTACACATATTTTATTTTCATATTTTATATTTTGCATATCCTTGATAGGTATATATTACGGTAGCCCCCAACGACTAGTTTAAATTGTCCTAATATGCTGGTTAAATAAGATAAGAATTTCTATTAAATTTTTATTGAAAAGCAGGTGTTCTTTATATTTGCAATTATCCTTTATATATTTTAATTGTCAAAATAATTTAACCTTGCGTTTACAGTAATTTTGCCGTACATCGAATTACATATTTTGAGAACAAATATGTAAAATTATTTAGTGTTTCCTAAAGCTATATACTCAACTTGCGTAACGCTTTAGTTTCCAGGGAGTATGGCGTTATTATATAGGTTCATATTGCTTTAAATCTAATTACATCTTTTAGATGCAAATCTAAAATATTTTGATGTCTGATAATACTGAACACTCAATTTGCGTACCCTGCTTACATTTTCAAATTAGTATGGGAATAAACTTTTAAGTAACAAAATTGAAACTTAAAATTTAGACCACAGAATTTGTAATCGCTTTGTTTTACAGAAGAGCTTGTAGTATTATTTTACAGAATAATAATCCGAAAAATGCATTATAAAAATTGTGGTAAAAATGTACGCACCATTTAAACAAGTGGTGCTAAAAAATTACATTTATTTTTTTTTATATAATTATACACTACATTTTAATTTATTAATTTAATTAATAGTATTTGAAAAAGAATGAAAAAAGAAAAAAAAATCTAAGTCAGTTATTGTAATTAATTTCAATATAATATAAATGGAGCTGTTGCGTGATGTATTAAATGCAATAGTTATCAATATTGAATTTAAAAATGATGATTCTCTAACGATTTATTACTTTATATGATGAGATGAAAATAGTTCAAATATATTTAAGTGTCATACGGAATGTATCGCTCTTATTAAAGCAGAATTAATGATGCCTAGTTAAAAGAGTTTAACGTCGAAATTCCAACGCATTTTATCTACAATCTCTGTTAATTGTGCTCCTTATCCTCTTCAGACCTGAGCATAAACTAACTCTGCAAATATATTTTTATTGCTTTTGCATAATCGAAATGACACTACAGATGGCAGAAAGAATCATTTTTATGAAATCCGTACCTTAAGGGACTGGTAATTTAGATTTACAAATATCGATATGAAAGTAACAATCTCCTTAAAACATCAGTTTAACTATCAGTAATATAAATTTACGCATTAACAAAATTAAGGGCTTCAAACAAGTAAATGATCAGCAAAACCTCAAAAATTTTCATTGTAAAGCATTTAAGTTAAATAATCATGAATATTTCTCACTTTCTTGGCCACAATGTCTTGAAGGTATTTTCGAAATTAGGATGAGAATAATATTTATTTTATGAGGTAATATTCATCAGCGCTGACATTTATTGGTTTTGTTTTAAAGCAAAAAACATACAGCTGTATAGAAGTAAAGTAAAAATGCAAAAAAATCGAACAGTTTAGTTTTTATGAGAAAAAGAATGGAGGCACACATTTGAGTACCTCAGGTCTGAAGAGGTTATCGAACATGCTCCATTATTGACAATTTTCTTTTCATTTAATGGTTCATTCAAAACTATGTATTGAGTTGGCTTCTCATATTTTAAGTGTCATTTGTTGGGAAGGATAATTGTCATTTTCAGTGAGTGATCAACAAGCTAGGGATAACAATGAGATTATTATGGTTTTATTGATAAACTAACACTGAAAACATTCCGAAATTTATCCGAAGTTATATACAAATATTATTACATTGCTTATCTCTATGATTAATTTTTCATTATCATTGTGTTCTTCTGAAATAATTAAAATAAAATATGCACACTGAATTTACATTACAAATAGCTGCCAGTGTCATACGCTCTTTTGTACTATAAAAAATTTAGAGTGAATTTTACCTTTTAAAATCATCCTAATGTGCTAATTAAATAAGGCAAAAATTTCTTTTAAATTTTTGTGATTCAAAAAAAAAAAAGAAAAGAAAGAATTTGCAGTTATTCATTACATTTTCAAATTGTCGAAGTTATTTAACCTTTATATTATTTTTAGCCATACATGGTGATTAAAAAGAAAAAAAAAAAAAAAAAAAAAAAAAAAAAAAAAAAAAGTTGACATAATAATGTGGCAAATCAGTAATTTGACAAGGGTAAAAAATCACATAGGGTCGCAAACCACTTATTGAGGCACAAATACAGGGTGTTTCATCCTAACTCTATTTCGGTTGGCGGTTATATGTCTCAGTAAAACTGACATACATTATAATAAAATTTTAACAGACATTTTCACCTTTGTTTTAAATGTGATAGTATCAAACAAAAGTGGTAGAAGTTTGCATTATGTGCGCAAGTAATATGCACTTGACACCTCACATTTTGGAATGTGATAATTTTTACGCTATCATCGATTGCTTGAGCAAAATGTTTCTCCAGATCTTTTCGTATCGTTATCACATTTCACACAAAATAAGGTACATATCATTGCATTTTTATTACAATGTTTTTATTTTCCTCGATTTTTTTTACTTACAAACCGGGTGTAGCTAGAATGAAACACCCTGTATTTGTGACTCAATAAGTACTTTGCGACCCTATGTTCCTATGTATTCCTGTTTTATCCTTGTTGTATGCTTGAATTGTCACATCATTTTGTCAGCGTTTTTTTGAATCACCCTGTATATCGATATACATATTTTAAGAGCAAATTTGTATGATTATTTGGTGTTTCATAAAAATATACACTCAATTTTCTTACGCTCTTTAGTTTCTCACTCAATATGTCGCCATTATAATTATTCATATTGCCTTAGATCAAAATATATATTTTACATGTAAATTTCTAACACAATTTATATTTCATAATGCTATACACGCAATTTGCGTAATCCGCTTAGATTTTCAAAATAGTATGGCAATACAATTTCAGATAACAAAATTGATATTCAATGTTTAAATCATAGAATTTGTAATTGTTTTATTTTGCAGGAGAATATGTAGTATTATTTTTGCGAAAAAATAATCTGAAAAATGCAAGATAAATATTGATGTTAGATTCCATGCATCATTTAAACACGTGGTGCTAAAAATGCTCAAATTTACCTTTTTGTACATAATTAAACACTATATTTTAATTTATTAATTTATATTTTATTATGCAAAAAAATGATAAAAAATGAAGTCAGTTATTGTAATTAATTTTACTATAATATAAATGCAGCTTTTACCGTATTGTATTAAATGCCAGTAATAGCTATCAATGTTTAATTTTAAAATAATGATCCACTAACAATGCATTATTTTTATGTGAAGCGAGGAAAGTAGTTCAAGGATATTTAAATGTAACATAAATGCACTGCTCTTATTAAATCCGAATTAATAATGCTTTGTTATAAAAGTTTCGTGCCAAAATTCTAACGCATTTTATCAACAATCTTTGTTAATTGCACTCGTTATTGAATTTAATATCTTAACGGCAGTTCTCGCTTTATTTTACTGTTCATTCAAAATTATTTACTAACCTTTTAAATCACATAATATAACACGCTCTAGAAATTATGTAGTTCAGAAAATCTGTTTTTACACCAGAAAAAAAACAATAGCTAATTTCGTTTTATTTAAATAAGGAATTTTCTGTTATTTAATAAAGACAAATATTGCTGTTTTTATTTTCTGATAGGAATTAAGATATACGAATTAAAATACAGTCGAGTCTCTCTACAACGAAACTCCATACATCGAATTTCTCTATATAACGAATTTTTAGTAGGAACGGTCCCCTTTTTGCATGATTACATTAAAAACAGTCTCTATATAGCGAAATATCTATCTCCATATAACAAATTTTTTCACAAATTGGTCATAAAAAACAGTTTTAAAAAGTTTCGAAATCATATGGAATCAATTTTCCATTACTTATTTTTGATTTATCGTCAGTGCTGAGTTTTTTAAATTTTTTATATTACTTCTCTACTTGTTCTTTAAATCCAACAATTCATCCCACCTTTTTACACACCTTTCCACATCTTTCTCAAAACAGTGTCAATTGGATTGATACACACGTAAGAGAGGAATCAATGAGAGGCACATAAGAGAGACCTTCAAATGGAGGAAAATGTTAAGTACAATTTTTCATTCCTTGGTAAAATTTGAGTATTTTTTTGAGAGCGTAAAAATTTAAAAAAAAAAAAAAATTACAGATTTCTTCGTCTGAAATTAATGCAAGTCTTTTTTATTTGATTTTCATTAAGCTTTCAAATAAACGTCTATTCTCTTTTTTGAAACAGCTTAAATAATTAAGAAATAAAATGTTAGGTTAATATTTACTTTTAAATTCTTCAAATTCTTAATTCAATAGATCAAAAATAATATTTGTTCAAAATTCACACATTAAATACGATTTTTAACATCATTCTCTATACATCGAATTTCTCAATATAACGAATTTTTTACTGGAACGGTGGATTTCGTTATATAGAGACTCGACTGTAGTTTCAAATTTCTCGGGCGGTCTCATGCGGTTTGGGATCCAGAGGATTAGTTTAGCAACTCAGATTTTAAGAGTCATTAGTTGGGAAGGGTAGTTGTCATTTTTAGCGAGTGATCAGCAAGCTAGGCAAATCAATGCGAGTATTATTTTTTATGGTTGAATTAAGATTGAAAATATTTAGAAATTTAGCCGATGTTTTGTATAGTTATTATTACATTAGTTATCACTAGGCTTAATTTCTCACCATCATTGTGTTTTTGTGAAATGTTTCCAATGAAATATGAACACTGAATATACCGGGTGTAAAGTAAATAACTGACCCATTTTGAACTTAAATAACAAATAAATGGTTTGAGATAATAATGCGCGGTTTGCGGTATTGTTATTAGAAAATCAATAACTTTTTAAACATGTACTTTGTTAATATAGTTCAAATTTCAGAAAAAAATATCGCGCTGGCGGTAACAAGCTGTTTGAATAGAGACATGACTGTAATTTTCATAAATATGAGATTTTCGACTGAATCTGAATCTATTTATTGTCGAATCTGAATCTATATGTTGAATCGACTCTCGAATCAGCTTCAGAAATAGGGTACGTTGGTTGGAAAGTGATTTAAAATAATATTTATGATTGAACCATCTGTATTATACTTCACCTCCTCAGTCTTGAGACTGAGATATTATTTTAAATATTATTATATTACATTAACAAAGTGCATATTTTAAAATTTATTTATATTCTAATAACAATACAGCAAGCCGCGCATTTTTATCTCATACAGTTTTTTTGTTATTTACATTCAAAATGGGTGAGTCATTTACTGGACACAAATGTGGTACATTACACATAAGGCTGACAGCATCTCATAGATATTTTTTACCACAAAAAATTTAGAGTTAATTTTACCTATATAAATTGCTCTGAAATAAGGTATTAAATGATTAAAATGATTAATTAAGGTAAAAATTTCTATTATGTTTTTGTGGAAAAATGTGAAAGAATTTGCAACTATGCATGACACCTTCTGATTGTAGAAGTAATTTCACATTTATTTTAATTATGCTTTAAATCAAATCACATATTTTACGAGCAAGTTTGTAAAATTATTTGATGTTTCATAAAACTATACACTCAAGTCGCATACACTCTTTAGTTTCCAAGTAGTATGGTAACACTATATTTGTTCATGTTTCCTTAAATTGAATTACACATTTTGTGTGCAATTTTGTAACATAATTTGTCGTTTAATAAAGCTATAACCTCAATTTTCGTACACTCTTTGATTTTCAAAGTAGTATGCCAACATCATTTTAGGCATAGAGATAGAAATTTTAACGAAAAGTTTAGGGTAAAAAATTGATTTAAAATTTTTCGCTTCATTTAAACACATGCTGCTAAAAAATAATATTTATATTTTTTAATGCATAATTATACATTAGTTTTTTATTCATTAATTCGTTTAATAGTATCTAAAATGAAAGATACAAAAAGAAGGAGCAAAATGTAGTCAATTGTAATTAATTTCAATATGACAGCTGTTGAGTGATGTATTGAATGCCAGTAATTGCTATCAATCTTGAATTTTAAAATAATAATCCACTAACGATGCCTTATTTTTGTGAATACAAGAAAGTAGTTCAAGGATATTTAAATGTCATAAGGAATGCACCGCTCTTATTAAAGCAGAATTAATGATGCCTTGTTAAAAGAGTTTATTGTCAAAATTCTGAAGCATTTGATCAAGAATCTCTGTTAATTGTACTCGTTATCGAATATAATCTCTTATTGACATTTTCCCTTTAGTTTATTGGTTCATTCAAAATCATTTATTAAGGGATCTCAGGAGTCTTACTTTTTACACGGTAGTGCAATTTAGCAACATTCTGCATTTAATTTTTTTTCACAGTACTTATAAAACATAAATGCATAATATTTTAAATTTTGAATTGAAATTTGAAAACTGAATGCACCAAGTTTTCACCTTAAAAAAATATCATTATGCACCAAATTTTAAATTATTAAATACTACCTAAAAAGGATGATGTAAAAAGAAAGAAAATAGTGAAATCCCGCCGTTGTAATTTATTTCTATTTATTACTTTCTTCTATCTTCAATAGAAGAAAGCATTGTAATCGAAATTTTTTCGACTTCCGGTTTTCGACGGATTTACACGTTATAGAGGTCAGAGATTCCAAAAACATGTTTTTACAAAATGTCTGTCTGTGTGTCTGTGTGTATGTCGCCATTCTACCATCGAAAAGTGTATGAAGTTATGCATAGAGTTGAACCAAATTTTTTGTGAATGTTTTTGGCTGTGGCAAGCAGGTCCTCCTTCAGTTTTGAAATATTCCGCCGGAAGGGGGCGCTGCAATCGCGATTTTGTGCCATTTTCAATATTGTACCGACCAAAAGTACATGAAGTTATGCATCGAATTGAACGAAATTTTTTGTGTAAGCATATGGTTATGGCTAGTTGGATCGCCCTGAATCTGAAAAAAAAAATCCGCCGGAAGGGGGCGCTGCAATAGCGAATTTTATGCCTCTTTCAATATTGCATCTCTTAAAAGTGTATGAAGTTAGTCCTAGAATTGAACTAAATTTTTTTTTAGATGATTATTTTTTGATAAGGCAAGTAAATCTTCCCTGAATTAAAAAAAAAACTCTGCCTATCGTTCTATTGTCCATCGGCTCGTGCAGAGACGGAAATTCGTTTTTACTCAAATTAATTGGTTGAAGTAGAAATTTAAGATGAAAATCAAAGTTGGTATGGTATTGAATTAAAATTATTAAAGCATTAAAATGAGTAACTATTTTTTTACATATTAAAATGTACGTTTGAGATAGAAGAAAGTTTTGGGATTGCCACTTCCAACTAGTTATAAATGAGCCATTCGATTGATGTTTTAAAAGTTAGGAAAAGGAAAGGCTATATCTTAGGTTTTAGAATACTGATCGTCGAAACAATCATTATTTTATTTGATTATAAATAAATATTTTAAAGACTTTTAAATGTCGTAAACGATGAAAAGATTTTATTAAATCAGAATTAATAATGCCTTGTTAAAAGAGTTTGCTGACAATCTTCTAATATATTTTATCTGGAGTCATTGTGAATTGTTCTCTTTAACGAATATAATCTCTTAATAACTATTTTCTCTTTATTTTATGTGCCACTCAAAATTATTTATTAAGTCGGTGTCTCAGATTTTAGAGTTTCATCAATTAAGAATAAGAATTATGATGCTTAGTCAGGGTTTTTGTAAGCTCGAGAGAATAAAATTATTTTGAATAATTGGATAATTTTACCTTTCAAACATTTATAAATTTATCTAAAGTTATATACCTCTATTATCATATAGCTTATCTCGAGACATAATATTATACTAATTTTGTGGTCATTTCAAAGAATTCTAATGAAATATGAGTATTTATTAAATATAGTATTCCTCATTGCAATATTGCCAGTTTCACCTTTATATTAATTTCGAAATTTAAAATTCATATCATCATTTTCGGAAGAAGATTTTTTATTTTATACAATAGCTGAAAGTTTCTTATGAATTAAAACATAAATACCTATTCTTTATTTTTGTTGAGAACTCTAAATTTCTTAATACAAATTGAAGACAATCCTGATCGAATGCAAACATAATTAAATTCATTTTATTCATATTTACTGTGAATTGAATTACACATTTTGCAACCTTGGAAAAAAAATTGATGTTTGATAAAACTATCCATTCAACATGCGTAAAATTTTTAGAGTTTCCTTGGAATGTGGCACAACTATTTTAAATAATAAATTATAATTTTAATGTTTGATTAAATGAATTCGTAATCATTTTATTTTAAAAAACAATTTATGTTTGTAGTATTTTCCTAAAAATAACTCCAGTAAAAATAATCCTAAAAATATCTGAAGAAATCTCCAGTTTCTACAGAAATTTTACAGAAATCTGAAAAAATTTAGCTTTATCTTTAAAATATCGGCAGAAATTTTTAACAATATTCTTTAAAATATCTACTTAATGGGCCATTTACCTACACAATTATGGATTTCCCACAGATTTATGGGCCAATTCCCTACAGATTTTCTATAGATTTTTTCTAGTGAGAAAGTAACAACAACAAGAAAAAATCAGAAATACAGAGATAAAATTTTATGCACCATAACACACGATGCAGTGTACCCATAGTGGTCAAATCTCCGGCCTTTTGCACACTACTGTTATCTTAGAGAATATGCTCCTCTTTTAAATCCTCTAAATGTTCCAATAAAATAAAGTAACATTTTATGCATTAAAATATTGGTATCCAAAGTGTGACTTGGCAGCTCTGTTAACCCCAGGTTTGCATTATTTATATATATAACAATATACCAAATTCTAATTATTTTGATAGCTTGTAAAAAGCATAACACAAGAAAAAAGAACAAAATTATTTATTTCTATATAATATAAATGGAACTTTTTATTGGTGTATTAAATGCCAGTAATGGCTATCATTCTTTAATCATCTATATAATAAAAGCCTAAGTCATGTGACTGTCATCAACACCTCCGGGCTTACCCACTTCACTCTTTGTATGCTATGCAGCCAATTTTATGTTAGCCAGCGCAGGTGATAAGTCGCCAAATTATTCTACAGATTATTGCTTTTATAAGCGCATTTGGCTGTCATAAACAGTTTGTCATGATGACCACTTCGCTTTTCATTGCCCAAGCGGCTAGTTTTAATGAAAATTATTTTTCAGGATAAAACTACATGAAAGTTTTACTTTTATAGAGATCGCTTGAAAAAAATAATATTTGAGAGATGAATTATATTGAAGTGCATGTATATTTTGAGATTACTTCAGTGAAATTTAAATTAACTTCCCAAAATCTGTTTCCACCAAAATAGACAAAAAAGATTCATTCTCCAATGATTGAAAAAAATTATGGGAGTAATAATTCATATAGCAAGTTCTCCAACCATCTATCTTGCCACGCAAAAATAATTCGAGCCTGTAATCCAATCAAACTTCAGTTTCATTCTGCTAGGTGAAATACTATACAACTCAACTTTCAAAACATTCTCTACAAAGTGAAATGTAAATAAGCCAACTCGCATAATATTTAACATACAATTAAATGAATGGCATTAAATGAATAGTATTTTGGCCTAATGTAAGGGTAGACATTATTAAAGACCTTTTACAAAAAAAGTTAATGACCAAATCCTAAGACCTAGAGACCAAACTGGTCGCCAGTTGGGTAGTTTAAAAAAAGAATGATCCACTAAAGATGCATTATATTATGTGACTAGAAGACAATACTTCAAGTCATGCATAACAATATCGGGATTAAACAAGTTGGAAATTGCATGTGAATCGTAGCAAATGAGGTGCGTTCGTACGATAATGAAGTTTTAAAATATTCAGATCTTGCTGATATAGTAGAGCGTACTTTGGATACAGTATAGTGGTCAAAATCTTTGAGTTCCTGTAAATATGCAGGGAGTAAATTTTATTATACTTCATTAACGTATATCTTATTCATAAAATATGAAGTAGTTTAATGGAATTAAAACCCGCCCCAAACAATGTTTCCACGTATAACATTATTTAGTGTAGTAACATTATTTATTTAAAATACATTTGTGTGGCCCTGTAATTTAATAATAAATATTCTTTGCATCACAGATTGTACAGAATATGTATATTTTAGTACATACTTCATAGATTCGTGTCAATTCTATTATGTTCAAATGAGTGTAACACCATTAAAATGCATTTGAAACTTTTTCGCCATTTATCGTAATGTAACGGAATACTTTTTATTGTCCCTGTAATTGATCTATGCATCCGATTTTCATAACATTCGAAATGACTCCACAAAATTATGTAATAATTATACGTTTTAAATTTCAAACGATTAAAATGCATTTGAAGCTTTTTTCCCCATTGACCTTTATGCAACGGAATGCTTTTGACTGTCTCTGTAATTGATGTATGCATCCGATTTTCATAACATTTGAAATGACTCGACACAATTATGTAATAAATATACGTTTTAAATTTCAAACGATTAAAATGCATTTGAAACTTTTTTGACCATTGTCCGTAATGCAACGGAATGCTTTTGATAGTCCCTGTAATTGATCTATGCAACCGATTTCCATAAAATTTGAAATGACTTGACAAAATTTTGTAATAATTATGTATTTTAAATTTCAACCGATTCAGTTGGATAGTTTTTGCGTTGTTATATGCGGACAGACGGACGGACAGACGGACGAACTGAGCGACAACAATAGATGCTACGTATTTACATAATTACGAACGCACCTAAAAAGAAGAAAATAAAAATATATCTCGAACCAGAAATTTATACGTCGGTGAAAATTAAGTTGATTTTGAATGAGAAAAACATTTAACATATAATAAACTTGACCCTTTATCTTCCGCATTATGAATTCTTGAAAATTTTACATTATAAAGCATTTTACGCAAATTGTTTAAACTAAATTAAAAGATTTACATAATTATTTAATAAATGTTCGAAAGATTTCGGAGGGTTGAAGGATTAATTAAATTTGAATTTACAGGGATTTTGAGCAATTTTTATAACCCCACACATTTTTTTGCTTTTAATTATTTTCTTAGTATTTTGTTGAATTATAGAATTTACAAATATGATGTTCTTACAATATAGATATAGAAATATTTTCGCATTGAGAAAGCCCCATCCTCTTCCTTCAGCACCAAGAAAGCTAAAAAGATTCAAAGGCAAATGAAATGATCCCTTTAAAAATATTTATGTTTGTGTAACCAATAATGCTTTAGGAACAAGATAAAGTAATACATGTATAACTCCTTCTAAACAGCAATACAACTAACTGAAGTATTAAAAGAATTTTATAATAAGTTATTTTAATAGTACTTATAAGTACCTTCGATAGACAAAGGGTTAATTTCATAAAAGTGATGCGAAATAGAATTACAAAATAGTCGTCTGTGGCATCTATCTCTCTTAATATTTTTACAAAATGAAAGAAAAAAATGAATAAAATAAACGCAGTTTCTAATATAATTCATATAATCCAACATTTGCAATTGACAACCATTATTCGCGATATTTTTTCAGGGCATGGATAAAACGTAAAAACATTTATTAATTTTCTTTATTTTATTCATACTATTTCTTCTACTGCGACTCCTTACGAAAAGTACTCTAGTAGTGGAACACGTTATTCCCTACAGTTTTGAATATAGAAAAAAGTAACAATGGAGTGCAATGTCTGAAGAAGAATGCCGATATCGTTTCCTCAAAGAAAGAAATTCTAATACAATGTACAAATTCTCTAGAGCATCGTTTACGAAAGCTTTAGTGATTAATCTTTCGCTTTATCAATATTTCCTGTTTTTTCCATTCCATTGCAGATGCACAGCGAAGCGTGTCACTTCAGATAATTTAAAGTTTATGTTCTATGTAAAAACAAAAAAATGTTTACATTGGCTAACTTAACATCTTCTACGTAAATAAAAAAGAATTACTACATAAAAGTTAAGAGGATATATTTTATTTCATATCTGAGAAATTATATCAGTAAATAAAATGAGGGAAATATATTTTCAGTAAAACATGCATATCTATACTAATAAAAGAACAAAACGCTCTGTCTGTGTGTCTGTGTGTGTGTCTGCGATGACTAGCAAAATCTACAGCTTGTACGAAGCTCAAAATTTTTTTGAGAGTAGCCCTAAATCTCCCCTGATGCACCTGAGCTTCAGAATTTCGAAATTTCAATTATTAACTGAGTAATTAATTAAAATCGAGAGGTCACTCTCATAAAAAATCATCCTTTTCCAATTTTTTTCTCTTTCGCTTGTTTATGGTTGGTTGGTTGTGTAAAAATTTTCGCAGAAGTAATAAGAAAGATGAGACAGAATTAAAGATACCCATAGAGGAATGAGATAAGTGGAGGTGAAGTAAGCCTCTAAAAAATTTGCAATATGAAACCATTTATCGCTCAAATTTTAATGTGCCAAACAAAAGGACGTGGAAGGGATTTTGTATTATAAGACGAATTGAAAGAAATGAATTACAATTGAAGCATGTTTTAAGAGGAAATAGCAAATTTTTAAAATGGTCTTTGTTCTATTATTATTTATTAAAATAAATGTTCGCTTTTAAAATGAAGGAAATTGGAAAATTAGCAATAATTAAATATCAAATTAATCCTTTTAAAATCATGTATGAAAACTTAAGTAATAAATATTAATCTAAAATATAGATTTCAGACTGCAGACGATTTTAATGTATTGACAAAAGAATGTTATATTTTCAAGCAAAACGTTAAAATAATCTTCTATATTGATATTTAAAACACATATGATAAAATAATTAATAAATTTTTACTGGTGAAGCGATAGATTAGTTCTTTTTAAGAAACAAGAGCAAAAAAATACAGGTTTAAACCTGTTTCAATTGATAGGCGTGTCAAAGCATGTACTTTTGTTGGTACTTAATTGGACTTAATGTAGGGTTACATTTTTAGCATCACCTCCAAAGATAATATTTCCACTCTATTAATTTCTTTTTACTCTATGAAAGAAACCAATTTGAGATTTTGACATTTCAAAAGTGACTGTTTTTTCCCCCAAAGACCTTTAAAATTTAAAGACTGGCAAAATGTCAGTTTAACTTAGGATTTTTGAACACAGCTGTTACGTCAGATTGTTGGTACTTCGTACATTAGAATATATGTGTGGTTAGCTATAATGCAGTAAATATTTGTATATGTATATATATGAGGCATTTTTAGCAGTTTTGCTAAATCACTGATTAAATTTGAATGCATTTTATTTTAGTTAAAATTTTATTAAGACTTTAATTTGTTTTTAAAACAAAAATGAAATGGCTGTTTGGCGTGCAATTGTTCGAATCGGCAGACGATTTATTCACAGTAATAAATTATCAAATAGCAAAATAAATTATATATCAAAAATAGTCACTAAAAGAATAGTAGCAAAACATAATGTTTAAGCGTATTAACACATAACCCGATCCCAACCAGAAAAAAAACAGACTATACTCCGATCCAAGCAAGACAAAAATTACATGAACATAAACCTGACCCGAACTTAAAAATGCCATTTGAAAAAAAAAAAAAAAAAAAAAAAAAAAAAAAAAAACTATGGATGTGATATCTGACCCGAATCAAATCTGAATCCCACAAAAATATTCAAATGAAGCATACCCCAATCCGATCAAGGAAAAATAATGTTCTTGTATATGCAACCCGACCCGAACCTAAAAATTTTCTTTGAAAAACCACGAAAAATGACCAGAACGAAACCTGAAATCGATAAAATTATTCCAAAGAACTATAGCCCGATAAGAGTAAGACAAAATAATTTCCGTGAACATGAACCTTATTCGAACCTAAAAAATTCCATTTGAAAAAAAAAACCTGAAATTTTATGCAAATTGCATCTGAATCCGATAAAAATATTCGAAAGAACCATAACCGGATTCGAATAAGAGAAAATAATTTCCGTGGACATGAACCCGATCCGAACCTAAAATTACATTTGTAAGAAAAAAATACCTGAAATTTGAATCGAACCAAATATGAACCTGACAAAAATATTCCACAGAACCATACCCGGATCTGAACAAGACAAAAAATTTCCATGAACATTAACCCAATCCGAACTTAAAAAACTGAACTAAATCTGAATCTGACAAAAATATTCCAGAGAAGCATATTCTTATTCAAACAATGCAGAATAATTTCCGTTGATGCGAAACCCAACCTGAACCTAAAAATTCCATTAAAAAAAACGAAATCTGAATTGAATGACATCTGAACCCGAAAAAATATTCCAAAGACCCAAAACCGGACCCGAGCAAGACAAAATAATTTCTCTAGATATGAATCCGACCAGAACCTTAGAAATCAATTTGAAAAAATACCTGAAATCTGAATCGAACCAAATCTGAATCCGACGAAAATATTCTAAATAACTATAACCAGATACGAATAAGACAATATAATTTCCATGGGCATAAACCCAATCCGAACCAGAAAATTTGTAAAAAAAAAAAATTAAATCCCGAAATTTGAATCAAACCTAATCTGAACCTAACAAAAATATTTCAGTAAAGTATAACCTCATTGGAACTAGGTAAAATAATTTCCATGGAAGTACAACCCGAACCGAACTTAAAAATCCCATTTGAAGGGAAAAAAAACCCCACGAAATCTGAATTGAACCGAATCTAAACGGAACAAAAATATTCCAAACAACCATAACCGTATCCGAAGAAGACAAAATAATTTCCATGAACATGAATCCAATCCGAACCTAAAATTGGGATGTTCTACAAAACATAATTCGCTCCGTAGCGGTGGAAAGTGAAACTAAGTACTTAGCGCGAAATGGTTAAGATATTTCGTTTATAGTTAGTGTTAAATTAGAACTTGGTTACGGTTAGGTAACAGTTAGGTTGCAATTACGTTCCGGTGAGCCTTATGTTATATTTATTTTCCGGTTAGGTTACAGTTAGGTCATGGTTAAGTTACAGTTAGGTTAAGGTTAAGTTGCGGTTAGGTTGTGGTTAGATTATGGGTAGGTTATGATAAGGTGACGGCCAGGTTACATTTATGGTATATTTAAGTTACAGTTAGGTTACTGTTAAGATACAGCTAGGTTACAGACAAGTTATGATTACGATACAATTAGGTTACGGTTAGGATTTTGTTCACAGAATGAACATGTTCATTTCACATTCATTTGTGAAATGAACAAAACAGTTCATTTAATAAAACACAAATGAACTGTTTTGTTTGATAAAAAATATGCACCTATTTTTGTAAAATGGCTCTGATATTATAATACTATATACTAACCTTTTAGCTAATCATTCAGAATCGATTTCATTCACGGTATAGTCGGATTTAAGAGTGATATAATTAGTTTGAAATTCAAAATATTTCACTTGGGATATCTATGTGAAAAAAGTATTTAGTTAAGTCACTTAACAGTAATTTTAAGGATAAATATCAACAGGTTAACACGAAAATCACGCAATCGTTGGACACATATTCCCTCCTGCGTTTCCCATTGCAATCATTTTGGGTACTTTTGCAGCTAAATATTACTCTTTTTTTAACCAATTTTTGGCACAGTCAGGGGGCACGTATTTAATATAATGTACACTGTAAAAAATTTTACCCTTTTGCTGTATAATCACTCCCCCGCTTTTATAGAATATCTCTCTTTTGACCTATGAGAATGCTCCATAATAGGCTGAAGTAATCATTCTCTATAAAAGCGGTGGAGTGACGATGCAGCAAAAGGGTCAAATTTTTAATAGTGTATTTACACATATTTCGAGTTAAAGATAAAATCATAAAAATTTCAAGTTCGTTTAAGTTTATTATTACGGACCCGGGCAACGCCGGGCAGGTCAGCTAGTATATATATATATATATATATATATATATATATATATATATATATATATATATATATATATATATTGCTATAACTATTATTATTTTATAAGAAAATTTGTGAAATAAAACGTGACGTAATTTAATCCAAAAACCGATATAAAAAACCCCTAAAATATCAATGGCAATATTTTTTTGTTTTTTAATGAAATAATAAAAATAGGGGAATCTCATGACCCATGTCTGATGGAAATGAAGTGGTGCATAAGCCAAAAATTAATACCACTAGTGGTTGCCTCATAAAGCCGCTATTAGATACACCAACATTCCATAAGACTTTTGAGCCAACACTGGATTTCTTCCAACTTATTGCGAAATATCCTCCCAACATCCAGTGTAATAGCAAACTGCAATGTCTCCTCAACTTTTTCCCACAAGTTCAAAAAAGTCTGGCCTAGGTTAGATTTTTCATCCAACATCGAACGTTTCATCGAATCAGAGATAAACGATTGATACGAGTAGGCGATAAATATTAACTTCTGACACTAGTAGAAATTGGTTTTTCGGCTTTTTCTCCAATTTTTTCAAGGACAAAAGTAACCCTTTTCTCTATTTGAATGGGAAAATGTTGGAGTTAAAATCGCCTGAAAAGTTTGTCTCGCCTAAAAGTCCGTAAATCTAATAGCAGCTTTAGTTTATCAATGTGTTTATCCTATATTGAAAGATATGAAAACATTGGAAACTGGAAACAGGAAAACACAAAGATAAATCTTCGAGGCAACCAATAGTGGTATTGATTTTTGGCTTATGCACCACTTCACTTCTTGCAGGCATGGATCATCAGATTTCCCCATTTCTATTTTTCAATAAAATAAAGGGTTTTTTCTTGTGCTCAATATCTTACGTTTTTGTGCTGCCGGCTCTTCGATTAATTATAGAATTTTAATTTTTCACCTGCTGAGATATTGACGTGGCTTATAATTACAAATGAATTCACTTATAAGCTTTTCCATCTCATAGAACATTTATAAAAAACTCGAAAAAGTTATAAAGTGTCCCATAAAAAGAATATCCCATTTTAAAATTTGAATAGCATCATCCCTACGCGTTATGCAATTTTTGTTCAAAGTCTCAAATAAAGAGATACGATTTTTTCTTTTCGAAATTTATGAAACATCGTATTAATGTTATCATATATATACGTAGTAAATTATCAGAGTTCAGACACAGAATTGTAGAGATTATTACTTCTATTTTGCCGGACAATTGAGTTATGTATAAAAAGCGGAAGGTATATACATAGCTGCCAGCTTTTACGCATTTTCCTACCACAAAAATTTTATAGTAAATGTTGTCTTATTTAATCGTCAAAATCTTATGATTAAACAAATGGAAAAACTCTGTACAAATTTAGTGGTAGCAAAAATGCGTAAACGTTGGCAGCTATGCATATAGTGTATTGCCTACCAGTTGCAAGTGAAGTTATTGAGGGGGTCGTCATAAGATTAAGACTGTTACTTTTAATCGAATTTACATTTTCTGATTATTGCCGGTGAAAACTTCCACCAGTAAACTTCACTAGAAAATTTCGTCTTATTTAAAAGCCTCATTGATGAGAAATTTCTGTCATAAAAGCGGTCACTATAGTCTTCTTTTTTTTATTGGTGTCAATTTAATAGGTATTATGTTATCTTTTTACATACACTGGTTCTTGTTGTCACAATTTAGCAAACTACTATCGAGAATAAAAACTTCAATAAATAGAAATAAATACCAGTTTTTAACATTAATTTTGATTGAAATAGGGTGTTTAAATTAAGGATAGATTTTCTACATAAATTTATTGGAGGAAGTTTTGCGTGGTGGTGATGAGCGTCCTGAGAGAGCTGTTAGAGTTGGAACATCACTATTTTAAGGATATGTCAGTTCCACTTTTTGAAAAGTTCCATGCTCCGGAGTTGTTTCTTCGGGACGGGTATCTTTTACAGAATTTAGAATATTTTGTCACCAGTTTTCTACAGCAGAAATTTTTGCCTAATAGAATCACGAAATTGTTTGGATTAACAGCGGTAAAATTTTCAATAAAAATATGCTGATTATAATAATCAAAGATTCTTGAGCATCTTAAAGTGCTAGTACATGTGAAAATTTTAAGTGACAAAAATCACCTGCGAAATCTAAATCTAATAATAAATCTAAGCATTTCATTGGATGTTCCAAAGTTCTGGCCATCGTCAGATTTCCGAGGATTTGATTGGCTGATACTGGCCTCTCTTCCTTCATTTTTGGCATCAAAGACGCTCCGACATAAGAGAATCACTCACTTTCTTAGCGACTACCCTGAAGCCATAGGGTAACATTGAAGCACCTGGAATTTGAAGCGACTATGCCTCTCCTGTAACAAAACTTTGCGACACTGATACTGATAGGGCGTCCCGAAGGGGTTAACCGAAATATGATGAGAATTGTATTTTAGGTTGGATGTGTGCCGTATAATTAAAGGATATTGAACATTTGTGCATATTGCAAATTTGTAAGTAAATTATTATTATTATTTTTTTTTTATTGTATGTGGTGTTTTAAGTAGTCTAAATTAATCTGTAAATACATGTATTGAAACTGAATTTTTCTTGTAATAACTGTTGTCCAATAAATTTAGTAATGTAATGACTAAATTAAAAAAATGAGATATTAAAATTCCGATGTATAATTTATTGGGTTGTTCGGAAAGTCATTTCGGTTTGGGAAAATCAATTCCAACCGGAAAATTTTGTCCATTAATATCTAAGTATTAGATATCGGAAACAATATCTAATAATTAAATAACAGAATTTTCCGTTACGAATTGATTTTCCCAAACGGAAAAGACTTTCCGAACAACCCAATAATTAAAAGGTGCTAAAATATACAGAATAAGGTCTTTATAAAATAAAATACCATTTAAAGATATTAAAAACCTCGAGCATTTTCAACAGTAATCAACAGCCCCCATCAACAGAAAATTCAGGGTAGTGAAAATTCGTGAAAATTCTGCGTTTAAATTGCCGTAGAAGTCAACATCAAAAGAAAGGAGGTGAACTGATGTAGTATACGGTAGTAGTAGAGTTTCTTTTCTGTAGACTTGTCTACAACTACATATATACAGAACTTTCACTACTCTGCTTTTCCTCCTGATGACAGCTGTTGATCACTGTTAAATGCGCTCCAGGTTTTTAACATCTTTTGACATTCTTGTATGTTTAAGTAAATTATTATGTATATTTTAGTACTTTAAACAAATTATATATCAGAATTTTAATTTTTATACTGTTATTTCTTATTTAATCAAGATGAACCTGATGTTTAATATCTATAGTTTAAACTATACTTTTGGCTAATTCCATGGGTACTGTAGTGTAAGTCACATAACTTATTAATTGCTATACTTGTTAGCCACCGTTATTTTCGAAAAGTCTGCTTGATCTTATTCAATTAATGAGAATGTGCCAATAAAGTTAATCACATTTTTTTCGTTCTATAATTCTGGTAACCAAAAATCGTAGCCTGTGACTTACACTACAAGTACTCATGGAAATAGCCTTTTATAAAGTAACAACTGTTGTGATTTATTTAAGGTACTAGCTAATATATACAATATTTGACTAAGACGAATTTTTTTGCTTAATTTTTTAATCTATAAAACTCGCTAATCCTACAAAAATGTATTTCGTTTATTTTCAACGGATTTGCTTCCTTACAGAAAGTTGCTTTTGATTTTTCGTGTCTTTTCGTTTTTATACCTTTTCGGTGTATACTTCTGTCTAAAGTATATAAAAATATTTATTTATCTGGCTGACCTACTTCTTAATATTTACATTATCCAACTCTCTATTCGTCTTAAGACTTTGTCTATTTCATATCGAAGTTTCTTTCTGTATTCATTGCTATCGATAATAAGGTACATTAAATGATAATTTCGGTTAAAAGCATTATCTTTTCGTATCCACATTTACTCTTTACAATTTTTTATCCGTATGACATGAGCCGATAACAGTACTTGGAGATAACGTGAGTAGGAATTTTCTATAGGAGATTTAGGATCACTTATTTATCAAAATCTAATTCCATTTAGTAAAAAAAAATCATTATTTTTCAAACATTCTCTATTGAATTTTGTGTTGAATTAAGAAACTGTTCTCCGGGAGGGATTTCTGTAGCTCCGAACGGTTGGCATTATAGAGTTCCGGAGTGGCGATTTTTTTTTTTTTTTTTTACCATTGGAAACACAAAATCTCAAATATTGTGGGGAAGGGTGACACTTCATTGTTCCGCAGTGGGGAAATGTCCCCCCTAGCCACCCTTTCAAATGAACACTGATTGTATTAAATGAAACTTTGTCTTTGTCTACAAACAAGTAAACTGAAATTGATTAAGATTGCGAATAATTTAAATTCAATCGATCATTTCAATAACTATGTAAAACGGACTTTTTATTACACTGTGAGGATTTCTAACAGTGCATGTGTTTCAGAATAAGACGTGTAGCGTTGAGCTAAAAAAATATTCTTTAATTACAACATTAAAAGTATTATTCTTTGTTAATCGCTTCCCTATTTTGTCCTTGCGTTGTACGGACTAGAGAAAACTTGCCTGATTCATCACTTGAAGCTTTTTGATATCACTATTTTTTTTAAATACAATTTCATCTTATTTAATTGCGGAAATATTTAGAATAAATATTACAAATATTTTAATCTAAAAAAGTGATGCTAACCCATATTTTCAATGTATGGTACGAATAAAATAGAAACAGTTAAGTAGTTAATGTGTATTAAAGAAATATAAATAGTTCATCTTATGTAGTTATGAATAAACACTATACAGAAGGAGACAGATAGCGTAGTGTCTACTTGTTGCGAATGAAATAAATTTGAGGTTGTCACGAGGTGGCAACTGTTTTTTTTTGTATTCACTAGATAAGGTCCTTTATATTACCAGAACGTATTCTCATTAGTTAAAGCGAGTAATCTATTTGGACATATTGATGACAAACATTTTAATTCAAATTTACAGAATAAAGTTTGCGACAGCTATGTTTATTCTTCGGTTGTCACAACACGGCGGAATCACATAGTTTGACTACCACAAAAGCAAACTACCGTTAGTAAATAGGATCAAAAGTTCTCAAATTTAATTATGATAAGAATACTGCATGAATTAATCAGTGGAAAATTTGATGGATGTTTACTTTGGCAGTAATCAGAACCTGTTGAGCATTTTACAATGAAAGCCTCGCCATTTTGAGGCTATGTCAGTTACTTTTTATTCATACGTCATGGTTCTTCTTGGGTAAGTTGTCAGTTTCAATTAGTTATCATACAAGCCAAAGCTGCGAGTCTAATTTAGTCGACTATTTAAGTTCGCTATGAAACAAAAGTCGATGGCTAAGAGATTTAGAATAAATTCAGCTTCAAGCTAATAAGGGCACATCGGACTATTGTTAAGATAGGGGAGTTATTCCTATTTCTTTAATATGGGATAAAGCCAGGGGTTTCTTTCAGACTCGATAGTTGCCAGTTGTCGTCGAATGTCAACTTCGACTGCATGTTTCTGCATCCAACTCTCGACGAGTTTCTCTGTTAATAACAAAAATCTTTACCCCTTCTTCCGTAGACTTCAATCTTTTCACCAGCACACTTTTCAGTCTAAGATCAGAATCATAGCTTTCTTCATTTACTCTTTTTCTCTGCAAAAAGGAGGAGATCACAAAATGTTCACAACCATAGAGCCCCTAATAACGAAAAGGCTATATCCGGTACATCGCTTCCATTGGGAGCTTTTTCTTTTCCTCTGACGCCAGCGATGCCAATTTGCGTATAGTGAAAAGCTCAAATATTGATTTTCGGGTGTTAAATGAAGGATAAACTGTTTGTCATATATGCACGGTGAGAAATTGTTAGTGTCATCCGTTGTTTAAAGTCTGAAATCAACACTGCGCTAATAAACGAAATTGCTAACTATATCTTAATTATTTCAAAACTTTACAACGTCTTTTACTCTGGTCTTCCGGCGTTCCTAAAATTTTCACACTTTCCTAGCACTAACTTAAAACAATAATCTGTATTGTAGCCTGCTATTGCAGATATGAAAGAAATCTGCTATGAAGATTTTTTTACTTGAAATAAAGGTAGGAAATGCAGAAAAAATCAGGAAGTGTCGCCAGTAATTACTTTTTTAAATTCTGATTTCCAGATTGGCATCACTTTTTTGAAGTGGTAAAACTCTCTTTTAGACCAGGAGATGGCTGCAGAAACAATCACCTTATTGATCTCATGGATGAAAATCTAGGAATAGTTAAATCTCGATTCGCATATTAAAACTAAATCGAAATGTCAAGTCATATCTTGGTGTAAAACACAAAAAAAGGACTTTAGCTCTTGAATTGTAATTTTCAGCATTATATTCTTTCCGAAGTACTGTATGTGTATCTGATCATGGCTGATGGATGGATGAAATGCATTGTAATTATGATATGTGCCTTTAAGTTTCACTAAATCTATGCATATTATATGATGCATATAAATGCTATAGTTAATATATAGGACTACACAAAAGTTTCACAAATGTTACTGAATATGAGCGTAAATTACATAAAAGTGGTTTTTAAATAAGTTATGCATTTTTACGCTGTACTGCATTGTGTTTATTAAGAAATGTTTGTAGATTATAGATAAAATGTGTGATATACAAGACCACGCAAAGAATTAAATACATGGAAGTCTATGAATGGTAATATGTGAGAATGTGATTTTAGTAGTTTTAAGAGTAGTTTTTTTCTTCAGTTTAAAATAAATTTTATCCAAATTCTGGCGTGCAATAAAGGTAATAGGCAAACTACAGAGTGAACAAAAATATTCAAGTATGTTTCCACCCGTAAGGCATGGTGATGTCACTGTGACGTCGTTGTGAAGTTACATTGAGACTTTGTGACCATCGATTGTCGATGTGACGTCGCGTGACGTCGATGTGAAGTCACAGTGACTAAAATGTGAAGTCGTTATGGCCGTTTTAGAGCTCTTTTGCGAAGTCACATTGTGACCACTTTGTGAAGTCACGGTGTAACAAATTTGTGAAAAATGTGCACTGTAAAAAAAACTCCCTTAGTTTACACCAGAAAGGGTGGCAACTAAGTTGCCAGCCCAAGTGGTGTAATGAAATTCCACTTGTAAATTGGTGTAATGAGCCACCAACTATCAAATGGTAAACAAACACCATTTGTACACCATTTTAAATTGTCCGAACTAATTGAATAAGTCGATAAAAGTTCTTAATATGAACTATGTCAGCAATTTCTTAATCATTTATTATTACCGCGAAATATAATCGAAATTCAAAGAACATTTTTCACGGAACACAACAGAATGTTTCAACAACAGCGCCATTTTGCATAATAATCTTATCCCCCGCGCTGGTTGCATAATCGCACCGACTTGCTCTCGCTGGATTAAAAAAACACATGCCGTTGTGTTGATGAATTGAATAAAGTCTTTCAAAGTGCGAATTATAATGATTTGGAGTGATTCAAAACGCCTATTTTTTTTTAAAGAGGTATGATACGTCATTCGAAGTGTAACGTAACATTTATTTTGGTATTGGCACCCCAAAAATAATATATTTACACCTTATTTCACATCTCATACAGCCGAAGTAAATGTGATAAAACTCTTTATTTTTTACAGTGTGTCATTTGTGACTACTTTGACATTAACTTTGTGACCAAACTGTGACAAAAGCGACGATATTTAAATTGCCAGAAACATGTTTTTTAAAGTAAAAAACATGTTTTGAAGAATATTTATAATTTTCTAAAAATTTTTAAGAAAGTCGCATCTCAGTCACAATGTGACGTCACTGAGTGGTGGCATTTTAGTCACAGATGTGATGTGACCAAAGTGGCTCAAGATGACGTCATTGTGACGTCACTGTGACCTATGTTTGCTATGAGGGCATCTATTAGTGTAAATTGCTGAAAGAGATATTTCAACTTGCTTGGCATTTTCTTGCTAAATTAAATTTCCTATTATATAGTATAGATATCAACCGACAGATGAAATACAGGGCTGTTCAAAAGTATTGAAATACATATTTGGCTGTAGACATATTTCTATAGCTTCCGCTTGACAAATCGCGACAAAATGTTTTATTTGGCTAGCAAATGAACTCGCAGAATTTCGAGTGCACAGTTTCTGTGCTCCTTTCTCTTGTGTGGCTATAATTGGGATTCTTATACACGTTACTCTACGATATACGATTGATGTCGCCTTTCATCTCACACCATGCCATTTATATTATTATTCAAAGAGATACTGACCCAACACCAATACAGTTTATGAAAAGCCAATGAGGCAGAAAAACTTATATGATAAGTATTTTTTTGTATTCAGTTTATCACTATCTATTCTCCGGTAAAATACAAAGCAAAATTACTCACATCAATCGTCAAATCGAGAAACGTTTTGTTGAAATGCAGCATTGAATTTGCTATTTATCATACTGTTTATTAGTTGCATGCAAAGCATCATTGGACAAGCATCATTTTTTTTATCATTTATATTCGAAATATCATAACAATTTATTTTACATCTAAAAATGTTTGAAATATTCACGCATTTAGGAGACAATTAGAATGTACTTATTTTTAACAGGTTTTGTAGCGTATAGTAGAATTTATATTTTCTAACCCTTTGGTGGTTATAAGCGCGCACACGCGCCCGAAGTATTGTAGTTGTAAATGGTTAAGAGCGTCTGTGAACGCCCAGACTCATATGCTCCTAAATGGTTATAAGCGCTTGTAGACGGTTGAGTTTTTCTACCTGGAAAAGGTTAAGAGCGCGTGAGCGCGGTTGTGCTTTTCCCCCCATTGCCCCATTGTTCCTGCCGGGGAGTAGAGTAGGCGTGTAGCTGCTCCTCCTTCTTTTCACTGCACAATAGCTGTTCTTAGGTAAATTACCTGTCAAGTAGTTTATTGTAGTTGAAAGAATTTGTGCTTTGGAAATTTTGTTAAAAAATGCTTAGAGTATGATGTTTTCTGTGTATGGTTAAAAATGGCATTGTACCTCAAAACAAATATTAAGGTGAATCTAAAGATTATATGTAGATGAGGTGTTATAAATTCGTTCTAAGCAAATTCATGAAATATTATTTTAATGTTTGCTTATTTTATTTTATCATTCTTTTCCAGAACATTATATTTCATTATAATAAGTATCATTATTTTAAGACATTTGCACGTTTCATTTCTTTACTATATTGTTTCAAAGAATAAATATTTATTTTCTTTTAATTTTTTTTCTTAAAATTTTTCAGTGTTTTTCACTTAATTATATTACTAAATACTTAAAACTTTTTTTCTTACATCACTTTTGCTGTATCACTTTTGTTAGTATCAGGAGTGCCATTTCAGAACTTTCTTTGGGGCGAAGGGGGGGGGGAGATTTTATAAGGATAGGTTCTGGGGTATAACTCCCTCTCCCCTTCTGAACAGAAAACGTTTACTGAATCATATTTACAAAAAAAAAGTCAAAACTACAAGAAACAAATACAAGAAACAGAAGAACCGTTAAAATATTTCATTTTAAACAGGATTCCGTCTTAGCACGTGAAATTTAACATATTGAATATTAAAAAAAAATTCCTTTTTTAGGCAATTTCCATTTTTACAGGTATCTTCAGATGTTGTTAAACCGTTCACTTTGTAGTATAGCACTGTATTACTGTAAAACTTGTGTAAACGAAACTTGCCTATAACAGAATTTTTCAATAAAAGTAAAAAAAATCAAATTTCGACAACAAAATATATACAGTGAAACTTCTGAATAAGGGACACCCATGGGACCGGAGCTTTTGTCTCTTAAATAGAGATGTCTCTTATTCAGAGTTTTGGTTGTTGTTTATAATTAATCGTTCAGAAGGATATAAAAATAACAAGTCATTAAAGGTGAAGCTTAAATGTGTAAATTACGTTAATAAGACACACAAGGAATAGAGAATAGAATTGGAGGCACAAAAGGAACAGAAATTAAAATTTTCAATTGATTACTAAATCTTTAAATTATTTGTACAATTATTGTTTTTTAATTTATATGCAAATATATATGCAAAAAATATTAAAACATTTAAAAATTTGTTTAAGTAATTCATCAAAAGTAATCGTTTTGCAAATTTCAATTTTTCGTTCAAACCTTTCAAGTGTTCATTTACCATACTTATAAATATTAGTTCTTCATTATTAGCAGCATTTACGAAAAAGTATTCAACTACTGTGCTCAGCTAGCATATTGGCTAGCTAGCATATATAAATATTTTGACACATTTAAAAATTCATTTTTTAACAGAAAGGTATATAACTGGAATGCTTGATTGTGGAAACAATTTGGAATCGAGCTGTGTTTTCACTTATTTAGTAAATAAATTACCAATTGAATTACAAGTGATTTTGATCATGTGACAAATAGGTTTTTTACACTTATGAGTAGTTATTCTACTTTCAAGTAGAAATTCGGTTTAAAACGTCCACTTTGACAATATTTTCTGCATGATCTATTGCGTTTGCCCTCCCTCCTTAAAAAATAATAATAAATAAAACAATTCGATTACATAGTTTCTGAACAATAGCTAGTTTCAGGCATTTCCGAATAAAAAATAAATTAAAACTTATGTCTTAATAGTTGAAGTGACCACAAGCCCTAATTTTCCTTTGAGACTTGGAGTTAAAGCAAATTACAACTTTGATATAGCTTTTTCGTGACTGTTTATAAAATAACATCCCCCCCCCCCCCGTCAAAAAAAAAAAAAAAGCTTGCAATACAACATGAAATTTTCGGGACAAACGTAACGACATAAAACCACGGTACTTGGAAATATAACTGCTGTTTTTTTTTTTTTTGGTTAACTTATTGATAGATGAATTGCATCTTTAATAATAAACGATTGTTTTCTCAAGGTGGATATTTTTTTCTTTTTTAGTCCTGTTTCAAAGGATTAACTTCGACAGAGTTCACTGAAAAAATATTCTACTTACACCTAAAAAATGAAAAAAAATGTTCGACTTCATTTTTATTAAAAGCATCTACGCACTTTCCATCAGTTGCTCTTTTTCGTCCTGGATTTTACTCATTTAAACACAAACAAGATAATGACTGAATATAATATCTTCTGATCTATTTATCTGTGACCGGAAAAAAGTGAAAAAAAAAGAGAAAAAAGGTGGCAAGGAATTGATTTTTTTTTTTTTATTTTTTTTTTGTATTTAAGTACTAAGAAGTGACGAAACACCAAATATTTGGTTTGTATAATTTTCGTAGATGAATATTTCTTTAAAATCGCTTGAATAATCACATACGAGAACGCTCGTTTTTATCAATACTCAATTTCTGGCATTAATAAATTAATTCTTAGGCATCATTTTTTGTACCATGTCAGAAATAAATAAATTAATTTTTAAGTATGATCTTTATGTCATTAAAAAATAGGATAAAACTTTACTATCCCTGTTACATATTCTAAATTCCACAAGCAAAACTTTATCTTTTCTGTTATGTATACTATTAAATAAATGCGATATTTCTCTTTATTGGGAGTATATGTGTGTGTGTGTGTAAGAGGGGGGGGGGTGCTCGCTTTTATCCATTATTCTAGTATCTTATAGGAGCGTTTATTTTATTTCATATTTTAATATTTAGAATAATATATCTGGAAATTTCATAATCTATAACCAAAAAAAAAAAAATAATAATAATAAATTGCTTTTATAACGTGTCAAAAAAAGGGGGGGGGATAACAAACTTTGCAAATTTCCTTATTTTAGGTGTAATCTCAACAAAGGCCTTGTTCAAGACCATACATAAGGCGATTCTGAAGGTGACTCATCCCCCCCGCCCCCCCGCCCTAGCATCACTGATATTTTGAGCCTTTCCTGGAAAAAATTCCAAAGTTACCCAATAAATTTCTGTTCCGAAAATCCAAATGAAATTCTGTTCAAAAACCAACTTAGTTTTGAGGCCCTTTCACAATTTTGCAGAAATACTAAATTGTAACTAAAATACGTGTTTCAAAACTAGCTCATCCTATTGCACTAATATGATGTTTAATATTGCACTAGTTATACACTCTATTTTTTAATCATCCTATTATTTTCTTTGCATGAAATTAAGTTATTACAACAGTTGAATAGGAAACATAGTATCTAGAGAATGAATATGCATTAATTTATCTTTCTGCTTCGGAGAGAGAGAGAAAAAGAAAATATGAGCCGTCCCCCCCCCCTATTATTCCCTTCTAATTACGGCCTCTAATCTTGTCCCTAGCTTATTATCTTTTTTTTTTTTTTTTTTTTTTTTTTTTTTTTTTTTTTTTTTTGTCTGTTTGTTCAATTAGCAATTAAAAATACTAATGCTATTGATCAAAAAATTTTATTATTTTTAAAAATACAATTTTAAGCTAATAAACAAGCATTTCAAATAATTTAAGTTTTTAAAAACCCTCATTTTTATTTTAATTAATTTCTTTAAAATTATATATGTAAATAAATAAAAAATAAACAGAAAATAAATAAATAAGTGAATTTATACACGCACAAGCTTAAAATGAAGTAGTTATGTAAAGAGCATTCTTGTATGCAAACATTCGCACATTTTCCAGTTTTTGCATTAGTAGACATTGACTTAAAATAAACATTTCTACATATAAAATACATATAAAATATATGACGGAATAAAATTTCGCCTTGCTTTTAATATAAAATGAATAATGCTTACTTAAAAGGCGATTAAATAAACAATTATAGATGTTAATAATTATAGTATTAATCTTGTATAGTTATAGACGATTTTTAAATAAAATAAAATAAATAAAATAAAATTTTAACACCTATTATTGTTTATTTAATCGCCTTTTAAGTAAGCATTATTCATTTTATGTTAAACATTTCTATTCACATAACTGTGTTATAATGCCTTTAATATGTGTTATAATGCTGAATTAAATATAAGCATAGCATTTTTTTTCTTTCGTGTCCTGTTTTTTCCTTGTCCCCTCTTTTTCGGTCACATTTTTTCTTTCTATTTTTCTCCGCCCTTCTTTTTTTCTGTCTTTTTTCCCTTTAAATAACACGTTTTTTTCAGATACACTTTTCAGATGTGTGTTCTCCCCCCCCCCCCCCTGTCCAATTAATTTAGAATTGAGAATTATATACTCTAGAGGTCTGCACAGGCCCGGACTTGGCCCGCGGGCCGGCCGGGCTGATAAAAAAAAAAAAAAAAAATTCGGGCCTGCTGGTCCGTTCTGAAGATTTCAGCAAAAACAATAAAATATGAGGTATTTTCAACGAAAATGGTTTTAACGAGAATAAGTGTAAATGTGCGTCACGAGCTATACTAGTTCGACTACATCAATATAAAAATGTAGAGTGTAGACATCGGTATCAGAGAGTTACATTGTGTGTAACCCGTTTTAATATTTTTTTAGCTGACTCATGCCGGGCCAAGATCAAGCTTGTATTACTTTTCTACACATAGACTGGTCGGACCGGAACTACACTTAATTGTCCTCAAGATCTGTAGGGCAGAAAACATGATTTGTAAAATTATTAACAGTGATAAAGAACTTATGTTAGCTTAATCTTTGGATATATACCTCTTGATGGTTTCTAAATTAATTTCTCAATAATGTGAAAGTTTGACACATTTTCTGATTAATTTTAAATTGTAAAAGTATGAAAGTGATAAGCCTAACTATTGAAGGGATTTGGAATCGAATAGCGTTTTTCATTTTTAAAGTAAATAAAATACTTGTATAACCTTGTTGAGATATAATAGTTACTCAATGATTGCAGGTTTTTCTCCCTTTCTATGCTATCGCTTCCAGAAACTCTATTCAAAACGCTAATTATGAAAGTATTTTATTTGATTACAGTATTTTTAAAATGCTTGTATCAAAAAATGGATAACACCATTTGATTATATCGTTTCTCAATATAGATACCTGCTAATCTTATGCGTTTCTGAGAAAAAATGAATTCATAAATGTGTCAGAAAGGAGCTTCTTTGAATTTAAGAATGGATTTGGATTTAAAATCTTTAATAAAATTACATAGAAATATTTTTATAAATTTTCTTTTATTAAAGAGCTTCAAACGTAACGATGTTTTTAGATTTATTTCCTTTTTCTTTTATTGTAAGCCTTATTAATTTTTTAATGAATCTTCATTCGAATGTTGAAAACCTAAGAATCTAAGTAATCATTAATGTTGTTAATGTGTATTTCCTGTAAAATATACTGTAAAATCCTTCCATAGATATGTATGCAGTAATCCTTAAAGGAATCTTAATTTTATGATAAAAATATCAATTTTTTAGAAATCGTAGAAATTGTAACAGGCCAAAACGGACCGGACCGGGCCTAAAATATAAACATTTAAACGGGCCGGGCCCGGAAATTCCGGCCCGTGCAGATCTCTAATATACTCATGTGTACATATTATCTTGATGTGATGGAAAAAAATAAAGTTTTAGATCACTCATTTTATTGTAAAATTTCCATTCTTGAAATTTAAAATTCAAGATATAATTTCAAACTTATGGGGTTTTTTGTGTGTGTTTTACTTTATATCAGAATTATTTAATTTCAAAGCTTTGTATGAATTCAAATTTTTAAATTTTACTCCAGGGAAATGCATGAGAAAGTGTGTTCATTATGTCTCGAATTTGACACCATCGCCCCACCCCTTCTTAAAACAAAATCATGTCTGTGCTGCTGTATGCAAAATTCAGTAATAATAATAAAAAAAAACTGTTAAAATTAGTTCAAAGAACACTCCCAGTTGAGTTTCCTTTTCTATAAATACAGAAATATAAATTCTGTCTTTGTCATTTATTAAATACTTAATAGAAATATTAGTATGATTAATTAGATTTAATATTAGTAAATTTAAACGAAAAAAAAAATCATAGTAGAAAATAAAATAACCGTTAACTTAAAACTATTTTAAATTTGAGAATTCCTTTATTAAGGCATTTTTTTTATAAATGTAATTATTTGTAACGTATTGCAATAAGAGAAATATTCTACATTCGAAGTATTCCTATAATCCAAGCTTTCTTATAGAACATTTCAAGCAAATATTTGTGTAAAAATATCACACCTTGTTACTTTAAAGGAAATGGCTAGTAAAAAATCCTGAATATCATTTTAATAGCAGTTAAAATATTCTTCTGCATCAGATGGAAAAAATAGAGTTTGCATTCGCTTATATTCCTTTATTTTTTGTTTCGGTGAACACAACCCCGATTTTTTCACCTGATGAAAGGAGCTGTTTTAACTATCCTGGAAACTACATACATGTATATATATTTTATTTTTTTCTGAAGTATCACGAAGTTCTTTTACATAGTTTATAAGATCTTAAGGTTTATATTTAATGAAGTTTTGTGTACATTGGTACCGCTAAAGATAATTTTTATCCCGACAAAAAAAAAAAAAAAAAAAAAAAAAAAATTACTTTGTTCTAAAATGTTTTTTCAAATCACATTTGAAAAAATTATTCCTATATTTTGCGATACAAAAATTTAAAAAAACAAATTTATCATCATTTTAGTATCGATTTCCAAACTTCTGCAAGAGAATAACATTACATCCTTTTGTAATCTTAACTAAATCCGATATTATGTTGTAAATTGTAATTAAAAACATTAGTTAATGATTTTTAGTTGGTTATTAGTTCAAACATTTTTCATTTTATAAATTTTGAAATCTAAAAATACATTCTAAAATCATATTTAATTATTATCTAATATTGTTACATTCTTTGTCTGATATTTTAATCGACAAAACAGTATAGGGTTTTCTTTCGTTGTTTTGTTATTTTCTATTTTTCATAGAATTTTTTAAAGCATGAGTTTCTTTGATAAATTTATCTATGGCGCCTCATCTAGTTCAAAAATCTATTCTTTAGAGGCTTGATTTAGTAAAGAAGTGAAACCATATATGAATTTAAATATGAAGTTAAAAATTCATTTTATCTTATACGTTTATAATAGATCTGAATCAATATTTAAAAATCTTAAATTAATTTTGCTACATTCTTGGGTTTTGATAAAATATTCTTGAAATCCTGCTTTTCCTTTTTAATTAATTATATATTTTTTAACCTTCTAAAATTATACTTTGCAGAAAGTCTTTAATCTAAGGTATCTTGTATGAAGAATAATTCCTAATAATTTTGTGTAATTAAAAATATTAATATGTTATATCTGAATTTAACTGCATGTTATATCAAATTAAAAAAAATCTGCTTGGTTAGGTTATTAAAAGTGATGTTTTTAGCTAATTAAATTAAATTTACTTATACTTGTAAAAAGCATAGCAATGTTTAATTATATCTTTTTTTACTGCAGTAAAAATAAATAAAACTATATTAAGACATGTATATTAGCTACAACTAATTTATATCAAGAGAGTTTTTTACAAAATAGTTCATAAGCTATAACTCTTAAAATCAGTGCGAAAATATCACGTTTTCTATTTGTCTTTTTTTTTTTTTTTTTTTTTTTTCTTTACTTCAATGCGATTTACCTGTTTTCAAGAATGCTTGCAATCAACACATGTTCCCTATTACAAAAAGATTCCCCAATTTCTTCTAGAGGAGATTATACAGGGATTAGTGTCTTCAGGTGTCCAAGGGTGGGAGACCGGTTGTCAGGGGAAGTAGAAATTGAGTGTCCTTGCTAGACACACACACAATGGTCTTGAATAGATTATTGATTACCCGCAAATATTGCAGGGGGAAAAGCAGTTTTTTGAGAAACACATATAATGACTTAGCTTTCTCAAAGAATGAACATTTACAGAAACACAAAATATATTTTCAGTAAACCTTTCTGAAAGGTTTTGAATGCAGAGAGCTTGACTGCCAATGGGCTAAGAAATGACAAAAAAATGTTATTTTAGAACGCATTGAAAAAAAAATGGATACACAAAGGGATTAAAGATATATTTTTCAGGATTTTCACGCCGAATCTATTTTGTTAACATTTTTTTTTTTATTTGGCTACTGTTTTTAATTTCTTATTCGCTAAATCACTAATATTGGTCAGAAGCCAGCGAGAACCCTGGCTATTAACAGTAACCGTATTTCCCTAAATAACGAAGTTTTGTTAAAGATTTCCGGAAATGTAGGAGAGTGTTTCATAATCAATGCTCAAAGCATGATTTTCCTTATTTGTTTGTATTGAAGACGCTATGCGTAATGCTGCCGAAACTATTATATTTCAAAAATTGTAGTTCTGGTGATATGAGCTTGTTTTTTTTTATTTATATAAAAGCTTTATTTGTAAATCAGATTCATGCGGACATTTCTTAAATTCGTATCAACATGTAAAACAAACGCGGAATAAAAAAAAGGCCTTAAAATTTAACACAAGAAATGTTTCTGTTTATTTGATTTGATTACATAATATTTAAACAAATTTTATGTGTGCATGTGTCTTTTTACTTGCATTTTATTTTATAAATTTGATTCTTTTCAAAAGTTTGAAGAAATATAACTAGAGACTTATCGGGGTTTATCGGGGTTATGGCAAAAATATATATGTATATATATATGTATATATTATTAGCAAGTTTAAATTAAAAAAATCTGCCAAAATTCAAATTATAGAAAAGCAGAAGTAAAAATAGCATTGAATCTCTCATTCTAATCAGGAAAAATTAAAATGCCAATAAAAATCCGTAACAAAAAGTAATGCATCTAATTTGTTCACATTGTTAACATAAAAACATCCAAGCAATAACATTCCTCTCCTGTATATTTTTTTTTTTCTAACTGCCATATAAAAAAACTTTTGATTTCAATATATAATGCATTTTTCATAAACTTGCGACCATATCTTTAACTGAAAAGAAAAAAAAATGAATGCATTACACCAAGTCTCCAGAGAAGCGCTTTCAAGGACATTAATACTCCTTTCATGATCTGTCAATATTTGCTCTTTCCTTTACTCTATTTGATTTGAAAAGCAAAGCATTCCAATGTAAGAAATCCTAAAACGATTGCCTATCAAAAAAGGAAAAAAAAAAGATTGCTTAACTAATAAATTATATTTTAACAAAGAAAAATACCTTTTTTTACATTAACTCATTGACCAAGTTATACAAGATAGGCGGTTTTTTTTCTGTTTCTTTGAATTATATTTGAAAATAACTTTTTATAAACTACATTGAGATTAACCCATCTTGTTTTTTATTATGCGATATATAAGTCAATAAGAATAGTTTTTGAGTAAAGAAATTTTATATCTTTACAAAATACATTTGACTATAATCAATGAAAGCGTTGTAAAATACAGGGTGTCCCAAAAGGTCGTTTACAAACTTAACATGCTGGTCTGTCATATCATGATGAACAATATTAAATAGGAAACTAAGGGTCTCAAACGTCTTCGAAAAGAGATATGCGCCATTAAAGTTTAGGGTCCAAAAATTCAAATGATTATAAAAAACAGAAAAATTGGTCGATTCGTTTGCGGTTTTCACTAAAACTATTCTTTATGTCAGTATTTTCTTGAAAATAAATTATAAAGATAAATTTCAAAAAATGTCGATAGAGGGCGCTTTAGACTTTGGAGTAACGTTAAACTAGTTTTTACCATTATTTTTTGCATCTTATTAAATTTTTTTAGAAGCTTAGACATAAACTTAAATATTGAGCTCAAAATCTAAATCGTTGGAAGTGGTTAAGTAGCGCAAACTGAATTGCGGGGGGAGGTTCAAATTTCAAATGATTATAAAAAACGGAAAAATTGGTCAATTGATTTGCGATATTCACTAAAATTATTCTTTATGTCAGTATTATCTTGAAAATAATTTATAAAGATAAAATTCAAAAAATGCCGATAGAGGGCGCTTTAGACTTTGGAGTAACGTACAACTATTTTTTTCCGTTATTTTTTGTACCTCATAAATTTTTTTTAGAAGCTTAGACATAAACTTAAATTTTGAGATGAAAATCTGAATCGTTGGGAGTGGTAAAGTAGCACAAACTGAACTTTGTTCAATGGGGGTAGGGAGGTTCAAATTTCAAATGATTACAAAAACGGAAAAATTGGTCGGTTTTCGCTAAAATTATTCTTTATATCAATATTTCCTTGAAAATAAATTTTTAAGATAAATTTTAAAAAATCCGTTAGAGGGCGCCTTAAAATTTAGAATAACCAACAACTATTTTTAATCGTTTTTTTTATTATTATTTAATTAAATGCTTGCAAAAATTTACACTTAAATTTTGTGCTTAAAATCTAAATCGATAGGAGGGGTTAAGAAGCCAAACTGAACTGTGTTCAGGAGTTGAAATGTTAAATTCCCCACCCCTCGAACGCAGTTCAATTTTTGGCCGCTTAATTACTCACAACGATGCAGATTTTGAGCAAAAAATTTAAGTTTGAACTTTTACAAGCATTTTATTAGACGCAAAAAATAACGGTTAAAAATAGTTTTTGGTTACTATAAAGTTTAAGGCGCCCTCTGACGGAATTTTTTGAAAGATATCTGTAAAATTTATTTTCAAGAAAATATTGATATAAAGAATAGTTTTAGCGAAAGCCGACCAATCTTTCCGTTTTTTTATAATCATTTGAAATTTGAACCGTCCCCACCCCCACAGAACACAGTTCAGTTTGCGCTACCTAACTACTTCCAACGATTCAGCTTTTTACCTCAAAATTTAAGTTTATGTCTAAGCTACTAAAAAAAAATTATGAGATGCAAGAAATAACGGAAAAAAAAATAGTTTACGTTGCTCCAAAGTCTAAAGCGACCTCTATCGGCATTTTTTGTATTTTATCTTTATAATTTATTTTTAAGATAATACTGACATAAAGAATAATTTTAGTGAAAATCACAAATCAATTGATAAATTTTTCCGTTTTTTATAATAATTTGAAATTTGATCCTCCCCCCGCAATTCAATTTGCGCTACTTAACCACTTCCAACGATTTAGATTTTGAGCTCAAAATTTAAGTTTAGGCCTAAGCTTCTAAAAAAATTTCATGAGATGCAAAAAAATAATGGTAAAAACTAGTTTAACGTTACTCCAAAGTCTAAAGCGCCCTCTATCGACATTTTTTGAAATTTATCTTTATAATTTATTTTCAAGAAAATACTCACATAAATAATAGTTTTAGTGATAACCGCAAAGGAATCGACCAATTTTTCTGTTTTTTATAATCATTTGAATTTTTGGACTCTAAACTTTAATGGTGCATATCTTCTTTGGAAGACGTTTGGGACCCTTAGTTTCCTATTTAATATTGTTCATCATGATATGACAGACCAGCATGTTAAGTTTGTAAACGACCTTTTGGGACACCCTGTATATGTATGTATAAATTAGGAACCCATAACCCTTACAACAGTTATTATTTTTTTTCATTATTATTTATAAGACTCTAATAATAATGAGATTTCTCCTATTTATTCATTATTTAACACTTTACATTCGAGAGGTGTCTTTTACTCACCACTAGTGTTGCCAAGTGTCTCTTATAAATTGGGACGCCAAATGCTTTGGACACCACTAATATCTTACAGCTTATTTCGTTATCTTTTATCGCGGATTATTCGACCATTTGATAAAGCGAAGAAAATTACTTCAAAATACTGGTGTCCAGACAGTTTGGAGCACCCATTTACTCGGCACACTAAATTAAATAAAATGGTAATTATCCATAATAACGGTTAAATTGGCAATTATCCTACATTTCTATTGTAAATTTATCAGCAATCAGTAATTTTTTATCTAAAGCTAAATATAAAATATATTTCAATACTCATGGTATAAATGATAAGGAAAGTTTGAATATACCTTGATAAAAACAAATCAAAACAAAATTTATGGTCATAACTAGTTCTGCCAGGAAATCTAAATAAATCAGAACTTCTGATAATGCGGGAATCATAAATTTCTTACAAATAAGTTAGCCATATTTCTTTGCAAATAACCCAGATAAAAGTTCAGGCAAGGAAAATTACTTTAAAATACTAGTATCCAGAGATGGATCCCCGAATTCTACGGGACGACTGACAACATTGGTCTTAACAGTAACAAATAAGTTGGAAATTGCACGTGAAGCGTAGCAAATGAGGTGCGTTCGTACGATAAAGAAGTTTTAAAAATATCACTCTCATAAAATTGTAAATAATTACAATTAAAATGCGCACCAAACAATGTTCTCCCTATACCATTATGCAATGGAATACTTTTGTGTGGCCTTGTAAATCAACAACAAATATTCTTTGTACCACAGATTATGCAAAATGTATATTATAATTATCTACTTTACACAAGCATATCAATTTTATTACGTTCGAATGAGTGTAACACCATTAAAATGCATTTGAAACATTTTTCCTCATTAACCATAATGTAACGGAATACTTTTGATTGTCCCTGTAATTGAACTATGCATCCAATTCTGATAAAATTTGAAATAACTCGACAAAAATATGTAACAATTATGTATTTAAAATTTCAAACGATTAAAATGTATTTGAAACTTTTTTCCCCATTGACCGTAATGTAACGGAATCCTTTTGATTGCCCCTGTAATTGATCTATGCATCCGATTTTCATAAAATTTGAAATGACTCGACAAAATTATGTAATAATTATGTATTTTAAATTTCAAACGATTCAGTTGGGTAGTTTTTGCGTTGTTATATGCGGACGGACAGACAGACAGACAGACGGACGGACTGAAAGACAACAATAGGTGCTACGTATTTACATAATTACGAACGCACCTAAAAAACACAAGGTTTTCAGATTTAACCACTTCACTAATCAATATTTTTGAAATAACCTTTCAAATAATGCCCATTTTTTTCTCGTCTTTTACGAAATTTTTAATCTTTTATCACCAATTTTTTAAAACAGAAAATTTTCCTAATTGAATTGGAAAAAGTGCTCGGATTAAATAATGCAAAACTTACAATAAAAAATTGCTGGTGGAAATAATAAATGATGATTGGAGTATGGATACTCGTATAGGGTGAGGGCACATCATGATTGGCAAAAACACGTTGCCTGTACGACGAACAAGTAAATCAGGAAGCGGTTAAGTAAAAAAGCTATTTTCATTTTTAATTCCAGCTATCAATTAATCGAATTGTTTTCTGTAAATAGGCAAATAAAAAATAATTCTAAGAACAAAACAATAATAAACCCATAACATTACAAAAATCAAAGAAATTAATGAAAGACTTACTCAAGATCAATCTTTTTTTTTTTTTCTGAAACATGCCTCTTTGTTAGGTTTTTCCTTTTGGAGTATTCCGCTCCTCAAATACACGCCACCCCTGCCGCCTTCACCCATCTTGATAAAGCAAAATTGCTTTTAACTTACCCATCATACGTAGTATAGGGTAAGTCTTGCAATCGTTTTGAAAATGGAAAAAAAAAATTGGCGGATTTACACGTTTCAGATACTGGAGATTCCGAAAAACATATTTTTTTGAAAAAAATTTTTGCCATCCGTCCGTCGGTCTGTCTGTCTGTCTGTCTGTAAACGCTCTATCTCCCGAACAAATTGAGATAGAGACTTGAAATTTTGTATGTAGTTAGTATGAAAGAATGGGACGAAGCTTATTTAATATCAATAACCTCGATTATCCGGAACTAAACTATCCGGAACTATTATCCGGACTCTCGAAAAATTCATTCTGATGAAAGGTATATAAAATTTTTCGAATTTTTTTATTTTAAAGAGTGTATGTAAAAGGCAATAAAATAACACAAATTTTGAATAAAGAACGAAGTCGATCGGATTATTAGTTGCCGAGATATGTGTAATCCTGTTTTCCGCATTCTTTAATTTTTCATGACCCTGTATTTCAATCAAATTTCAATTCAAAGATATATTTCAATTGGAAATGAGACGCTTCATCCGACGCAGTAAATTGTTAGTTAATATGATTATTATTTTTAGAGTTATAAGGATGTTTCTTTTACGCAATCCGGTATTACTTGAGTATTTTGGCGTTTTATATAATTTGTCGAATTTGGCTCATCAGCAATTCATTAATAAAGCATGACTACGTATATTAAAACTATTTAAATTTGCGTTTAAATTTTATGTTGGAATTACAGTGCATTTTATAAATATTTTACACATGCTTTATTTTCATATTTTATATTATGCATATCCATGATGGGTAAGTATTACGGTGCCCCCAATGACTAGTTTTTATTAATAATCTTCATATCACAAACAAATTATAAATCGACTCATATTACAGTGATATTTCTATTTTTTTAAATCATGCATTTTAAAATTAATATTTTTTATAATATTAATTTTTTTATATCAAAATCCTCCATTATTCTGGCCAGTTACTTTTTATTGGAAAGTTTACCTGATTTAATAAAAAAGTTTCCGCGATTTAATTACAAAAAAAAAATTCTGTTTTGCAAATCCGGTGCTAAAAGATTAAAAATTTATTAAAAAGCTCTCGTCGTGAAGGGATTAAAAAGTAACATACAGTCGAGTCTCTCTATAACGAAACTCCATACATCGAATTACTCTATATAACGAATTTTTAGCTGGAACGGTCCCCTTTTTTCATAATTACTTTAAAAACAGTCTCTATATAGCGAAATATCTATCTCCATATAACGATTTTTTTCGTAAAATGTTCTTTATTTATTCAGTTTTTAAAAAACTTCAAAATTACGTGGAATCAAATTTCCATCACTTATTTTTGATTTATCGTTCAAGGCTGAGTTTTTTATATTGCTTCTCTACCTTGAATCTCCTTGATCTTCAAGTCCAACGAATTCATTCTACCAGCCCCCTCCCACACATCCTTTAACATCCTTTGAGAAACAGCATCAATTTAATTGTTACACATATAAAAGCTGGATCAATGTGGTAATTGAAGTCAGTGTTGATTTCAGAGGGTGTCTTGGAGGAACATTCACTCCCGGAGCAATGAGATTGCCCCCGAAAATTTGAGGTGTTGTGTTTTCAATGGCAAAAAAATTAACGTAAGTTTTTCTTGTGTGATTTTTATTAAGCTTTTAAATAAATGTCTTTTCTCTATTATGAAACTGTTCAAATAATTAAGAAATAGGATATTATGTTAATATTTATAGTTAAACACTTCAAATTTTTAATTAAATGTATAAAAAATAATACTTGTTCAAAATTTGCACATTAAAGAGAAATTTTAACGGCTTTTTCTATTCAACGAATTTCTCTTTATAACGAAATTTTTACTGGAACAATGGATTTCGTTATATAGAGACTCGACTGTATTTTGTAAATAGGAAAGAAATTGTTAAGAAATGTACACTATTTTAGTTCTCTTTTTATCACATTTATTTTTTGTTATTGGCTGATAGTTTAGTGTTGAAATTACTTTTTAAAGATACATTCCCTGAAATTAAAGAAAAACTTCATTAACCCCTTTCGGAAAGAGCGGTTTTGGCAGAATTTTTAACATTTTTTCCACCCTTAAAAAAAAAAAAAAAAAAATAGGATATTTTGCATAGTTGAATCGGGAAAATACTCCGATTAACTAAGACAAAATTTACAATAAAATTTTACTGGTGAGAATAATCAAAGATGCTGAGCATATTATGCGACACGTATACCAGTCGCTCGTCTCGAAGTGTATAACCAAACATTGCGAAAAATCAATCTAGCAATCAAAGAAATTTTAACAATCTTATTACGATGATTAAGAACTTTTCATTATGATATACAAATAATCAAAATAGAAAAGCAAAAGAATATTGCTTTATGATTAATTGAAAATTTCGGGAAGATGGGGTAAAATATATAAATACAGTCATTCATGGTAAATTTGTTCCAAATTTTCTCTATTTTCTTATGCCACATTCTTATTTCAAGAATAATGCTGTAACTAGGGGCATAAAAGAGAAGAAATTATCCTAAGTTATCATATGATTATCAAAATATAAGGAATAAAAAAGATAAAAAAATTAAAAGATGAATTTTTATCCTGTTTCAAAATTACCCAGCCGTTTAAAGTAGCTTTGCAGTATATGATAAATATCATTTAACGTAATTTATTATTAAAAAAAAAATATTATAGAGAGGACAATTTTGAACCCCAAAAATGTTTTCATATATTTTTTAAATAATAAAATGAGGTGCTTGTTGTTAAGTTTCTATAGAAAATTTTTCATATTAAGCAATCTTCATACTGGTGAGCCCTTTCTTGAAATAATAAGCAAAAACTTCCAAATAATGTTATTCGTGTAATTTTTTTTATGTAATCCATAACTTTAACAATGGATGTAAAAGAATGCATGTAATATTATTTTCAGCATACTTAATTAAAATTTTTCATATTATTAAAGAGTCTTTTCTACAATGCACTAAATTTTAAAAAGTTAATATATTGAATTTAATTAACTTAACTAAAATTTAATAACGTAGCATACCGATCATTTTAACAGGTTAGACATTACAAACATGTTTTTTTTTATCATAATTACAACTTTTTCGGTAAAAATGATTGAATAGAACTTCCGCTAATTAAAAAACAAAATTGGTGAAAAGGGAGAAATTAGAAAAAATGTCTAGTAATATTTTTTTTTTTAATTTTAAACTAGACTATGCTTAAAAACTGGATATAACTAAAAAATTTGAAAAGTAATTAATTATCAGCAGTGAAATTACGCTTGAAATTATTGAATATTTAATATGTGAATTATCACTTGCTATTTACGCGTAGAACCAACATTGTGAAAAAAGTTCAATCCGCGGATCGAACCCGGAAGCATTTTTAGAAAGAATCACGTTTTGAGCACCAGCCTTGGCGAGTTAGCGAAAGCGAGAGCGTTCATCTAGCTGCATCGCCAAACACAAAATAAACTAAGTTCAAATGTGTCATAAAACATATGATTAGTAGAATTATATTTATTACAAGAGAATCTACTACTGTTTTTAATTAACTTCTCAATTTCTTTGAACATAGCGAGTTAAGGAAATAATATTTTTGAATTGAGAAAAAAAAATATGTTTAGATATTTTGTGAAATTTAAAGCATTTTAATCTGAAAAAGCTCTTTGCTTTAAGCTATGTTTTAATCGTAAACAACGGTGAATAATACTTCCTCATATTATAGTCTTTGCTTGATAACATTTACGAAAAAAAAACAAATGAACAATAAGCGCGATCTCTTTGCAAAAGGAAGGGCTAGGCGTTTGACATTACAAACATGAAAGGGTGCGTAGCATTGACTTCATCTCAGCGGCAATCGTTGTTCTGGCGATAAGGTGCTCAAAACGTGATTCTTTCTGAAAATGCAACCCGGAACCCTTGGAATAGCGCTCCAAGTGCTCTACCATTTAAGCTACGAGGACGATGCCCAGCATGGCATTTTTCACTTCTGTGTGTTTATAAGGCTGCACTGCAGCACAAGATGGAATTGTCTACATGAGCACACAATCTTAAGGCATAACATGAGACACAAATGAAAAAAGAATCGGTGACTTAATGAATTTTTCAGAACTGAAATTACGCTTGAAAATATTGAATATTTATTATGTGAAATATAACTTTCTATCTAAGCGTAAAAGCAACAATGTGAAAAATGACCAAGCCGGTGATCGAATCCGGATCCCTTGGAATAGTGCTCCAAGTGCTCTACCATTTAAGCTACGAGGACGATATTCGCAAGGTTGCCATTGGCGACTATTTTCTTACTATATTTGCACCACTATATTTAAAAAGTAAACTTTCTAGAATATTTCTCTTGCATATGTTAACCCTCTATTTCTTAGGTTGTAACATGTTCTTGAAATTCAGTAATTCAAAGAATCTGAATCATACAAGAAAATTTCAGTAATAAATTTTGTTTTATTTAAAACATATTTTAATTTTCCGCATCTTTGAAAAATTTTTATTAACACGTACTGGTCCTATATCGCCTCCGATGTGACAGCAAGACTTTGACGTATCGGTCGTATGCCACAAGAAAATTTTTATGCTTTAAATTTCTGGCGATAACTATGAATATCCGAATGAAAAATTTCGCTTAGAAACCTTGATATTGAATATCTTATACACTATGGGGACTAGAAGGTTCACAAAATACAACTGAGGGTGATGCTTAATAAAACTAACGCCACCGAATAAAATTAAAGTAAGATGTACCGGTCACCTCAAATGTGGCATACGACCGATACGACAGTCTTGCTGTCACGTCGGAGGTGATATAGGACCAGTAAAGGTTAATGAAAATTTTTCAAAGATGCGGGAAATTAAAATCTCCAAAAAATAAATAAGTAGAATGTTAAACCGTCTTTAAAAGGTAAACTCAAAATTACACTATGTGCAAAATATTTAAAAGCTGACAAAAAATATTTAAAAGATTGTTAAAATTAATTTAATTCTTAGTATTTTCAGCTATAAACAAATCTTTCGTAAGAGAATACAAAAATATGGTTATTAACGTCTTATTTTTCAAATTTTAAGTAGTTGATGTCGAAAGGAGTGAAAGTGAAAGTCATTATTTTATATCCGTGTAATACAGTCGGCTCTCGTTAATTCGAACTGGTCGGGACCACAAGGAATGTTCGAATTATCCGAAGTTCGAATTGTAGAAAGTATGAGAAGAGAACATGCTTAATATGTTATATTACAAAAGAATTAATGTTATAGTGTTTTTTTTTATTTATTTTTTCTATTATCATTAGAATATGACTTAATATTAAATTAAAAGATATAAATACACAAACTAATTAAAAGATTAGAAACAAGCACAATGGAAGAAAAATTTAAAGCATCACTGATGAACAGACAAAACACTAAGAAAGTGGACATCAAATGCATCGGATTATATGTATACTTGTTCGGAACAATTTTCACAAAATTCAAAGAAAGAAAGTTATTCAAATGATCTGAAATCCGCGAGAAAGAAAAGAAAAATGAAAAATCGGAATTCTCGTTAGTTCGAATTAAATGAAGTCAAGAGAAAATGAGTTCGAATTAATGAAAACGTTTAACGTTATTCTGCCATTGAAAATTTCGGGACTTCACATTTGGTTCGAATTAAGCGAATATTCGAATTACCCGATTTCGAATTAAAGAGAGTAGACTGTATTAGGAAAATAAAGGATGGATAAAGAGGGAAATGGAATATTACTTATTTTATCATGCTGATCCAAATTCTAAGTATGCTGTAAGGATAAAACGTCATTGCAAGCTGCCTTAGTAATAATTTCTATTGATTCACGGATAATTGATTCATTATAATTCTTTAACAGGGCATACAATTTTTGCATCTTCGAAATTAACTTCTATATTCTTGTCTGGTTAAGTCTTGAGAGTGCTATTCTTGGTCGGTTGTATTTCCAATCTTTCAAATGTTCTTTAATACGACTTACGTCTTTTATATAAGACGAGCACTTAGTGATTGCACTACAAACAATAAACCGCCATAGGGGTAATTTTGACAGGTAAAAAATGAGAATATTTCGATTCGAACCAGATTTTTTTTATAAGGTAAGTTAAATGTCTACAACCAAGAAATAAGATGATATGTACCACAGAGAAAAAATCAAATGTGTTAGATTAAAATTCTTATGTAAAATAATTTCAAAACTCTTGAGTAAAATCTACATCGGTTCGTGTGTTAATTTTCTTGAAAATGATGTACCGTAATTTCCGGTGTATAAGCCGCGGATCAAACAATTCTTTTTGGATCCAGAAATCTTACTTGGTGATTGAAGACAAATATTTACGGCGACCTAAGTAGTTCTTAAAAAATTATAAGTCGAAAAAGAATTGTTTGATCCATGGCTTATACACCAGAAATTACGGTAAATACCATTAGAAATATTGCAGTTGATAATGATTTTCCAATACGCATTATTGATAAACTAATAAAGTCACAGAAAAAACACATGAAAACACAAACAATTACACCGAGTAACATGAGATTTAAAAACATGAAGTGCATACCAAGTCTTTTTGAAAAAGTCACACATGCACCTTTTCGCTTTGGCGTAAATTTAATTGCCAAACCTCCAGTAAAATTAAAACATCTAGTTGGTCGAATCCTAGCTCGAATCCGAAAGATGAAGTTTCTGGAATATATGTAATTATACTGAAAACAGAAAATATTTATCTCGAATACATAGAAATAACTTCTTATAAATTTAAAGATCATATTAGAAAACATTTGGGAGACTTGAAATTCAACTGATCAGCAAAAGCCCTGACAAGACGTAACCAGAAACTGAATATACAATTTAATTTCGAAGATTCAAAAATTTTATATCTCCTCAAATAAATTAATTATCCCTAAATCAATAGAAATTATGATTTGCTAAAACGCTGTTAGAAATGACATTTTATCCTATAACTTAAATACAATTTGGATCAGTTTGCTAAAAGAATCTTACAACAAGTTTTATTCCACTTCAATCTATCCATATTCCTCTAGTACACATGACCGCTTTAAGGCGGTCTGAGATTTACTACAACCCTTTTCTCAGCTGTAGAAAATAAATTTCAACCCTTTCAGAATGCAACTGCCTTTAGGATATATCTACTCCAACGACTATAGAGGTGTCGATGGTTTCGCAGTCCTAACAACAGTCAGTTAAAGGAAGAATTTCTGTTGGAATGGACGAAAAATTGATGAATTACAGGAATATTTTATTTTCCCAATGTTTACAGGACTAAAAATTCGCTTTTATTCATTTCCACACCCACTATAACAAATTTGAAAAATAAGACGTTAATAACTGTCATGGTTCATCTGCTCATGAACTAGTATTTTAGTAAAATTTGGTACTAAAAAAAAGTCGGTTTCTTTTTTTAAAATTATCTAACACAGTTAAAATAAAAATTATGTCTTCGATTTGTCTGGACGTTTGTTTGTTCTGCTCTGGAACCGTGCTCTAACTCGCTTAAATAAATCCAGATTGCCATTTTATTGATGCAAATTCACAATTATAGTGTGTAGTCATTTATTTATATATACATATACTGGGTTATTCTAAATTCATAGTATAAACATTAAGGCTTGGTGCAGGACACTGTAACAATCATTTATTGTGCAAGAATGCAGGAGCACAAGTAGCAAGTTTAGGTACAAACACCATGAGGCAATTTGGACCTCTTATTTTATTTAAAAATTTCTCAACTCGTACCAGAAAATTCCTATCCTATACTATTTTTTTAATTTTAAACATCCTTTCCATGATTACCTGAAAAAAAAATTCTTCCATGAAAATTTCCGACATGAAATCGAGAATTTTGAGTTAAAAAAACACTCCATTTCTATTTTACTTAATGTATTTTTTCTGCCTGCAGATTTGTCAGTTTTGCTTTTTTTAATTCAAAAATTTCGATTTCATACAGCAAATTTTAAAACAAGAATTTTTCTGTATATAGTCATGAAATGTCCCTGTTAAATGAAGAAAAGAACAATGTAGGAATTTTTGGGTATGAATGGGAAATTTTGAAATTAAAAGAAGGGCCAAATTCCCCCCTGGTAATTATTCCATAACGCGCCACTTTTTCCCATATATTCCTATACAATAAATGATTGTTATAGTGTCCGGTGCCAAACTTTAAATATTGTACCATGCATTTAAAATCTCCCTGTATATTAATTTGAATGTACATACTCGTGGTTACATATTTACTTGCAAGCAGAGGAGACATATGATAATCTTTATTGATAAATGATATGCCCACAAGGCATAGTCATTCTTTGGATGATATTTTTGCCATATAAATTGCTGCTACCATTTGTCAGACTTGAGATAATGTTAGCCTAAAGGTTTATTAAGATGGTTGAAAAAAATTGCTTAACTGCCTAAAATCTCATGAGCATAATGATGTTATCTGGAAGCATTAATTATAGAATTTCATAAATATTTTTTTGTTCGACTGTCCTTTATTTTTTAGTTTTTGTGTTTCATAATGCTATTAATTAAAAAACCACGTTAAACTTTATATATGATTGATTATATATCTTTAAATAATGCACTATGAGTAAAAAAAAAAAAAAAAAAAAAAATGTTTTTTCTGACGCTGAGTAAGTGCACAAAAAATTTTCAATAATATGTAGTAGGAAATTTCGATTTTACAATAAAAATAGGTTAAATATCTGATTATGGAACTTATCAGTAATTTTAAAGAGAATTAATATTTAAAATATTATGTTATTGGATATATATATTTATATATATATTTAAAAATATTAATTTTATTATGAACGGTTTATAACAATTATGTTATTTCAAATGATACTGGTTTAAAAGATATTAAATCCGATTTATTTCAAAAAACAAAACATTGCTCTACAGGTTTCGTGTAGTTACTGGAATTTTAAAACCAGAAAATTCTTCGGTACCAATATTTTCTTTTAGAAAATTTCTGCATAACCCTTTCCGGCACAGACAAATTCTGTTCGTAAAATGCAGAATTATTGACTGACTCTGTAATTTACAAAAGACTTCTTTAGAAATTAATTAATTCTTAATTAAAGGTTTCATTCTAAAAACAAAATTTAGTTAAAATATTCTTGCTGCCACTAAGAAGTTTGGAATAAAAATTAAGTGTACCCGAAGTGGAAAGACTGTGGCGGAAAAGGTTAAATAAGGTAAAATTTCGAAAGTATAAGCTAAATTTAATTTTCTATCAAAAAAAAAATAAAAAAAAATAAAAAAAAAACTGCTGAAAAAATACTGTTAATTTCTGAATACTGACCAGAAAAAATTCTGTAGAGTATCTGAAAAATATTTTGTCTCTGCGATAACACATCAACAGGTGGAATTTTACGACATAAAGAAATTTTCTTTTTAATCTTAAATATGTTTTCTTCAATTTCTATTATGTTCGAAATTCTAAAAAAGAAAAAAGATAAAGATAAAAAAAGGAATATAACAAATTATATTGGCCTTTTGGAAAATAAAATTTTCAAAGACTACAATTTGACTTATAAATAAATTCTGTATTTAAAAAAATAATAATAATGAACAAATAAATAATGATAAATAATAATAATAAAACAAATAAATAATAATAATAATGAAAATAATAATAATTATGATCAAAACGCGGCTTATGTAATAACAGAGTCATATATTCCGTGCTGTAACATTCTGAGTTTCATCATTAGCGCACTGTCTATAGAGGCAGATGTTAGCTCTTAGTAGACCCCCTCTGATACAATACCGATACATTTTGTGTATAATAAAATCTTTATCTCCTCAATTATACAGGGTGTCCCCTCTCAACGGTGGCCAATGGCTAATTTCTAAACCGTTAGTCATAGACATATAGTTCCAATTGCAAAAATGCTTTAAAAAAGGCAAAGAATTGTTTTTCAAGTGATTTAGCTCAAAATAAAATTTTATTAAAAAATTACGAAAATTAACTTTTTATACGGTCCCCCGGTCCTATAAGTGATATTTAGTAAATTTTTCCCACTACTGTAACAAATAATACAAAAAAAAGTCCCATTCCTCTGCGATTAAAACTGACCGAGTAATAGCTGCTTAAAGTTGAAGCATCTTTTTTGCTGCAAATTAGGGGTCAATCACAAATTTACTGGAAATAAAAATAAACGCAAGATATAAAATTTCACATTAAACATTGAGAGTAAAATAATATTTATAATATTATTTTTAAATTTATGTTGATGATTACATATTAAAGCAAAATTTGTACTAAAATTATAAGTAAAAAAAATAGCAGAAAGTTTGTTAATTTAATTTATGAAAAGCAATAGTCACAAATCGTTACAAAATGACATATATTTACTATTCTATTAGATTACTTAACCTAACAGAATTTGATGTAATCCTATAAAATAAAAAAATGGTGCGCACTTAAAATTGTATTAATATTATACTGTCATTGGATATAAATAAGTGTGCAAATTGAACCTCGATCGGATATTTGGAAATGAGTTAAAATTTGAATAGGAGTTTTGAGCAAGGGAAAAATAAGTACGAACGTTTTAAGCAAAATAAAAGCTTATCAAACTACCACACCTTTTAAAATAAAATTGCTATTTCCCAAAATTTGATTTTCACGATAAAGAGAATTTTAAAACTCACGTCTTCAACTATTTTAACCAATCTAGAAGTTAAATAATAAAAATTAACATTACCGTAAAACTTATACGGTGGTAGCACCTTCAGTTAAATTGCTTTTAAAATATTTCTTTATCTTATTTAAAACCTTTTTAGAAATTGGAACAATATGCCTGTGACAAATGATTTAGGAATTAGTTATTAGACAGCGTTGAAAATAGACGCCCTTTATAATACTTTAAGCACTTAGTGAACGTTCCCTTAAAGCTCAGTCCAATTCATCCATATTTAGCTACAGAAAAGTGGTTTAAGTCCTGAAATGTAAAACTTTATAACTCTGTCAATTTTAATGTTATGTGAATGGGACCTTTTTTCTCTTACTTGTTAGAGTAGTGGGAAAAATTTACTAAATATCACTTATAGGACCGGGGGACCGTATAAAAAGTTTATTTTCGTAAATTTTTAATAAAATTTTATTTTGAGCTAAATCGCTTGAAAACAATTCTTTACCTTTCTTAAAGCATTTTTGCAATTGGAACTATATGTCTATGACTAACGGTTTAGAAATTAGCCATTGGCCACCGTTGAGAGGGGACACCCTTTATAAGCAATAAATTTCACTTGAAAACTCTGCAACTGACATCATAATGGTCATATTTCAGGCCTGGAACTTAATGTTAAACAGCTTGAATGTAATAATTCTACAGTACTTGAGTTGTCTGTTCTTGTCTCTCAAAGATCGGCGATTATCAAAGAAATTTGCTTTGAAAATGTGCAGTTTTAAAGAAGCTCAAAAAAGGTTTTTTGGCTTCGACTCTGGGGAGAGCCGACGGGAACCTTCGACCGGGACAAAGGACTTGTTTCGTTAAAAGTGAAGCCCGTTACGGCCCGACATTGTCTCAGTCGGAAATTTGAAATACAGGCCCAATCCACGTGCAACTTTGACAAGTTTGTGGACAGAGTACTTAGTGTGATCTCATTTTAAAACATTACTTCCAATTATTCTCTTTTCTTTTCTTCTGAATTTGTTTGCTATGTTGTTGTGTAGCTGTAAATAAAAAACTTTGCCAAACGTCATCCTAGAACTTCTTTCAATACGTCACTCTGCTATATGGATTGAACATTAATATTCCTCGAACAAAGATAAACAATTTTTAAATGAAAGTTTAGTTTTACGATTTTCGGTAGTGAAAACTTTTAAACTTCTAAACATCGTACATTTTCATTTTTTACACCGTCTTATGGGATAAAATGTACTTTTAACTGAAATTTGTCTCAAAGCTGTATCTTAATTTGTTTCTGAGTTATTAATCTTTATGTAACTTTTAACATTTTTTTTTATCGTCTTTGAAACAGAAGTATTCATTTTCGAGACATTAAGCATAGACAAAACAGAAAACTAATAAACTCCGGGCATCATACAGATTCAGATATGCCACAGATATCTCTAGACCGAAAGCAACAACAATTTTGAAAATGGTTAAAAATAATTAGCAAAAAATATAAATTTTGAAATAAATAGTTGGATGTGCTAATCCCAAAACTTTCTTATATCTCATACGTACATTTTAATATTTTTAAAAAATAGTTACTCATTTTAATAGTTTAATCATTTTAATTCAATACCTTACGAACTTTGGTTTTCATCTTAAATTTCTGCTTCAATCAATTAATCGAAGTAAAAATAAACTTCCGTCTCTACACGAGCCGATGAACAATAGAATGATAGGCAGATTTTTTTTAATTTAGGAAGGAGCTATTTGCCTTACCAAAAAATAATTATATTAAAAATGTAGCATAGAAGCGCCACCTATTGGGCAGTTCACACCAAAACCTTATCAGTGGCAATGTATCTCAATGTATTGCGGAATCTGAAGTTTGGTGAAATTCTGTGCATTAGTTCTTAAGATATAGCTATCATGAAAATCATGAAAGACGTGGCATAGCAGCGCCACCTGCAGGCCAATTTACACCAAAACTTAATCAGCATCTATGTATATCAAGGTCTCACAGAATCTGAAGTTTGGTGAAATTCTGTGCATTAGTTCTTGAGATATAGCAATCATTAAAATCATAAAAACGTAGTATAGCAGCGCCACCTACAGGCCAATTTACACTAAAAACCAATAGGCACTAATTCATATCAAGGTCTAACTGAATATGAAATTTTATGAAATTTCGAGCATTAGTTCTTGAGATAGAGCGCCCACAAATTTTTTGTCACATAGAGACAGACAGACAGACAGACTGACAGAATCACAGACAGACATTTTCTAAAAATAGTCAAAACGTGTTTAGGACCTTCTAAAACGTATAAATCCGTCGAAAACCGGAAGTCGGACATTTTCATGAATCCAATACTTTCTTCTTGTAAAGATAGAAGAAAGTAAAAATGTTTGATTAATAAAAATAAAACAACAAATTAATTGAAAAGAAAATTTCTGAAGATTTAATATACCACGTTATTTCTGATCTTTCTCTAGACTTAATTGCCTTAAGCTGCTGTTGGGATCGTATGATGTATTAACACAGTTCAGACTGTCAAACATTGTTTATTATGTAGTTTCAAGATAATTAATCTTCTTTAGTATCATAAAAAAAAAATTACATTTAAAAAATACTGTATAACTTTTTGAAAAGAAGAAACTGTAAATTTTTTGTGTCTGAGATAATATATCAACTAGAGGAACTTTATGATATCTGGAGGAATTTTTATGATTTTATTTTGTCTTGTATACTGTATGCCTAATGACAATTTATCTTTTTTTATGTCCTTACCTGTTATGTATCTAAAATCTTGTATTTACTTTCATTTATTCTTTAATTTTTGTTTATTTTCACTTACGTGCGAAATTCCAAGGAAAAAAAAAATAAAAGAATTGTTAACCCCTTTTAAGGGCGGTGGCACATTTTTGGACCACCTAATTTTTATTCATAAATGGCTCATTGTTACCAGAATATTGAAATGAAAATTTTTTGCTTTTCTTAAGTACGTAAAACAAAGGCTTTTATTATTTTGACGTAAATTTGTTTTTAAATTCTGGTGTCGATCACCCATTTCTGCATTTTGCGAGTAGAATTACCTTGCCCCTGAAAGGGTTAAGAAAATATAGAAATATTTTAATAAAAATGTTTGATTAGTAAAAATAAAACACCAAATTAATTGTAATATAAGTTTTTTCTAAGTTGTATTGACGATTTAATATACCAAGTTATTTTAAATTTTTCTTCAGACTTTATTGCCTTAGGCTGCTGTTGAGATTGTGTGATATATTAATACAGTTCAGATTGCCAAACATTGTTTTATTATGTAGTTTCAAGAAAATTAATCTTCATTAGTATGATATAAAAAAACAAACATTACAAAAAATTCTGTAGAACTTTTTGAAAACAAGAAACTGTGGAATTTTCTGTGGCTTAAATAATATATCAACTGGAGGAACTTTATGATATCTAGGGGAATTTTTAAGATATTGTTTTGTCTTGTATACTGTACGTCTAATGGCAATTTATCTTTTTTTTTTGAATGTCCTCATCTGGCATGTATGTAAAATCTTGTATTTACTTTCATTTATAATTTAATTTATGGTTTATTTTGAATTATGTGCAAAATTCTAAAAAAAAAATAAAAGAATAGTTAACCCCTTAAAGGGCGACGGCTCATTTTTGGACCACATAATTTTTATTCATAAATGACTCATTGTTACCAGAATATTGAAATGAAAATTTTCCTTTTAATAAGTACGTAAAACAAAAGCTTTGCTTACTTTGATGTAAATATTTTTTTTTAATCTGGTGTCGATAACACATTTCTGCATTTTGCAAATAGAATTACCTTGCCCCTGAAAGGGTGAAGAAAATATAGAAATAATATATCAACAGGAGGAACTTTATGATATCTGGAGATATAGGAAGAAAATATATCGTTAAAAAATAAAAAAAAAATTCTCAACAGATATGTATCTAAAATCTTATATTTACTTTCATTTATTTTTTAATCTATGATTTATTTTGAATTATGTGCGAAATTCTAAAAAAGAAAAAAGAAAATTAAAAGAATTATTAAGAAAATATATAAATATTTTGACAAAAATGTTTGATTAGTAAAAATAAAACAATAATTTGATTGTTAAACAAATTTCTTTAAGCTGTACTGACGAATTTATATTCTACGTTAATTTAGATTCTTCCTCAAGATTTCCCACCTTAGGCAGCAGTTGAGATTGTATGATATATTGAATTAGTTCAGACACTCACGTTTTGTTTTATTATATAGTTTCAAGAAAATTAATCTTCTTTCCTACCAAAAAACGGACATTATATTAAAAAAAATACAATAGAATATGCGGAAAACATTTCGTGTCTGAGATAATATATCAACTGGAGGAATTTTATGACATCTAAAGGAATTTTTATGATATTATTTTATCTTGCATACTGTTAAACACTTGGTGCATTCATTTTTACTTTAATTTTGATGTTTAATTTGCATTAAAAAAACCTAAAACAAAATTATGACAATTTACAGGGTTTATAAATATGATTTTTTTTATTAGATGAGGGTTATTAGATCAGGGTTCTAATTAATTTATGGATGTAAAACTTTGTTAAAAGAAATATTGTGCCACGTCTTCGTTATATTTTAAGATAAAAATATCGAATAGGTTTTTATTTTATTTTATTTTACTTTATTTTATTTTTATTCATTTAATTAATTTTTTTATTGTTAATTTCATTGAGAAAAGTTTAGTCAATATATTAATTGAAGGAGCTATGACGAAATCAGGGATGCAGTACGGATTCCATCTTTTATAAGAAAATTTCTGTGCTTTTCAAATCGAAATACCTCTACAAAATAGTTATAGACACTTGCGTATTAAATTTGTAGGTTTTTTTTTTTAAACTTATGTTCTCCACACTGACTGCGACGCTGTATTGCAGTGAATACGTGCACAGTTTCGTATTCTCGTTTTATTCCCATGATTCTCGCGATTATTATAAATCTATGAAACAGTTCCTTCTTAACCCTTTCCGGCACGGGCAAAATCTGTACTAAAATGAGAATTTTTCGACTGACACCGGAATTCACAAACGAATTTTTTTTAAATATTTTGAATTCCTTAATTTAAGCTTTTATTGTAAAAGTAAAATTTTACTAAAATATTACTGGTGCTGTTTGCAAGTTTGAAATTAAAATTAGGTATCCCAGATTGGGCACAGTGTGCCGGAAAGGGTTAACCCCCTGACCGCCGAGCAAAAGTGCAAAATTGTAAAGTTTTTTTCTCTTCAATTTATTTTAGATTTTAATAAAAGAGGGATTTTCTATCATGGTACATATATACATATTTTGTTACGTATATGCTTATAAGTCTTGAAAGTATCAATCGTAACTTAATTTCTTAAAACTTGATTATATTTGTAGAATTATATTAATTTAAATAAAGTTTCAACTAGAGTGAAACCTGCAGCCTAGTGAACGGATATATCCGGTCGTGGCAGTGGGAAGGTTAAACATTTTATTTCGTCAAAATTTGACAGGTTTTAACTTGCAATAATAATTATATACAGTGTCTCACATAAGTGATGGGACACTTGTGCTTTACAAAAGGAAACTAATCAAATAAATTTAAAAAAAACATGTACACATTTTTTTTGTGGGTGTGTTTCATACTTAAATTTAGTAAAGATTATTACATAACATACATTTTGTCAAAATATTAAAATATTAATTTAATAAAAATACAAATGTTTAGAACGGAGCAAAAAATAGCTCACATAAGTGATGGAACACCATTATATATGCAACAAAAATCGTCTGAAATAAGCAATAAAAATATTTTTTGGAGTTTTACTTTTACTTAAAAGCAATTGGCAATAATTTATCAAATCGTCTGCAGTATTTCTCTCCAGTTTGTTTAGGAATTTTTGTGTTTTTTAGCTCTGTGTAGCCATGAATGCTAAACGAAAAGAAACTTCGCCTGAAATTCGAAAAATAGTTATTAATTTGCATATTGAACGTGGAAAATCTATTAGAAAAACTGCTGAAACAGTTAACTTGAGTCGTTCAACAGTTTTCAATATCATTAAACGATATAAAAAAAATCATATGATTCAGGATAAAAGAAGACCTGACGACCATCAAAGCTATCCAATGGAATAAAGCGAATTATCGTTCGAAATATTAAAAAAATCCAAGAAATAGTGCTTCAAAAGTTGCTGCTGATTTACAAGCATTATATGGAATAATTGTTAATCCTGAGACTATTAGAAGGGTAATTCAATCTGCTGGATATCACGGTAGAGTAGACAGGAAAAAATTCTTCGTAAGTGAAAAGAATAGAAAACTCAGACTAGCTTTTGCAAAATCCAACATAAATAAGAATTCTGATTACTGGAATAAAGTTATATTTGCTGATGAGAGTAAATTTAATATATTTGGCTCTGACGGTAGAATCTTGGTGTGGAGAAAACCCAGGGAAGAATTTCGCAAACAGAACTTGGTATCAACAGTAAAACATGGTGAAGGAGGAGTTATGGTATGGGGGTATATGTCGTCCGCTGGAGTTAATAATCTTGTTTTTTAATTGACAGTATAATGGATCAGTACAAGTATATTGATATTTTAAAGCAAAATTTGAAATCTTCAGCACGGAAATTGAACCTTCATAACGATTTTAAATTCTACCACGACAATGACCCCAAGCACACTGCTCTGAACGTTAGACTCTGGCTGCTATATAACTGTCCTGAAATAATAAAAACACCACCACAATTTCCAGACTTAAATCCCATAGAGAATATTTGGCAAGAATTGGAATCAAGAATTCGCAAACACACCATTTCTTTAAAACAACAACTAAAATCGGTGCTTCAAGAAGAATGGGGTAAAATCACTCCAGAAATCACAAAAAAATTAGTCGAATCCATCCCAAAAAGATTAAATCATGTTTTAAAAGTAAAAGGAAATCCAACAAAATATTAAAACCTTTTAAAAAGTAAAATTTTTGGATAAATATTTGATGGAAAAGTAAGTGTCCCATCACTTATGTGAGCCATTTTTTCCTCCGTTCTGAACAATTGTATTTTTACTAAATTAATATTTTAATATTTTGACAAAATGTGTGTTATGTAATAATTGTTACTAACTTTAAATATGAAACACACCCAAAAAATTTTTGCACATGTTTGTTTATTTATTTTATTGCAGTTTCTTTTTATAAAGCACAAGTGTCCCATCACTTTTGTGAGACACTGTATATAAAATCCCTCCATGTATAACGATTCCGGGGTCAAACCATCCACGAGAAAAAACACTTATTGTGACCAATTACAAATTCCATTGTGAAAAGTTATCTCCGATTTTAAAGGCTATCAATTTTTTGTCCAATGCAAACGTTCCAGAGTCGTAATGGAGCGTTCTCATTTGTCAGATTTACAGTTGAGCTGTAAATGACGTCACTACATTTTACTGTTCTTTGAAATCTTTTCCCTATTTCAAACACAATATTCACACTGTTAAAAATTTGACTCATTTGCTGCAGCATCACTCCACCGCTTTTATAGAAAACGATTACTTTGCCGTGTTATGGAGCATTCTCATTGGTCATAAAAGAGACATTCTATAAAAGCTGTGGAGTGACGCTGCAGTAAATGGGTCAAATTTTTAGCAGTACACTGTTAAAAATTTGACCCTTTTGCTGCATCATCACTCCCCAGCTTTTATAGAATACACTGTAAGTAACACACACAAAGTAACCGTTTTCTATAAAAGCATTGGAGTGATGCTGCAGATACTATTAAAAATTTGACCCATTTGCTGCAGCATCACTCCACTGCTTTTATATAAAGCGGTTACTTTACTGTGATATGGAGCATTCTCATTGGTCATAAAAGAGATATTCTATAAAAGCTGTGGAGGGACGCTGCAACAAATGGGTCAAATTTTTAACAGTGTAATACGGTAAAGTAATTATTTTCTATAAAAGCTGTGTAATGACGATGCAGCAAAACAGTCAAATTTTTAACAGTGTTTAATTAAAACTTTTTATTCGAGAAAAGCGAAGGTGCGTTTTAAATACAATATTGTTAGAATTTTTATATTCGTGTTGCTTTATTTATTTATTTTTATTTATTTTTATTTATTTTTATTTGTTTATTAATTAATTTATTTATTTATTTTACTGTGAATGACTTCATTGTCACGATTGTTTACTCTTCATTGTTGACATTTGTTTTCGATCTTAAGTATTTCCTTTTAAGTATTAGCTAATGTTATAAAATAGTTAATTCACAAATGTTTTAAAATAGCATTATTAGTACATGTTTTGCATTATTAAAGCATGTTAATTTGCATTTTTTGTGAAATAATTACTGTAATTTTGTGAGTGAAATTCATTAGCGGCATATTCTATGCCATTATTTTACACATTCAATTAATAATTTGGCTACCCTGTCATATTCGTCTGGAAATGGCCAAAGTGGGAAAAAATTTTATACATTTTGGATATTTTTATTATTTTCTCTCGGTATTTTAAAATATATTTTGGCTGTAGTTTCACAATGTATTCTTTTATAATTGATATTTTACCTTACTTTATTCTTTTAAAATTTATGCATTTACCATTTGTTCATTACAATCCCTCCCCATCCACCAGATAGTTTTGTTATAGTTTTAAATGCAGATATCTATTGATTTTTTTTTTCAGATTTTTCCCCCATGTTCAATCTTTGTATTTTTCAAAATTGTTTACGCCTAAAGTGGCTATGATTGACCAAAGTTGTTGTAATGATTTATCATCCTTTTAAAAATGGAAACGCGTCATTTTGACGGGCTATGTTCTAGTAATAATAATAATAATAAGTTGTCTAGGGATCCTTTCAACATTTTTCTGGGACTAAAACAGGCAACAGGACGAATGAAGGTAAGTGCCAGGTTAAATGGAAGACAGCCATTTTAGAGACAGCAATCTATACAGGAGGTGTTGTACTACATGTGTATTGTCTGCAAGAATTTCGTGCATTGAAAGTATTTCACTAAAACCATTAGTCTCGTTATTGAACAGCCACACCTCGTATATCTCAGCTGTTTCCGACGGCTTTTCCCTACACAAATATTTTTCGTGCAAAATTTGATGCACCCATAGTTCTTCTGTAGAAGCATTAAACTGTTATTAAAACCATATATCGTGTACGCGATAATTTCGAGCACTCCATATGTATGATTGCTATAATTTGTTCGTACCAAGTATTGGACTAGAAACACAAATATTTTTCGTACGAAATTTGATGCACCCAAAGTTCTTCTGTAGAAGCATTAAACTGTTATTAAAATCCATACCTCGTATACGCGATTTTTTCGAGCATTCCATATGTATGATTGCTATAATTTGTTCGTACCAAGTATTGGACTAGAAACACAAATATTTTTTGTACCAAATTTGATGCACCCAAAGTTCTTCTGCAGAAGCATTAAACTGTTTGTAAAAACCATACCTCGTATACGCGATTTTTTCGAGCACTCCATATCTATGATTGCTATAATTTGTTCGTACCAAGTATTGGACTACAAACTGAATAAGTTTAAAATCGTATACCACAGTGGAAATAACATTTCTTGCACTTATCGAACAAAGGCAGTCATGTAACTTTCATTTTTTGTGTATTTCGGTAAATGAGTAATGTACGATACGCACTTCTTATTCTAAGAAAAGATGTCGTATTGCTACATGGTGCTTTTTTTTTCACTTTCATTTTGATGAAATATCTATCGAGATATAAATGCCCCATAAATGATTTCCTTCCATAGATAGGTATCCATGATGAAGCGGAATTATTTTGTGTGCTCCTATACACGAACTATAATTCCTTCATACTTAATTTTCATTAAGAGATTTCTTTACTAAAAACAGTAACATATAAAAATTAAATGGCAATCAGAGTATACTTACAAGAGTTAAAATATAGACAGACCGATAGACAATCAAACCGAATTAATAAACTATTTCAACTTTGTGGGAAAGCGTTATAAAAAAGTTAATTCTAAAGATTGTTGTTTGCAGAATCTCATTATCATAAACGAAAATTCTTTTTCCAAATAATTGCTTTTGCGTTAATTATAAGAACTCTTAAACTGTGTTTAAAGAATGTTACTTCTACTGTTCAGAAATAGTGACTGGTGTTAGTCATTAGTTTAAAATCGCATATCACATTTGAAAAAACATTCCCTGTTCTTACCGATTAAAGGCAGTCATGTCATCAAACATTCTTGTGTATCTCGGTAAATAAGAGTAATGTATGATACGCTCATCTTACTCTATGAAAATTTATTGTCGCATTACACAATGCTTTTTTTCAATTATATATATAAAACCCCTCCGTGTATAAAAATTCCGGGGTCAACCTATCCACGAGAAAAAGAAACTCATTCACCAATGAAGACGTTTCATCGTCGTAATGGAGCGTTCTCATTGGTCAGATTTACAATGGAACCTGTAAATGACGTCACTACATTTTACTTCACTTTGAAATCTTTCCACGATTTCAAAATGCACACTGTTAAAAATTTGATCCATTTGCTGCAGCGGCACTCCACAGCTTTTATAGAATATCTCTTTTATGACCAATGATAATGCTCCATAACACAGTAAAGTAACCGTTTTCTATAAAAGCGGTGAAGTGACGCTGTAGCAAATGAGTCAAATTTTTTACAGTGTATATTTAATTAAAACTTTTTTATTAAAAGAAAGCGAAGGTGCGTTTTAAATTCAATATTGTTAAAATTTTTATATTCGGGTTGCTTTAATTTTTTTTTCTTTACAGCCGTGAATGACTCTTGCGAATTTCAAATCTATAAAAAACATTGCGAAAGTTACCTCCGATTTTAAAGGCAATCTATTTTCTGACCAATGAAACCGTTCCATAGTCGTAATGGAGCATTCTCAATGGTCAGATTTACAGTGGGAGCTGTAAATGACGTCACTACATTTTACTTCGCTTTGAAATCTTTTCACGATTTCAAAAACACTATTTAATTGAACCTTTTTATTTAAGCAAACCGCGGGTGCGTTTTAAATTTCATTACCCCCATTTCATAATCCCCACCCCCATCTACCAGATAGTTTTGCTATAGTTTTAAATGCAGATTTCTGTTGAAATTTTCTTTCTTTCTTTTTTTTCTTTTTTTTTTTTTTTTTTTTTTTTTGTTAGATTTTTCTCTTTCCAAGTTTAATTGCTGTATTTATCAAAATTGTTTCAGCCTAAAATGGCTATGATTGACCACAGTTGTTGTATTTTTTTATCATCCTTTAAAAATGCAAACACGTCATTTTGACGGGCTATCTTCTAGTTTCATTATATTCAAGTATTTGAATTTGAATTGACATGTGCTTTGAGGCCTATAGTGCTATGGCTGTCGCCTCGATTCATCCATTATACGCAGAAACAGAGACAATACAGAACACTTTTTATTACAAATATCCATTACATATACTTTATTGCACTACAAAAAGACAACATACCATCCATGTCCTTACCCGGATTCGAACCAGGACCCCTCGGTGTGGCAGCAGCTGCTGCTACTGACCACACCACTGGGGCGTCATAATATTCAAGTATCCAACGCAGTTGAAATGCGCCATAAATGATTTCGCCATAGATAAATACCCATAATGTTACGGAATTATTTTGTGTATCCCTATGCACGAACCATAAACGTTTCATATTTTATTTTCATTATAATATTTCTTTTTTAAATGCAGTTTTTAAATGGATATAAACATTACATGGCAATCAGAGTATACTCAAAAGAGTTTGAATACGGACAGGCGGCTAGACAAAGAATCGAATTAACAAATTATTTTAACTTTGTGAGAAAGTTTTTAAAACTAGTTAAACCTAAAGATTGTTGTTAGTAGAATCTCATTACCATAAAGAAAAATGTACACTACTTTTTCCGAATAATTACTGTTGAGTTAATTATAAGAAATACTTAAACTTTGTTTAAATAATGTTACTTCAACTATTCAGAAATAATGACTAGTATTAGTCCTTGAGGTAATCAGCCTGTAGTAGGAGGATTAGAATGAGAAGTCTCCTAATTGAGGGATTTATCAACTGGAAGATATTTTTTATATTTTACTTTATTGCTTTTGGAATGCTTTCAGACATTTGTTCAAAGTAGTTTTCTGTTTACATTTTATCTAAATACACTGATTATTTGTGTCGAGAATAAAGATTGTTTGAATTATATATATAACTTTAATGCATTCTTTATATAAAGCATCGTTCCAATTTTTGCGTGATTTTAATGACAAATTTTGTAAAAAAAAGAACATGTTTTATTTAAATATATATTTTCTGCAATTAACTTTTAAATACTGGCAGAAAAAAAGCGCAAAATTAGGCAATTGTAATAGATCAAAAAATAAATTGGTTTTTTTCTGAAATCGTAAAATGGTTTCTGTATTAAGCATTTTTTTTAAATATCAGTATTAGTGTTGCCAGATGTCTGACGTAAAAAATGACTCCAAATAATCTGAAAACGAATAATTTCTTACAGTCATTTTGTGATTTTTAATAACAGATAATACTGCTGTTGAAGAGATAAAGAACATTATTTTAAAATACTGGCATCCAAAATATTTGGAGCAATGATTTACCCGAGACGCATGGCAACACTAATCAAGATCGAAAATTTTATGCATAGAGGAAGAAGAAATTGCAACAATGTTGCCAAATTCAGCTTCCACTTTTAGACAGAAAATTCGGATTCACGCCAAAAAATTAAAAAAAAAAACTATTGCAGATTTATTTAGTGAAAAAAAAACAGTTTTGAACAGTCGAGCAATCGAAAAATGACTATAATGAACTTAACACCCAGTTTCTTGTATGAATTTCTTGTCAAATTATTAACTATTGGAACAAGGAAAAAGATTAGTTTAACCCTTTGAACGCCAATGTTCCCAAATGGGAACATTGCATTATTTGTAATACAAAACATATTTTCCAAAATAATAACAATGTGCTCATTTTTCCTATAAAATATAAAGTTGATTTAAACTTTTGAAAAAAAATATATTTAAGCATTTATCATAGGTATAAAGTAAATGTAAATTCATTAATTTGCGTAAAAATATATTATTTGCTTTTATCGTTTTCTCTATGTTACTTACATTTGACCACTAGGAATCTAAATGTTTTTCGAATTCAAGAAATTATTCATGAACAATATACAATAGCATATAGCGGAAAATAATTTGTTATATTTGCATAGGTTGCATAAATAATCATGTTTGCATAAATAATCATGTTCCAAAATGCGAATTATGAAATGAAAACAGCCAACAAAAACTGCAGAAATATATATTTTTATTTTTTAAATTTGTATGCATAAATTAAAACATTTGAAGCTGTAATATAGGAAAAACAAAATTATTATTATATTGCGATATTATTAAAGCGTGTAAACGGTTAAAACTGTTAAAGAAGAAAATGACTATGGGTCATTAATGTCAATTCAACCAGTTTTTCCCCCATTTGTAACCCGACCCACAGGGATTTGGATGAAACTTTGTGTGCACATTAATTCTATCATGAAATAATTCCATCAGAAATTTTTCCTTCCCAGACCTCATAGTTTGTGAGATATGGGGGGTCCAATTCTTAGGTTTTTCTCAAATCGCACATTTCTGAGTCTGTATTCTGAGATTGCAGTTCCATCTTCAAAAAATTGTTTCTCTCGATCGAAAACATGAATAGTCCTAAAAATATCACTGTAAGATAAAAAGATGCAGATTTTAATAAAAAATATTTTAAAAATTTACTTGTAATATTTAGGATAAAAAAAGTCAGCCAAAGTTGAGAGTTATGGTTATTTTTCCAAATTTTTGTGACTTCACGAAAAAGGCTGTACACAAAAAGGCAAATGAAATTTCAAATTTATTTTTGTTTTAAATAAAAGTTTACACTTTGGGCTTTCTATCTATGAAATAAAAATGATGTGTTTCGCATGGCTTATGCAAAAATTTTGGGTACTTTCCAATTAGTCGGATAAGTGCTTTATTTTTACATATTACATATGCACACAAAAAAGCAAATGGAATTTCCAATTCCTTTTTGTTTTAAATAAAAGTTTACACTTTGGGCTTTCTATCTATGAAATAAAAATGATGTCTTTCGCATGGCTTATGCAAAAATTTTGGGTACTTTCCAATTAGCCGGATGCGTGTTTTATTTTTACATATGTACATTGTACATATGTATAGAAATATATAAATATATAATGCAGATAAATATATAATAGAAATATATAATGCAGATGTATTATACATGTACATATGTATGTATATATACAGTATATTGATATATATATATTACAAATTTAAAATTTTTTCGCCAAAACTAACCTTTATACTATCTTAATTTTCTTATAATAATATTCCGTACTTACTTCAAATTATTAAATTAAAATCTTGTTTCTAAATCTAATCTGTTAATCTTTATGCAGACGATATAAATTCTTAATTTGCCTTAAAAAACATTATTCCAGTATGCGTAAATTTCAAAAGATGGCTCTAAATTAAAAATATTCTTAATTAAAACTTTATTTCTTAATATTCCAAATAAAACTGATTTCTTCTATGTTTTTATCAACCCTTTTTAAGAAAGTCTTATTAAATTTATTCCAAAACCATACCTTTCAAAAAATATCATTATTTTATTTTATCTATTTATTTTTCCTACGTCAACCTTTGATGTGTGCATATTAATAAATTCATTTCTTTTCTTTTTCTCTTAAAATTAATCATTTATAAAAATCGTCTGTCTAAGATATTTAAAATTCTGAGTCAATTATAAATTGGTTAAATAATATTTTTTTTAAAATAAAATTATCGTCTGTGGAAAATGGTCTCGTAGCTGGACAAGAATTCTGTTTACATAAAAGAATGATGGTTTGAGGTTACAGAATGTTCCAGAACTTTCTTTTTAGTTTAAAAAAGGTGGAAGTCTCGAGATGAAAAAGAAGATTTCTTGGGTTGCTTCTTCGATGAGGACAGCACGCTGAAATAATGATGGAATTTTTGCAAAAGGAGCTTTTCCTTCCTCATTATTACGAATTTAATAAATGAATTTACAGCAGCCCATGACTAATTATTGGATCTTCTACATTTATTTATTTATTTTGTTTTTTCCCTCGCTTGCCATGACTGTGTGTTTCTTTTTAACCAGTGGAAATAATTCGAGTTCTCCTTAAATCGTCACATATATGCATAACACTGGTGCCTGTCTAAACGAAAAGTACCAAATTTTGCCTTGTTTTAAAAATCTGCACCAATTAAGAGAAAAAAAATTCTGACTAAGTTTAGCTGTTGTACTTAAATAATTACTGGAATTTCTATGAGTTATTGAATTTAATGTTATTTGATGCATGTTTTTTTTTAATTCTCAAAGTAAAGTTTAGGCTTTGTTTTTTCTGATTAAAAAAATCTGACTGTAATATGTTTCCCCATTAAATTTAGTGAATGTTCCATATATTTCATTTTGGTATTCAAAAATGGGCATTTTTTGATAATCTAAAGAATCTCTTATTTTTATTTTCAATAATTAAACTCAAAACAGATTTTTTTGTACAGTATAAAATAGAAATTTTTTTCTCCTCACATTTCCATTCTTTCTTTCGAATGCTTATATATTAATTATTTGTGTTTAAAACCTTGTATTTCCTTTCCTTGGTTAATTTTAACCAGTTTAAACATTTATATTGGCAAATTTAAATACACAAATATTTAACAGAACTTAAATTTGTTTCTATAGTCTGAAACATTTAATTGCACCTGCCTTCTGTAAAAAACCTTCTGATAAAGGCAGGGTAATGTTCGTTAGTATGAAAGCAGATGTTTTGAAATCAAGTTAATCAAATTATTGTCATTCTGTTGTTTCTTATCATAAAAGAATGATTTAACTTTTACTGTGCTACTAAAAATATATTCTGATTGTTACATATTTTATAGTTTGTGATATGTATAAATATTTTTTTGCTTTATTGTTTTAATATGGAGCCTGATATTAAACCTTCTACTAGTCTTCAGGCTTGCAGTATTGTAATATTAAATGGTTTAGAATGTCACAAAACTAGCTATACAAATAACAGAGAAATAGACTACATTGATAATGTCAGTGATTCAGAAAAAGAACTTTTATTAGTTAGAACTATTGCATTTATAAAACAAAAATTAAGCGAAAACCGTTTGATTAATATATGTGAGCATCACAGAATTTCGCTCTTAATGAAATATGAATTATATAAATGTGGAGATCCATTTAAGCGGCATAAAAAGCAAGTGAAAAAAGCAATTAGGGCAATTAATAGAGATTTATATACGGCCGAAAAAGTAAACCAGAGTTGAAAGTTATGATTATTTTTCCGAAATTTTGTGAGTTTATGAAAAAGTCTCTACACAAAACGGCAAATGAAATTTCCAGTTTGTTTTTGTATCCAATAACATTAAATTCAGTTACTCATAGAAACTCCAGTAATTATTTAAGTACCACAGCTAAACTTAGTCAAATTTTTTTCCCCTTTAATTGGTGCAGATTTTCAAAAGGAGGCAAAATTTTGTACTTTTCGGTTAGACGGGCACCAGTGATATACATATATATATCAATATACTGTATATATACATACATATGTACATGTATAATACATCTGTATTTATATAGATCTATACATATTTACATATATAAAAATAAAATACGCATCCGGCTAATTGGAAAGTACCCAAAATTTTTCTATAAGCCATGTGAAAGACATAATTTTTATTTCACAGATAGAAAGCCTAAAGTGTAAACTTTTATTTAAAGCAAAAAGAAATTGGAAATTTCATTTGCTTTTTTGTGTGCATATGTAATATGTAAAAATAAAGCACTTATCCGGCTAATTGGAAAGTAACCAAAATTTTTGCATAAGCCATGCGAAACACATCATTTTTATTTCATAGATAGAAAGCCCAAAGTGTAAACTTTTATTTAAAACAAAAATAAATGGGAAATTTCATTTGTTTTTTTGTGTGCATATGTAATATATAAAAATAAAGCACTCATCCGGCTAATTGGAAAGTACCCAAAATTTTTGCATAAGTCATGCGAAACGCATCATTTTTATTTCATTGCTAGAAAGCCCAAAGTGTAAACTTTTATTTAAAACAAAAAGAAATTGGAAATTTAATTTGCCTTTTTGTGTACAGCCTTTTTTGTGAAGTCACAAAAATTTGGAAAAATAACCATAACTCTCAACTTTGGCTAATTTTTTTTATCCTAAATATTACAAGTAAATTTTTTAAATATTTTTTTATTAAAATTTGCATCTATTTATATTTTTACAGTGAAATTTTTAAGATTATTCATGTTTTAGATCCAGAGAGACAATTTTTTGAAGATGGAACTGCAATTTCAAAATACAGACTGAAATGTGCAATTTGAGAAAATCCCAAGAATTGGACCCCCCTTTTCTTACAAACTATGAGGTCTAGGAAGGAAATATTTCTCATGGAATCATTTCATGATAGAATTAGTGTGTTCACAAAGTTTCATCAAAATCCCTGTGGGTCGGGTTACAAGGTCTGGTTGAATTGACATGGAATGACCCCTATGCATTTAAGATTAAGGGGTCCGGGACACTTTTTAAAATAATTTTTACTTATTGTATTAGAATTTTGATTATCATTTTTTTATGGTTAATTATATTATTTGTAAACAAAAATACTTGATAAAACTTCTCATAATTAAAAAAAAAACAAATTTAAAATTTATTAAGACAGTGGGACTATTTAAAACCGTTATAACTGTATCTAAACAGGTGTGTAAAATATCTGTAAATTGAGAAATTTTTTTGAAGTGTGACAATGCTATTGCAAAAATGAGCGTTCTAATGTTCTAAAAAACATCTCAGGGGCAAGATAATTTTTTTTAGTTGTTTCAAACCAAAAGAAGTATTTTCTAGAAAATACAGAGGATTTAAGATTACGTGAATCGAGATCTACCGATTACCTTTGCATACTTGCAACCAGATTTTATAAATGTTGGACACCTTTGCTGAAATGGCACCTTAGAAAGGTACGTGTTCTTTCGGCAGGAAACACATAAATTATACAGATGAATGGTTAATATTTTCTGCTGTGACGAAAAAAATTAATTTGAATGGGTCTGATGACTGGACACACTATCAGTATGATCTACGACAAGAATCTCGCGATTTCATTTGTCGAAAACGTGGATGGTGTTTTATCATGGCGTGTGGCACGTTAGAGGTCTTCACGGTGCCGGGCTTAGCCCGTGGCCAGCAACCAGCCCGGCCGCCGGAATCGTTCCGAATTATCTAACGGGCCGGGCCAATAAAAAAATTTAGCGGGCCTAACGGCCCGTTATAATGATTTCGCTACAAACGATAAAATAAGAGCTATTTTCAATGAATATGACTTTAATGAAAATAAGTGGAAATGTGCGTCACGAGCCAACCCTAATTTGACAACATCAATGCAGAAATGTAACTTCTACAGTGTAGAGATCGGCAACGAACAGTTACATTGTGTGTAACCCGGGCTTAATATTTTTAGCAGACTCGTGCCGGGCCGATATCAGACTTGCATTCTTTTTCTACATACAGACGAGCTGGGCCGAAACTAGAGTTAATTGATCTCAAAGTTAAGTGATGTCAAGGTGTGTAGTTCATACAACATGATTTGTAAAAATATTAATAGGATAAAAAACTTATGTTAACACAATCTTTGTATATGTTACTTCTTGGTGGTTCTTAAATACAGCTTTCTACAACGCAAAAGTTTGATCCATTTTCAGACTAATTTTTAACTGTAAAAACATAATATTGACAAGCCTGATTATTGAAGGGATTCGGAATCGAAAAGCATTTTTATTTTTGGTAAAAAGTATGCTTGTGACCTTGTTGAAATATAAATTATTTTGCGAAATGGTTGTAAATTTTTCTTCCAACCAATGTTGTCGCTTCCGAAAATTCTATTCAAAACGCTAACTTTGACAATATTTTCCTAACTTGCTTGTATAAAAAAAATGGATAAGTCCATTCGATTACGTAGTTTCTGAATAAAAACACCTGCTAATCCAATGCATTTTCGAAAAAAAAATGAATTCAGAAATGTATCAGAAAGTAGCTTCTTTGAATTAGAGAATGAATTTGGATTTGGAATGCTTAATAGAAACAAATAGAAATATTTCCATAAATCTATTTTTACTACACAGCTTCAAAAGTTACGATGTTTTTAACTTTCTTTTTTTTCTGTTTTATTCGAAACCATATTAATTTTTTAATGAATCTTTGTTTTAATATTGAAAGTCTAAGAATCTAAATAATCATAAATTTTCTAGTGTGTATTTCCTGTAAAATATACTGTAAAATCATCTCAGAGATATGTATGCAGTATTCTTTAAAAGAATCTTAATTAAATGATAAAAATCTACATTTTTTAGAAATATTGACGGGCCACAACGAGCCGGGCCCAGGCCGGGAAAAGAATATTGTTTTCTCAATGCCAGAGGGGCGCAAATGGTTGTCGAAATGTCCTCAAAAACAATCTATTTCTAATTGGAAATATCTTACGAAAGTAAAACTAGAATTTCCAACAAGACAATGCATCAACTCGCATCTCTCACTCAAAAACAATTACACACAATCAAATGATTGTCATAGACTTACCCATAATCAATCCAGACCATAAGCCGGTTGAAAACTTTTGATAACTATTTGTGCGAGAGATGTAAGGCCATACAGTGAATTTTAGACTATTCAGGAATTAACCGCTTCTCTGATTTGCCCGTACGCCATACAGGCAACGTGTTTTCATCAACCATAATTTGTCCATACCACGTGAGGACAAATAATTTCAAACCAGGATTTACTATTCTCACCAGTAAATTTTTATTGTAAATTTTGCTTTATTTAATCCGAGCATTTTTCTGATTTAATTAAGCAAAATTTTCAGTTTTGAAATACCAGTGATAATAGATCAAAAATTCTGCAAAAGACACAAAAAATAAGCTTTATTTGAAAATGTTTTTTTGATTTGATAAAATATTGATCAGTTAAGTGGTTAAAGCAAAAAAATTGAGTAGATTTGGTTTTTTTACAGCCCCACTTTTTCAAGACACTATAGTTTTGACTGAAGCAATCCTAATATGATTTACAAGATGATTCAAAAGGATGGATCCAAAACTTGAATTAAATACAAAATAGTTGAAAAGTTCTTATATTTTTGAGAAAGCCTGGTTTGATTTTGATTTTTTTTTACAACAACTCTATAAAATTTATAATGTACTCCTTTGCTGTAACAAACTTATATTATAATTCCATATGCTTATTATTTTCTGCGTGATTATTTCTGCTGGGTAATTCCAGGAGGACATGTCGTGTAAGTCACACACTACGATTTTGGATACCAGTATTTTAGAACGGAAAAGATGTGACTTATTTTACCAGAGATATTTTATTAATTGAATAAAGGCCATGCAAACCTTTTGAAAATAACGATGGCGAACAATTTAGCCGTTACTAAAAATGTGACTTACACGACAAATGCTCATGGAAATACCCTGCATTGGCCTGTCCACATATGTTTGAGGCGCATTGTATGTTCCATAGATTATACGTGTGGGTATTGTAAATATTTAGTTACAGGCGACTATTTTTTAATGCTACATTTCACCACTTTTTTAAAACAAAAAATTGCGTACGCTATGAGAACATTTGCAAGAGTTATATGCTGCGAAATGTATATTTTAAAGTCTAAATATAATCGCTTGCAATAAAACTTTACTATATCCCCACACACACTTAACTACTCAAAAGAATTAATAAGGATTTGTTTACGGATTTTTTTGCTTAAATCTGGTCTTTAATCGAGCTAAGATTTGTCAACTATGTAATCAGATATATGCAGTTCATTCCATGTTATGTGTGAAACAGATTTTCTACATATTTTTGCTGTTTTCATTCTGTTCTAATAACCTCAAATTCAAACAACTATGCTAATATAAAGTAGAGAGATTTGTTATTTTTAATACCTAGATTATGTTTTAACAACTTATACATCAGCAGATATAGGTATTTATATAGTGTTACGCTCAGGGCAATTTGTCAGTTTTTCATAGAATAGTTCTCAAATAGGCAGATTACTTAGACATAGGATTTAATATACAGGGTGTCCCAGAACTTCGTGTACAAACTTGAGGGGTGGTAGAGAACATCGTTTGGAACCACAATTACATAAGAAAGCATGGGCGGAAACGTCAGCATCGCTTACTAACCCTTCCACGGACAGTAATTTCTCTATGAAACTACAAAATGTTTAATAGAAAATGAACATTGGTACCAAAATTTTAATATGATTTTTCCATTTATTTTGTATGTGAATTGTTTCTCTTTTCTTCTTTGGAAATACATTTTTCCGCAATTTCTGATGTCATTCCTATTTTTCCACATTTCAGCAATGAAAGTACTTTGTCCATGAAAAAGAAACACAAAGGCACAGTTATGACACAATGTAGAAAGCAGTGTAGAACGCTTTATTACACAGAAAAAAGTACAAGAAATGATTTAATTTTAAATTAAACTTCAAATTATGTGTCTTTAAAATCAAGTATCTTAGTAGCTATTAGAAATTGCTAAAATGTGGAACAATATGAACGACATCAGAAATTGCGGGAAAATGTATTTGCAAAGAAGAAAAGAGAGACATTTCACATACGTAATAAATGGAAAAATCATATTAAAATACTGGTGTCAATGTTAATTTTGTATTTAAAATTTTGTAGTTTCTTAGTCGCTGAATGTGAAAGGGTTAACAAGTGAGCGTGTCGTTTCCGCCCATGCTTTCCTATATAATTATGGTTTCAAACGATGCTCTCTACCACCTCTCAAAGTTTGTACACGAAGTTCTAGGACATCCTGTATAGAGATTTTGATTACCTATTATTATTAATATTTATTTTATATTAAAACTGGACAGCCTAGTAAGCTCTAAGGTTTAAAATGACCTTTCAACCATATCTTTCTTTCAAAGAGACTTTCAAACCACATGAAAGGCCTTTTTATATCACATGTGGAGCAGCTTACCTAAATGTCACTCCTGTTTAAACAATACTATTGTATCCTGAAATTAAAGGGACAATGTTAATATGAAAATATAGGGCTTTTGTCAATTTTAATGTATATAGTTTTCATTTTAACATATTATAAGTTAATAAATATAGGCATTTATCTAAAAGTCAAGTGCGGATCATTTTGTCGGTTTCTCATGGAATGGCCCTTGGAGAAATTTCTGAATATATAATTTCAATAGCGTTGCGTCTTATTAACAAACTAAAATAAATTTTTGGATGCATTGGAAAATGTTATACAAATCTAGAGATCATATGCGACATTGAGAAAAGAATTTGAGTTCGTTTCCGGCTATTTACAGCGTAGAAATATAAATACAGGATGCCGAGGGGTCAGGGGAAAACACAGTCTAAAAAAGTGTTAAATACCAGTATTTTGTTAATGAGAAATTCGCCTTCTTTAATCTCTGCTTATTATTCTGTCTTTTCTGTGGCTAATTTCATGAAAATATATCATGTCTGTCACATGCAACGATTTTTGGCTATCAGTATTTTAGAAAGGAAAAATTTGACTTTTTTTTATCGGAGATATGTCATCAGTTGAATAGGGCGAAGCAAACTTTTCGATAATAACGGTGGCCAATAAGCAGACCGATTTTTAGCTGTGTAACAAGCATGACAAGTTTTTATGGAAATGGCCCTGTGAGAAAATACGTATCATTTTCTCTTTTTTGACTGTGTTTTTCCTTGACCACTCGCCACCCTGTAATAAGAGAAAATGGCATTTTCAGAAAATAACGGAGCTTCAACTGTACCAGCTTTTACAGGATTTGATTACCACTGATACAACTTACGCTGATAAATTTCAGTAAAATGTTTGCCTTATTTTTAAACGTCTTGTTAATGCGAACTTCGGTCATAAATAATGGCAAAACAGATTTATATTTTTCCTGGGAGGTTTGGTTTGGTTTGGTTTATTTTATGAAAAGATTTGGCTTGCCCTTCGAGGGGGTTTTTCTAAAGGAATCCCAACCTGTATTTACGCAAGGAAATCCAAGATTCGAAGAAAACCACGGAAAAATCCAAACGATTAGGCGAGCGGCCGCGATTAGTTTAGAAACTCAGCACATGCCGTCTACCAGTTGTGTGGACAGAACCTCTCGGCCCCTGGTGGGGCTTTTGATGGTATGAGTTTACTTTGGCGACAGTCAATCCCTGCATTCCGACCTATTGTGAAAACTTTGACAATCGACTGTTACTGTCATTAAAAAATTTATTACATTTGGGCGAATTCCTACCACTAAAAGGAAAAATAAATTTTAAAAATATTTGTGAGAGAAACGTTTCATGAAGATGACAGCTAAATTAAGATAAAATTTTCTATTCAAAATTTTTTGTTGGAAGTTTACTGCGGTGATTTACGGTGATTGCATAAGTATTGTTTTTGAAATGAGTTATGCAACTTCTTGCAATTGTTTATTCTTATAATTTTTTTTTTTACTTTATTAAACATTGAATGTTTCTTAACAGCCTCCCATACCATTTTTTTCAAATGCAATAATCATTCTATTTTCTGTAGTCATGACATTGCATTTCAGCATTATAGAAGTATTTCACTTGACAATTCTATAAAAATGGTCAATCAAATATTATGTATAATTTTTTTATAATCTATAATTTATTATATTATATAATAATATTTTCTTTTTTTAAGCTATAAACAGAGTAAAAATATGATATAACTAATCTTAGTGACGAATTATGCCCGTCCCGGTTTTCTCGGTACAATAATTAACTGTAATATATACAAATTTTAAATAATTCGGGATAATCAAGGAAGCAAATAAAATGTGCTGGAAGTGTTGAAAGTTTTTTTAAATCTTTTAAATCTTTTTTTTATGCTTGATTTATCTTTTTTGTTAAGTAAATTTAGATACATTAAATATTTAATCATGTTTGGATTAACGTAATGTTTTGTGTATAGTATTAAAAATATTTTACTTCTGTAAATGTATATTTTCCCAGCATATTTATTTCATATTTTAGCAAAGAAATTTGTTTAATATAAAAGTATTTAATTACTATCCATTTTCATATTCATTTTTTCAAACTTTTCTGTTATAGATAAATCTTATTTTGTGTGATTTATTAACGTTGCTGAGATATTTTGTTTTCTCTCATCAACAAAACAAAATCAAGGAAAATTAATCTTCCTTCGTAAAGTAAAAAAGAAAAATTCGACCTAAATATTTTTTAGGATTAGAAGAAGAAGAATTTTTTCCCTCAAAATAATATATATCAGTAAGGGAAATTTTTAAATTGTAATTTTTTGAGATGCTGTAATTTGTATTTCTTCTTTAGTTTATTCGTCAATAATTTAGGCGATTATTATTATTATTTTAATAGACAGTAATAAGCAGCTTGATTGTTAACAACAAAAAAAAGCAGTTTATAAAACTCTCCGGAAATTATTTATTAAAAAATGAGGAATAATTTAGTGTATATTGAGGAGTTTTTCTGACAGTGTACTGCAGTAGATAATTTTGTAGGTCCTGTATAGTTGTGACATGTGTTCCGCATAAACCTCAATTTCTTACAGTTTATTTCAAAATCCCAGATAATTCTGTCATTATATAAGGAGCAGGAAATTACATTAAAATACTTGAACCTGGAGCATTTGAAATCCCGAATTAAGCGAAAGACCTGCAACACCAGCCCTATACAATTTTAAATGCAAAAAGCTCAATGAAATATAAAAGTTCCTTTAATAGATGAAAGTCGAAATATTTTTGTAACAGCGTTTTCAATACAGTTTAATGTAAGATTCATGAAACTCGACAAAGAGGAGTCGAAACATAATATCAACAATGAAAACATAAAATATTTGACAATATATGAACATTCTCATGGAATATTTTAAACATGCTCTTGTGTAAATATAAGGTTTTTTTTTAAATTTACAGTTTTGTGGACAACTATACAGTGTGTTTCACTACCAGACCGGCAAACTTGTAGGAATTGAGGGGACATAAGGACAACTCGGAATTATATAACAATGCATAGTCAAAAATTCCGTACGTGCGAGTTATGGTACAAATAAATGTTGCCGGAGGGCTACTATTTTAAATTCAGATTTCTTGATTCGCACCATTTTTGAAAATGTTAAAAAATTCATTAAATAACATATTTGTTAAGACTAAAATAAGGGTCATTTTACAATTTGCAAAGCAGCTAGTGCCAATCAAGAAACCTGAATTTAAAAAAAAGTAGCTCATTGGCAACACTGGTACAAAGAAACAGATAAAAAGAACAGAAACAGCAATACATAAATGGCACAGGAAACATTTTATGGAAAATTTGTACTGCAGAAGGTGGTGGAAGTAACGACCAGAAGTTGTCAACCAGGTTTATCAGCGACCAACTGTTCCTTCAGTTCAATACCGCTTCACTCGAATATCTGTAGCTACTGCAATGTTACCCGATACGCCAGGAATCTCACAAAACGTAAGGAATTCTATGCGGCGTCACTGACAAGACTGCCTGACGACTTCTGGTCGTAATTTCGACTGCCTTCTGCGGTACAACCCTTAAATAAAATGATTTTTGTGCCATTAATGTGGGAATAAAGGATGAAGTATTCAACAATAAAAGATAATAAACTCAAGGATTCAATGAGCGTAATATCATCCCAAGCGAGACTCGTGTCGCGAGGTGTTCTATAGATTTTAGCCATGGCGAGTTCGGTCGATTTTTAATACAAAGCTTAGGGAAACGTGTTTATGATAATTCAGTTCTACAGTGTTATTTGATGTTAAGTATATATTTTATGTCTATTAAACTTTTTTACTCTTTGAAGAATATTAGTCTTACATAACAAGAAGTTATTCACTTAAAATCCCACATTAATGTGTTATTTTTTTTTATATTCTTTTTCTTTGCTTCTTTGTAACAGTGTTGCCAATGGGCTACCTTTTTAAATTGAGATTTCTTGACGTGCACCTGTGTTTTTGAATTGCAAAATTCCTCTTATATTTGCCTTAATTAATATGTTGTTTAACAATTTGAGGCGCGGTGGTATACCCATGAAACCACATAACTTTATTTAATTCCCAAACACCACATAGGCGGCGGAATTTTGTTTAAAAAATAAGGTTTACTGAATGCGTGAAATATGGCTTATTCCAAATTACAAATAAAATTATTTTCAAATTCCGGTGTCGGTCACTAATTTCGAAACTTAACCATTGAATTTGCTCTGCGCCGCAAAGGGTTAATAAAGTGAAGTTTACCTTTTTTAAAAAGTAGTGATGATCAGGAAATCTGAATTTTAAAGAAAGTAACTCTCTGGTAACATTGCTTTGTGCCATAACTTGCAACTACGGCATTTTGGACCCTGCATTGATATGTGATTCCAAGTCGTCTGCATTGCTCCTACACCTCCTGCAAGATTGTCGGTCTGATTGTGAAACACCCTTTATATGGCAACTTTTATAAAAAGTGTTATCGAATTTCATAAAGATTCAGAAAGATATATCGATGATATAGTTAAATGATTATGTTTATTTTCTCCTAAAAGCAGCTCGATGGTAAGAAATTTTGCTCATATTATTGTCCGTTTTTACTGTTGAGTTAAATTAAATCAAATGAGGATATACTTAACGAAATATCCATATGCACAACCGCCAACTTTTACGCATTTTTCCTACCACAAAATTTTATAGTAAATATTTTCTTATTTAATAGTCGAAATCTTATGATTAAACAATGGAAAAATCTCTTTACAATTTTAGTGGTAGCAAAAATGCGTAAAAGTTGGCAGCTATGCATATGTAGCTTTTACTTGTCTATTTTGATTTTGATCACAGGACATCGTCACACTTTCTCGCCGAGTAAAACATAACAACAATGCAATGAACAGTACGTGAAAGGAATTTTTTCCAATTAATAAGAAAGGATTTTACAAAATATTTTTGATACACAGTTTAGTTTATATGTTACGTTCGAAACAATACGGGATTTTGACATCTATATATTTCATGTTCTAACTGTCACAGAAACACAGCTTTTGTTTCTTTGGAATCGGGAGGGCAAAGTAACTAAGAAGCTCAAAAGAAAGTAGAATCCGATGGATAGGAATTCCGCAAATGCAAATTTTAAAAAAAAGTTCCTTTTTTTTTCTTTTGCAAGTTTTAGATTTTTGTTCATGTTAAAAACAGTTGAAAAGAGCTACAGCGATGTGTAATGATCGGAGTTTTACGCGGTTTACTGCATTTCATTTTTTTTATTAGTAGTTCAGAACTTTGAAAGAGTTATGTAAAATATTAATTAGTTTTAGATTTATACCAATTTAAAGAAATTGATTTCTATATTTAACCGAGAGCAAAAGTAATAATAATAATAATAATAATAATAATAATAATAATAATAATTAAATAAAAATAGAATAAAAAAATTAAAAATAAAATAAAATAAAGAATAAAAATGTAAATATAAATAAAATAAAGAATATAAATAAAGAATAAAAATAAAAATAAAATAAAGAACAAAAATAAAAAGTGAAAAGAGAAAAAAAATGTTAAATGACCTAACTTTTGTCAAACTGCTCCTATGCATATGATAATTCTTTATTGTTGGCACGTTCTCATTCTGATTGTTTTTATAAAAAGAACCAAAATATGAGTAAAATATGCGAAGAAAAAGTAAGAAGTGAAACTGATAATTTTTAGTAATTGAAAAATCCTTATCGATCGAAAGAAGGTTATTGAAAATTGAAAATGTTTTATTATAACGATTTGCTGAAATCCTAAAAAGTTGTTATTTTCGATTTAATAAAAAAAGATCTCCGGAATACATTTTTAACCCTTCATGCGCCGAAGGCTCTTTCAAGTAGTATTAAAATAACTTCTTATAAAATTAATGGGTACTACTCTGTTATCCCGTCGACCAAATTCGCCAAATTATACAAATCGCAAAACTAATAGCCAAATTATACATGTTGACATAATTTTTATTTTAAATAACGAAAAAACAAATAATTAGTAGAATATTAATAAAAATAACTTAATGACATTTTAAACAAGTGAATCGTATTTAATGTCACTGAATGTGACATTCACGATCATCCATTACTGGCATTTATTCTTATAGTTTGGCGATAATTTTTTGGTCGACGGGATAACCTAGTAGTATCAAATAATGTAATATATCGATTGGTAGTACTACCATTTAAAATAAGTCATAAATACTTCACTTTATCTTATTACAATAGCCGCAGTCTTATCAGCTTTCGTGACGATTATGCATTGTCGGGAAAAAGTTTCATTTCAATGACAGAGATAGGGACAATATCAGAGAAACCTGAAGTCGAAGTTTATCTGTGATATTGTCCAATTACGAACATGTGTGCGTTTCAGCTGATGAAGAGCTGTACTGTTTTAGCTCGAAAAGCGTCTTGCTTTGTTTTTTATTTGATAGTGGTTTTTATAACGTGTAACATTTTATTTATTAATTACCGCCAGTGTTTTCGCGGTTTTTCACCCTATGTGAATAGGAATTCATTTTTTAAATATATGGAATATGTGATAGTGGAGAACGTTTAACATTTTTCAATGATTTTTTGGAATGGGCTAAAAGGGTTTGGGAACCACTGATGTAATATTACAGTGATTACGCAAAAAAGAGACACTACGTGCTAAAATGTGGAACTAAAATTCAGAGCTGCCAGTACCGACCATTTTTTAAGTTTCGCACCTCTCTGTGGAAATAAACCCATTTCACATATCATTTAACAATATGTCAAAAAAATTTTAAATTAATTGAAATTTACATGTGTAATATCTGCAGCAAACCATATTTGGATGTATAAAAAAATAAACTTATTAAATTGATTAAAAATTATATAAATTCTGATGTAAATTATCATCTTGCATTAATTAAATTATTTATTTTAAATTTTCACCCTAACCTTAACGTTATTAACATTTTGATGCTGAAATTTGTTCTTTAATTACAGTTTTTTACTGTTTTTCAAATTTTGCATGAAAAAATAGTTTAATTAATTTATTAATAATATCTTTGTTGGGATATTAAAAAGACAGTAGTTCATTCTCTACAGCGTTTAACAGAATTTAATGTTGGCCATTTCTTTATCAAAAATAAAATGCAAATTTGGGAAAAAAAATATATTTTTTTTGGAATACCTAAACTTAAGTGTAGTTTAAAATGAAAGCGAGGTTTATTACTTTAAGAATAAGTAATTAAATTTTCTCATATTATTCGAGATAATTTTTTTACTATGAAGTAATTTAAAAATATATAATATATCATCATATCATTACTTCATCTAAGTTTTAATAACCTAACACATCAGTCAACTTAACAAGCTTTTGATATTAAAAAAAAAAAAAAAAAAAAGAATTTTTTTTTAATAAATATGACGTTTTTGTTTATAATGATTAAATTTCAGAACTTTCTATTTGTAAAAAATGAAAAATAAACTCTGAAAAAAAAATACCGTAAATTATACAAATTTTTTAAATCCGTTTGGAAAAAAAATATTGTTAAAAGATATTGAAAAGAATATTAAAAATTATTAGTAGTAAACATTTTTCATAGACACTAATTAATACCCTTTTGCACTCGAGTTGTGTTTCTCGCTTACTGCGTAATTTTCTCCCGTAAATGGGTGCTCCAAATGCTGATGACACCAGTACTTTAAAATAGTTTTCTTCGCCTTATCTAATGGCCAAGTAATCTGCGTTAAATGATGTCGAAATAAACTGAAGGATATTATTGGTGTCGAAAGCATTCGACGTGCCGATTTACGAAGGACATGTGACAAAACTAGTGATGAGTCAGAGTCACATCTAGAGCGCAAAGGGTTAATAAATAAAACCTTTAATGCTCACAGTTCTGAGATCAAAATATTACTTAAATGCCTATGATTTAAAAAGAGGTGACCCTACAGGTAATTTACTCCCCCATATGGAGTTATAATGTTCATAGTATGCGATGATACGTTGTGTTGAGAATAGCGAAATGCATACACAAATTAATAAAGGAACAAAGAAATAGCAAAATGAGGAAAGTGCCCACACTCACCTGTATGATAATACCGTATCCACAGTGCAATTTAATATACTACATTTGGCAGAATGCCAAAGATTTTCCTTTTTTCTGCTGAAAACGTGATGAATGATAAAATGGTTATATTTGTCTAAGATGGATTCAATATAATCTCTTTCGTAATTTTTACAAATAAGCAAAAAATAAAAAATGCAAAATTGGCTATAGAGGCAAAATTATGAAAGAAACCATTATAGGATAATTTCTAGAAAACAGTTTTTGTATACATGTAGTATATCATTTAGTATACCATTGTGGTGTTTGGGATTTACTAGGTGCGCAACTAAGTCTCTGGGTTTTTACACATGGGTGGTTCTAACGACACACATAAACGACGTACATGTCTGACGTTAAATTTTTTTAATAACTTGCACTCCGTTAATAATAAACTGTCGTAAAAACAATACACATCACAACGCAAAAATATTTTTTCTAACAACGAAAATGTTTTACGCCAAATAAACAGCGTTTGCGGGAAGTTTTGTTTTTCTGTTTAATCTAAAAATAATTGCAATTGAAAGACGTCATTTGTTAAGGAGGCCTAGTGCAAACATGCACCATCGAAAACTACCTGTGAAGATTTGTTTAAATGTTATAGAAGTTGCAATTTCTCCGGAAAACCTAAACAATTGAGGATGCATATCTGCAAGCGTTATTGCAGATAGAGGATAACAACAACAACAAAAAAATCAAGATTAGCTTGGGGAAGCATAAAATATGATTCACCAAAGTATTTCCAAATCCTTAGATATCATGGGAAAAATTTAAAAGGAAGAAAAATGGTTGCCGAATGATTTCATTGAAAGACATGTAAAATTGAATGAACCACTATCGAAATTTTCATTTTTCTTCACATAAAAAAGTTTCCTGCATCAAATTATTATTAGTGATGACATGTATATATTTATCGAGAATCCCAAATGCAAAAAAAAAAATGTATTTCACCTAGCAAAGCATGAGCATCGACCGGCATGGCGAAATCGTTTCAAAAAGAAGACCTGTGTTGCCAATGGGCTACTTTTTTTAAATTCATATTTGTTGATTGGCACCACTTTTTTGAACTGGTAAAATTTCCTTTATTTTCGCCTTTATTAATGCGTCATTAAATAAGGCAAAATTTACTATTTCAAAAAAGTGGTGCCAATGAAGAATTTGAATTTAAAAAAGTAGCCCATCTGGCAACACTGAAGAAGACAATGTCCTGTGTTTGGTAGGACCAGAAAGAAATCGTATACTATGAGCTGCTGAAACTGAGTGAAACCGAGAGTATTCATCGCTGCTGACAAAAACTGATTAATTTGAGCCATGCATTGCTCAAACAATGGCCAGAATGGACACGAAACACAAACGAGTGATATTGGAGAACGACACCATTCCATGCTATTGATTTTCATCTTTCAGGAAACCACCAAAACGCTGAAATAGGATGCTGAAATAAGTAAATGTTGTTGATTGAAGCATAGCACCCATAAACCTCTGAAAAATGTTCAAACAAAATTATAAAATCATCAGTATCAATAATCAGTACAAAAATGTTTAGCTGTAGTAACTAATTTAGGACAGAGTATAAGTTGCATCAACATTGTGTTTACACTCAAAGTAACAGAAAATTTACTCATATTTTATAAAAAATATTTATCAACAGAATTTATATTTAAAACTGTTTAACTTGTTTATTTTACTTATTACAGTAAAATAGCTTCTCTTTCCTGCGCTATACCTTGTAGGAGCGGTGGTTAGGAGTTGAGTTCTTTTTAAATACAGGTGAGAAGGTTGGAAGAGCAGCGAGACATTTTTCTTCAAACCACAGTAGTATTTTATGCACAAGAGTTAATTTATAATCAAGAAATTTTTTTACGCGCAATCGGATAATTTTGTACAATTTGGTTTTCATTTGCTTAATATATATATATATATATATATATATATATATAATCTCCAAATAAGGGACACTCCAAATAAGGGGCACCTCTATCTAAGGGACAAAGGTTACGGAAGTTTCACTGTAATAAAAATTCCGAATAAGGGGCACCTCTATTTAAGGGACAAAATTTCTGGTCCCATAGGTGTCCCTTATCCGGAGGTTTCAATGTATAAATAAATCCCTTTGAAACGTACTTTGAATATTAAAAGACGTTCAAATGCAAACTTTTATCGTAAAATATCTCATTTTCTCATATTTAAATAAGTATTCCATTATTGTAATAGAAATAGGTATGCTTCTGTATTATTAATATAAAAAATGTATCTTTTAAAAAAATATTTATTAATATACAACCAATAAAAAACACAATTTGGGACGATTCGAACCCATAACCCCGGATCTGGAGTTCAATGCTCTATTTCTTCGGCCATCTATCTCACCTTCTTTTGCGAAACATTAGATGGTTATCTAAAAAATGGGTTGGTTTTAAAACATAGAATTCTTGTCTCCTCTTCCCACCTGTATTTGAAATGGATTTAACCCCTATCCATCGCTCCTGTAAAGAACAGCGCAGGAAAGAAACGTTAGTATTACAGTACAACCTCGATTATCCGAACTAATAGAAACACACTATCTGTAGGAAAATTTTCGGATTAGAGAAAATGTTCCAATTTTAAGATTAAGAAGAAATGTATGCGCTATCTCGCTTTCTGGTAATAAGTGCTTATAAAAATTAAACATTAGAAAAACATAAATAAGAATAAGTTACCAGAATTTTAATCTTGAAATTAAATATCTTTTGCATATTTCATAAAAGTCTGAAACAGTATTTAGTTTGTAGCAGTCTTGATATGTTTTGATTTAAAGCTCTATCACAGTGTTTCTTAATATTACTAGTTCACCAATATCACAGTCTTTCTCCTGTATCAGCAATTCCCAGCCTTTTGCAAAACATTCAAAAACTTCACAATTGCTAATTTCTTCATCTTCTTCATTTCGGATTTTGGTTAATCGATAGTTTTGGTTAAAAGAATTTCGGATGAAAGACGGTTAATATAATTAAGTTTATGCGAACGTAATAGATACTAAGTTTGATTACAAAAAATAATCCGTTTTAAGTAAATATTTTGATTTATACATTTCCGTCGATTGCAATCGTCTTTTCAGCGGAATTAACATAGTGTCGACGATCATAAAAAACAGAACATATTATTTTAAAGCTATATAAATAGATATGTATAGAATATTGTGACAAACTTTCAACACCGTTTTTGACTAAATTTGTGTATGAGTTTGTCAAAACATTGAAGAGTTAATTTTTTATACATATTTTAATGAAACCTATTGAAATTGCATGAAAATTCCAAACATTTGTATTAAATTTTTAAAATCCAAATCGCAATAAAATTAAAATACATTCATACATGTCTTATAACAATACAATCAGACACTTTACTATATTAGTTTTGCAATTTAAACTAAAATGGAGCGTCACCAGACTATTTTTTTTCTTTTTTGAAATTAACGTGATGTATCAAGGCATTTAAGTTAATTTGTTTTCTCACGTAAACCAAAGAAAATTAATCTCCCTTCTGGTGAATAGAAGGACAAAGGCATTTAAAGAATGTTGGAAGAAAATGGATGGAGGTTTAGAGGTGAAGAAATGTTCTTTTTTGCATATGTGCCAAACCTGTCATTAATCTACCGTAATGCGAGTAGTAATTTAACCCTGGTTTAACCCCTTAACTGGTTCAATCTTTTCCATTCAATAAATTGAAATTAGCGGGCTGACACCACTATTATTTAAATAAAATATTCGTAAAATTTATTCAAAACTTATCCGCTTTTTTCAGTTGTATGAAAATTTTCTTACAAATAATAGTGGTGTCAAAAAGCTTTAATTGTTGAAATAAGCAAATTCGTCTTGCCCGAATTGCGTTCGGGAAAACCAGTTAAGAGGTTAATGAATTTCGAGCCAAAATTTTTTCAAAGCAAGAAAATAAAACACGTTCCGCTTAAAATTCCTGGAAATAATTAAATAAAGTTTCATGAAATAAATATTCTGGTTCGAAAAATCAGGTTAATGTAGATCGAATTAATCCTGCTATAACGAAAGATAGTTGAAAGTTGGCAGCTATGCCTTTTTGGTAATGTATCAACAGCAGGAATTTTATGAAGCAGTTTACCTATTTGGGATGCTGACAAGCATTTTTTGCAAATCTTATTCGTTTTCTGATTTACTAGAATTGTATTTCAATTATCCAATCCTTGTTCAACTATAAATCTCCGTGAACTAACGTCAGTTCCTTGACTCATTTTTCAGTGGTTTTATTTTATTTTATTTACTTTTTTTAAACATTCCATGTGAATGCAGACGGTCTTTACCGATTTACAAGTGCACATAAATGTTTTGGACTCATTTTTTTAGAATTCTTTTGAAAATAGCTTGAGTTCCCACAAAATCCATTCTCAGCATTAGTGAAGTCTTTATCACCCCCAATGTGAACAAACACATTACTACTCCAATTATAAAACTAGTCGTTGGGGGGCAACCCTAATACTTACCCATCATTGATATACAAAATATAAATTATTAAAATTAAACATTTGTAAACTAGTTTTGAAATGTATTGGAATTTCAAATTAAAATTTAAACGCATATTTAAATATTTTTAATAGTACATAATAATACTATATTACTTCATTGTGGCAAATATTTGTTTATCACATCGATCCATTTCGACAAATTATATAAATCGCCAAATTACTCGTAAATTATACAAATTGGAATAATTTTTATTTTAAATAACAAAAATAAATAAATAAAATAAAAAATAAATAAGTTAGCAAAATATTAATAAAAAAATACGTCAAATTAAAAATCTTTCGATGGCACACAAATACATGTGACGCATTTAATGCCAAGTGAATGTGACATTTACGATAATAGAGTGGCGAGTGATCAGGGAGAAACAGTCAAGAAAAGAGGTAATTACGAGTACTTTCTTATAGAAAATATTTCAAGAAAGAGAATTTCTCTTTAACAAAATACAGGTAAATCACTTCTTTTTGATTTTGTTTTCCTCTGGCCACTCACCACCTTGTATTAGCTTTTATTGGCATTTAATTTTATGGTTTGCGATATTTTTTAAATCGACAAAATAACCAAGTAGTGATAGAAACATCTATATAAATCGAAAAATTACAAACTTGTTAACTAACAGTCTAGTGCGTGAGATGAAGTGCCACTCATTTCCAATTGAAATTTATATTTGAATTTAAATTTGAATGAAATAAGGATCATGAATAATAGAAGAATGTGGAAAATTAAGCATACAAATATTTCAGCAGCTAATTATCCGATTGACTTCATATTTTATGCAAAATTTATGTTTTTTTACTGTCGTTTACAATCTTTACTTTAAATTAAAAAAATAGGAATTCTTTACATTCTTTTGATTAGAACTAATATTTCGAATGTCCGAAAAAATAGTTCTGGATAATCAAGGCTATTGATATTCAATAGGCTGCTTTATATTATTACATGCTTATACGCACAAAATTTCAAGTCTCTATCGCAATTTGTTTCGGATATAGAGCAGCCAAAGACAGACAGACAAACGGCATTTTTTTTCTAAAAACATGTTTTTTCGGAATCTCTAGTGTATGACGCATGTAAATCCGCCAAATTTTTGTTTTCGATTTTCAAACTGATTGCAGGATTTACCTTATACTTCGTATGATGTGTAAGTAATTATGTGTAATAATACATTCTAATTATGTATCACTAAATTTTTTAATGGAATACGTAAACAAAGATTTGTGCAATTTATTCTAAACAAATATTTTAATTTGAACACATATGTACAACTCAAAAATATTTTTAATACTGTGTTAAAATCATGCAATATCGAGCTACAGAGGGTAATCTTCCCTCTTAAACAGTCATGATAGCAGATCGATGATGACGTTTCAGTTAAACTACAGTACTGCTCCGACTTACGTCTGACCCTTCGGCTTCTGTCATCTCTCATTTGTGTCGCCTTAACTATACAAAAAAACCTCTTAAATTAAAAAGCACTTTGAATTTATTTGAAAACTTTTGATTCTATGAAAAAAAATCTTTCGTCTAGACAAAGGAATTAAAAAAGGACTTGAAAAAGTTTAGAAAACTCATTCTGTTGTTACAAAAACTTTCTAAAAGTAAGAAAAGAAAAAAAAACCTTCCTGTTTCAAACCGGACAGCTAGAAGAAAAAGAATTTCTAACTAAACAATTTATTGAAATGTTGGATTTCTTGTATTGCAAACGCATTATTTTGCTAGTTAAAGAAAATAACTTATTCCCTAAATACCATACAATATGTTTACTGAATTTTGCAGAATTTGTATTACTTATCCTTTTTTTTTCTTATCTAAATGTGCTTTGACTTACATGGCTAATCATGAAACAAATTGCTGACGTAAGTCGAAGTATTATTGTAGATGAATTCTCCATTATCCGGTAATTTCTATTATCCGATATGTTTTTAGACCTAATTAGCAAATTGGATGATCAAGGTATCATAGTCCTTTGTTGAACGGATACGAATGTACTCGTGTTTCTTAAACGATAATTTGTTGACTAACGGTGTGCTCTGGACCTTTATTTCCGAATCATGAAACTAGAAAGGAAAAGTAACTGACATATCCTTACAATAGAGAAACTTCAACTGTAATCGCTATATGTTCATTACCACCGTAAGAAAACCTCTACCGGTAAATATATACAGAATTTCTTTCTTTATTTGAAAGCTTCATTAATGAAGAATTTCTATCAAAACAAGTTGGAAATTGCACGTGAAGCGTAGCAAATGAGGTGCGTTCATACGATAACGAAGTTTTAAAAATATCAATCTCATAAAATTGTAAATAATTACGATTAAAATGCGCACCAAACAATGTTCTAACTATACCATTATGCAATGGAGTACTTTTGTGCGGCCTTGTAAATCAATAACAAATATTCTTTGCACCACAGATTATGCAAAATGTATAATATGTACTTCATAGATGCATATCGATTTTATTACGTTCGAATGAATGTAACACCATTAAAAAGCATTTTAAACATTTTTCCCACTAACCATAATGTAACGGAACACTTTTGATTGTCCCTGTAGTTAAACTATGCATCCGATTTTGATAAAATTTGAAATAACTCGACAAAATTATGTAATAATTATGTATTTTAAATTCCAAACGATTCGGTTGGGTAGTTTTTGCAGACAGACAGACAGACAGACGGACGGACTGAGCGACCATACGGGCATACTCAGAAAAATCTGAAAAAATTACAGAATGTTCTTCTCATATAATTATATATGTTTATAAGAAAAATTCGGCGGAATCTCCTTATAACGTCCGTAAAAAAATAATAAAAATTTCGTTTATTTGGCGATTTATCTCCGGTTGGCGAAAAAACGAAATTTTGAAAAATACGCTTTTACGCTTCGAATACTTTTTAAAGAAAACACTTTCTATGTTCAATTTATTTAAATAAGTTTAGTTTAAGTAATTTTAGTTATGCATTTTTGCTTTACTTTAAGTGTAGTTTTGTCATATACGTTTATATGTACTTATAACAAAATGAAATTAATATATTTTATCATTTAAAACACAATTTAAATTGATTAAAATTGTTCCAAATTGAAAAATACACTGTTAAAAATCTGCTGCATTTTGTTGCAACGCACTCCTTTGCTTGTATAGAAAAGGGTTACTTGGCCGTGAAATGGAGCTTTCTCATTGGTTGGAATAGAGATATTATGTACAAGCGGTGGAGTGCGTTGCAGCAAAATGCAGCAGATTTTTAACAATGTTGCACAAGCTACAACACCGCTAAAAATCTGTACCATTTTCTGCAGCGTTACTCCACGGCTTTTATAGAAAACGGTCAATTCACCGTGCTATGGAGCATTCTCATTGATCAGAAGAGAGATATTCTATAAAAGTAGTGGAGTGACGTTGCAGTAAATGCTGCAGATTTTTAACAGTGAAGTCAATTAAAATCAATTTTCAGATTCGTTAAAATCGTCTGCTTTTGGCGAGGAAATGCACTGCTCGCCAAATCCCGCGTCGCTTTCAGCTTTTCACGCCAATTATTCCAAACTATTTTATTTTTTTACATATCTAATAATGTAATTCCGCCGCTAATTTTCACTGATCCTTTATTACCTACATGAGTAGTTTAATTCGTATTTTTTTCAAAAAATTCTGAGTATGCCCCCAATGGAGATCTTCCTTGTTAGTGTTCTTTTATCATTCGTCTGGTACTGATACCCAAATTTCCATGTGCGTAATAAAAATCTAATAAACCAATAAACTTATAAAAAATAATGTTTTTGTAAAATATCACACATCTATGAAATGTCATGTGAAATTAATAGCAACAGAGTGATTATTATCTTTCCACACAATGATCAAAATATGTTTATAAAGTATATATTGAATATTTATTTTTTATCTTTTGTTATTGCAGTTTTTTTTTTTTTTAGATTTTACATTCAGCGTTAGTACAGTTCAAGGACATATAAGGACATTTCCTGGAATTTTTGTAACGTAATATTTGCCTGATTTAGTGGAAAACATTTCACCCTACATATAGTAATCTGTACTTTATGAGATTTCTGGTTCTAACAAAACTAATATCTCCTAAATCGCTTGATGTGTAATATTCTCCCAATAGAAACTATTCACGCTTTCAATGATTAATTGTTTTATCAAAAATTGCTCATTTACAGAATTTTTACTCTTTTATCATCAGATTTTCAAAACAGTAATTTTTGGCTAATTTATTCGGGAAAACGCTTTGATTAAACGAGGCGAAATTTACAATAAAAAATAATTGGTGTTAATAATCATGGGGGAATATTTAGAATGAAGCATCCCCGCGGAAATCACGGGATAATCAGCCCAGAGGAATAAAAATTCTTAGACATTATGTAAACATAATGCTAAACTATATTTTGTTCTTTCCCGCAAAGAAATATAAGAACGGAAACTAGTCGTTGGGGGCAATCGTAATACTTATCCATCATGGATATGCATACCATAACGTATGAAAATAAATCATGTGGAAACTTTTTAATAAAAATTTTAATTTTACTTAAGAAAGGTGTTGTAATAAAAATAAAATACATTGACATATTTCGGAATCGTCAAATAAGTTCCATAGTCATAATATAAATAAAACAAATTTTCAAAATATTTCTCGGTCAATACAAATGACACGCGACAATGATATATAAATAACAAAAAACACGCGATTTTTATTTATATTTTAGATCATGGTCTATATTTTAATTTAATTTTTCGAATAGAGCGCGTGTTTTTTGTTATTTATATCTCATTGTCGCGTGTCATTTGTATTGACCGGGAAATATTTTGAAATTTTGTTTTATTTATATTATGACTATGGAACTTATTTGACGGTTCCGAAACATGTCAATGTATTTTATTTTTATTACAACACCTTTCTTAAGTAAAATTTAAAAAATATATATTAAAATGTTTATATAAAAGGTGAATGTTTTAAAATCTGATGATTTAAAAAAATCAATTGGATTTAATTAACTTTTCATCATGTGGAAACTATTAATAAAATGCATCGCAATTCTAAAACAAAATTTAAACGTATATTTAAATATGTTTAATATACAGTATAATACTCTAATAGGGAATTGCTGATGAACCAATTTCGACAAATTATATAAAATGCCAAAGCACTCAAGTAGTACTGAATTGCGTAAAAGAAACATCCTTATAACTCCAAAAATAATAATCATAACTTAATTAATCATCTCAACTAACAGTTTACTGCGCCGGATTAAGCGTCTCATTTCTATTTAAAATATATCTTTAAATTGAAATTTGAATGAAATACAGGGTCATGAAAAATCGAAGAATGGCAAAAACAGGATTAAAATATATCTCAGTAACTAATTACATGATTGACTTCGTTCTTCATGCAGAATTTTTGTTATTTTATTTCCTTTTATGTTTTTTCCTTAAAATAAAAAAAAATCGAAAATTTTTATATGCCTTCCATCAGAACGAATTTTTGGAGAGTCTGAAAAAAAATAGTTCCTGATAATCGAAGTTGCTGATATTAAATAGGTTTCGTCCCGTTCTTGACGCATACAAAATTTTAAGTCTCTATCTCAATTTGTTCAGGAGATAGAGCGTTTACAGACACACATACAGACGGATGGCTTTTTTTTCTTCTAAAAGTATGTTTTTTTTAATCTCCAGTATCTAAAGCGTGTAAATCCTTCAAAATTTTTTTCGATTTTCAAAACGATTGCTAGACTTACCCTATAGTACGTATGATGGGTAAATAATGAGTATTTATCATTTCATCAATCCATACCTCCCCATTATTTTTTGCTTTCTATTTCGTAGATTTATTTTCTAGTACAACATAAGCTAAGAAAAATGCGTACATAGAAATAAATGTTTTCTTGTAACATAAAGAAGGAAAAAAAATGCCAAATGAGATTCTTGATGTTTACTGTCTGCTTTTGTCTACTATGTTTTTTATTACATTTTTCAAAGTTTTTCATTTATACTGGCAATCGAGATTGCGTGATGTATTATATAAACTGGAGTACTTTTTCTTCTTTAGACCATAGAAAATCCAACCAAATCAATCTCCTTTTCTTACATAAAAAGAGAAATGCCATCCAAAGAATGTTGTAGAATTAAAAGAAGAAATTTCGAAATAAAGTGATGCATCAAACTGAGGTATTTTATGATGTATTTTATTATATTTAGTTTGTTGACAAGCATTTTTTTATTGTTTTATGTTTCAAACTTGTGACAAACTCTTCCTGACTATTCACTCGAAAGAAGCATGTTACTGATTCAACCAAACACGAAAAATTATTTATAACAGTGTACGGAGAATAAGATATGGAGTGAATAGATTCAAATCGACGATAAAAAATAAGTTTCTATTTTTATTATGGAATTTTTTTCTTTTTCTTATATTTATTTTCTAGTACAACAGAAGCTAAAAAAATGCATATATATAAATAAATAATTTCTTGTAACATAAAAGAGAAATAAAAATGCCAAATGAGATTTTTGAAGTTTACTGTCTGGTTTTGTTTAATATACTTTTTATTACATTTTACAAAGTTTTTTTTATTTATTCTGGCAATCGAGATTGCATTATGTATTATATAAACCGAAGTATTTTTTCTTCTTTAGACCATAGAAAATCCAACGAAATCAATCTTCGTTTCTTATATTAAAAGAGAAATGCCATCCAAAGAATGTTGTAGAATTAAAAGAAGAAATTTCGAAATAAAGTGCTGCATCAAATTGAGGTGTTTTATGATATATTTAATTTCTTTTAGTTCGTTGACAAACAATTTTTGATTGTTTTATGCTTTCAACTTCTGACAATTCCTTTAGGACTGTTCAGTTGAAAGGAACCATGATACTGGTGCAACCAAACGCAAAAAATTATTTATAGCAGTACATGGAGAATAAGGATTTTAATTGATTCAAATCGACGATGAAAGATAAGCTTAATCGCATAACTAATCAATATTTGTTTAAAAACTTTCAATTAATGCTTATTTTTTGCGTCTTTTACACATTTTTTAATCGTTCAGCACCAGTTTTTCGAAACAGTAATTTTTGTTTAATTTATTCGGAAAAATGCTCTAGCTAAACAAGGGGAAATGTACAATAAAAAATAATTGGTGGGAATAATCATGGATTGTATAGTTAAAATGAAAAATGCATCCCCGCGCAAATAGCGAAATTATCAGCGAGATCAATAAAAATTCCCAGATTTTATGTAAACAAAATGCTAGATTAATGTTCTTTCCCACAAAGAAAAAAATAAGTATTTATCATTTCATCAATCCATACTTCTTCATCATTTTCTGCTTTCTATTTCTTAGATTTATTTTCTAGTATAACAAAAGCTAAAAAAACCGTATATATAGAAATAAATGTTTTCTTGTAACGTGAAAGAGAAGTAAAGAGATTCTTGAAGTTTACTGTCTGTTTTTGTCTACTATATTTTTTATTACATTCTTCAAAGTTTTCTATTTAGACTGGCAATCGAGATTGTACGATGTATTATATAAACTGAAGTACTTTTTCTTCTTCAGACCATAGAAAATCCAACGAAATCAATCTTCGTTTCTTACATAAAAACTGAAATGCTATCAGAAGAATGCGTAGAATTAAAAAAAGAAATTTCGACTTGAAGTGATGCATCAAATTGAAGAGGTTTATGATGTATTTTGTTTCATTTAGTTTGTTGGCAATCATCTTTTTGATTGTTATATGTTTTTACATTTTGACAAACCGTTTCGGACTAATCACTCGAAAGAAGCCATGATACAGATTCAAACAAACATGAAATTTTTTTTAACAGTATAACGATTGGAGTGAATAGATTGAATTTGAAGATAAAAAGTAAGCTTAAGTATATGAAAAACTGAAGGAAGAAGGGGGGGGGGGGTGTCTCCAAAACCCACTATTATTTGTTTTAAACTTTTGACAAACCCTTCCGGGCAGTTCACTTGAAAGAAGCCATGATACAGATTCAAACAAACATGAAAAAAGATTTTAACAGTATAAGGATTGGAGTGAATAGATTGAATTCGAAGATAAACTTAAGTATACGAAAAACTGAAAGAAGGAGGGGGGGGGGGGTCTCCAAAACCTTTGAAATTGACGAAAATCTGGACATATGTTTCTTACTATGTTATATGTTATTCGTTTATTTAAATTGTTAAAACTTTTTTTTAAATTTCTCTGTGCATATTTACATGTCCATGTGCATGCACAGTAAGGGAACTACGAATAAAGTGGAAGAGACAGATATAATTATTTTTATCGGCTGCGAGTGCAGTAACTCAGGATGTAGTTGTAAGATTTTGGTTGTTGTTTGTTTAGGTCGGAACAATGCCTGCTTAATACCGGGACAAACTTCCATCAGTAAAAATAAATAATTTACGTTATTTTTTTAGATAATTTTCGTTATTATTTGCCACATTTCAGCAAACTTCCCTAAACTTTCGAATTATTTAATCCAGGTTAAAGACGTTTCGAACTAGAAAAAAATTAAAGAATTGAAATAAATGTTTCAAAATAGACTTCCCTTGAAAATGTGAAATCAAATATATAATATTAGATGAAATACAATTTCTGTTTAAAAAATTTTCAACTTGGATAAAATTAACCAGAATTGTACCGAAATTACACTGAATGTTGTCAAGTATGCGGTAATTTAATATACCCGCATTGAGAAGAGGATTGTTTATGTAATCACGATATGATAAAACTGCAAGACCTGACAGTCATACAGGCAAACGTACACCAAGGAAAACAAATAAATATACTTATGATAAACATTTTGCAAAAATAAGTTATTTGAATAAGCACTAAATTTCTATTAAAATATGCTTTTTTTATTTTTACCGCGACCATAATCAGACACCGAGAAACCAGTGTCAGTTGAACTTTTATCATTTTTAGAATATGTCAGTCCCTCTTTATTCTTAATTCTAGGCATCAGAGAATCTCCTAAAGACATACATACAAGCTACTTTAACGTTACACTTGTTACAATAATTGCAAATTATAATGTATGTAGTAAAATATAAGCAATAACAGTAACTAAAGATAAACCATTTCGCTACAGACGTCCTTGATCAAGGTCCTACCTTTAAAAAATATTTTAAAGACATTTAATTAAATTTAAAAGAATTTCACAAATTTTGTGATATTAAAAAAAATCCAAACTAAATGCCCAAATATTTAAAAATCAAACATATAAATAAAAGAAAATATTTTTGAAGTAAATGTTCATCTAGGAAGTTTTGCATTAAGATGGATAATCTCATCTATGCAATCTTTTTTGAAATCCTCTAAATTGGAATAATTTCATACCTTCAGGATGAGCGTCTTATACAGAATTTTTAACATTTAATCACCGGTTTTTTAAAGCAGAGATTTTTGTCTAATTGTATTGCGAAAATGGTCTTGTTAAATAAGCTAAAGTTTACAAAATAAATTTACTGGTAAGAATAATCAAGAATTCTGAGCACTTTGACCTATACCGGTTTCACATTCCCAAGGGTTAATAATTGAATCAGCTAAATATAATTTAAACTTTGATAAATAAATAAGAAACACTGAAAGAAATTCATTGTGATAGTTTGTGAGGGAGTGTCCCTTTGTAATAAAGGCACTCTAGTATTTTGAGTGAGATTGTGACGTCAATGTTCTAACATGTGTGGCGCAAAAGCGACATCTATCCTTTATGCAACTTTAACTTTCCGGATTATGTGTGGTCTCTCGGTCTACAGTTAACTGCGGTTATGTGTTTTATGCAAATTTCTAGCTCCGTCTTCAGTTTGCAATGTATAAAAGCTGTGAATTGGAGTAGATGTGTGTGTTGTGTGGCGAGGTGAGCCGAGATAGCTTGTGTTATGTGGCGTGGTGAGCCGGGATAGACCAAGAGTCTTTAAGCTAAGAGTTGCCTAAGAGTTGAAGGTAGCAGAGTCCCAGCAATCAAGTCGGGTAAGAGTTATTTAGCTCTGTGAATGTTTGAGAATAAAAGACTTTGTGCAGCCACGGGCTGTTTTCTTACAGGTTAAAGTGAGATTAGACAGTGACCTGAAAAGAAGAGCCGGGGATAAGTGCTCTGAGCCGGACTTAGTCGTAAATGTGAGTATGAGTTACAGTTTAATCTCATAGTATTGTGTTTAGTTGTTAGAAATATTGAACTTTGGCTTCACTCAACATTTCCCCGATACAGTAAATAAAAGTGTTGAATTTTAACTTTACTTAAACTATGTTCGCATTTGACCGACACGTCACCGGCGACACCCCAAGCCACGTCACAAGTTCTATATAGAAGTAATTTTCTTAAAACGCGTGATCATAAAATCTGTCATTTTAATAATAAAGACCAAAAAAATGTATTTGAACAAATTACAGGACTGTTCGGAAAATGATATTTTGTCATTGTGACAACAGAAGTATTCCATTTTTGGATTTTAAATATTGACCATTTTAAAAAACGAAAAAAATTGCAGAATTCAATGAAAAAAAAAAAAAAAAAAAAAGATACACATTAATTTCAGATTTCCCAATTCTCTATCGAGGACAACAACAATTTTTTTTAAGTAGTTAAAAAGAAAATTTTTTATAGATTCTGTACATTACTAGGAGTATTTTTAGAGGTGATTCTCGAAATATGGTGACTCTCAACTAGGGATTACAATCCCGGGATTCCGGGATCCCGGTGTATTTTTAATCCCGAAAATCCCGGGATTTACCAGAAAAAATCCCGGGATTTTCGGGATTGTCTGGGTTTTTTGGTGGAATAATATTCAGCTGAAATTTAAAAAGATATTTATAAACTTTCACTTTTGGGAAAGAAAAAATCAATTTTCATGAAGTTTATATATGACTGAAAAAGAATATATACCTTAAATATTTTTACATATATTTCTAAGCTATGAAATCGTTTACAGCTGAAGTCTTTTGACTTAAAAAAAAATGTAACCCACACAGCTATTACTAAGGAAAAATGAAATCGTTTGTGTCGATATTGAATCGTTTGTGTCGTATTTCGATTGTGTTGCGTGTATAGAAATTATCTTCAATTAGAATCGGGGTTTGTTTTAATTTCCGAAGACGAACACGGCTTTTTATACTCTGATGAATATATCAATGAACTTATTTAGAAAGTTGGAAAATTAGTAATTTATTTTAAACGATCTGCAACAAAGAACGAAGTTCTTTAAAAGTATGTTAAATCTGAAAAAGAGAAAGAACTTTCCATTCTTTTAGATTGCAAGACTAGATGGAATAGCCTAGTAATTACGCTTGAACGATTTTATTTCTTGAAAAATAGCATACAACTAGCTTTTATCGATTTAGAGCATAAGATATGCATTGACGATTCCGATTTTCTGTTTATAAACGAAATTGTTGAAGTCCTCAAACCGATACAAATTACAGTAGAAGCAATCTGTTGTAGGGGTTCTAATTTGTTAACCGCAAACGCAACCTTAAAAATTCTTTTAAACGAATTGTTGGAGACAATATCAAAATTTGCTTACAAAATGACAGTCGTGCTAAAACTACACATTAGAGAAGGACGACGTATGGAATTATCAGGTGTTTTAAATTACTTGCATAATCCTAAACGAGATGACCTGAGTGCAGAAACTAGCAGCATGCTTTCTATTTCTAAGAAAACTAAGCAAGTGAAAGCAATAATTGAAAGGGTAAAGAGTGTTGACAATGGCAATTCTGAAGATACAGAAATAACGCATATTGGGCCACTGCGAAACGGCAAACGGATAAACGAACATATAAGGAAAAATGACAAGAAATAGAAAAAAGCATGGGAACTGTCGAACCTGAAACACAAAAACAAAAGGATTTATCAACACAAATTAGAAGTCTCTTTTTCAAAATGGAGGAGTATGCAGTCATCATTTAGAATTAGCTTATCAATATTTGCTGACAGTTGCTCCCGCGAGTGTAGAATAGAATGAGCATTTTAACCAGCAGAATTTATTGCAAACAAACTTAGAAGTCAACTTGGATGTTTTGATATTTCTTATATCGTATTTTCAAAGGAAAACCGATTAATTAAAAAAAAACACTAAGCTATTGAAACCAATCTTCTTTTTTATCTTGGTATGCAATAATTTTTTATGTTGTGCAACGTTTTCAAATTTTAAGGACGATCACATATAATTAGAAATTTTAATAATATATCTATTTAATTTTTTATTGTTATGTGTGTGCATGTGTTAAATACTTTTATTTATTTATTTATTTATTTATTTATTTATTTTTTACAAGCAAAATAAAAAGCATTATGTAGGGGAAAATCTTGTGTTTTCGATATCATAAATTTGTAATCTTTAATTATTTGGTTATGAGAATAATTAAAAATTTAATTAGTGATATTAATTAGCTTTTCATATGGTAAATATTTACCCATCCAAAGACTTTTTTAACATCAAATGAAAGAAATTATTTGGAAAATAAAACATAATTTTTTTTCTTACTTTGTCAAACATTAACAGCATATTTGTTTCAATTTCCAATTGTTGTAATTTATCCTATATTTTTTTATTATTAAAGTAATAAATTTTGAACTTGGTATATTTTCAAAAGTTAGACTGCTTTAATTATTTTTTTTACAATATTGGGAAATTTAGCTATTGAAAAAATTGGTTATATTAGAGAAATTCTAATTTTCGGGATTATCCCGGGATCCCGGGATTAAATCTAAACAGTCCCGAAATCCCGGGATCGGAAATTAGTCTCGGGATTGTAATCCCTACTCTCAACATTGCCTACTAGATCTATACGGCCCATTCATTTGAGATTAATGCATGAAGTCTCCCACCAGAGGACTCTGATACCTTGCCCAAGTTATTCTGACCAATCGTGCAAACCCTGAACCAAAACAATGACCATGTGCACAGAACAGAAAACAGCTTACTCAATGCTAATTCCGGCAGGGTTTACGCCAAGTGGTCCAATGAAATTATTCAGGGTTTGAAGCTGAATTCAGCTTCACTTTTTTGGGGATTTTTGACGAAATGCGCAGGCTTTTATATATCTAGTTGGCCATGCTCTCACTCAGCACTAGTGTCCCTCGTAAATCGGGACGTCAAATGGTCTGGACCCGACTAATCGACTAATATCTTACTGTTTATTTTTTTTATCTTTAACCACAGATTATTCGGTCATTAGATAAGGAGAAGAAAATTAGTTTAACATACTGGTGTATAGAGGATTTGGAGCAACAATTTACGCGAGACACTATTGCTAATTTAGAATCACCTCACCTGGAAAGGGTGAACAATTTATTAAATCTTCACAATTCTTAGTTCAGTTTTACATATGTCGTTAGTGAAAGGATGAACTACGAAGATGCGGCTAATTGTTTCTGATATTAAGATGCCACAGTATGGACTGAAAAAGACCCGCATGATAATTTTAACTCTATGGGGGCATTCTTTTCAAATATATTGCTCAAATTTTAATATTTTGACGTGATTTTTTTTTCATAGGATAGCTGTGGACGATCCACAGCCAGCTTAGTTTTTACTTTTTCGATTTTGGAGTCAGATAAAAAAAAATACTTTAACTTTCAGAACCGATTTGAACCGGTTACGAAACTGAAACTATCCTAATATAAAAAGAATATAACCAAAATCAAAAAAGTAAAAATTAGGCCGGTTCTGAGTCCGGGAATGTGTCGGGGGCGACGAATAAGTGGTTAGAGAGCCCGTATATTCCAATGACTTTTAAGCACTTTTTTACCAGAATTTTCCTAAAGAAATATTTCCCAATTTAATGAAATAAAAATCAATCTTCTTATATAATGACCAGTCAATTAAGAAATTTTTGGAACTAAAACACTAGAAATATCCTGAATACATTGATGCATACGAACCCTGTATTAGACAAGCAAGTTTAAACACTAATGTTTCTGAACTAAATTAATTCCTGAAGAATTTTCCTTATTTTCATAAATGATTCTCCTATGAGTCATTTGTGCTCTCCATAATTTACCTAAAGCAAATGCAGACCTTGAAGAACAATTCAACATAATTAATTTCTTTATTGCAGTATTTTATACAATAGGATTTGGGGATTAATTCGGTTTTCTGATTGATGTCCAAAATTTAATTAAGTATAATTCCAAATGAGCAAGGTTTGCTTTAATCAGAAATTGTAAATAGTTAAACTTAATTTTCTTAATCAAAGGAAACCGTTAAAATAGTAAATATTAATAAAAGAAGCTAAATTTATCGTTTTTAAGCAGTATATATGAACTTATTTTTAATAGTTGGAAGTGTCAGTCTAAGCTAAAAGACAGTAACTAACGCTATAACCTTAGAGTAAATTAATTTTTTGTGACCGGAAGATTTTTTTTAGTTTTCTTTAAGAAAACTATGGCATACAAAAACAATGAAATTGCCTAATTTTATCGACACATGTCTGATATGCTGGTGCAGACAGTTTTTAAATAAAATATTTTAAAAGTTATTTAATATTAAAGTTGGTAAAAGTCTATATATTAAACCAGATTTATATGAGCGAAAACTAAGAGTATACATTACAAGTTCAAAGTTAGCAGTCTGCATTTTTTTAACGTATTTGATTAATTTTTCGAGGATTTTTTTTCATTTTCCCCCGAAATTTCAGCATTTCAAGATATTGTTATTTCTTATATTGGAAACAATTATTGTTTTTATTGTTGCTAATTGTTAAAAAAGCGCAATGAATAATATTTCCTTTTAAAAAAATGCACTTAACTGTTATAAATAAAAAAACAACTTATAAATTAGAATAAAATTATTGAGAGATAAAAGCAGAAAAACATTGAAAATTGTATTTACTCGTCAATGTTTCTATTCTAAAATAAATAAATAAATAACACTGTTACCGCTAAGGTAAATGAAATTTTTGTGATCCAAAGTCTTTCAACTCTAATATCAAGAAAACTACTGTATCCAAAAACATGAAAATTTGTATTAATATAGAGAAATGTTCGATAAATACGTCGAAGAAACCAGATTTAAATAAGTAATATTTTAGAGTTATTTAATGTTAAAATTGAACAAAAGCGTCCATTAAAAAGTTTTAATAGGAACAAAAATTATGCATGCAAAAGTATTATATATATGTGTGTGCGTGTTGCACATTGTTTTTTTTAAATATTAAAAAACGAACTTTATTTTTACAATTTTAGATGAAAATTGATTTCAAAACGACATTTTAATTGTATCGTTTTATGCATCGTTTTAAGTCTAACGTAATTCTGATTAAAGTTTTCTTTCTCTTTTTAATTTACCGCGTGAAAAAAAAATTAAAAAAATATTTTCATTTCATAAACTTATATTTAGTTACAATAGTTTAAAATAATATCTCACAATATGAAATAAATGTCTCAAAACAAAATTTCTGGGTTCAAACAGGATTTTTTTATCTGCAGTTATACGCCGGAAATTACGGTAATTTCCCTCATTTACTACATTTTACGCATAATAATAAATTTATTGTTTTTAAATTATGTTTTGTTTATATTCGCATATTAAAAAGAATAAAATAAATGAAAATATAGCGTAGTTTTAAATATTTGCTTGCTTTTAATTCTTAATCTATTGAATCTAATCTTAAAGTTTTTATGTATTTAATAGTAGATTATAAATGACATTTTTATTGAATAGGAAATATTGCGGTGTTTTCACAATTGGCTAAATTAAACATAATAATCTCTTCTATAATATTAAAAAATATAACAGTTGAAATGATGAAATTTTTGACACTTTTGATGAATGAACTGAGATGAGATGATTTTTTTTCTTTCAGATTGTATAAGTTGAAATACATTAATCTTCTTCACACCAAATATTCTGGAGTTTCCACATAAATAATTTTTCCAGATAATTTATTTAAATATTTAGCTATCTTATTTTTCATATTATATAGAATGAGAATATACGAATTTATATGAACTGCATAATTTCATAATGTTACAAAATTACTTTGAATTTCATGACATTGGATGTGTAAAGAGACTTTTTCCGCTTATTAGGCTTTCCTAATTTTACTGATTGCACTATGCAACAAAGTAATAAAAAAACACTGGGTTCACAGTACGTAATTATGATTTGTAACCTTAAAACTAAGTGAAATATTGAAATAAAATTGTTCTATCACTTCAAATTTAGTAGTGAAACGAATACATTGATTTAACTTAAAATCTTATGAAGTAGTGACATAAAGTGTTATTCAACATTAGAAAAAAAGAGATTTTTTTTGAACGATTGGTATTCTCTTATAGTCAGTAGTGGTAGGACTACAAAAAAGGTGCTGGAAATAACAAAAGCAGATAAAAAAACCTCTCCCAATGCAGCCTTAAGCGAAAATTGCCTGTATAAAAGATTGGAAATAACCGACAATGTGTGGGTGTAAAGGATTTTGCTCGTAGCTCGGGAAAAGGTATTGGCAGGAAGATTAAAAACAATGCAAAGAAACTTTTAATTTGCGAACAATTTATATATACCTGCCTGTCAATTTATATATTTATTCATTCGCACTTCAAATGCTGATATCTGGAAAACGGTTAGATTCGGTCGAGTAGTTCCATTCCACTTTTTAACCCCTTCGCGACGGGAGCCTTTAACGAAACTTTTAATGTTTTGTCACCGGTTTTTAAAAACAGAAATTTGTGCCTTATTGAATCCCGAAAATGCTCCTATTAAAAAAGGCAAATTTTGCAGTCAAATTTTATGGATGGTATAAACAAGGAATCTTAAGCCTTTTGCGGCACATATACGTATCGTTCGTCCCCAAAGGGTTAACGTACATGACGAGATCTTTCTTTTGATACAACACTTGTCCAAATCCACAACTTATACACCTGTGAACGTTCCCTAGTGAGTGTAGCGTAAATTAAATAAAGTCAGATTAACGTTACTTTATTTTGGGACGTGATATGTAAATATAAATTTGTTTTTCTGTTGCTTACTAAGTATATTTAATACGAATCACTACTCAGAATATTGTTGATTTTTTATGTTGCATAGTGTTATTTGTGAATAAACAGTCTGGTCAAAAGATTCTAAACATTCACTGTTTAAAAAATTTATAAATTCATGAATATTTTCTTCCTGAATTTCACAGAAAAAGTCCCTTTTCACAACAAAAGGGCATTTACCGTTAAAAATGAGAAAACTGCATCATATTTCCTGAAAATAACGAAACGGATGGAAATAGAAACAAAAAATGGAGACATTCTGTTATGTGGGGCACTACGTGGCCGAGTGGTCAAGGCACCACACCGCTAATCGCCTGCGAGGGCAGATTGTGGGTTCGAATCCCACTTGCGCCGTGAAATAATTAAAACAATAAAAAATCCCTTTTAAATTACAGTTTTTTTGTTTATTTATCTCTTATTTCTTATTAAAAAATTCTTTTAACCAATTAGCCAAGAAATAAACATATGAATAGTGTACGACAATTTCAAAAAAATGTCTATAACATTATTTTTGTAAAAAATGAATAATTTTTTTTTCATTCATTCATTCATTCAAAAAAAAAAAAAAAAAAAAAAAACAGAGATTTTAAACAGTGATTTTTAAAAAAATTTAAACTATTTAAAAAATTAAAGTTGATTTTACAAAATAATAAGTTTTATGCATCAGTCTAAAATAAAATAAAGTAAACCGTTTACAAATATTCTAACGAATATATTTGAAAGCAAATCTTTGAAAACCACAATAGATTTTCCCACTAACTCATAAAAGATATACTTTGTACAATCCGGCATCGGAAGCTTTGCCTCAGTCAGTAAGGATTTGATCGAGTTCGATCCTCAGAACGGCTTGAAGTAAGTTATACAAAAGAGAAAATAAATTAAGTAAAATAATATAGCAGCTTAAAGTCACTCAGAAATTTCGAATCTTTTGATGATTAATCGATTCAATAATTTTAAAAATTATATTAAATTATTATTATTATCATTAAAACTCAAACCCTGTAACAGAAAGTTACCGTTTCTTCAAACGGAGTTTTCCTTTCTTTTATTTCCCAAAACAGAAAATCTACTGACGGAACGGTAAAAGTTCGGCTACTTTGCTGCCAGTAGTTTCACCGTGAATTCACAGGTTTATTTTTAAAAGTGTTCTTTAGCTCAAAAGTTATCTTAAGAGCTAGTGTATGGCATTTTCTCTATACTCGTATGTATGTACGTAGCGCGATAACCCAAATAGCCAATTTGTTTTTGTTTTTTAATTTTGGATATACAGCTCATATTCAAAATATTAGAATAATTGAGAAAAAGTAATAAGAAAAAGTTATTTGTCATTTATTTATTTTTTATACTAAGTAAATGCAATTAAATTTCTTATAAATTAAATCTGGAATGTTTAGATAAGATTTTAACATTTATAAAATATAAAATACAGCACAATAAATTAGGTATACAGCTTCCTTAAACACACCAGAATATTAGAATAAAATTTAGATTGGTTCAAAATATTAGAATATTTTATTTTACGCAACAATATTACCTTATGAATATGAAGTAAATGGTAGTTAATATTTTGTAGCATCCCCTTTAGCTTTCATAACAGCGTACAATCGATCTTGCATACTATATACAAGGTGTTTACAAACATTTCTATCAATATTAGCCCAAATAGACTTTATACGTGCCACTAACTCAGTTTTACTTGAAGGAGGATTTTCTTGAAGTTTTTTCTTCATTATACACCATAAGTTTTCTATGGGATTAAGATCTGGTGAATTTGGTGGCCAAGGAAGTACCTTAATGTTGCGTTGGCGGAACCAATTCTTAGATGACACCGATGTATGCGGGGACGCTAAATCTTGTTGAAAGACGAAATCATCTTCAAATAAATCTTCTGATGATGGAATCATGTAATATTCTAAAATTTCTTGATATATCATAGAGTTAACCTTTTCGTAGACGATGCATAACTTTCCAGGTCCTTCTGCACTCATACAACCCCAAACCATGACACTAGCAGCAAATTTTACGGAACGTTTAAGGCATTCTTTATCAAATGCTTCTTGCTTCATTCTCCAAACTCGAATACTTTGATTACCATATGAAACACAAAACATACTTTCATCACTAAATAATATATTTTTCCAATCTTCATTGCTCCATAAACGTCTTGATTTACACCAATTCAATCTTATACGCTTTTGTCTTGCAGTCATGAGAGGTTTTGTTTTCGGTACACGAGATTCAAATTTAAATTTATGGAGACGTCTTAATGTTGTCGATGTAGAAACTTCAACTCCTTCTTCTTTCCATTTTCGGTGCAAGAATCGCACACTTTTAAAACGGTTTTTCTTAACTATACGCTTCAGTTTCCTGTCATCTCTAGCAGATGTTTTTGGTTTTCGGCCACCATTTCGGCGATTATTTTGAAATTTTCCAATTTTTGAATATTGTGTTAGTATTTTACTAACGCTCGATTGCGAACAATGTAAATAATTCGCTATAAAACATTGATTTTTACCGTGCCGATACAAATCAACCATACGAAGTTTAGTAGATTCAGGAATATCACTCACACGACCCATTTTAAGACGAAAGAGAAACAAACTGCAAAAAAGAATACTGATTTTAAATAAAATAGTCTGAATTTAATCAATGATGCCACCAGTTAAGAATTGGTAATAATTAAAGGAGAATTAATGTGAAATATTCTAATATTTTGAACCACTTGAATAAATATTCTAATATTTTGACTTTTCAAAATAATTTTTTTTTCAATTAATCTTTTCAAAAATGATATTAAATTTAAGATAACAAGTAAGTTTAATCAACAATAAGTTCTTAATAAAAATATCGTTTGCATATTTTCATTAAAAGACATTAAATTACCAAACGATATTTTCAATTTCTAAAAAAAGGTAATTATTCTAATATTTTGAATATAAGCTGTAGATTCATTCTGATAAAGTGCTTCCTTGCTTATTTTTTGGGCGTCTACTAATTAAGTATAAAAGGGGAAACGCGAGGCTAATCCTTCTCATTAATTTAGATAAATTGGCTTTTCAAACAGAATTGTCCGATTTGCTTGAAATTTTGTATACTTGTTTATAATGCTAAGGCGCTTCCCTGATTATATTTGGAGGTCCATATGTTAAGTATAAAGATAAAGAATGGGAAAGCTAATCCTATCCTTCAATTTAACTAAATGGGTTTCCTTAATCAATTTTTCTGTTTTCTTTTCTTCAGTAAAGGTTATTTTATTAAAAAAAAAGAGTATAGTATACAATTAATGTGATTGACTTGTGAGCTAAATGCCATAGGTTAGCTTACACTTTTCTTTTTATCATTTTAGATGTTCTGCTGAATATTTAGAGAAATAATTCACGATAATTCCTGGACCATCCAGAATGTAGAGAATATATTTGACATAATATTTTTAAACGAAGATTTTGACACGAAAGAAATTTTTCCAATAAAATGAGAATTTATTTCTGAAAAAACTCAAACAAAGGATTTTTTAACTTAAGTGACCAATGCTCCGCCATTTGAGTTATCCTCGACAAATCTAGTAAACACAATTCATCCAGAAAAGCTATTTTATTGTATTTGATATTTTTATCAGCTGAATAAAGTAAATCAGATGCAATGAAACTCCAAGAAACATTTGATACATAATTAAACTTTATTATGCTTGAGCATAATTATTTTAAATGATAAATAGGTCACATAAAATTTAATTTTCTCAATGAGGGAGAAAGTGTAAAAGCTATAAATTTTATATAAATATAAATAAAAAATATAAATATAAATAATATATAATAAATAATATAATAAATATATAATAAATATATAATAAATAATATAATAAATATAAAATAAATATATAATAAATAATGTAAATAATATAAATATATATATATATATTATTTTATAAAGCTTCAAAGACCAAGAATGCTGACCGTATGAAACTAATAATAAGAATAAAATAGAATAACCAGAAACGTATATCATTTTGTTGACTCTCAGAACGCCGAGCAATTTTACCTGTATATCATTCCAAATTTTCTATTCAAATTTAGCGCAATAATTATTGTGGTTACATAAAGTTAAAATTATTCTTTCTGAATTTCAGGCATGAGTGCTGAATTTTTTAATAACAAAAAGACTCAGCTATCAATCCTGGTTATATCTTTAATATCGATTTGATTTTTTTAAATTATATTTGTTGCCAGTTACGGTTAAGAATTTTACAAAAACGCTTGCTAAATTGCTAAAAGCTTGTCTTTTGCTTTTTTAGTTTCTTTTGAAGTTTCCCCAGAAGTAATATTGCATGTGATAATATGCTATGTAATAAATTTATGTTGTTTTTGGGACATATAATGCTTAACTATGCATTATTTTTGTTTTAAATATTTATTATTTATTTTTCTCAATAAGTAATATTGGTTTATAATAATAAAATGTGTAATTAATTTAATTATATAATTCCCCATATAATCGAGCTATATTAATCATATTTTTAACCACTGTTTCTAAAAAGTAGCAATTGTTTCTAACATGACATCGATCCTAATTATATGGTCTATATATATATATATATATATATATATATATATATATATATATATATATATATATATATATATATATATATATGACGCTAACGTATGTGGCACAAAATCCACCAAGTTTTTTAATTGTTTAATGGGAACAACTAAATGAAACACATCATATGGGTTACTGTGCAAAAGTCCTTTGGTAAGATTTAGGCTGTGATAAATTGGTTTTATTTATGTTTTGTTTCTTCGCTGCAATTATGGAGTTTCAAAATATCATTATTATTATTTCTTTCCGTTCTTTTTACTCAGGAAATAAATAAAAGTCATCAATTTTAAACTTTTCAATTTCAAATTAAAGTTATGTATTATAAATTAAATGAATGAAAGGATTGTACTATTATATTTTAAATAATTAATGAAATACGAAAAATGCCATGTGTACAATATTTTAAATGAACACCAAAACCAGAATTTTCCAAATAAAAAATGTTTTTTATTTTCTTAACACATTTTTTACGTCAATTTTTAAAAAAAACATAGTCTGGAATAATACCATACACCAGAAGAAAAAGAAATTTGTTAAACGAGCCAATGTCAATAATAAAAGTATTTTACATAAATTATTTTGAATGTTTATAACGTGTCACCTACCAGTAACATTCAAACAATGATAATAAAATTTATGTACGAGTAATTTAATTTAATTGCTTAATTAGTTTGGTTGTTAACGGTTATGTCCATTATTTATATATTTGTAAGGAACACATGTTTTACATCTTTCGATTAATTCTTTTATTGAATCTTTTTCTTCTATTAACCAGCTTAATTAAAATTATTCGTTAAATGATTTCGAATAACTACATGAGAAAGCGTTCTCACTAATTTTCCTTGTCTCAAATTGTGTTTCAATTAACTATTTTCTTGCAGATTTTTACATCCAGTAAAAATGTTTAATTACATTCTCTTTTATTAAGTTTTAAAAAACACTATAATTGGCTTTATTCTGATATCATTTTACATGTCATTTAATAAAGTAAATATTTATTTTTCAAAAAGGGGTGTAAATAAGAAATCTGAAAATTTAAACCGTATTTTAATACGACCGCTTAGGGATTTTGATTCGAAAAAAAAAATGTATTTATAAAACTTATTCATAGTTTTTTTCTATGTCTTATGGAATAGTATGTTTCTTAACCCCTTGCGGCGCGCTGGTATATCTATGAAACAACTTAACATTAATTCCCAAACGCCACATTGTCACCGGAATTTTGGTAAAAAAAATTACGGTTTATTCAATGCGTGAAATATAGCTTTTTCCTATTTACGAATAAAGTTATTTTCAAATTTCCGGTGTCTGTCATTAATTTCAACACTTAAGCAATGAGTTTGTCCTGCACCGCAGAGGGTTAAGATAATTCTTTTTGCTATAGACGCTTCACAGCCGCCTTTATTCTAGACCTGAGCGCTAACACAAATATAACGGATAGCGAAGGTGATATTTTTCCATATGTAGAGACCCCTAAATTTAGACAGCCGTATTTTATAAAAATGTTCTTCTGAACTGAGTTCATTTAGTATATGAAGAGACGTTAATTACCTATTTTCATGCTAATCTTTTTATGTTTGTCAAATTGTCAGATGAAAGCAAATCCAACTGCACTAGATTCAAAATGTTCCATTCACTCCATTCCATATGTATGTTTGACTGTCAGATACAAACTTCTTGCATTCGATCGAGACATTCAAAACCATCCTACTTACTCTCGAGACATTCTTCCATCCGACTGCCATTTGTTTCTTTCTTTCTCTCAGAAATTCTGTTCACCAAAAAGAAAAGAAAATGAACTCTTTGAATGACATGCAAAATCACCTCGGTAAGTATTTTGCCACTAAATCAAAAATATTTTGGAAAGAAGGTGTTATTAGATTACTGAAAAGATGTAAGAATGTTGGTTAAACAGATTGTCATAGACTTTTTTCAATAAAATATTGCCCTTATCGAAATTTTCATGGTTTATTTAAAAAAAAGGAAACGAAAAAAAACTACTTTTGTTGCTCAAATGTCAAAATAAGTGTTTAACGCAAAGATTTACGAGATAATTTTATAGTTAGTAAATTATTTTCTCTGCATAAATTTAATTATAGAATTCTGCTGCGAATAGAATATTTGAAAAGAAAATTTAAGTGATGTACGTAATACATCGCCGTCTTTCAGGGAACATTTAAATTTACTTAAGCAAAAATATGAAAACCTACAAAAATAATTTTCACTGTTGCTAAATCTGGCTGCTATTTATCCATGTAGATATTAAGAATCACAACCAGAAATTTTTGAGCAGTAATTCTTTAGTAACTATTCGTGGAGTGCTTGTTTCATAAGGATAAAAAAGTCTGTTAAAACTTTCCAATTGGGATTAAAAGTGTCTAAAGTAAAATAACAGCTTTTTTTAATTAGCCATTCTCAAAGATCAAAATATTTTTATTTACAATATATTTACAAATACGTTAATTCGGATTTACTATTCAAAATTTCTGGAGTAAATTTAGAAATCGCTTAATATGTAACAGCCAGATATGACAACACTAACTGCCAATAATGCGTGAAAAAGAAAAGGGTAAAAAAACTTTTACTATTTTTAAATACAGGACTTCAATGATTTTTAACTCAGGCTAATGAAAGCGTGAGAGCTCATGTTCCCGACTATTCTGTATATACGTACATATTTATGTATATAACGCGATAACCCATGATAAAATTTGCTTCAAACTTTGGATATAGGTTTATTCTGATAAGGCCTTTTTGTGATTAGTTTTGGGAAGTTCATTCGAAAAGTATGCGGGGAGGCGACGTTTGGGCTAACCCCCTTCCCCCTTCCCTTAATTTTGATGAATGGGTTTTTCACACTGAATTATCAGATTTCATTCGATTGTTAAATATAGGATCATTCTGATGAGGCGCCTTTATGATTAGTTTTAGGTTTTCATTAGTTAAGTATAAAGGGGAGGGATGGGGGAGTTACCGCCTTTAATTTAGCTAAATGTGTTATTAATATAGATTTTATCGATATGCTTAAAATATTGGATGTATGTTCATTCTGATAAGGTGCTTCCCTGATTGGTTTTGGGATCCATTGCTTAAGCATAAAGGGGCAGGGTTCGAGGGGCTACCCTCTTAATTTAGGTAAATGAGTTTTTCATGCAGAATTAACCGATTTGCTTCCATCTTTGGATATAGGATATTACTGCTAAGTCGCTTCTTTGATAATTATTGTGTTCTTTTGTTAAGTTTAAAGAAAGAAACGGACGATTCTCCTCCATGCCACACTTAAATTAGATAAATATGTTTTTATGCAGAATTATCCGATATGCTTTGGATTTTGGATATAGGTTCGTCACGATAAGGCGTATCACTGGGTGGTTTTGGTGGTTCAATGATTAACCCCTTCACGACGAGAGCCTTTTATGAAATTTTTAATGTTTTGTCACCAGTTTCCAAATACAGAAACTTGTGTCTTATTTAATCGAGAAAATGCTTCGAATAAATAAGGGAAATTTTACAGCAAAATTCCACTGCTGTGGATAAATGAGGATTCTTAATCCTTTTTAAGGCGCGTATACGTGTCGCTCGTTTCCAAGGGGTTAAGTATAAAGATAGAGAAAGGAGGGAGCTAAATCCTCTCCGTTAATATGTATTACAAACAGCATTATTAATTGAAAAAATAAGGTTCTAATATACAATTAATGTGAAGAGCCTGTGAGCTCAATAGTATCAGTATAACTGACTAGGAATTTCAAGAAGTGTAAGTCACTGATTTTGACGAAAGTGATATCGTTGGAAAGATCTCATCATAAACAGTTAAATACTCAATGGAACTACCCGTCGGAAATCAGCCGATTTCGAGATATCCAAAAAATTATGTGACGTAGATAGTGCACTCTTATTAGAAAATCGGAAAAAAATTAGTTTAGATTTTGACAAAAGTGATGTTGTTGGGAAAAATCTCATTTTAAGGAGTAAAAAACTCAATGGAACTACCCGTCGGAAATGAGCCGTTTTCGAGATATCCGACAATTTATGTGACGTAGCTAGAATACACTTATTGGGAATCACAAAATATTTAGTCTCAATTTTCATGAAAGTAGTATCGTTGGAAAGATACATATGCTAGTCCTACATAGTTTTTATTTCGACCGACGAGATCTTTCCGAAGGTGTCACTTTCGTCAAAATCGAAAATTTTTTTTTTGGTTCCCTGCGCACTAATGGTGTGAAATAAATTGTCAGACATTTCGAAAACGGACCATTTACGACGGGGAATTCACATCAGATTTTTACTTCTCACGATGATACCTTTTCAACAATCCCACTATCGCCAAAATCGAGGCTAACATTTTTTGCAATTCCCCAGTAAGTGTGAACTAGCTACTTTAGAAAACTGTCGTATACTTCGAAAACGACTCATTTCCGACCGGTTGTTCTATTGAGTTTTTTATTTCTTAAGATGAGATCTTTCCAACGATATTACTTTCGTCAAAATAGGTGACTTACACTTCTTGCAGTTCTCTAGTGAGTAATATTCCTTTTTATTACTTATTTATTACATATATCAGAACTTACATACGTTAAAATCCGATCATCCTGGCATTTAGAGTCTGTACAATCGATAAAACCTTTCCTTTATTTTTCATTTTCTACAAATTCATTATAAAGATTTTTCTCGTCAATTTATTCCTATATTGCCAGATTTTTCCAAATCGGATTAGGAATTTTATTTTCCCTGTTAACTTATGTTAAGACACTTATTAGAAAATTTACCGCTTAACTAATGATTTGTTGGAATTCACGAAGATTAAGTAACAAAATTTAACATTCTTAAAGTAAGATTTACATTACAATTAGCATAATATCATAAAACGACTTTCATTTGTGCCTCCATAATATCATGATTCAATTTTTTCAGAATTGCAAACATATTAAATATGTTTGCAAATAAAATATGTTCTGGATAAATTTTATCCTGAAATATTATATCAAAATCAGAAAATGTTATAAAACACGGTTTGTTAAAATTGCATTCTTTCAAATTTTTGATAGGAATTGTGTAAATACAGAAAAAACAAGTCACGAAAATATTCTTTAAAAAGCTTTTATAGCAAACGATATACTTGGCATAGCACGTAAACTTGTTACAATTTTGTTTAATTGCTATGGGAGAAAATGGTAGCAAAAATTATCATATTCTACTATTTTCCCTTTACTTTCTACAAAAATGAAGACCTTTAGTTGCAAACATTATAGAAATGACAGTCATATCTCAAAAATAAATTGAGGTGCAGTTTTCATCCAAATTGCATTTAAAAAGTATTTTTTCCCCCTTAAGCAATTGTGTAACTTTATGACTAGAGTAATTTTATTTTTCAGTTATGATAATTTAGTTAGTGTCTGAAACAGACAGTGCTATATATTGTTTGAACACCGGGGGCTAATAAATAAAAAAACTAATGCTTTCTTTTACTTAGAAAATGTTTATCTGTCTCTTAAAATTATGCTACGAGATATGACTTACCATAGCTAAATGATTTTTTTAGAATTTTATTCTGTGGGAGTTGGAACATGAAATATATCAAACAGAATTTTTTTATTATTATTGAATGCAGGTGCCGGAAAAATATTGTTTACATCTGAGAAATTGTGCGCTATTTAGAGAAATGCACTAAAAAATACCATATATCAAGTGAGGATTTTTCAAAAAGTTTATAAATTGCCAAGATATAGAGAAACATTCTAAAATTTTCGACCCATTTTTAAACATCTTGCGAAGATGTGCGAATTTTGTAGTTTTATTTTCTGGATTTTCAGGCTTTTACCTAAACGGCTGCCGACATATAATTAAATGTTCTAAAATTTCTTTTTATTAAATCAATTGATTCATAATATATGCTAACTTTTATTGTATCAGAAAACACAAAAGGAAATATATATTAAGAATATATCTTTTTCCATATGCTATATTTTGTATATAAACTTCAGCGTATGTTAAACAAGGAAGATTAATGCAGTTTAATCCCATATTCAGTCTGCGAAAAAAGCAAACTATCTCACCGAGTTCATTTATCAAATGCTTTTTGTTGGAGCAAAAATAGGTAAAATCAAATGGAGAGAATAATTTGAATAACCATGGAATATTAGCGAATAGATTACTTATCTTGACAGTTTAGATAAACTGCAAAGCTATTTTTTAACTTAAAATAATAGTAATAAATAAAACAACATTATGCAGTTGGATAACAGTAAAGTTTACTTTTTTGTTTTGTTTTTGAATTAAAAACTTTATCATGTTCAATCTTAAAAATCTTCAACTAAATTAGGTGGAAATATTTATACAAAATCGGTTTTAACAAAAACGCTTTCACATGCAGTGAAAACAGTGTAAAACAATATTGTCTATAACAATAAACCTGTATGTAACGATATTTCATTTATTCCAAGCAGGAAGTCTACTAACTTATAGCACATTAAACATGTCTATAAAAGTAAATGGATTCAGATTATACCTGTACAAAACGGTAATTTTGCGCTTTTTGAAAAGGCCACTTTGTATTTCTCAGTTCTTTTTAACTTCTTGTTGAAAAGAATCCCCCAACTGCAAAATTATCAGAATTAATTATAGAGTAGAAAGACCATCATAGTGCACTTATGGCTGTCTCATTCATTAGGCAAGTTGATTGATAAATCATATCTGCAATGATCCAGATAAAATTTGCCGACCCAGTGGCGTGGTTGGTAGCGGCAGCTGCTGCCACACCGCTGGTTCCCGGTTCGAATCCGGCTAGCGGCATGGTTGTCTGTGTTGTCCCTTTGAAGTGTAATGGATATCTCGTAATAAAAAAGTGTTCTGTACTGTCTCTGTTTTTTGTGTATTATGGATCAATCGAGGCGACAGCCATAGTAGCTATAGGCCTCAAAGCACTGTCAATTCAAAGTCAAAGTCGATGAAATTTACTGGAGTTGATGAATATCGATATCAGGGCTATTTTCTCTAATGCTTTTGACATCATAAGCTCTTCTTTTGGAATCAATTTCAATAATTTTTTAGCAGTGAAATTACGCTTGAAATAAATGAATATTTGATTTTGAGGGATTTTTCACATACTGACTAAACGTAGCAACATATATCTGACTAAGAAAGCATTTGGAGCGCTATTTCAAGAATTCCAGGTTCGATTGCTTGGATTTTGATTCAGATGGATGAATGCTTAGTTAGCAATGTGATAAACCATTTATTAAATATTCATTACTTCTAAACGTAATTTCCCTTATTAAAAAGGCTTTTAGAATTCTATAATAAAAGTTTTATGGAATCCTATAGAATTATGGCCCATTTTTCTACATGCTACATTAAAAGCAATAGAAATATCTGTAGAATTTCAATAGAAATGTTTGTAAAGCAGAAATTTCTATTAAACTTCTATTAAACAGTTTCTCTCTGCAAACATTTCTATTAAATTTTTACATGTATTTCTATATCTTTAAATTAGCTTATAAAAAATGGCCCATAATTATGTAGGATACTTTAAAACTTTTTCAATATAATTCTTAAATACATTTTCGTAAGGGTTCGCTGTTGAAAGGTAATTGAAATTTAATTAAAAATTAGCGTTCACTGAAGCTCTGTTTTTTGTATCTGATGTTACATCGCATGTTTCTGTGATCATTAAATAATTCCATCTTGGGCTGCAGTTGTAGTCTTACTAACATATGTGAGTGAGATGTGCTAAGCTAGACATCGTTCTTGTAGCTTTATAGCATTTGGAGGGTTATTACAGAGTAAATAACGCGTATGTTTCCCTGTTTCAAATGGATACAACTTCGAACTGCTCTGAACAGGTATAAAACTTGTAGAATTTTTCTTTAATTTGGTGAATATTTCACATTTTTCTCTTTTTTCATCAGTTTCTTGTAACCGGGTATGGAGAGACTGTAGTAATTTTTACTTTATTTTATCAATAAAAATAGTGCAATAACTTTTAAGTTTTAATCAAAAAAAAATATTCAGAAACGTTCGTGTTACAAATCATGACAGTTAAAAGCCATTATTTAAAAAAAAAATTCATGCGAAAATCAATTTATTTATTTAACATTATAAATTAAAATAATCATAAATAAATCTGCATTACGAAAAACATTATAAACATATAAAGCATAGAAATTCAATCTTTCTTTTTGTTGTGAATACTATATATCTGAATAACAATGAGACCAAATTTTCATTCCCCGCATTAAACCAAATAAAAAGAATACTGCCCAGTTAAACTGACGGCATTGAGCTCACAGGCTACGCATACTAATTACACTACAGCCTTATATTTTCAAGGGTTATTTCCGATCGAAAAAAAAATCAAAGGAGGGGAAACAGCTCCCCCTTCCCCCGTTTTATACTTAATCATCGAACCCCCTAAACTAATAAGGAACATGCTTTATCATAAAAAAAATCTATATCCAAATTCCAGAGCAAATCGGAAAATTCTTAATAAAAATCCATTTATATAATTTAAGAGGGGGTTATTCCCCTCTCTTTTATACTTAACAATTAAACTTCCAAAACTATTCAGAGATTTGAACGAAATCTAATAATTCTGCATGAAAAACCCATTTATATCAATTAAAGGGAGGGGCATTAGAACCCCCCTTCCCCCTGTTTATACTTATACAATGAACACCTGATACCAATCACGGTGACGTCTCATTAGAATGATCTTATACCTAAATTTTGAACGAAAACTGATAATTCTGCATGAAAAACCCATTTATATGAATAATGGGGAGGGGCATGAGCCCCCGTCCCCCCTCTAATACTTATCGAATGAACTCCAAAAACTAATCAGGGAAGCGCCTTATCAGGATATACCTGTATACAAAATTTCAAGTGGATAGGATACTTTTATCATGAGTTATCAAGTCACGCACGTACATACAGAACGTGCGGGCACATAAGCTCTCAGGCTATGATAGCCTGTGAGCTAAAATCGACAAAAATAACGCCCATAATAAATATTTACTAATGACACTAAAACATATGGTGTTGGAACTTTTAACATTCGTTATAAAGATCCCAGAGGATTATTTATAAACGATTTTACTTTCGCCAAAAAGCAGAAAAGCAAGCCATCTAAAAAGCAAAATTCTCTGTTTATTTATAAATTTTTAAATGAACTCATTTAGTCACTTCTTTAAAAATAAAAAGATTGAAAATATTTAGTTAAAAGAAATTGACTTCATTTAATTTCCCGGTTTTTCTTCTTTCTTAGTTGCTCGTCAGATTTTTATTCAATTTCTTTTCTAATCAAATGAAGAAGGATTATTTGATTGTTATTGAGATGAACAGAAAGAAAGACACGCATAGAGAAAATTTTAATGAAACGGATTTGCCTGCATTCAACTGATTGCTTCAAATGATTTATTTGAAAATGCTATCTTTCTGATTCAATTAATATTCATATGATTTGTGAATGTAAATCTTTTAATTAAATATAATTGTGGAATTTTTTTTCTTACTAAAAAGTTTCTTAGATATATTTGTTCTTTTTCAATGCTTTGGTTTTTTTGAATACTATAAAATTTTGTAATGTAGCTGATATAGATTACAAAATTTTTGGTCTTTCTTAAAAATAATAAACCATAAACTAATTGAATGTGGTAATCCAAAAACTTTCTTCGATGTCATGCATGTTAATACTTCAAAATTCGCTCTTAGAGCGTCATAATTAAATGATAATCGATGCCAATCATCATAAGTCTAAAGATGTGAAATTCCATGCATTAGTTTTTGAGATATGACTATAAAAACGTCCTTCCGGCAATGCCGGGAGGAAGAGGTAGCTTTCATATACTTATATATATATTTATTTTAAGGTAAGTTACATTGTTCAAAAATACTAAGCTCAAAGTGGAAATAATCTTATAAAATTAGTGTTTTTATAAGATTGAAACTAGTTTTTGTCAAGACTGAATATTAATAGGAATTTTTAGAAATTAGTCATCTTTTATTCAACCTGGTTTTATTTTAAGCGATTTAGAGAGTCACCAAATTGCACGATATCATAAAGTGTATGCCATTTTAAAGCAACATTGTGGATCGTTCAGATCAGACCGTTTCAAAATGTCAGCCATAAGCAAAATTTAAAGTGCTATAACTCAGTCATTTTTTAAGATATAGACAAAATAAAAAGTGTTCTGAAATCGTTGTTTTATGTTCTAACACGTAAAAGAAAAATAGTTTTCAATTTTTAATTTTTTCGTATTTAATTTTAAATTTTAAATTTTTTTAAAAATTTAAAATGGCCACTATTTTAAAACAAAATGGTGGATGATGCTGGCCAACGAACTCGGTCGAAACATTTGTATGTACTATGTACATCCCAAGTTTCATTAAAATCGGTTCATAAATACGCCTGTTATCACGTGACAAAAATCAGATCGTTTCAAAATGTCAGACATAGAAAAATTCAAAGTGCTATAACTCAATCATTTTGTAAGATATAGACAAAATAAAAAGTGTTCTGGAATCGTTGTTTTAAGTTCTAACACGTAAAAGAAAAATATTTTTCAAATTTTGATTTTTTTCCGCATTTAATTTAAAATTTAAAATTTTTTTAAAATTTTAAAATGGCCACCATTTTGAAACAAAATGGCGGATGATGCTGGCCAACGAACTCGGTCGAGACATTTGTATGTACTATGTACATATCAAGTTTCATTGAAATCGGTTCATAAATACGCGTGTTATCACGTGACAAATATCAGATCGTTTCAAAATGTCAGCCATAAGAAAAATTCAAAGTGCTATAACTCAATCATTTTTTAAGATATAGACAAAATAAAAAGTGTTCTGGAATCTTTGTTTTAAGTTCTAACACGTAAAAGTAAAATATTTTTCAACTTTTGATTTTTTCGCATTTAATTTTAAATTTTAAATTTTTAAAAAAATTTAAAATGGCCGCCATTTTGAAACAAAATGGCGGATGATGCTGACCAACGAACTCGGTCGAGACATTTGTATGTACTATGTACATACCAAGTTTCATCCAAATCGGTTCATAAATACGTTAGTTATCGCATGACAAAAATCAGATATATATATATATATATCACTAGAACCGCGGAGCGGGTCAATTTGACCCAAATCGATATTTAATTTTTCGCCGCGCGAAAAGTATTCATCGAAAAAACGATTCCTTTTCTGACTTTTAATATTTTAAGGTAAGCAACAACTTTTTGTATTTAATAGCGAATAGCATAAATAATTTTTGAGTTATAACCATGTATACCTAGAACCGCGAAGCGGGTCAATTTGACCCGTAATAAATTTTTACACATAAATGACAAAATAGAGATGCATTTTTTCAGAAGTACTGATAAATAATATCTGTCGCTCTTCTATTAACGTTAAGGTGCCACTCACGCGCCAGGGCGTGATGTGGGGTGACGTCCAATAGCCAGTCACGCGCTGGCGCGGGAGAATCTGTCACTGATTCTTTGTTATAAAAAGTAAACCGGCTTCTGGGAAAAACCCACTTCTACAGTGCGGCATTAACTATAATCACATCTTCACGTAAGCGGCAGCGAACGTGTTAAATAGGCAGAATCGGAAGGGGGGGGGGTGTGAAAATTTGTAATCAAGATTTTATATTCTTGATGTGAAGAATCGATGATTGCAGAAAAAAATTACAACAATTATTTAGAAGTAGCATTGAATTTACATTTATAAAGCATTTATTAAAAGTTAAAATAAGATTTCGATGTTTTTATATTACTGACAAAGAAGCTTTGGAATGTTAGCAACTATTATCTGAAAATTATTGAGAAGGCAAATTATTGAGGATGAATATCTGCCTATAAAAGAAGAAAAATAAATTCTAGTGGTGAAAATGAAAGTGACGGTGATTCTGCTTATACTATTAACATTGTTGGACTTTTTCATTGGAGATAAATGAAAATTTATCAGTATTGAACGAAAGTTTGTGATATTTATCAGAAAAAAATCGGATATAAAAAACAGAATTAAGATTTTGAACAAAAGTTGACAAAATTTAAATTTTTTACTCATGAGAATTTGAAAAATAAATAAACAATAACTTGCACATTCAAACCTGTAAATAAAGAAGATGATAAAAAAGCTGCAAGACTAACTATTTAAAAGGGCCTAACATAAGCGTAGACGTGCACTTATTTCTTTCAAAATCTGCTAGTAGGTTTATTCATTATATGTATATCAAAACCAGATAAATTGCAAATAACACAGAAACTGTAAATCGCCCAAGACGAGAAATACAAATTGTCAAAATCGAAATTGCATACGACGATTCTTCTATCTCATTTATACATCAGCATAACTATTTACCAAGGAGAAAGGTGTAAAATTTTTTTGTTGCTTTTCAGTCTACATCTAACTGTTGAAATTATAAAAAATTCTAAAAAATACTTAAGGCACTTTTTTACAACAATGCAATTAAATTCAATGTAACTGTATGATTACCCCGATGACAGGAAGTCTCCTTATGTCAAGACTTTTTCTTACAGGAAGCCAATGAATGCAATTTATAATATTTTGTATTTTGCTATTATCAATGCTTGGATTTTATGCAAACCTGTAACCTCAAAATCTATTAGTATACGTCAATTTCTTCAAAACTTAGTTGAAGACGTACAAAAATAGTTTGTTACTTCTTGCGAACTTCTCCCTTCTATATACCCCCACCCCCCTCCAAAAAAAATTAATAAAATAAATAAAAAATTCATTTGCGTAAGAAGAAAAACTAAAAACTGTGAAAAACATAAACTAAGCATAAAAGGGTTTGTTATCATAACTAAAAATAATGAAAATTAAATAAAATATAATTGTTCAAAATATAATGTATCCACACGTTTTTGGTAAACGTGCGAAATCTTTAACCATGTTTTTCAAGCAATGCATACAATAAATTGGATTAGATAAATCAGTAAGTAACTTGTATTATTTATATTTTTAAAAATTTTTCTTAGATTTTATATCTAAATTCATTTAAATGGAATATTCTATTTTTAATATTTACTAAGTCCAAGTTTATTTATGTTTAAAATATATGTTCAATATTTATTCAATGTATTTTCATCATACTGAATGAAATGTAATCTTGAATAATAGCATTTTCTGAAATGTAGGATATTTCTGCTGACTTTGTGTAAAATACAATGTAAATATTAAATAATATTGATTATTGTAATAAAATATAATTTTTAACTAATGAAAGTAAGTATTTGGGCATATTTATAAATCCTTTTCCACTCCGGGTCAAATTGACCCGCTCCGCGGTTCTAGGTATACCGAAAGTCCCGCGGTTCTAGTGATATATATATATATATATATATATATATATATATGGTTATATATATATGTGTCAACATTTGAACGGAGGGTGGTTTTGGGGTCTGGGGGTCATGATCGGTGAAAATATACCAAACTTTTCCGGAAGTGCTTTCCTCCGGACGGCTGCAATAGGTAGCTTTTTACTTTTTGTAATGAAAGCTACCTAAAATCGTGTTAATTGTACAAAATAAAGCATAGCAGTGCCGCTTGCTTGGCGATTTAAATCAAAATGTAAAAAGTACCAATTTAAACAAGGATATATCGAAATCTAAAATATTTAAAAATCTATGCATTCGTTCTTGAGGTAAGGGAGTTGCATAAATGAAAAATGCAGCAAAGCAGCACCATATGCTGAGCGATTTACACCAAAAAATAATCCATACCATATATTATGGACTAAATGAATAAAATTATTAGTTAGCTCCTTGCATTAGTTCTTGAGGTAGAACACCCACAAAATTTGTGTCACATACAGACACAGATACAAACAGACGGACTCACACACAGATTTATAAACAGGCATTTTGTAAAGACATGTTTTTAGTTATCGCTTACTTATAAAACGTTTAAATCCGTCTAAAATCGGAATTCGAAAATTGTCACGAATCCAATACCTCCTTCTTGCAAAGGTAGAACGAAATAAAAACTAATATCAAAGAAGACAAACATATTGCAAAATAAACTCAAATAAATTTAATTATACTTGTAAATTATCCTTAATTCTTCCGGAAATACGTAAATTTTAGTACTTAATAGGCATCAAAAACAATTATATTCCATTTTATTTGTGTATTTTTTTTATCTATTGTAAACAGAAAACGTATGCTGATTTATCTAAGCAAACAACTTGGAAACGTGGCTTTCATAATTAATTATAAAAGAAAGGGTAAAGCAAATATTTAAAAATAGAGAGCAAAATAATTCAATAAGATAAAATCAAAGAATTGTAAAATTTAATTACGCGCTAATTAATTTTATGTTTTGGCGTGTTCCTAATTATGAAAATACGTAGCACATATAGTTGTCGTTCATTCCTACCGCCTGTCCGTATATGTATACACAAAACCGAATCGTTTTGAAATTTAAAATATATAATTGATACATAATTTTGTCTAGTCATTTCAAATTTTATGAAAATCGGATGTATAGTTAAATTACAGGGACAATGAAAAGTATTCCGATACATTACAGTCAATGGGGGAAAAAGCTTCAAGTGCATTTCAATGGTGTTACACGCTTTCAAACATTATAAAACTGATATGCATCTATGAACTATATACTATAATTTAAATTGTATACAATATTTGGTGCAATAATATTTATTATTAATTTACATGACCACACAAAAGTATTCCATTACATAATGGTATAGGAAAAACATTGTATGGTGCGCGAACACATGGGCACCGAAGCATGAAAGAAGGAGAGAAGTACGCAATTATGTGTTCTGTCCAATTGACGTTGCTGTGCGTGTGAGGACACCATCGCTTTCCTATTGCAAAATTTGATAATTAAGGAGCAGCGAGGTGTCTTATTCAAGCCTAGTGCAACATGTAATCTGATAACACCTCACTTCTCGCTCTTTGCTTTCTATAATAAAAGAAGTAACTTTTAATAAACCGCTGGCAATTTCTCAAAATGTGAAATTAATATAATATAATATATTGTGAGTTTAATATAATTGAAACGCAGCCAAACAATGTTTCTTCCTATATAATTATGTAATAAAAGCATTTGTGTAACCTTATAAATGAATAAAAATAACCCTTAGCACTAACGATTGTATAAAATGTTTATTTTATTATATACTTCATGGATGCATGTAAATTTTATTATGTTCAAAAGAGTATAACATCATTAAACTGCACTTGAAACTATTTTTCCCATTGGCCGCTTCTGTTACAGAATAGAGATCTGCACGGGCCGATTTCCAATAATGGCATTCGGGCCGGGCCGGGCTCGGGCCTTACTTCTGAAGACTCGGGCCGGTCCGGGCCTAGTCACTAATCCTTTCGGGCCGGGCCGGGCCTAGTCACTAATCTTTTCGGGCCGGACCTAACTTTTTTTTCCGTACGAAGCCGAGACTGATTCCATTCTTCCTCGTTTTCATGGAACAAAATAATCAGTTCCTATTGAATCTTCCTATATGAAAATGCTTTTCTCGACTTTTTATAAATCAGTAATGTTAGGTTTGTCCAAAAATATTTGCAAAAAAAGCATATACTTTTAAGCCGTCATTATTCTACAATTAAACATTAGAATGTATTCCTTTTAAAGAATCGTAGATTACTACGCGTTTTAAAATAGAATTAAACACACACACACACACACACACAAAAAAAAAAAAAAAAAAAAAAAAAAAAACATGATTATGACGGAATTTTTTTTAAACTGAAAACTGAAAGTTTCTTTTAAAATGTTCATCCATGCAAAATGAATACAACAATACGGGAGAAAAAAATATATTAAACATTTACATCTGTTAAGAAGGGAATGCATTTTTTTTTTCGTTCCAAAGCGATTTCGTCTTTGGAAATTTTACCATGTACCGCTTTTTCGATTTTTTGTCTCCATTACAGGGAATATGGATTAATAATACTAGTGATAATGAAACATTTACATACAACAAACAAAGCTTCATTTAAAAGCATAAATATCGCAGCCTACGGCACTTCTGCATAATTGGAGATTATAAACGTGGAAAAGAAGACTAATATATTTTTTTTTTGGTCAGAACTCTTCCATAAGATTAAAGTTCAATGTTCTGTAGAAATTCACTCGAACCGGGCCAGTTTAGTTTCGGGCCGAATTTTAAACTTTTTTCCGGACCGGGCCGAGCTCGGGCCGAAATTTTAACTTTCGGGCCGGGCCGGGACGGGTCATTATTTTTTTCGTTCGGGCCGGGTCGGGCTCGGGCCGAAATTTTAACTTTCGGGCCTGGCCAATATTTTTTTCGTTCGAGCCGGGTCGGGCCCGGGCCGGAATTTTAACTTTCGGGCCGGGCCCGGGCCTGGAAATTTCGGCCCGTGCAGACCTCTATAACAGAATCGTTTTACCCCTGTAATTGTATTATACATTGGAATTTCTTAAAATTTGAAATGACTCGACAAAATAATGCAACTAATTTTTGTTTTAAATTTCAAACGATGCGGCTGAATAGTTTTTGTGTTGTTCAGGGCTTCCATTTGGTCCTGTTTTTTAACATCACTTTTATTTAAAGAAAAAAGAATATTCATAAATTTCGTAAAAACATATCAGAAAGAACGTTTTTCTTGGAACTGTTGCAGAAGACTAAACGAATGTCTTCTTAAAAAATATTATAGTCTTTAAAATACCGACCAGGGGGAGCCCAGGTATATGCGGACGGACGGACGAACTTAATAAAGACTATAGGTGCTACGTATTTGTATAATTATGAACACACCTAGAAATGTTCTCAACTATGCTTTTGCGATGACCAAATGAATCATTCGAAAAGTTAAATTATTTCTTCTGTTTATCACTACTGGCTATTTCCATAAGTACTTGTAGTGTAAGTCACAGGCTACGATTTTTGGCTACCAGTATTAGAAAAAAAAAATGTGATTTATTTTATTGGCACATTCTCATTAATTGAATAAGGCCAAGCAGACTTTTCGAAAATAACGGTGGCTAACAAGCATAGCAATTAAAAAGTTATGTGACTTACACTACAGAGCCCATGGAATTAGCCTACTGTGTATTTACAAATGCATTTGAAATAATCAGTTTTATTCTGATTATTGCTTTATTTAAAAAAAAGCGGCTGTGAACCCTTGTATGACATTTCTTCCAAATAGCTTCCTGAGAAAAAATATTCAGTCTAATATTACTAAAAAGTAAGACTGCATAACATGTATGAATGTAAATTTTACAACTTAAATCTTTTGAAGTATCATAAAAGAATGACATTTTGAGAGAAATGCATCTCATTTCATCCATGCTAACACTGTATTTAATGTTTTCAGCTTTTAAATGATCTTCATTGTTGTTTCGATTATTTTAAGTAAACTTTTATTGCACCTTAAGACTTCCAATGTGCTACCTTTAAATTCCCCATATTTCATAAAACTGAATAATAGTACAAAGTACTTAAGATATATTATTCTTTAATTTTGTAACTTAAAGAAAAATGATTTAAACTCTGGAAGTGTAAATTGTAAAATTTAAATCTTAGTTCTTTCAATCTGGAGAAGGTAAGTTTTATATTTATAAATAAAATAAATAAATAAACTATCGTAAAATATATAACGTAATTTAATTTCGTAAGCAGCGATTTTCTGCAGTTCCATATTGACCTTCGATTTATTCTGTTGAACTAATCCATAGTATCTAACCAGATTATGTGATCGTTAAGGTTATTTGGATGAAATAGTCCTCCAATGTTCGTGTCCGGGATGCATTTTTAGAAAGAATCACGTTTTGAGTACCTTATCGCCGGAACAACTGTTGGCGCGGAGATGAAGTCAATGCTACGCGCCATTTCTTGTTTGTGACATCAAACGCCTAGCGAATAGCAACCCTTCCTTCTGTAAAGAGATCGTGCTTACTGTTCATTTGTTTTTCCGAGGATATAATATGAGGAAATGTTATTCACCGTTGTTTACAGTTAAAACACAGTTTAAAACAAAGAGCTTTTTCAGATTAAAATGCTTTGAATTTCACAGAACATCCGCCATTTCGGATTTGAAAATGAAAACAAAATGACGATTGCCGTTTGGCGATGCAGATAGCTGAACGTTCTCGTTCTCGCCAAGGCTGGTGCTCAAAATGGGATTCTTTCTGAAAATGCGTCCGGGATGGCTTAGTTGGAAAAGCATTGCGGCTTCAGTCAAAACATCCCTGGTTCGAATTTTGGTCCGGTCTTTTTTCACCCACTTGAAAAATTTACACCTATTATATCGTAAAGTATCTTTAAACTATCAAATAGTGAAAAATTGATACTCTTTAAAAATGTTACAATTAATAAAAATAAAAACTATGCCATAATAACTTTTTTTTCTAATGATTGCCTATGTTTGTAGCAACAGTTACGAGCAGAATGAATAATTTTTCTACCAAATGAATAATACGAACATGCGCAAAGACATACTTTCAAATCTTTGAATATATTTTAAATAAAATACTATTATAAATTTAGAAAAAAAAGGAACAAAATAATATTTGTCAAACTTCGTAAAGTTTTAATCCTCTATCATCAGACATTTTGAAGATAAAATTATTTTTTTTAGTTTTTTAACCCTTTATCTACCGAGTTTTGAATTCGTGAAAATTTTATATTCAAAAGTATTTTGCGTAAATTGTTTAAACTAAATTAAAAGATTTACATAATCATTTAATAAATTTTTGAAGGATTTTAGAAGGATTCCTTGATCTAGAAAGATTAATCAAATTTGAAATTACAGTGATTTTGTGCAATATTTATAACCTCACTCAAATCTTTTATTTTAAATTGTGTTCTTAGTATTTTGTAGAATTATAAAATTTGCAAATATGATGTTCTTAGAATATCAATATAGAAATATTTCCGATTTCAAAAATCCTCATCCCCATCCCCATCCCTCAGCGCCAAAAAATCTAAAAAGATACAAAGGCAAAATAAATCATCCTTTTAAAAATATTTGTTTTGTGTAACTAATAATGCTTTTGGAAAAAACTAAAGTAATGTATCTGTAACTCATTCTAAACAAATTTGCTTTTCGGGTCAAATTAATAACCTAATTGGTCGTAACATTTGGTCAGTCAGACCACACGACAGAATAAACTGCAGGTAAAGAAGCTCTATATAATGAAGGGTACGCGGAATTACTATTATTTTAAAACAATTAAACTGATTCGTAAATTTATCATACGAATTGAATATTTCCAACTGAGCGAAAAATTTCCCAGGCCGAAAAATTACCAGCCCTTTACCTGTGGTTTATTCTCTCGAGCTGTCTACGTGATAGACCAAATGTTACGACCAATAAGGTTATCTGTTCTAGAAGTACCCGCGGGCTATCGCCCAATTAGCTTAAACGGTAAAGCATTCGACCTGTAAGCCAAGGATCTGTTTTTGATTCCCGGCCTGGGCAATTTTTCGCTCAGTTGGCGATCTTCAATTCGCATGATAAATTTACCAATCAGTTTGATTCTGTTAAAATAATAGTATATTGATATTATGTTTATTTCTGCTACCTGTCAAGCTCCATTCACACTCATTTCTTTTTTTATAAACAATACTTATATACGTGAAAAAAAATTGTAATCATTCGTTTCCATTAAGATATACCGGGTCTGAAGAAGTTAATGTAAAAGTTTCGTAACTAATAAGACATTCACTTGAAAAGCGTTGATGCCGCTATTTCATCACATAAATTTAATCCCTAATGACAATCACATTTTTTATAAAAAGTCCACTTTTATTAAGTATTCATCATTTTTCTTATGAAAATTTCACTTTTATTAATTTATTAATCCTACTCCCACACGAAATTTACGCTATTTCCCTATTTTTCGTCCAGCTAGCACAACTTTTTAAAAATGTTTGTTTGTTAATCTTTAAATTTCTTTTGTCCCCTTCTAATAATTAAGAAAAAAAACATGCAACCGCATCAGCCCCAATCAACCCCCAACCCTACTCCAAATTAGATGATTTTTTTAAAGAACAGTAGAAGTCATCGAAACGCAGAATACCCTCTCACCGCGCCCCCAAAAAATGAAGATTATATTTTTTTTTGTTCTAGAGAATGAGGAGTAGTATATTTACACGTTAAACGATCAAAATACACAGATTTTTGTTTAGAAATAATTAACTTCATAAAATTATAAGCAAACAGTAATAAATTTGATATTATAGCATAGCACGGTAGTGCTATGCTATATTTATTTCCAATGCGACTCCGTAATGTTATTTTAATAGGGAATTTAACATTGAACGAGTTATTTACTAGACATTTTCCCACCTTTTGTACGCGCTGCCACAGATTTTCTTCGAAGCACCTAATTGAGTAAAAAAAAATTCCTCCAATCAAATAAAAAAAAAAAAGAAAAAAAAAAAAGAAAAGAAAAAGAAAATGAAAATTTTAGTGATCAATGGACATATTTCCTGTAGCATTTAATAATTTTTACGTGATTTAAAAAGAAATTTTTTTTGTAAGAATTAAAAACGGCATATTTAAGACTTCATATTGGAAGTGAAACGGAGATTTTTAAACATTTGGTACCAGGAAAAAGAATCATTTTCAGAAAATAATAAATATGAAGCATGATTTTTGTAATAAAGAGATATTTTCTAATATTAATTGATGGATCAAGGCGATTTTTAATTGAAGAAATATAGAAAATTAGTAAATTAAGCTTTTTTCTACTTATTGTTTTTTCAAAATAATAGAAAATAACTTAAAAATATATATGTAAATAATGGTATTTGAATGTGGGGTTTCTGACACATTGGCATCTGAAAAAAAATCGCGCCAAAGCCAGTATATGATATTTGTGCTGGAATTTAGTACCTATACCACAATTTTTATAATGTCTTCGCCTTATACGTTCGAAGAAAATCAAAATAAATTAAGGTAAATAAAAGTCTCCAAAAATAATAGTATTAAAAAATAACAGTAAAAAATAATAGTATATCATCCTTTGTACGTAATGAAATTAGTAAATCATCAGAACTAGACCTTCAAACTCAATTCCTGGCAATTTTTTTAAGGCTAAACCGCAGAATTAACGACTAATTGGTGTAAGACTTTTCGGCACTGCAATAAATTAGCCAATTCTATCAACCTAATCATTCAAATATTTTTTTTAATTTCCAATTTGGCGATTTTTTAAAATCGCTCCTCAACTTGTAACATCACAAATAATTAATCATTGAATAAAATTTAATTTTGAATTAATTTGTATTAAATTTATTATTCCTATGATTGTTAAAATGATAAGAAACTTACACGATTTAATTTTTAAAACATCACAAAGAGTTTCTGTTGAAAAGTAGCTGTTTTTTTTTTATATTTCAAGTTAATATTTTTATAAAACTCTTTTGATGCATTATTTGTATGAAATTATAAAATGTAAACTCATTTGAAATATTCATAACGCTCTGTCCTTTGGCACAGATGTCTAATACTTATCAAGGTTGGCGCAATTTTTGAGAAAATTGATGGTGAAAATTTCGTTTTCAATAGAACAAAGCAATTTATATCATTTTAAGGTACTTCTAGGTTATCCCGTCGACCAATTTCGCCAAATTATACAAATCGCCAAACTATAATAGCCAAATTATACATGTTGACATAATTTTTATTTTAAATAACGAAAAAATAAATAATTAGTAGAATATTAATAAAAATATTAATAAAAAGTCGAAATAAAAATCACTTAATGACATTTTAAACACGTGAATTGTATTTAATGTCATTGAATGTGACATTCACGATCATCCATTATTGGCATTTAATCTTATAGTTTGGCGATAATTTTTTGGTCGACGGGATAACCTAGAAGTACCCATTTTAAAAAAGAAAGTACAAGAAAATAATTTATTAATAAGTATACAATGATAGCCGAGTTAGCATGTGAGACACATAATCGCCATTTTGTTCCAATCGTGCCAACGTGTTGCATGCACAGTGTATGCCGCTGAATGCCCCTTAGGCATTCTCTTGAGCTCACCCAGCCCTCCACTCCCTTAGTTCGCTTCTAGCTATGGCCCTGGGTGAATTACATCAGTAATTGTGACACGATACCGCATAAAGAAGTCCTGAAGATGATACCCTCAGTTAATTTTGAAATGAGTTCACCTGAATGCAATAGTTATTAAAAAACTTGAGATATTAAACAAAAACATAATTTGTAGAACAAATTAAAAAAACCAAGATTTATTTCCTACACTCTTTAAGCCCGAGAAGGGACAGATATTAAAATAATTGATTTATTCATTTCGACATTTAATATTAAATTTTGGTAACAAATAAGTTAAACCAAGTGAACATGAAAAAATAAAAATGCAATTCAAACAATATGATACTTAACCACCCTAAATCTTAGATTCCGTTCAAATGAAATCGAAATAAATCTAAGACTTTTTTTCCAAACTCAACTTGCAAATTTGTATTGCAGATTTTGTATTATGTTTACGGTAAGTGTAAACAAAATGAATAGGCAATCAAAAAAGCAAATGTTCAGAAAAAGTCGGAGATTTATTTCGATTTCATTTGAACGGGATCTAAGATTTAGGGTGGTTAAGTATCATATTGTTTGAATTGCATTTTTATTTTTTCATGTTCACTTGGTTTAACTTATTTGTTACCAAAATTTAATATTAAATGTCGAAATGAATAAATCAATTATTTTAATATCTGTCCCTTCTCGGGCTTAAAGAGTGTAGGAAATAAATCTTGGTTTTTTTAATTTGTTCTGCAAATTATGTTTTTGTTTAATATTTATATTCCTTTTTATACAAAAAACATTTAAAGTGTTATTGAAACAATAGCCACTGTTTTTTTTTTTTTTTTTTTTTTTTTTTTGAAAAACACTATTTCCACAAAAGACGTAGCTTTGACGTCAAGAATTCCGACCAATCAGATTTCGAAATGTCAAAATGTGTGTGATGAATGTGGATCCGAAAAAAAAAGCTTAAATACAAAAGTTACGTATCTTTGGGAGTAGAATCCGAATCTGCATTAAAAAATGGAGTTTATAATGTACGATTTCAAACTTGGACCTCCTCTGACCATAGGGTTTTGTTATGGGGGTCATGTTTGGCATCATTCAGTAACTTTTTAAATATTTTACACGCATATTTTCATTTTTTAACATGATTTGTATTTCTAGAGTTATTTGACCTTTTCCAGACTTACATTCTGTAGAATCAAGGATTCGTTTGCCTCTTGGAATTTTCCGACCAGGAAATTCTTCGGTACTGCTATTTTCTTGTAGAAAATTTCTTATTAAATAAGGCGAAATTTCGTGCGTTTAAACTAGATTTAATTTCTTTAAAAGAATATTGATATTTTTCCAAGAAAACTCTCTGAATTGTACGAATACAGTAATCGTAATAAATTTTGTCTAAATATATTTTTGCATATGAATATAGCAGTTATTTCACCGAGGTTTTATAATTTGTAATACTGGTTACTGTACGAACGCACATCATTTGTCACGCTTGACGTACAATTTTAGATTTATTATGTAGTATTTACCGGTACACAGAATCACTAGGGCTTATTCTACATCTGCATACATGGAACTAGATTCCCATGTGATTAAATTAGTAGATAGGTTATTTAAACATTTTTTCGTCATACTAATGTTACCTCGGTATTGAAAATTCTATAATATATAGTTAAAAAATATTAAATGTTAATAAAAACCAGCAAAAAATTTGGCCTCTTTATGCATAGTATAAATTAAAACAATAAAGTATAAAAGATAGAGAACGTTTTATACTAAGCTCTCAATGTTTCTAGAAAAAAAAGAAAGAAATTTTTATTTACTTAAACAAAATAAATGTAAATATTTCGCAAAAGAAACATTTCTTTACATTACTTTCTATTCTTTTTGTATTCTAAAAAATGGTTTAGGATTCGAATTACTTTTCTTGTCTTTCTTTTTTCTGAATATTTGAACTGTTTCTATGCTAATGTATATTTATAAAGATATTTTGAAATATGAGGTTTTCAAAATATATTGTATCTATTTTGAAATATCCATTTAAATTATCCGTTTTTAGGTGCGTTCGTAATTATGTAAAAACATAGCACCTACAGTTGTCGTTCAGTCCTTCCGTCTATCCGTCCGCATATAACAATGCAAAAACTACCCAGCCGAATCGTTTAAAATTTAAAATATATAATAATTACATAATTTTGTCGAGCCATTTAAAATTTTATGGAAATTCGATGCATAGATCAAATACAGGGACAATCAAAAGTATTCCATTACACTACGGTCAATAGGAAAAAATAGTTACAAGTACATTTTAATTATGTTAAACTCAAATATAATAGAAATGACATGAACCTATAGAGCGTATATATATATATATATATATATATATATATTCTGTACAATATGTGATGCAAAGAGTATTTATTATTTAATTACAGGGACACACAAAAATATTCCTCTACATAATGTTATGCGGGGAAACATTGTTTGGGGCGTGTTATTATTATATTAAGCTATTTCGCATTTTTATGAATATGATATACGTTGCTGAGGTGCAATAAAAGTTATTTCCTGTATATTTACAGGAAAATTTCGTAAAAGACTCCCGTCGCGAAGGGGTTAAGGGATATAGAGAATTTTTTTTTTGAAATTTCATAAATTTCGTAAAGTATTGGTCGCTATATCTGAACATAGATTTTCTTTTTTTATTATTATTCAATTAAAATATATGTTACAATTTTTCTGATAAAAGGTGCTTGAATGTCCTTGAAGTTTACGAACCACGTAGCAGACATCTTCTATGTTTCTTATTTTCAAAATATCTCTGAAATACATGCCTAATTTAATATTTTATGCGTTAAAATTGAACTAATTGAGAGAGAACTTTTAACACTTCATATAAAATCAAGCATTGATTTTAGAAATATTTTTAGAGCTAAGAAACAAAGCGACAGTCTTTAAAAAGAGTAGCGAGAAAAATATTTTTAAAATATTAATTTCTGGAGGAGGTATTTAAAATACGAAAATACATCAAATGACATAGACTTAATATTACCTAAGGGAATTCGGAAAATGAATAACGAAGATCCTTTATGAAAAGTTATAAGGCTTTCAAATGCGTTTAATGAATTTGTATTTTTCTTATAGTACTTAATAATTTCATTCAAACATAACACTTTGAATTTTTGTTTATTCTCTTGAGGGGTGGAATGAATATAGAAAATCTATTTTATCTAAAAGAAATTGAAAAGTAAGAAGAGTGTAAATGAAAGTTTCAATATCTAAATTTTTCAATACCTGAAGGACGAATTTTGTAAAAATATATCAACCATTAGGTTACTAAACAAGATGTGGTTGATACTTTTCTTGAGAAAATATTGAATGGAAAATTCATATAGATAAGAATAAACAGTGCTTGAAGCTATTCTCGAAAACAATCGATAAAACTTTAATTGGAAAAGCTTCTATATCGTGTAATAAATATTAATTTGATAAAGTATAGATTTAATGAGGATTCATATTAAAAATTGGAAAATTTACTTAATTTGTTAAAGGGAGAAATTTTAAAGGATTACATTAATGATTGTTTAGATTGTACTGAATTAAAAAAATCTTAATTTCTCCACACAGTAATTTATTTATGTTCATGTTCATACATTTACTGAATTTGCAACTTTAAAACTAAATGATTTAAATAAAATAGAAAGGTGGTTTTATAAAAAGTTGAAATCGGTAGAAAATCACATCTTTCTTAAACAGTAATACAGCAAGAACTTACTGATGTGTTTACTGATGTGTACTGAAAACCCGAATCAAGATTTTTCAAATTGTAAGGTTTAGTTGAAACATGCCGAAAGTATCGAAATTTGAGGTTATGCTATATGACAACTTTTGAAGTATCTATTATTTAGATAAGCTTTTTATCGTCTTCATAATTCCACGAAACTTAGCGCATTTTTGAGATTTTAACTATTACGGCACACTGTGCTCGGTCTGGGATACCTAATTTTAATTCCAAACTTGCAAATCACACCAGTATTATTTTAGCAAAATTTTGCTTTTCAATAAAAGCTTAATTAAGGGGTTACAAAATATCTAAAAAATTCGTTTGTAAATAGCGGTGTCAGTGGATAATTTCTCATTTTACTAACAGATTTTGCTCATACCGGAAAGGGTTAAGAAGAATTTCTTTTAAAAAGTTTGGTACTAGTTAATCTCTTAATTCTCGCGCTCGTGATATTCAAGGACTGCGAGCTTCACGACATTTATTCAGAATTGTTTGATTCCCACCTGCTTTATAAAATAGTGAAATTATCTTTATTCTGGTATCATTTTGCTTGTCATAAAAGAAGGAAAATATTTCTTTTATAAAAAAAGTGATGGCAATAATTAATTTGCATTTTTAACCGTAATTTAATGCGAATCTGAAGGGGTTAAAGCTGCATATAAATAAGCTATATAGCTTGTCGTGTTTGGTGATCTTTTTTGTCTGTGTGTTTGTATTTGAAAATATTTAGTGAAAAGTCGTATTTCCCCCAACTTTCTGGATTTTTCAACTTTTATGGTTATCTGTATTTTTATTTTTATATATTAAAATGTACATAATATAATATTATATTCAAAATATTTTTATTATTCAAAGTATTATATTAATAAAAGAATGAAAAATAATTAAATCTGCAACATTTCTTTCTGACACAAATAGTTAATCATCAGCGTCTGTTAGTATTAAAAAAGATCTGTTTAACTAAAGTGATAAAAACACGGATAAGCGTCTAATTTGTAATACACGACAAATGAGGTAATGCATCGTCAATGTGATAATAAGAAAATTTTTATAGCAGTTATCTCAAATGACCCGCCAAGTGAACATCACTATTTTCTAAGAAAGATTTTCGTTTTATATTTTTCCTGCAAATTGCGCGGAAAACGCGTTCAGAGTTAAATTTTAGCACAAATGCTGTAGAAACCTAATATGAAATTTTCTGTTAAAAAATATTGGTGTTAAGTTTTGCGGACCATTTGGGAGCTCTGTTATAATCATTTAGTCTTTTCCTGGCTTATATATCCGAGCACATACAGACCGTGACTACCATGGAACTTTTAAGAAAGTGAACTTGCATACCCTTAAAATAGTGAAGATTCAACTGTAATCGCTTTAACAGGGGCTAAGTACCACCGCATCAAACTTATACCAGTAAACCTATGCAGAAATTTTAAACTTCTTGATTGGATCATTCTGCTTTTTTTTCATTAATGGGATAGTACCTTGAAATTTGTCAAAACATTGATTTCGTTTTTTTTTTTTTTTTTTTTTTTTTTTTTTTTTTTTTTTTGTAATATTAACTGAAAGCTTCTTTAATTGTACATACAGTGTTGCCAGATGGCTACTTTTTAAAAATTCAGATTTCTTGATTGGCACCACTTATTTCAGATGGTAAATTTCTCCATATTTAATGATATATTAATTAAAGGCGAAAACACATATAATTTCACCATTTCAAAAAAGTAGTGACAGGCAAGAAATGTAAATTTTTAAAAAAGTCGCCCTCTGGCAAGACTGTGTATACATTTTGAAACCTCATTTAAAAATGAGGTTTACACGATAATACGAGAATCTACACGAGGACCTATACGATAATTGTATTGCGATATATTATAAATTTCAATAACAGATTCAGGCGCAATTATCCATACAATTGAAAGCTTTAAACTGATTTTTCTACCTGTTTATGTTTTTATAACTTGCTTGTGCGAAAAATACTTATGCAATTTTTTTCTAGTTTATATAGAGGTTTGAATTTTTTTACTTGCTTTCTATGGTGTGTTTAATAATTTTGTGCATGGATTTAACATTCAAGTTCATAGTTATTTTTTTTTAAATATTTAAATTAAAAGTTTGTTGAATTTCCATCATTTTTTTTGTATATGTTGCAGCCAATACCCGAAATTGGCCAATTCTAGAACTGTCCGGCCAATTCCCGAATTGGCCAGCAACATTAAAAAATGGCTGGCCAATTATAGAATTGTCCAGTTAATTCGCGAACTGGCCAGATGCGATTGGTCAATTCGCGAAATATATATAAGCACTCGGCTTAATCCTTTCTAACATAGTTGAAAGTGTCTATGAATCCAATAGTCTATCCGTCAGCCTGTCCGTGATCTAACTCGAGTAAAGTTTCCGGTTAACTTGTAATTGTCATCGCGTTTGGTTTATCAATTAATTTCGCTATTGAAAGGGAATTGTGTACTATTTTTGATTAATTTAGTTAGGTACACAAAAATATTTCGTTTCAATATAATCAATTGGAATCTTTTTTACTGTACATTTTAATGTTACATTATCTTAATTGCAAAAAAATTGGTACCTATACATCATAGTTCGGATGTTGGCCAAGGCTTCCCAGCCAGTTCGCGATTTGGCCGGCCAAAACCCAAAATACGCTATTCATTTCATGTATTTCGGGTTTTGGCCGGGAAGCATGGCCAGTTCCGGTATTGGCCGGCCAGTTCTAGAATTGGCCAGGCTCCGGGTATTGGCTGCAACATATACATATATCAGACAGGGTTTGAACGCTTCAAGAATATTCACGAGAATATTTGTAAAGTAATATTTGCCTTATTTAATTGAAAAATTTCTATTTTTTAGATAAGCAATCAGAACTTTACGAATTTTCTGGTGCAAAACCACCTTAACTCCCAGGTATCCCCTGATGCGTACTAACCCTGAGAGAAAAAACATATCTAATATAAAATCCCTGTAAAAATCCATGTGCAATGTTTCTCAGTATATTCTAATGAATAAGGAAAATAAAATCGATGCAACATATTTATCTTTGTAAAAGAAGTAGAGACTTTTAAAAAGTTGAATTTTATTTTTTTTTAAATATTTTAGAAATAAAGGCTGTTCTATAAGATTTTTTTAAATTTAGTTAATTTTTAGTACTAAGTACTGTGCCACCTCACATATTATAGTTTTATCTAAAATTGAAGCGATCGTTTCAAAAGTACTGTGTTCTGATAAATAAGACAAATATTACTACTTGAAAGTAGTATAAGCGCACGAGCTCTATAACATTCAAACAAAAATATGTCGAGTGAAATATCTAAAATTCAATTTTGCCTGAAATGGCTCATTATTACAAAAATTTGATAATTTGATTCGAAAATTTTCAAAACTATTGGAAGCAGTCGCGCCAACTTATATGGGCCCCTGGGGATCGAGCCCACCAAATAATTTTAAATCCTAGCATACTCAAATATCAACTTTCTATTTAGTTATTTAATTTATTATTTTTTTTTCTCTGTAGAAAAAAATTTATTTTGTCAATCACAATGTGTTTTAATTCTCCAACTGACATCCATAAATCCCAAATAACTGAAATGTCCTTATTTAAATTTCAGCTATTTCAATGTGTTGTTCATTTCAATGTCTTGTTCATTAAATGATGATATTACAATAAATATTAGTGTCTTTATAAAGAAAAAAGGATGAGAGTACAAATTATTTAAATTTCAACTTTATTAAAACATGATAGTTTGACGTAAAATTCTCATCTTTCACCTTCTGAATATTCTTTAAAGAAGAACAAACTGGTCGTACCATTTTGCCAAAATATGTTTGAGCCCACCCAATATTTTTAAGCTAACCCAACATTTCTCAAAAATTGGCGCCACTTATTGAAGGGTATCAGCTACTGGCGGGATCTCCTGCAAATATACACTTCCAAATAAAAAAAATATTTATGCTTCTGGAACGTTGTTTTCTCTCTAACAAAGTCTTTTATAAAAATTCAAAAAGTTTTAATTCTTACTTTTATCTGCTAACTTCTAAGTTTCTTCTCTTAATAGCATGGTAGTTTATGACATATTAGCTTACTCATTATCTCTCTTTTTACAATCATTAATGTGTTCTTCTTTTTTGGCTTTATCTCTAAGTATTAAGAGAGGAAAAAATTCAGAGAAGTAGTGTAAAGTTCTAATTATTCGTAATTTCAAACATATTTTTTACACATTAACTTCTAACTAAATAAAAGTTCTCATATTTCTCCCAATTAGATAGAAAGAACTTCGTATATAATACTTTTTGAAATAGTCTTTAAAGATTTAAAAAAGACTTAAGACACTAATTATGCAAAATGTTCCTAAGGATATTTAAGTATTTTTAGAAAAGTATTTGAAGAATATTCCGTCAAACACAAATTTCTATATGCAGCATATACAGTCGAGCCTCTATATAACGAAATCCATCGTTCCAGTAAAAAATTCGTTATATAGAGAAATTCGATGTATAGAGTATGATGTTAAAAATAGTATTTAATGTGTAAATTTTGAACAAATATTAGTTTTGATCTTTTTAATTAAGAGTTTGAAATGTTTAAAAGTATATATTAACCTAATTTTTATTTCTTACTTATTTAAGCAGTTTCAAAAAAGAGAAAAGGCATTTATTTGAAAGCTTAATGAAAATCAAATAAGGAAGACTTACATAAATTTCAGAGGAAGAAATCTGTAATTTTTTATTCTTTTGATTTTAAAATTACAATTGTTACGCTCTCAAAAAAAAAATCTCAAATTTTAGCAAGGAATGAAAAATTGTAGTTGATATTTTCCTCCATTCGAAGGTCTCCCTTATGTGCTCTCATTGATTCCTCTCTTATATGTGTATCAATTCAATTGACTGTGTTTTGAGAATTATGTTGAAAGGTGTGTGGGAGGTGGGATGAACTTGTTAGATTTAAAGAATAAGGAGAGAAGTAATATTTATAAAAAAAAAACCTCTCCACTGAACGATAAATCAAAAATAAGTGATGGAAAATTGATTCCATATGATTTCGAAGCTTTTTTAAAACTGAATAAATTAAGATCAATTTATGAAAAAATTCGTTATATGGAGATAGATATTTCGCTATATAGAGTCTGTTTTTAATGTAATCATGCGAAAAGGGGACCGTTCTTACTAAAAATTCAATATATGGAGAAATTCGATGTATGGAGTTTCGTTATATAGAGGTTCGACTGTATGTAGGGAAATCGCAGAGTTTCAATTAAAGGCGATTTGTTTAATACTAGCTTGCACCACTTTTTCATAAAATTTTTTTAAATACGCTTTCAGACAAATTGAAAGATAAATGTATTATAAAATATATCTTTAACAAATAGTGGTGTGAGTAAAATATAAAAATATTCCTCCATAGTTGAAAACATTATATGTTAACCCACATATAATGGTACTTATAAAAACAAACTAGACTGATGAACAAATCACAAAAATTTCTTTTACTTCAATCACTTCCAATTTCGCTATCACGATCCCAATATTTTATGGCAAACTTAGTCTTTTTTAGGATTCCAATGATATGAAATTCCGTGCATTAGTTCTTGATATATGACTGTCATTGAAATTGTGTATAATCTGCAAAATGCAGCAAAACAACATCAGTTGATAATTTACACCAAAACCTAATCCACAATTTGTGTCAACATCAAACTAAATCTAGAGTTTGATGAAAGTCCGTGCATTAGATTTTTAGACAGCGTTATCGCCAAAATATTGAAAAATTCTGTTTCTGAAACTCAGTTTCATCTGTATTTATATCAGTATTTCTTTGTTACTCATTTTTCAAATGTTGCAGTAAAAATAGCAATACAGCTTCTTGCAGTTAATTTTTCCATTTTTTCTTTAGCGTACTTTCTAAATTATTACTCATAATTACAATAATCGTCATTTTCATTATACGTCAATCACATTTTTTGATATTTCTATTTTTACACATTCAGATTACCTAGAATACAATATAATATTCATTGTAGTATAGTTTTAGTGGTGTATATTTACTTAAATGCATCAGAAGTTATATATGACTCCACCTATTTGAAATGTAGCAACTAATTTTGGGCAAAATCTTCAATCTAAATGTAGGAACTAATTTGTGACAAAGGGAGTATTTATCAATGAAAACTTTGCATTTAAGACTAACTAAACAAATAACACTATTTGAACCACATTATATTGTTAGATAAGATGTATTACGCAGCGTTATTTATAATTAAATATAGTACCGTTTCATTAACTATGCTTAATTATTTTAAATTGAATTCCTTTACTGGTTAATAAGTCGTATGTTTCACGTCTGTCTTAGAGAAATAAATTGTTTCATCCATTTCAGTCTAAACAAACTAGCTCCAATCGTAATTCAATTATGCATTTAATTTCGAAATTTTCTACGTTAAAATTACAAAACTAATGTTGTTGTCGTATGACACTGATTCTAAATCTCTACCAACTATATGTAAAGCTTGGTACACGCATTATTGTAAAACACGGATTAGATAACTTTGCTTAGTTCTTTTTGTTTAGATTTAAAAAAATTTTATGAGTAACCTCAGAAATTCTCGTATTTTTCTACAATTAACACTTTAGGATCACTTAATAATTATAAAAATACGTAAAAAGTACGATTTTTTATTGAATAAATTGAATAATATTGTATTTCAAAATAAAATGTGCAATCAATTGTATGTTTGAGGCAAAAAAAAAAAAAAAAAAAAAAAAAAAATGTTGTAGAACACATTCACAAGTGCCGAAAAGCTTTGTTGGAGAAATTTTATTCCTTTACATTTTGTTGTGTTTTTTACACCACACAAATTTATTCCAATAAAATCCATATATAACTTTTAATTTTTACAACTTTACAAATACTTAGAAATGATAATGAAAATACCATCTACACAAATAAGCAAATATCATGAAATGGTCATCTGAAATACTTGATTCACCCGAATTCAGTATAATTTTTGAAAAAAAAAAATACATCATACAAAACGAAACAGAGACATTGCAAATATTTCATGTGGAAATGCCAATAAAATGTTTCTAGTTTCAGAAGTTTTCGGTTTTAAATAATCATACAGACAATATCACGGACTCCATAAATAGACAAAGACACCTCAAACCATCATGCTGACGGGAGCAAGAATTAGGACGCCACACTACTGACTGAAAAATACTCGGATGATAATGTAAATTCTATGGGGGCGCTCTTTTAAAATATCCCGCTCAGATTTTAATATTTTGACGTGATTTTTTTTGCGCAGGATAGCTCAGAACGATCCACAACCGGCTTAGTTTTTACTTTTTCGATTTTGGTGTTAGATTTTTTTTTTGTTTTATAAAAAATAGTTTAACTTTCAGATCCGGTTTGAACCGGTTATGAAACTGAAACTATCCTAGTATAAAAAGAATATAACCAAAATCAAAAAAGTAAAAACTAGACCGGTTGTGGATCGTCCTCAGCTATCCTATGCAAAAACAAATCACGTCAAAATATTAAAATTTGAGTGAGATATTTGAAAAGAACGCCCCCATAGACTTTACATTATCATCCGGGTCTTTTTCAGTCAGTAGTGTGGCGTCTTAAGTGCTTATATAAAGAGCAATTTTTACTTGAAAAACTTGGTAGGATTGAATATACCTTGATTCCGATCTTTTAATTCGTGAAATTCAAAATTTTGCAATTTTTTTTAATATATTTTTTATAATACGTAATAAAAATATTTTATCTTTAACAATCTGTATGTATCAGTGACTGTTCTAAACATTATTACTTTTTTCTACTTTTACAAGAAAAAATTATTGAATTCGTGAAAATTTTCGAATTCCCGTTTTTAAAGATTTAACACGTTTTAGGTCAGAGATTCCAAAAAACATATTTTTACAAAATTTATATCTGCAAGTCTGTGGCTGTGTAGCTCGGTCTATTTCTATGTAACAGAAATTTTTTAGACGCTCTATCTCAAGAACTAATGCACGGAATTTGATAAAAAATTATAATCCAATATTTCATGATATAAATGAATTTTGAATGGTTTTTGTTGTGAATCGCTCAACAAATGATGCTTCTATGCTTCATTTTTTTTACGATTTACGGAACAGTTCTATTTGCAGATGTAAAGAACGGATTTGTACCAACTTTCAAATTCTGTTAGTCCTTGTCGTGAAATGATGCTGTTTACAATTTGGTGCAAATTGTTTATTAGCTGGCACTACTACGCAGCATTTTTTAATTACCACATTAGCTCTATCTAAAGAATTAAAGCAATGTTAAATCTACTTTAATCTTTAGATTCAGTTAATCTTCAATATGAACTGGTTTTACCACATTAGCTTTATCTAAAGAATTAAAGCAATGTTAAAGCTATATTAATCTTTAGATTCAGTTAATTTTCAATATGAACTGGTTCTACCACATTAGCTCTATCTAAAGAATTAAAGCAATGTTAAAGCTATATTAATCTTTAGATTCAGTTAATCTTCAATATGAACTGGTTCTACCACATTAGCTCTATCTAAAGAATTAAAGCAATGTTAAAGCTATATTAATCTTTAGATTCAGTTAATCTTCAATATGAACTGGTTCTACCACATTAGCTTTATCTAAAGAATTAAAGCAATGTTAAAGCTATATTAATCTTTAGATTCAGTTAATCTTCAATATGAACTGGTTCTACCACATTAGCTCTATCTAAAGAATTAAAGCAATGTTAAAGCTATATTAATCTTTAGATTCAGTTAATCTTCAATATGAACTGGTTCTACCACATTAGCTCTATCTAAAGAATTAAAGCAATGTTAAAGCTATATTAATCTTTAGATTCAGTTAATCTTCAATATGAACTGGTTCTACCACATTAGCTCTATCTAAAGAATTAAAGCAATGTTAAAGCTATATTAATCTTTAGATTCAGTTAATTTTCAATATGAACTGGTTTTACCACATTAGCTTTATCTAAAGAATTAAAGCAATGTTAAAGCTATATTAATCTTTAAATTCAGTTAATTTTCAATATGAACTGGTTCTACCACATTAGCTCTATCTAAAGAATTAAAGCAATGTTAAAACTATATTAATCTTTAGATTCAGTTAATCTTCAATATGAACTGGTTCTACCACATTAGCTCTATCTAAAGAATTAAAGCAATGTTAAAGCTATATTAATCTTTAGATTCAGTTAATCTTCAATATGAACTGGTTCTACCACATTAGCTCTATCTAAAGAATTAAAGCAATGTTAAAGCTATATTAATCTTTAGATTCAGTTAATCTTCAATATGAACTGGTTCTACCACATTAGCTCTATCTAAAGAATTAAAGCAATGTTAAAGCTATATTAATCTTTAGATTCAGTTAATCTTCAATATGAACTGGTTCTACCACATTAGCTCTATCTAAAGAATTAAAGCAATGTTAAAGCTATATTAATCTTTAGATTCAGTTAATCTTCAATATGAACTGGTTCTACCACATTAGCTCTATCTAAAGAATTAAAGCAATGTTAAAGCTATATTAATCTTTAGATTCAGTTAATCTTCAATATGAACTGGTTCTACCACATTAGCTCTATCTAAAGAATTAAAGCAATGTTAAAGCTATATTTATCTTTAGATTCAGTTAATCTTCAATATGAACTGGTTTTGTCTACGTTTTGATGTCAATCGCTCAACAAGTGGCACTACTATGGTGAATTTTTCCCAATTCACACAACAACTGTATCACTAAAACTGATGTATGAATTTTCATCAAACTTCAAATTCAGGTATACATTGATAAATATTATTGCTGATTGTGATTTGATGTTACTCTCCAATAGGTGGCGATTTTAGGTTGCATTTTTCCCCACTATCCTCAATAGTCCTATTTTAAGAACTAATGCACAGAATTTCATGACCTTAGAATCTTTATGATGGTCATAAATTATCGTTTAATTTTCGTACTGCAACAGCGAATTTTGAAATACAGTAGACTCAATCAAATCCGCACACTTTGGGATCAGAGATTGTGCGAATTTTAGAATTTCCTGAATTTCTGGTCATGGGTTTGTCTGCATTTTTTAAACAGCAGTTTGAATGTAATTAGTAATGTTATCGAATCTGTAATGAATGCTTACAGTATAGAAAACTTTAAAATAATTAGCATGGGACAAAACTAACACAATAAAAAATTAGGTATTTTAAAATATTTAAAATATGAAAAGCAAAGGTGAAGTAAATAATCAATAATGTATAACTAAATATTCATTATAAAGATGAGATACATTTTTCCTCAAATATTCAAGATCACTTCTTCTAAAAAGATGCACAATTAATTCACATCAAAATCATAAATTAAGAAGTTTTATTTCAGTTTTAATTTGACTTAATAATCAAAAAACTTGATTAAAGCAGAAATATATTTGGTAAAAAAAAATTGTCATCACTAGGGATATAAGCAATAGCTTAAATTTTTTCAGAAATAAATTTATTCTTTCTTTGAGAAAAAGCATGACTTCAGTAACATTAATGAAAATTACAGATTAAAATATGTAAGGAAATGATATAAATAATAAAAAAGTCAAATTTTATCATTACATCTGAATTGAAAACTCCATCGTTTACATCCATAAATTATGTGAGGAATTTTAGAGAATTTTAGATTTTAGGGTTGCGGATTTGAGGGAGTCTATTAAAACGCAAATTTGTGATAGAAGAAAATTTTGGGATAATCACATCCAGAGATGCAACCGCTGCGCCATAAATGATTGATTGTTACCAGTTTGCTAAATTTATGTAGAATTCCTCACCTTATTTAATGCCAGAATTTCTGAGATTTAATAAGGCGAGATTTTCTGAGATTAATACTATTAAAATACAGTAGAGAAGAACACCCATTTAGTGGCATAGTGCTTGCATCTTTGGTCACATCCGACTAGTTTTATGTCATCTAAAATCAAAATCTTTCTTTTACTACAAAATAACCCTTTCATTTAATAATTATTTCGATATATTTTGTGCAAAATGTATTATGTTTATAATTTTTAGATTGTTTTAAATAAATATTCCCTACTTTTTTTTTATAAATAAACTAATTCTGCCATTAGAATAAATCATAAAATTAAAGATAAGAATAAATGTATGAGAAATAACTTTTGCTGCCAACAAAATATATTGTACTGTGTTACTGGTAATGTAATACAAAATTTATTCACTAACTATTAATTAAATGCTACTGTTAATTATAAAATTAGTTAATCGACTTCGTTTTGCGAAGTCTGCTCTTTCCCTTCACTAATGATTCTTCGATTATTTTCTTTAATTTGGAATTTACATTTAATAAGATTACATAACTAACCACGACAGTTAATTACTGTTAAATAGAAATCTTGTGAAACAATTTATACTTCATTTGATAATGGAGGTTTAATATCGAGGTTTTCAAATTTATTTATCTTTATTTCGGCAAATGGGTGCGCAGCTATTTATAACCTTCGAACTTTGATGCAGTATCATTATTTTTTACTTTCTTTTATCTTCAGTAGAAGAAAGTATGGTGATCGAATTTTTTTTCTACTTCCGATTTTTGATGGATTTACATGTTTTAGATCTCAGAGAATCCAAAAAAGCATTCATACAAAATATCTGTCCGTATGTCACCATTTTACCATCAAAAAATGTATAAAGTTATGCTCAGAAAATAACTAAATATTTTGCCAAAAAATATAAAAATTAATTGGTTTTGGCAAGCAGGTCTCCTTCAGTGTTGAAATATTTTGACGGAAGGCGGCGCTGTAATAATGATTTTTGTGCCGTACTCATTATTGTACCACCGAAAAATGTGCAGTTATACATAGTTATTCATAGAATTCAACCAAATATTTTGCGTATGTTTTTGCTAGTTGGTTCTCCCTAAATTTTAACATATTCTGCAGTAGCGGGCACTATAATAGCGATGCATGTGCCTTTTCATTATTGTACCATTAAAACGTATATGAAGTTATGCATATAACTGAACCAAATTTTTATATATTTAAGAGTATGGCCTTCAGGTCCTTCCTGAATTTGAAAAATATTTGCCCGAGGGGGACGCTGAAATAGCGTTTTTCATTCCATTTTCATTGTTGTATAATCGAAAAGTGCATCAAGTTATGCACTGAATCGAATAAAAAAATTTTTGAATTTTTTTGCCCTGGTTGGCAAGGTCCTCCTTCGAATTTGAAATATTCTGTCAGAAGGTAGCGGTTTAATAGCGATGTCTGTGCTATTTTTATGATTGTACCAGCAATAACCGAATAAAGTTATGCATAGTATTGAATCATGACTATGGCCAGTAGTTTCCCCTTGAAATTGAAAGTATTCTGTAAGAAGGGTTTGCTGCAATAGCAATTTTTGTGCTACTTTCTTTACTTTATCTTTAAAAAGGTGTATGAAGTTATGAATAGAACTGAACCAAACTTTTCATTTTTTGGAGGGAGGGGAGGAGGTCTATGGCCGCAGTTCCATCTTAAACTTGGAAATATTCCGCCGGAAAATGGAGCTGTGATGGCAATATTTGTATATTTTTCTCGGTTCATCGTAGTTTTGTTTACCATCGATCATAAACTGCGACGGGAACTCGCGTCCTTCTAATTTGGCAGTTAACAAACAGTTGATACATAATAGAATAACGAAAAACTATTGATTTTAATAAAAATCGTATCATGCATATTGAAATAATAATATTACAGTATTAATAAACTTAACTACGTTTTTCAAATATTTATGATGTATGATATAAAACATATGTAATGATATAAAACATATTATATCATATGTATGATATAAAACAAATTTTTAGGACTGGCATATTCAGCTAGTTTTTAACTTTTATACAAAACAGCATTTTTATTCCATGCAACATTAGTATAGTAAAAACACCAACAAAAAATTTATCCAAACAAAATTAAATGCATGCAATTAGGTAATTTGAGGCAAAGAAACCATTTAAATATTTTTTTACTTGCAAATTGGAATAACGTGACACAAATTAATTTATTGAAATAGATAGTATGCAATCAATGAAAGTTTTAAATTTAACAGTGAACTGGAAAATTAAATGCGTTATTTAGATGCTTTTATTTAACAAATCAAAAGTAATTTATATTGTATTTTAAAACAAACATTTTAACGGCACAATTATCAAGACGTTACTTAAATTTTCTGTCGTATCTTTCAAATGTATGCAAAAAATATATACATCGTTTCATGATGAACATAACGTTTGCACACGCGATTATAAATGGAACAAAAATAAAATGATGAAATAAATTATGCAAATATAAATGTATTTTAAATAATAAAAAAGCTTCACTCAAAATTTTATATCAATATCAACTAGGGGGCTCCGGCCCTACGAGCTACGCTCGTCAACTCCAGTCCCGCCTCTAAAAACCGATTTATTTGATCGGCTTTAAAAAAATGCGGAAAATTAAATAATAAGGTACCCTGGGGTAATAACGCCACGTTAAGGTTCTACTAATTTTCACGGCTTAGGTTTAGATCGTATTTTTCAAACAAATATAGGATCTGATACAGCAACTCATTGACTATCTATATAAAATAAAATAATTTAACAGATATGTATTTATAAAATGTAATGGCGTTTTTTCTTGACCCATGCTATTTGGCGTTATTACCCACCTATATGAGTAATAACGCCATGCAAACAAAACTATGAAATAAGATGGAATAATTGCATGTAGATAGCCCAATTCTAAAAATACAAACTCTATAAACTTAGAAATTGACAAATTTCATTCTAAGATATTGAAAATGTTCATTTTTTTGTGAAAGTGTAAGAAATATAAAGGTGTGGTGTGGGAGGGGGGGGATGAGGCAAATAAATATCAGACAGTGAGTTTCTTTTTGCTTAAAAAGGACCGTTTAAATAGATTGCACAGTTTTAACTGTGTTTATTTGAATCAGTATTTAGGATGTAGCTCGGCCACTGTAGGCAATCAACCGGGGTATTAATGTCAAGGATTGGCGTTATTACCCCGGTATAGTTATTGCGCAGTACATTTTAAATTACAAATTATCTCGAGAAGATATCCAAAATCTTCAACAACATTTTAAAAGTACATGAAATGCACTACAAATTTATGTAATTAACAAAGTATTTCCGGATAAAAAGATAGTCTTCACATATACAAAACGTATCTCGCAAATTTTAGATCAAACGTTAATTTTAGTTGTTTGTAAAAACAATAAGACCTAAAAATGAAACAAATGAACTTGAAGCTGTTTTTTGCGATTTATATGACTCAAAACCCTTCTGCGCAGAGCACATGGGTGTCATTTACCCGATTATTTCATAATTATGCAAAATATAAGCACTTGGCGTTATTACCCCGCCTGGCGTTATTACCCCAGGGTACCTTAATAATAATTTAAAAAAAATTGACGATCGCCGTATACAAGAATATTTATTATTTTCCGTTTTAAGGAGAAGGTTTAAAGCCGAATGAGCTCGGTTTAAAGCGTTGCCACGGGTGCACATAAGTGCCACGTTGTCTGACATTATTTTTTCCCTTTTCGCCATGTCATTCACCGGTGAAGGACAATGTAAAATATTATATAAACTAAATATGAATATATATATATTGTTTGATTTAGCTCTAATTACAGATGACTGACGTCATCTATACATATCTATCATATTATCTTTAATGCCAATAGTACCTCGATAGTTTTTTTAAATTTAGTTATTTATTCTTATCGTGAAGTTATTTTTTTATAAATCTCTAATGCTTATAATCTTGTCTAACGCTTGGAACTGTTCAGACCGACTGTATAATTATTATAGCTTTAAGTTATTTAATATTATCACTCATTTGTTCATTACTATTTTTATATATTTATTTCTCTTATTTTATAATTTTAAGTATTTCTTTTATTTAATTAAATATTATTTTATATATTTGCATTTTAAATTGGTTTTCTCTAAGATATAAGTCACAAGTAGAACAGGAAATCACATATTCGTGAGACATTAATGAAACTATCAATTTTATTAAATTTCCAATGCGCCGAAGTTTAGGCGCATTTTATTTAATAACACAAATCTAATGAGGATAGCATAAAATTGCAATTTTTTTTTCAAATTACATAAACAATATTTTCTTAAGTTTTTCTGATGCGATTTAGATAATTTTTTTTTTTTTGATGCATATGTTTTGCAGAAATAATATTTATCATGTGAAAAAAAAGTCTACTTCATTATTTTCCGGCTGGTTTGTGTTCTTCTCTTTGTAAATGATCTTGTGTGATTGACTGATGCTTTCTGCTTTTTTATTTTCAGTTTCTTCTACCTGTCCCTTTCAATAAAAGACCGGAAGGCGGCAACATACACAATCACCTCATCGAGTTCACAGATGAAATTCTAGGAATAATTAAAGTTCGATTATCATATTAAAATGTAGTCAGTCTGCAAACCATACCTTGGTGGAAAGCACATGAAAATCCGATATTAGGAGTCGACTTGCAAGTTTACAATTGTGTATTCCTGCTCTCAGACCTCCATGTTTTCTTATTTGTGGCTGCAGGAAAACACAATGGTAAACCTACGAGTGAACGACTAAAATCAGCTTTTCAGATATTTTTCACCAATATATGACTTTGGTAGATCGATTGCGTTTTAAATTGGGAATGAAGATTAATCTAATCCTAGTCTTCCCACTGCCGCGACCGAATATATCCGATCACTAGGCTGCAGGTTTCACTGCAGTTGAAGCTTTATTTAAATTAATATAGGGGAAGATGGGGATACTTGAGCCATTTTTTAAATTTTAATTTTTTAAAATTTTTTAGAATTTCTTAGAACAAAATAAAATATTGAAAATGAAAATTTGATATTTTTTCTTCAATTGAAAACCACTTTCAATTAATTTTGAACTATTTTTCTATGTCTAATAAATTTTTACTTTTTCTTTTACATTGTGGCTCAAGTATCCCCATGGAGGGGATACTTGAGCCAGATGTCACATTCGCACCAGTATTTTGCAAAGAAAAAAACCGATTTACAATATACGCGAAAAAATGCATTAAACCTTTTTCAAATAAATTTGGTCGAATTTTCTGGTGTCGTTGTGACATTTCAGAATTAAAATTTTGTGGTAGAAAATTCTACCAGCAGAGCTCAAAGGGTTAATCACCATACTTTAAAAATGGTACCAAGGTATATGATTTCTTTTTTACATGTTCAGAACTATAAATATGTTACCATGTTGCCAGTTTTAGAAAGAAAAATTGAACAACTGTAGAGATAAAGGGGGTGGCTCAAGTATCCCCTATGCTCAAGTATCCCCACTCTCCCCTAATCCTACAAATATAATCCAGTTTTAAGAAATTAAGTTATGGCTGATTCTTTCAAGGCTGATAAGCATTTACGTAACAAAAAAAAAAAATAAATAAATAAATAAATAAATAAATAAAAAAATAAAAATAAAAATAACATCATAGAAAATTCCTCTTTTATTAGCATTGAAAATAAATTGGAGAAAAAAAAAATACAATTTTGCTCTTTCGCTTGGTAGTGACAGGGCTACAATTTTTCCCGTGAACTCGATGACGTGGTTGTCTGTGGTACCGCCTCCCAGTCAGTATCATTATTTACTCTATTATTTATTTTATTGCTGATATTTTTAAAGTAATAAGACGCATCCTCCGCGCGTGATAAAGAAAGACACGCACTTTCGATAGGCCTAGTGCATTTATTACAGATTTTATGTGTTTTATCTTATTACAAGATTTCTGTTAAAAAATAAGGGTATAAACAAACATTGTTACAGTAAACAAACATAAGTTAGAAGCTATAAAATATAATCAGAATTTGATTATTTTCAGTCTTATTTACTCGAATGAATTCCTGAATTTTCTATAAAGAGAATAAAATTTTGTGAAATTAGTGCTGCTTTGAACATATGGACTCTCTAACATGGCTACGCCTCTGAGTTAAGCGAATTAATAGTTCGTTATAATGTGCCGTTTTTAAACTCGGTAACAAAAGCCCAAACGGTCCGCGAACTGAACATCAGTATTTTTAAGCAGAAGATTACATGATATGTTTCTACAGAATTTACGCTAGAATTGACTTTCAAAGTTAGTTTTTTGCCAATTTGCAAGAAAAATCTAAAAGAAAAATTTCTCTAAGAAAATTCAGATATTCATTTGGCGGACCATTTGGAAGCCCTGCAAAATCTAATAATAAAAAGTGATATCCTTTTTTAGTATAACATTTTTACTTACCCATCATACGTAGTATAGGGTAAGTCTTGCAATCGTTTTGAAAATCGAAATTTTTTTTTGACAGATTTACACGTTTCGGACACTGGAGATTCCGAAAAACATATTTTTAGAAAAAAAAATTTGCCGTCCGTCCGTCTGTGTGTCTGTGTGTCTGTCTGTATGTCTGTCTGTCTGTCTGTAACCGCTCTATCTCCCGAACAAATTGAGATAAAGATTTGAAATTTTGTATGTGCTTTGTATGTAAGAATGGGACGAAGCCTATTTAATATCAGTAACCTCGATTATCCGGAACTATTTTTTTCGGACTCTCAAAAAATTTGTTCTGATGAAAGGTATATAAAAATTTTCGAATTCTTTTATTTTAAAGAATGGAGATAAAAGGCAATAAAATAACACAAATTTTGCATAAAAAACGAAGTCGATCGGATTATTAGTTGTTGAGATATTTCTAATCCTATTTTCCACATTCTTTGATTTTTCATGACCCTGTATTTGATTGAAATTTCAATTCAAAGATATCTTTTAATTGGAAATGAGATATTTAATTCGATGCAAGAAACTGTTAGTGAATATGATCATTATTTTTGGAGTTATAAGGATGTTTCTTTTACGCAATTCAGTGCTACTTGAATAGTTTGGCGTTTTATACAATTTATCGAAATTGGTTCATCAGAAATTCATTAATAGAGCATGATTATGTGTTAAAAAGACTTAAATGTATGTTTATATTTTATTTTGGAATTGTAATGCATTTTATAAATTGTTTACATATGTTATGTTTTCATATATTGTACTACGCATATCCATGATGGGTAAGTATTACGGTGGTCTCCAACGACTAGTTTATTATATCGTAGAAATCAAGTTATAAAAAACTTGCTATTATTACTCTTTTAACATTTGTTTTCTTAATATTCCATTGTTTGAACAGAAACTTTATTTTTTTATACTAATGAAAAAGAAATTACATTTCTCTATGTAAGATATCTTATTGTTTTGTTATCGTATGTGTCGTCAATAAGCAAGTTTTAATTTGTACGCCTTTATCATGTTCCTAAAAACCTATATTTCTAGTAAAAGTTCTTAAAGTTTGTACTGAAATAAAATATCTAAACAAATAAAAAGTACATGTCTTAATACATTTGAAGCAGAATTAATATGTTTTAAAGAGGAAAAATCAAATGTCGTCTTCGATATCACAAAAAATACACCTGCCACATTTTATACATTTGTTTGCAATGCTAACATATCAATAGTTTTTATGTAATTTACTAATCAACAATTTTAATAAATCAAAAATTTCTTTTACATTTCAGTAGTAACATAAATTTTTAAAAGTAGATAGTTCAGCTGAGAATGAATTTTGTAAATTATTTAAGAAATAATTGTTGTAAAACACATTTTTCTTATAGAACACTTCTTGTAAAAACAGGTATTACATTCTGTTAAACATTCACAAAAAATCACTGTCTTTAAATCATTTTTCTCATCTAACTAAGTGTTGTATTCATGACAATTCATAACAAACTATTTCGACATTATAAAACATGTTCTTTTCAAAATAAATCCTAAACAAAATAGAAAAAAAGTTAAATTAACAATGAAGCAAAATAAAAAAGCACTGTGTTAAACGACAACAGGGAAAATTAATTATTTATTACATTTGCAAAAATACAAGTGTCCAATTAAAAATAAAATCAGTGAAGGAACATGGGCAATTAAATTACGAAATGACAAGCTGTGAAATGTAACGGAAAATCGAATTAAGAAATTTGATTCTTCAATGAAGATGATACGTGAAGTTAGAAAGCTTTTCAGTCCTTTCTGTTTATTAGTTGTTTAATTTAAAATGACTGTTTATCTTTTGAATTAAATTAAAATATTTAGTAGATAAATATTTTGTTATCTCATTTTTAATAATGTTAACGTTCGAATTGTAATGATTTCTTTTTTTAGTTGTTTTGTATAAATTCCTAGTCCAAAAAAAAAAAAAAAAAAAAAAAAAAACCTGCTAAATTAATAATGAAACAAAATTGAAAAGCGCTGTGTTATATCACAAAAGTGAAAATTAATTATTTATTAAACTTGCAAAAGTAGAAGTATCCAATTAAAAATAAAATAAGTGAATGAACATGGGTAATTAAATTACGAAATAACAAGCTGCGAAATGTAACTGAAAATCCAATTCAGAAATTCGAGTCTTCAATGGAGTTAAGGTGACAGGTGAAGTAAGAAAGCTTTTTAATCCTTATTATTTACAAGATGTTTAATTTAAAATGATTGTTTAATTTTAGAAATAATTAAAAATAATTTATTTTGTAGATGAATATTTTGTTATTTCATGTTTTAATAGTGTTAACGTTCGACTTTTAATGACCTTTTTTTCATTTAATTTAGAAAATATCCAGATATGCGTAAATATCTCTGGATATTCGCTGAGTTTAAGAAATTAGAAGTTTTACAATATTTCCTGATTTTTTAGGTTCCGTAGTTAAATGCTTCGTGATAAAATTTGTTACAAAAAATATACTAAAAATTCTTTTAATGACTTCGAAAAGTAATTATTTAAAAGGTTGGGAAGTTTTTAATTTCTTAGAAATTATTTCGATTTTATTGACATTAACAGAATTTACAGATGAACGATTTACAATAAAATTCTTATTTACCGGGTTAATCTAAATTGTTTTACAAAAAAGTGTGGTGATACTATCTATCCAGAGGAGCAAAAATTACCATAGAACTTAGGGTCGCAAAACACTTATTTACTCAATAATACAGGGAATTTAATTTTTTTTTTATTTTTTTAATTTAATTTTTTTAATTTAATTTTTTTACAATAGAGCATGGATTTTTTTTATAAATCTAATTGTCGTGTGTCATTTGTACTGACCGTTAAACGTTTTATATTTAAATTTTGATTATTATTATGATTATGGCTCTTATCTGATTGGAACCAAAACATGTTAATGTTATTTGAAATTATTGAATGTACGGCGATTGAAGACCAAGTCGACGCATCACTCAGCATTGATCACTTGGCCTTCAATCGCCGTCAGCGCCACCTATTGTTTGAAATTTGAACTAAAATAAAAAATTACGGTAAAAAACTCCTGACATTATACATAACCCTCCTGCAAAAATTTTTTAAATAGCTGTCACCGTTTGCAAGTTATTGAATTTTAAAATCCATCAGTCATTTTTGGGACACCCGGTAGTTTCTTCTAATTACTTGTGCATGTTACCCAATTCAACAAAGAAATTGATTTTGATTTATTCACCAATCTATTTGTCATAGGCTTACTATACTTCGTATAGAATATGTACAGAAAGAAAATAAAACAATATGTTATTTAAAAACTCTTTTAAAACACACAGTAAACGCATGCAAATTATAATAATCTTCCTCAATAAATATTTATGAATAATTATTTTAATATCCTTAGCAAAACATTCTAACATTAACATAAACTTTCAATCTAATCAGATTTTAATTTATGAAAACTCAGTAAAACACCATAGCGTTTAAAATTGTGAATAATTTCTAAGCATATTTTAAAAATCAATACAAACAAGTAGATAAATTACCAAAATAAAATAGAAAATTACTTTAAACAATTGTAGTGAATTAAAAATAACTGTTTATGACAAATACACAAATGGATGTACTCGGTTAAAAATTTAATCTGTAAACAAAACCGAGTAATTAAATTTCGAAGTGACGATCTGAAAAACTTAACACATATTTAATTAAGAAACACAGATATGCAATGAAATTAAATGGAAGTATCAAGTTAAAAAGCTTATAACAATTTACAGCGTGAAAGTATGTTTACATGGTAATTAATTTGATATGTTTTTTTAACTATAGATTAAATTTAAAAAGTATTTATACAGTAATGATTACTTTTATTATGGCATTTGTATAAACGCTATTAAAGTTACCTACTCGTTTATTCACTATGAGTTATTTTCAATTGAAATGCTAAATTTTATAATTTAAAAAAAATTATTTATTATGAAAGAGAAATTTGATATTTTCAAAACATTACGCGGGTTGTTTCTTTTCGTATTATGTCAGTTTTGCCAGATATTTTAGTTCAAATATTTTGATGGTCACCACTTTTTATAAAATAGTATAATTCGCCCTTTTATTTAGAATTTTACATCATTTTCAAACAGGCCAAATATTTCTATTTCAAAATAGTGGAGACAATCAAACAATCTGGGAACCTTTTTTATCCCCAATCTGGCAATATGTTATCGCTTACACAGGCCAGTTGAAACATTTATAAAACTGGCGTGAAAAAATTAAATACTTCCCAGAAAGTTTGAATATTTATTTTTGGTTATTATGAGGTTATATATATATATACACAGGGTGTCCGAAAAGTCTGGAAACGGTCGAATAACTCGAGAAATACATATGAGATTAAAAACGTAAATATACGTGTTAAATATTTTTAAATAAGCTACTCATTGATACCAAGTTTATCCTTCGCAACCGACCCCCTGGGGGTCAGAGGGGGTCCAACTTTGAAATCTTAAATTATAACCCCCATTTTTTTATTGCAGATTCGGATTCTATAGACAAAAATACTTAACTTTTGTATTTGATGTTTATTTCGAATCCACGTTAATCACGGTGTAATCGAGCGTATTAAAACGATACATATTTCGGCTTTTCCAACTGGGTTTTCCCTAATCGAAACTAACTGGGGAGAATTTTTGATATCAAATTCCTCGTCTTTTGCAGGAATGGCGTTTCCTGAAAATCACCCGTGCCGATTATTTCGATAGTGCTACGCAGTTAAAAATTTGACCCATTTGCTGTAGCGTCACTCCACAGCTTTTATGAAATATCTCTTTCATGACCAATGAGAATGTTCCATAACACAGTAAAGTAACCGTTTTCTACAAAAGCAATGGAGTGACGCTGTGGCAAATGAATCAAATTTTTTATAGTATATAGGGTTTTTTATATTTTTCTCTAGAAAAATTCATTGAAATATATTAATTTAGTTTTCTATTTGGATTTTTATTTTATCCAGTAAATGGTTTCTAAAATACGACCTACTTGTTTTGATGTTTATATGTGTAAATAAAAACCTCCACTCCCGAATAGAAAAAGTATATCTTCAGTTTTTGGGGACCGGTTATGTAAATATTTTGCGTTTCGATAAGTTCTGCCTTCTTTTCTATTTCTTTCTTTTTATCTTTTTTTTAATCATTTAACCTTTAGAGAGGGTCTGTGACAGCATCTGTCCGTTAATACATGTATTCTCAGGTAGACTCTGAGCGAGCCTCTGCGTAAAGGTTAATTCAGTGGGGCAGATGGGCGTGCATGGAGTTTTTTAAATAATTTCTACTATGTAGAATAACATGTAAGGCAAATTGACCTGCGTGTTTTGATCTTTTAAAGTATAAATATGCACCTCCTCTAAGAAATAGAAAAGGGGTAATTTTCATTATTTGACGGCGGTATGTGTGTATATTATGCGTTTCCATGGATTCTGTTGTTTTTAAAATATTAATCTAATACGCTGATGTGGGTGCATGTGTTTTTTTAATTATTGCTACAGAAAAATATAGGACACATTAAAGTTACAAAAAAAAAAAAAAAAATTTTTGTGCTGACTGTGCAACGGATGAAGAAACATCGAAATTCGTGGTATTTACGGAATCCGTTATTTTCCAAGTGAAATATCAGTGTTTTCTTTCTAAAATAAATAAAGTTTCAATAAACACTCGTAATTTTGACTTCTTTAACAAGTAATTTTCAATAAGAAAATATTAGTACTTAGTATTTCTTATTGAAATGAAATTGAAATGCAATCTTATTGAAAATATTTCCTATTCTAGAAATCCCAGGATCCTTAGGAACTCCCATTAGGAAATTTTAATTTTGGGAGGGGATTATAGATTTTCATAATTGATTAATTACTGCAAGAACAAAATAATAAGGCAGGAAATTTTTAGACAAGTTTTGTTGATATATCAAGATTTTTTGTAAATTAATATGTATTTTGTTCCATTTAAAAAAAATTTCATAAATTTAACCGCTTAACGGATCAATATTTGTGGTAAAAATTTTCAAATAATCTCTAATATAGCATATCTTTTACAGAATTTTTAATCTTTTATCACCCGTTATTTCAAAGAGAAATTTTTGCCTAATTGAATCGGAAAAATGCTCGGATTAAACAATGCAATATTTAAAATTAAATTTTAATGGTGAGATAAATAAATTATGATTGTTTTTAAGCCTTTTTTTCGGATTTTCGAAGATTGCGATTGTAATCGAACAAAATACATCAGATACATATTTTATTTTCTCAAACAGATTTTAACAACACAAAATTTGATAGGCCAGAGCTTTCTTCACCAAAGTAGTCGCATTAGCGGCCATATGTTTGTTGAAAATAATTATTAACGGTTGTTTCGATAAGAAAAGTGTTTTATATGCTTCTGCCATAGAAATTAATAAAAATATATTAAATTATTTTTTCATTTGTGCTTTTATTTTATCCAATCAATCAATAATATTAACCAATTATAAATAATTTTAATAAATGCAATGCCTTAGTAATCTATAAATATACCTATATTATAAAGAGGTAAAACTACTTTATTTCTAGAGGAAAATCTGCGGAACTACAGAACTGATTTCAAAAGCAATGATACTAAAAGGATGGTGTTCCACCCGAATCGAATATAGACTATCTCTTATGTCCATACCACGAACTCAAGGGGAGCGCAGGAAAAAAAAGTTCTAAAAATGCAATTTTGTGATACTGAAAGACCTAGAAAATTGAAATTCGACATGTTAACCGTAATTTTTCCTATCATGATTTGCCGGGCATCCATGCTTCAATCATAATTTATTTATCTCACCAGTAAAATTTTATTTTAAATATTGAATTATTTAATCCGAGCATTTTTCTGATTCAATAAGGCAAAAGTTTCTCTTTGAAATAACCCGTCATAAAAGATTAAAAATTGTGTAAAAGATATGCTAAATTAGGCATTATTTTAAAATTTTTATCAGAAATTTATGCGGTAGTTAAGCGGTTAAATTTATGAAAAACAATTTTAAATTGAACAAAATACATATTAATTTACAAAAAATCATGATATATCAACAAAAATTGTCGAAAAATTCCCTGCCCTATTATTTTGTTGTTGCAGTAATTAATCAATTATGAAAACGTATAATACCTCCCCCAAACTAAAATTTCAGGGATCTTAAGGATTCTGCATTTTCTAGAATAGGAAATAATTTCAATAAGATTGCATTTCAATTTCATTTCAATAAGAAATGCTAAATACGAATACTTTCTTATTGAAAATCACTTGTTAAAGAAGGCAAAATAACGAATATTTATAGTAGCTTTATTTATTTTATAAAGAAAATACTGATATTTCACTTGGAAAATAACGGGTTCCGTAAGTACAATGAATTTACGTTACTTCTTCATCCGTTGCACAGCCAAAAAATGTCTTATAACTTTATTTCTTAATATTTTGTCCTACATTTTTTCTGTAATAATAATAATAATAATAAAAACATACACCCACATCAGCGTATTAGATGATTTTTTAAAAACAACAGAATATATGGAAACGCATAATATACACACATCCCGCCCTCAAATTATGAAATTAATTTTTTTTTCTATTTCTTAGGGTAGGTGCATATTTATATGATAAAAGATCGAAACACGCAGGTCAGTTTGCCTTACATTTTATTATACATTGTAAAAATTATTTAAAAAACTCCATGCACGCCCATTTGCCCCCCTGATTTAAATGATTAAAAAAAAGCAGAACTCATCGAAACGCAGATTATTTACATACCCCGCCCCCCAAAACTGAAGATATACTTTTTCTATTCGGGAGGGGAAGTTCATATTAACACATTACAACATCAAAACAAGTAGGTCGTATTTTAGAAACCATTTAATGGATAAAATAAAAATCCAAATAGAAAACTAATTAATATATTTCAATGAATTTTTCTAGAGAAAAGCATAAAAAACCCTGTACACTGTAAAAAATTTGACTCATTTGCTACAGCGTCATTTCACCGCTTTTTTAGAAAACGGTTACTTTACTGTGTTATGGAGCATTCTCATTGGTCATAAAAGAGATATTCTATAAAAGCTGTGGAGTGACGCTGCTGCAAATGGGTCAAATTTTTAACAGTGTAGCACTATCGAAATAATCGCCACGGACGATGTTCAGGAAACGCTATTCCTGCAAAAGACGAGGAGTTTGACGTCAAAAATTCTGCCCAATCAGTTTCGATTAGGGAAAATCCCGTTGGAAAAGCCGAAATATGTATCGATTTAATATGCTCCATTACACTATGATAAACGAGGATTCTAAATAAACATCAAATACAAAAGTTACGTATTTTTGTCTGTGGAATGCGAATCTGCAATAAAAAATGATGGTTATAATTTAAGATTTTAAAGTTGGATCCCCTCTGACCCCAGGGGGTCGGTTGCGAAGGTCAAATTTGGTATCACTGAGTAGCTTATTTAAAAAATATTTAACACGTATATTTACGTTTTTCAATCTCATATGTATTTCTCGAGTTATTCGGCCGTTTCCAGACTTTTCGGACACCCTGTATATACATATATATACAGGGTATCCAGTAAATGACTGACCCTTTTTGAATGTAAATAACAACAACAACAAAAAAAAAACGGTTTGAGATAAAAATGTGCGGTTTTCTGTATTGTTATCAGAAAATCAATAAATGTTTATATACGCCTTTCTTAAAATTTTGAATTTTGGCCAACAGGTGGCGCTGGAGGCGGCAACAGGCTGTCGAAATTCAGACATTACTCTAGTTTTCATACACATAAGATTTTCAGCTCATTTCGCAGAGTCGAATGTCAGTCGACATGTTGAATCGACTCTCCACTCACCTACAGAAATAGAGTTTGTTGGATGGAAAGAGATTTATAATAAAACTTATGATTGAATATTGTCTATTTTACTTTTATAATTTTACTTTTAGTCTATTAAAAAAAGTGTGAAAAGTCTAATGATTTTTCACACATTTACCATAAATAAATTGTAATCTAAAAAGTTTTTGTAACCGGTTAATTGTTTCTCTTTTTACGTACAATAAATTGAAAATATTGGATAAACACCGCTTTTTTAAGTTTAAAAAAATTAATATTTAATCTAAGCATTTCTCCTATGAAATAGTATGAAATTGTATTTAAAAATATTAATGGTCTCAAAAAGCTTTAATTGATGGATCAAGCAAACTCTTCTTGCCTATGTCGTGCAGTGAAATCAGTTAATTAAGTAAAACAGTGGTACGGAAATTAGTCTGTCTAAAAAAAGGTGGGGCAGTAACTTATAAATTGACACATAAAAATATAATAAATCTTAGAATGAAGGAATCCGTTTATAACAAATCCGTTTTTAAACGTAAAAAATATTGATTTCGACGGAGAAAGTAACACACAAAACCAGCTAATAAGACGGAAAGCTGCCTAAAACGAACACTTGTTCATTTTTCCGAAAAACGAATTTATCCCTACATTATATTCATATTTTGACATGTAACACATCTGAAATTTTTATTACGAAAGCCACGAGAGATTTTAAGATGACTTTTATACACACCTTTCCCTTCCCCCTCCCCCCCAAGTGTAAACACACAGAGTACGGAACAGAGAATCAACTTTCATACACTGTAATGGCAACTTGTTTAACATGATATTACGCATAGACAGTAGCGACACGAGCGAACCACTCTGAAACTACGATCATAACATAAGAGATGTTGCTAATTCGGCGAAACATCGCTTCATTGGCGACAAATGATAAGGAAAAAAAAATACAGCGACGGCTTGCTGCTTCTTGTTTTGAAATTTATGAAAGAATTATGAAATAACTTTGACGTATTCGTCTTGCAAACAATGCATGTGTTTCTTCGTAACATAACGATCTAATAATTTAAACTTGAAAATTCAAGAATAATAACAGTAATAATTACGAATCAATATAAGCGCGGAAATCTAAGATCAAATAGCATAAGCACATGTGCAAAGATAATCAAATCAGCATTCAGCAAGAAGCGCCAAGCAGAATAAGGTTACAGTTAAACAGAAATCACGAGGATAAAAATTGCCAACGCGATGGTTTAGTTTTTAAGTGATCCACTGAGGGCGCTCTTTTCAAGCCGAGTTGAGGCTCTGTTACTACTCTGCGTGTAAACACATCTACGTTGAAATGGAAGGATGTTTAAAAAGAAGAAAAAAGCATCGTACCTATTTTATATCCTGTGAGCTACCCCATTTCAAAATTTCATTACAAATAGCATCATAGGTCCGGAAGTATTTTGGTACTCCCCACCCTTTCCTTAACTAATCTTCATAAGGAAAATAAGGGAAAGAAAAATTCTGAAAATTCCTCTTGCATCTGATTTAAAATAAGATACATATTTTTAATAAAAAGATTCTAAAAACTTTTAAAAAATTATATATGAAAAACACTAATGATCCAGTAATTTGTTAATATTTATATCTATAAAATTGAACTAAAATAAGTAGAACTAGGACGATTCTATGGTTATTCACGATCTATTGTGCTTTCTGTAGTGAAATTTTAAAAAGGGGTGGCTCGCAAGATATAAAAACATTAAGTAGTCTTTTTTTTTTTTCTTTTTAAACATCTTTCCATTTTAGCGCAGAAACGTATGCTGTCTGGGCAAGAAGAGGGTAGTGCTGTGCATAATCTTAATATGCATATCTAAAAATCTGTCGTACGTTTCGTAATAAAATTTTCAGATATGTTAAATGTCAAAACATGAATATAATGTAGGGATGACTTCGGTTTGCAGAAAAATGAAGAATATTTCGTTTTTGACAAGTTTCTGTCTTATCAGGTAGTTTTGCATGTTACTTTCTCCGTCGTGATCAATATTTTTGTTATGTTTAAGACAGGATTTGTTATAGACGAAACACAGACGAACCTTTATTCTAAAGTTTAATGTATTTTTATCTGCCAAGTTATGAGTCACTGCCCCGCTTTTATTTTATACAGGGAACTTTCCCTAAACTATTTCCGTACCACCATTTTAACCATTTAACTAAATTCAAGGCAAGACGTAGGCAAGAAGAGTTTGCTTGATCCATCGCTTAAAGCTATTTGACACCACTAATTTTTTTAAATACAATTTCGTACTATTTCATGGAAGAAATGTTTAGATTAAATATTAAGATTTTTTAACTTAAAAAAGCGGTGTTTAACCCATATTTTCAATTCATTGTACGTAAAAAGAGAAACAATTAACCCGTTACAAAAACTTTTTTGAATAAAATTTACATGGTAAATATGTGAAAAGTCAATAGACTTTATAAAGGTACATTATAAAAATAAAATAGACAATATTTAATCATAAATATTATTATAAATCTCTATCCGACAAACTCTATTAGGTGATTATCTGTAGGTGAGATAGGTGAGAGTCGATTCAACATATCGACTGAGGTTCGACACTGCGGAATGAGCCGAAAAGCTCATGCGTATGAAAATCTCTGTAATTTCTCGAGTAATCTCTGAATTTCGAAAGCTTGTGGCCGCCATCAGAGGCATCTTTTGGCCGAAATTTGAACTATTTTAAGAAAGTGCATAGCTAAAAATTTATTGAGTTCCTAAAAACAATGCAGCAAACCTCACATTTTTATCTCAAACCTTTTTTCTGTTATTTACATTCGAAATGGGTCAGTCGTTTACTAAACACACACACACACATACACACACACACACACACATATATATATATATATATATATATACAATCGAACCTTGTTAATAAGCGAATCAGGGATCCGATCAAAATTCGACTATTAATTTTCATCGGTCACCAATTTTCATCAAGTGTTGTATCTAATAACAATGTATGCGGAAAAAACACATTTTTTGTCAATTTTAAGCGTTTTTAAGACATAAACTGACATTTTATTTATTTTAATCATTATGTGCTTATTACGCAGGCTTATTACGCTGAAAATTCAAATAATCGTATTTTTCTCAAGTACAAATCCAATGTCTTTTCAAATTTAGATTTATTATATGTGACACATAAAATTGAATAAGACGAACACAAAAATTTCTGCTAACCATATTAACTAATACTAATGTTAACAAATTGAAATCTTAGTTAGCTATACAGATAATAAATAGTGTTGATAATAATAAAAAGTCATAAAAAAACTTACTGAAGTCAATAACGTCATAAAAATTACTTTTTGGAAACGTAGCTGTCAGTTTTAGCTTGTTTGACATGCGGTCGCGCCATTCCCATGATGTTTTCCTCCACATTTAGGTAGTAGTAAAGTTTGCTTGTTGAGGGTCCTTCGTAAATTGAACGAAAACCGAGGTATTGACAAGCACTTAAAGAATTTTCAAAAGCTAATAGACTTGTCAAATTGCATCGTCATTGCTGTTTAATGTAACAGTAATTTTTTCCATATTTTACATGTATTTAAAGCAGGGCTAGCATTAGCAAGTATTTTTTTTATTCTATCTTGCACCAATTTCTCAAAACAAAAATCATCAAGGTAATGTTAGGCAACACTTGCTAGATAAATATATTATAAAATTTATTCTTTTAAAATAGTGGTGCAAATAGAATAAACAAAATACACGCCTGTGGCAACACAGTTAGAATGAAACATATGGAAAATCATATTTTTTACTAATAAATAATAAAATTCTTGTATGCGTGATGACATATTTTACTGTATAATCATGCATTAATAATCTCAGTCAAATATTTTTCTTCCCTGAGCAATTTTTACAGTTCATAAAATATTCATTAAAAAACCATATTGTCTAAATAATTGTTATGCATAACTTACAAAAAAGAAAAACTACGAAATTTACAATATAAAACAAATAGTACATTAAATTATTGCTTAAAAAATGAAATAAATAAATATTATTTATATTATAAACGCACATGCATAAATAAACACGTTTAATTTAAACTAAAATTAAACAAACCCAGATAATTAAATTTGGAAGTGACAAAAAGTGAAATGCAGTTGAAAATCTAATTAAGCAGTTTATTTCTCAAATAAAATTGAAATGAAAAATGTAATTGAAAATTATATATTCTGTCTTGTTCGGCATTAAGCAACTAATTCAAAAGACATGTTTTAAATAATTTAATTTTCTACTAAGTAAGTAATTTATTTAGCTGAACTAACTTTTAATATTTGATTTGATTAATATATTATTGTTTTGTTTATAACGACAACTCCAGGTTTTTATAAACGATAAAACGGCTTTAGGCGATATTGAAAAATGGATTTTCCAGCTCAACGAAGCAAAATTTTTTGACATATTTAAGAACATATTTCGAATTTTTTAAGCATGACATTTGCAGGCATGATTAACGACTTGATTTGTAATAAAAAAAATTTTTCTCATATTTAGATAAGGTTTTTACATTTTTAGTTATAACGAATTGTTTTCTAACAAAGGCAGTTTTTTTTTATTTTCATGACCTTTCACATTCGCAGATTCCGTACAAAACGCTAACACCTAGCTAAAAATGAACTGCAGAAATTTAACAAAAAAACTGCAGTTGGATGACTGCGGTGAATTGGCCATCTCCACTATAGAATTTTTGCGGTTGATACAACTACAAAATTACTGTAGTTTGTAAACTGCAGTAATTTCGTGGTTGCTGTATCGACCTAAAAAATACTGCAGTTATTTTGTAGTTGCATCAACCTCAAAAATTCTGTAGTGGAATCGGCCAATTCACCACAGTCTTCCAACTGCAGCTTTTTCTGCAGTTCATTTCTGTCAAGGCTTGCTGGAAGAAGACTTTTTAGCATTTTGTTACAAGCTAAACACTTCTATGGTTTACAAAATCAATCTTAATTGAAACCTTTCTTTTTCATGTTAACAAATATTTTGGTTAACTTGACAATCATATGAAAATGTAATAACCTTGACTATTGCCGGGGTAAAAAAAATCCTTAAAAACACAATTTATGTCGGATGAGATTATTTACGTCAAAAGATCACAAAAAGACGAGAATTTCAGCAACACATCATTGAAAAAAAGCGAATTTCATAGAAAGATCAGAAAAAATACTCAAATTAACAATAGCACCAAAATAGTAGCTAAAAAATTCTAGCTATTATTTTGATGCTGAGTTAATTTGAGTATTTTTCCAGATCTCTCCACAAAATTCGCTTATTTTCAATGGTGTGTTGCTGAAATTTTCGTCTTTTTGTGATCTTTTGAAGTAAATCTCATCCTTTGACATAAATTGTGTTTTTAAGAAATTTTTTTACTTTTTTCGTGATCCTTTAATTGAAATAGCACATGCTGAGATTCTTTAATGCAGATTGCACTTTCAAAAAAAAGAAAAAAAAAGCAAGTTTTGCTTTACAGAATTTTTTACAATTTCACATCTCACAAACCTAGAAAATACTAAAAAAACAAAACAAGGATTTTACTATTTCGGATCTGTTGTATGGAAAAAGGAAAATTTTCATGAAAAGTAAAAAAAAAAAAAAAAAAACTATATATAAAAACAAAAATTAACTAGTTTGGAAATAGTTTGGAATCTATTATAGTTTTCAATTAGAAACGATTTTCATCTACGGTGTAAAATATAAAATTTTCCCAAAAATTTAATTGGTGAAATTTCTTTAAAAATTGAAGAAAAGTCGGAAGAATCTCATCCCTGATTATATTCATCGAATGTAGAAAAACAGCATATTTTCTCGGTTTATCGCATTAAAATGGAAAAAATGTGAATTTCTACATAAGATGCAGAAAATTTGCTAATTTTATCAATTAAGTGAGGAAAAATTGCGAATTTTGTTGATCAGGCGAGGAAAGATCATGCATTTTGTCGATCAGCTTTGTAAAAAATTGTAAGCTTTCTTGATCAGCTTTGTAAAAAAAATGAATTTCTCCGATCAGCTTTGCAAAAATTATGAATTTTCTTGATTGGCTTAGTAAAAATTGTGAATTTTGTTGATCAGATGTTGAAAGATAGTGCATTCTCTTCACTGGCTTCATAAAAATATTGAATTTTCTCGATCGGTTTTGCAAAATTGTGTATTCTATTGATCAGAATTAGAAAGATTTTGGATTTTTTTTGTCGGTTTTGTAAAAATAATAAATTTTCTCGATTGGTTTTGCAAAAATTGTGAATTTTATTGATCAGACACGGAAAGATTTTGGATTTTCTTCATTGATTTTGTAAAAGTATTGAATTTTCTCAATCCGTTTTGAAAAATTGTGAATTTTATTGATCAGACACGGAAAGATTGTAGATTTCCTTCTTCGGCTTTGTAAAAATAAGAATTTCCTCAATCAGTTATGCAAAAATAGTGAATTTTGTCAATCAGACGCGAAAAGATTGCGGAATTTCTTCAACGATTTTGTAAAAATAATGAATTTTCTTGTTCGGTTTTGCAAAAATTGTGAGTTTTATTGATCAGACATTGAAAGATTTTGGATTTTCTTAATCGATTTTGTAAAAATAATGAATTTTCCCGACCGCTTTTGCAAAAAGAGTGAATTTTGTCAATCAGACGCGGACAGATTGTGGATTTTCTTCATCGATCTTGTAAAAATAATGAATTTTCCCCATCTGTTTTGCGAAAATTGTGAATTTTATTGATCAGACACAGAAATATTGTGGATTTTCTTCACCGATTTTGTAAAAATAATGAATTTTCTCGATCGCTTTTGCAAAAATAGTGAATTTTGTCGATCAGGCACGGAAAGATTGTGGATTTTCTTCACCGATTTTGTAAAAATAATGAATTTCTTGTTCGGTTTTGCAAAAATTGTGAATTATATCGATCAGACATGGAAATATTTTGGATTTTCTTCATCGATTTTGTAAAAAAAATGAATTTTCTTGTTTGGTTTTGCAGAAATTGTGAGTTTTATTGATCAGACATTGAAAGATTTTGGATTTTCTTAATTGATTTTGTAAAAATAATGAATTTTCTCGACCGCTTTTGCAAAAATAGTGAATTTTGTCAATCAGACGCGGACAGATTGTAGATTTTCTTCATCGATCTTGTAAAAATAATGAATTTTCCCAATCTGTTTTGCAAAAATTGTGAATTTTGTTGATCAGACGTGGAAATACTGTGGATTTTTTTCACTGATTTTGTAAAAATAGGGAATTTTTTTGATCGCTTTTGCAAAAATAGTGAATTTTAGCAATCAGACACGGAAAGATTGTGCATTTTCTTCATCGATTTTATAAAAATAATGAATTTTCTTAATCGGATTTGCAAAAATTGTGAATTTTATTGATCAGTCATGGAAATATTTTGGATCTTCTTCATTGATTTTGTAAAAAAAAATGAATTTTCTCGATCGCTTTTGCAAAAATAGTGAATTTTGTCAATCAGACGCGGAAAGATTGCGGATTTTCTTCACAGATTTTGTAAAAATAGTGAAATTTCTTGATCGCTTTTGCAAAAATAATGAATTTTGGCAATCAGACGCGGAGAGATTGTGGATTTTCTTCATCGATTTTGTAAAAATAATGAATTTTCTTGATCGGATTTGCACAAATTGTGAATTTTATTGATCAGACACAGAAATATTGTGGATATTCTCCACCGATTTTGTAAAAATAATGAATTTTCTTGATCACTTTTGCAAAAATGGTGAATTTGGTCAATCAGACGCGAAAAGATTGTGGATTTTCTTCACCGATTTTGTAAAAATAATGAATTTTCTTGTTCGGTTTTGCAAAAATTGGGAATTTTATTGATCAGACATTGAAAGATTTTAGATTTTCTTAATCGATTTTGTAAAAATAATGAATTTTCTCGATCGTTTTTGCAAAAATAATGAATTTTGTCGATCAGATGCGGAAAGATTGTGGATTTACTTCACCGATATTGTAAAAATAATGAATCTTTTTGATCGGTTTTACAAAAATAGTGAATTTTGTCAATCAGACGCAGACAGATTTTGGATTTTCTTCATCGATCTTGTAAAAATAATGAATTTTCCCGATCTTTTTTGCACAAATTGTGAATTTTGTTGTTCAGACGCGGAAATATTGTGGATTTTCTTCACCTATTTTGTAAAAATAGTGAATTTTCTTGATCGCTTTTGGAAAAATAGTGAATTTTGGCAATCAGACGCGGAAAGATTGTGGATTTTCTTCATCGATTTTGTAAAATTAATGAATTTTCTTGATCGGATTGGCAAAAATTGTGAATTTTATTGCTCAGACACAGAAATATTGTGGATTTTCTTCACCGATTTTGTAAAAATAATGAATCTTCTTGATCGCTTTTGCAAAAATAGTGAATTTTCTTAATCAGACGCGGAAAGATTGTGGATTTTCTTCACCGATTTTGTAAAAATAATAAATTTTCTTGTTCAGTTTTGCAAAAATTGTGAATTATATTGATCAGACATGGAAATATTTTGGATTTTCTTCATCGATTTTGTAAAAATAATGAATTTTCTCGATCGCTTTTGCAAAAATAGTGAATTTTGTTGATCAGACGTGGAAAGATTGTGGATTTTCTTCACCGATTTTGTAAAAATAATGAATTTTCTTGTTCGGTTTTACAAAAATTGTGAATTTTATTGATCAGACATGGAAATATTTTGGATTTTCTTCATCAATTTTGTAAAAGTAATGAATTTTCTTGATCGCTTTTGTAAAAATAGTGAATTTTGTCGATCAGACGCAGAAAGCTTGCGGATTTTCTTCACGGATTTTGTAAAAATAATGAATTTTCTTCTTCGGTTATGCAAAACTTGTGAATTTTATTGATCAGTCATGGAAATATTTTGGATTTACTTCATCGATTTTATAAAAATAATAAATTTTCTTGATCGCTTTTGCAAAAATAGCGAATTTTGTGGATCAGACGCGTAAAGAGTGTGGACTTTCTTCACCGATTTTGTAAAAATATGAATTTTTTTTATCGGTTTTGCAAAAATAGTAAAATATGTTGATTAGAAGCAGAAAAATTGTGGATTTCCTTCTTTGGTTTTGTAAAAATAATGAATTTTCTTGATCGGTTTTGCAAAAATTATGAATTTTGTTGATCCCAGATGCAGAAATATTGTAGATTTTCTTCATTCGCTTCCTAAAAATCGTGAATTTTTTCAATCAGCATCATAAAAGTTATGAATTTTTACGATCAGCTTTTTAAAGATCGTAAATTTTTTTAATCGGTTTCTTAAAAATTTTTATTTCTGAATGATGAGAAGCAATGAGATTGTGGATTGTTTTAATCAGGTTTGTAAAAATTGTGAATTTTCTCAATTGGCTTCATAAAAATTGTGATTTTTTGTTGACCAGATGCCGAAAAATTGTGAATTTTGCCAATCGGCAAAGTATAAATTACGAATTTTGTTGTTTATGCAAGGAAAAACATGAATTTTCTCATCACCTTTTTGTAAATCCCAATTTTATCGATGAAGACTTGGAAAAATCGCAAATTTTGTTGACAACTTTTTTTTACAACTGTATGTGATGGCTTTTTTGTTTTAGAAGTGACACTAACTCTATTATTTCAATTTATCAATAGCAATAAACAGACCTGTCTTTACAATTCTTAAAGTATATTGTGAAATTTTTCAATTACATAAATAGTTTTTAAGGTATTAAAAACATATTTATCAAAAATATAATCATTGAAACAGCTCTCAGTACACATAGGTTAAAAAAAAATTTAAACAAAGAGAGAAACTTCAAAGTACTAAGCAAATTACTTATGAATAAAGGAAATATTTTTGACTCACATAATATAAACACCACACATGTATTTTGATTTAAGCAATGTAAACAATAGAGAAAAAAGAAAAATTACTTACTGGTGAAATGGTAATCCAAATTTATACTTAAAACCATTATGCTTATAATACAAAATAAGTTTTATTATTTAATGTATAGTGTTCCCTCTAGAATATTTTTTACAGATGCAGTGCCTATCCTTTTTTAAATTGGCATCCTGACCATTTTAAAAATAGTGAAATCCATTTTACTTTGCTATTTCACTGATATGCACAGACACCCAATTGCTGTTCTTAATCTAAGGAGAATCTTTTTTAAATATCTCATTTGCAGTTCCATAAATTTAAACGATTTTGTTTTCACTGGGTAACTGATCTGTGAAATAGTTTTTTTTTTAAATGAGGAAGTTATACTTATTTTCAGACCAAAAAAAAAAAAAAAAAAAAAAAAAAAAAATCCTGCAAACAAAATGAAAACAGTAAAAAATGAGCATCATAGATTGACCTCAGCTAGCATAAAGAATCATCTAAAAATATGGAAATACAAACAAAATATCTAAAAAAATGTCTTATAAGATTAAAATGACAACGCGTATGCTTTCATGCGAGTGAAGAAACCTTTCCAAATATTTTATGTAAATATCTACTCAATACTGTAATATTTTTATCTGTGTGCCAATAGTAGTTAGTCTTACTGAGTATAATTTTGTCAGAGTTATTGAATTTTGAAAGTAACAAGTACTTCTATAAGCGTAGGAAGAGAATTCATATGCACACAAATTAACAAGCTTAGAGAAAATATTACAATCTTAATTGAATATATTGCTTGTGGGCTGCAATAATGGCACAACTCAAAAAATCAGGTTCTGAGATAAATGGGCTCGAAGTTTCGCCTTGTAATGAAAGTAAGGAAGGCAAGAGTGGCACTTCTGCTATCTGTTGGTGAAATACTAAACTACAAGATGTGCCACTGTTGCTGCTGGAAAGAATACCAATCTGCAATGTTGAGAGTGCATTAATTGAAAATTCGTATTGTTCGAGTTGTGCCACTATTGCAGCCCATATACGTGTCTGTCTGAGGTAATTTTACTTTCCAATGAACAGCGACCATTCTCTGATAATCGTCCAAAGCAAAATAAAAAAAAAAAGCCATTGGATCAAATTTAAAATAAATATATTAAAGACATCGATAAGCAGGAAAGGTTGGGTTTGGGTCCTCAAGCCATCAGATGACCGATGAAGTTTTGAGCTTAAAGTTAGTCTCTGTGACATTCAGGTGGGCCAATCGCAGCAAAATTCATGGAACAGTGCTCTGGTTTGTGTGTCCATCCAAGGTCTTTTTACTTCCAGTTCAACAAGGACCATTTGATTGGAGAAGAGAAAAAATGAACTGACATCACCAGACCAAAAAAACAAGATTAAAGACATAAAAAAAAGTAAAAGGGTTAGGTAAAGGTCATTGGACGCCATTTGCGACTTCCAAGTTTAATGTTCAGTAACAGTCAGAAGTGGGCAGATTTAATTCAAAGAAACAAAATAGACAAAACGTTTCTGCACTGTCTGGAAGCATACATTTCCTGTTTATTTTTAAAATTAGCTTTTATTCCAAATTTTAATAAATCATGCAGGTTCTTTTGGATAAATTTTAAATCTAAGTTAAAAACATTGCATTGTTTAAAATCATAGCAGCAGTAACTTCAAAATTAAACTAAAAAACACGAACATACACAAAAATAGCAATCAATAAAAAACTGATATTGATACTTGAACTCTTTTCTTTATTATAGTCATAAAGAATTATTCAAATTTATAATAAATAGCTATTTGTTAAGTGCACCTCTATTATTATTTTTTTAAAGGCTAAAAAAGGTAACATTAATAATCTTTCGATCGTAGATATCCTCCTTTGAAATATTTTTATTAATTATGATTTTTTTAAAACAAGGCTCAGTGTTTTGTTAATTATTTAGTCCAATCAAAAAGATGGATCTAGCTTGGTGCATAATTTTACTCATGGCTATACATATAAAATAAATAAATAAATAAATCAAAGAAATTTACACACAAAACGGATTACGAACAATAAATACACGCCGGTAATATTAATAATACGCCAATAAATCTAACTCGGGGCATAAATTTACGATCTTATCTTAATGTGATTCTATTCAAACACAATAATTAAGCGAAAGTATGTAAAAATAATAATAAAAGATTGCCAAATTGCTATTACAAGACCGAGCGGGAAAGGGCGACACGCGAGTCTCACATGGTAAACATTAAGCAATCAAGATATCCAAAGTTGAGTAGTTTTATGTCTACAACTAAAAATAATGATGGGAAACAGAAAGATTTTTCGCTGTTTAGCGAAACGGGATTGACGAATCAGAGGCCTGTATCTTCATGATCTCTTGGTTCTTGGCAAAACTGCTGGATTTTGATTAGTCAATCTCGTTTCGCTAAATAGTGAAAGTTAGAAATCAGCGTCCATTGTGTGAAAAATAATAAAATTTTCAAATGCAAATTTAAAATGAACTATTTAATAAGAATTATCGTTTTTTTTTGTTTGTTTTTATAAAGTAAAAGTAATTTTCATAAAAACTGGAAGTCATTTCAGCAGAAAGTATGTTCCGATGTCCCTCCAAGGACTTTTTTCTTTACGAAAAAAAAAAAAAAAGAAGAAACGAGAATTTTCCGATAAGGGGAGGAGGGGGGTCGACATGGGGCAGTAATTACTCCTCTCTAAATTTTGAAAACACAATAAAATTTATTCTTTGCAAGTAGCTAGAAAAAAAAGAAGCAAAGAATTTTTCGTTAAAAGGGAGGAGGGGGGGGAATTATGGGACAGTTATTTGCCCCCCTCCTCTCCTAGATTTTTCAAGATAAGTTGCACAACTTTCTTTTTCTTCTGTTTTGAAACGCATAGAAAAATTTATTCCTTGCGAGTATCTTTAAAATTAAGGGAATCAAAAATTCCCCGTTAAAAGCGGGGGGGGGGCGAAGGGGATAGGGTAGTGATTGCATTTCTTCGATTTTGTCATCTGGGTGGGAGAGGAAATACGCCCATGCCTAAATTTATTTTTTTTTTGTAATAAAAAATGTAATTTTTGAGTAACGAAATAAAGTAGGAACTAATAAATTTTTCACTAAGGGAGTGGGTGGATGCGGTGGAAAATCCCTCCTTCGATTTTGAAATATAATTGAGTTTACTTTTATCCGACTAAAGTCTGTCCATTTACTGTGTAAGAATCAAGGAGCTTTGAGGACCTACTCTATGGCCAAGGACTGACCCCATGGCTTGGCGTGAACTGTCTCGCAAAGAAAATAGTGCTACATTCAAGTTCTTGGGATTTCGAAAAGTGGCAACGGGAGAAGGATGAATTAATTTTCTGGAACTTTCGTGGAGGTTAAAAATAAAAACTGAAAATCGTAGTATGAAATATAGAAATGTAGTAATGATTTTTTTGTTAAGAAAGTGAATACGCTCGTTTTCCTTGTGTCGCAATAAATAAAGATAAAAATATATTGGATTCTTCAACTCAAGACTTGAAATTTATTCATCTTCTACATATTATTGTGTTTCTAAATGAACTAAGTTACAGACCTGTGCAGCGGGAACTTAATTGGCGTAGTCTGGAAGGATGCAAGGTGAGAGCTTTTTATTAATGTGACTTCCCATTATAAGAATTTATATTGTATCTAGGATAAATTTATTAAGATTTTTGCGATTTATTTCATATTTTGACGTTAAGGAAAGGAATTTGTTTTGAATGTAACTAAGTAGTACGTCAGTACTAAGGTGTAGCAGTATAGGAATGGTGTTTTGTAGTGCCGGCTGGCAGGAGGATATTTTGAATTGATTTTGGTTGTGATTTTTTTTTTATTGTTGGTTTTATATATGAGATGTTTTGCTATGAAAGTAGGGCTGTGTATATTTCGGATAGTAATTGATTATTGGTTGTGTATATATGTTAATTGAAGGATTTATAAATTATGATGAGTGTTTATTTATGTGGTGTGTATATTTTTGTTTTAATATGAATCTGGATTGATTTATGAAGTAGTATTAGTTGAAGAGTTGTATTGTGACGTGATACATGTGAAGGTGTTGAATTTTGAAATTGCTTTGGTGCTCGCAATGGTATTGAATTTATGTGCGTGATATGGTTACAAAGTGCGACTTATTTCTGGTGTTTATTAGAGTGGTGGATTAGTGATTCCGAGTTACGGTTAATTTGAGTTTTCGCCAATTTGTTGGACAGTTTGCTACCCTCTTGAGAAATTATTTAAAAAGTAACAATGTCATTTTTGGGTAAGGCTCGTAAAGAAGATTTACGATGTTTGGCTGAAGAATTGGGAGAGCACCCTGAACCGGATGCAATAATAGCTAATTTAAAGCAACTAATTATGGCGAGTAAAAACTATGAAGCAGAATTTGTGAAGGGATTGATGGAAACTATTATAGAGACGAGAAAAGAGAATGAGGCGAAACGAAAGGAGATGGAAAAAATTGCGTTGGAAAGAGAAGAGAGGGAGTTTAAAATTGCGTTGGAAAGAGAAGAGAGGGAGTTTAAAATTGCGTTGGAAAGAGAAGAGAGGGAGTTTAAAATTGCGTTGGAAAGAGAAGAGAGGGAGTTTGAGTTGGAGAAGTTGAGGATAGCGAAAGATAGCGAAAAAGCAGGAATTGATGGATTGGAAATGAAAGCCTATAATTATGGAATTGAATTTGCGAAACTTATGCCGAAATTTAATGTCAAGGAGGACGACATTGTTTTGTATTTATCTATTTTTGAACGTCAAGCAAAGAGGATGTGTGTAGATCCAGAACATTGGGTATCGAACTTGTTGGTTTTGCTGCCGTCCGATATTATACAGGTTCTCGCACGTGAGGCAGAGGAAAAATTTGAAGATTATGAATATATTAAAGGGATTCTACTGAGACGGTTTAAGTTATGTCCTGAGAGATTCCGCAGAAAGTTTATGGAACATCAAAGAAACCCTGAACGCACCTGGCGAGAATTTGTATTTGAATTAAATGGTTATTTTCAAGAATGGATTGATGGACTTAAAATTGTTGATTTCAATTCTTTGAAAGATTTGATTGTAACTGATCAATTAAAAAGAAGAGTGCCTGATGAGATTCGAGATCATTTCGTGGATGAATGGCCTAAAATAGTATCTCCTACTGATTTGGCTGAGAAACTTGACTTATATGAAAGTGTGCGACAAGATTTTAGTAAGTTAGATAAGAAAGATAGATTTTCCGAAGAGAAGAGTAATTTTTCATTTTATTCTAAACACATTGATAATAGAAATCCTGGTTTCGCTTCGGACCGCAGATATGAGTCAAGAGTTGGTACTTATAAAGCAAAGACACGGATACCTAATAAAATTACTTGTTATTCGTGTGGACAAGAGGGTCACAAGGCTTCATTTTGCCCAAATCAACGTGGTACTCAAGGTGTACAAAGAGCGCAAACGAATTCTGTACAATCGAATGAGAAAGTTGGAGAAGAGCAGTCATCGATATTAACTGCAAGAATAACAATACCTGTCTCGTCCTGTGTGAAAAGAGAGGGGAAATTTAATGAATTGGAAATGGTTAGGATTAAATGTGGAAGTAATGTGTTGGACGGTATCTATGATTCTGGTACACAGATCTCGGTGATACGGGCAGACTTAGTCAAGGATATATCAGTTGAAGGAGAGGGAAAGATTGAGATAACTTCAGCATTCGGAGAGAGAGAAGTCGCTCCATTAAAAATAATACCGATGAGAATAGATGATAAAATTCATGGAAATGTGATGGTACCTTGTGCCGTTTCCAAGAAACTGGTGAATGAGATGCTTATATGTCCAACTGCTTATGAAGCATTAAACCATAAGGTTATATTATATACGAAGGTTGAAAAGTTGAATTCTGATCCTGGAAAAGATGAACTTGATTTGAGTGAGAAGGAAACAGAGGAATCTTTTATGAAACTACAAAGAGCTGATGATACTTTAAGAAATATTTGGGAAATTGATAAAAATAATAAAAGTGCTTATTTTATAGAGGAAGGTATTCTTATGCATTCTGAAGATGTCTGTGGTGAATTTGTGAAGCAGGTGGTGTTACCTCAGTGTAAGAGACAGTGTATTTTATCTGTTGCTGACGAAATTCCTTTGGCGGGTCATTTGGGAAAAGTAAAAAAAAAAAAAAAAAAAAAAAAAAAAAAAAAAAAAAAAAAAGGAAATTGCATAATGTTTAAATTTTGATGTATTTTGGTATTTCTGTTGTTCATGCTTATATTTAGTGTATATATTGTGTTATTTGTATATATTTATTTTAAAAGAAATGGGAAGATTCACATTGCTCTTGTCCTTGCTAATATTTTTTTTTGTGTGTATATACTTTAAAGCTTCATTGTGTCAAAAGCCACTAATGAGCTCTTTTAGGGGGGAGTTGTAAGAATCAAGGAGCTTTGAGGACCTACTCTATGGCCAAGGACTGACCCCATGGCTTGGCGTGAACTGTCTCGCAAAGAAAATAGTGCTACATTCAAGTTCTTGGGATTTCGAAAAGTGGCAACGGGAGAAGGATGAATTAATTTTCTGGAACTTTCGTGGAGGTTAAAAATAAAAACTGAAAATCGTAGTATGAAATATAGAAATGTAGTAATGATTTTTTTGTTAAGAAAGTGAATACGCTCGTTTTCCTTGTGTCGCAATAAATAAAGATAAAAATATATTGGATTCTTCAACTCAAGACTTGAAATTTATTCATCTTCTACATATTATTGTGTTTCTAAATGAACTAAGTTACAGACCTGTGCAGCGGGAACTTAATTTACTGGACGATAATTAGAGTTATACTGGAGATACATCAGAAAATATATTTCTAAATTAATGATTGGATTATAACTTCAAATTTCCTGCAGTATTTCTGAGGTTATAAAGTCTCACATATTTTTTAATTTATGATTATGAAATGACTTCATAAGAACTACAGTATTTTTAAAGTTAACAGCTCACAGTATATTTAAAATAAATTACTACAAAATCACCTCAAATTAACTTTAAAATAACTATAGTGATTTTATAGTTGATATTGCTTATAGAGAATTTATAGTTAACTTTAAAAAAACCTCAAAAATACTTTACTTCTTCAAAAAAACTGCAGTCCATTTTTAGCTGGGCAAGGAAGGTCTCTATACGGGCACACTCCTAAATAATACAGAATGTTCTTCGCATAAAGATATATACGTTTATAAAAAAACTTCGACGTAACCTCCTACACATATCCATGAAAAAATAATGAGAATTTCCTTATTCGACAATTTTTCATTAGTTGGCAATGAAAAGCAATTTCAAGAATTACTTTTTTATGTCAAACACACTTTAAGGAAGATAAGTTTCGTGTTGAACTTGTTCATATAAATTTAATTGAAATATCTTTTGTTTTGTCAGTTTTAGTTTGTTTTACGTATAAATTTTTTATTTCGATATTTATACGTACTTATATTCAAATTTAATCATCAAAATTTGCGATTTCAGGGATCGCAGCATCCTTAAAATTTTCGCACCTTTCTACCAGTATTTTAAATCAAAAATCTTCATGTAATATCCCTTTAACACCTACAGTGAAATTTTACGATAAATATTGTCGTTTTAAAATTGTGGTAGGAAAGTGCGAAAATTTTAGGGACTCTGCGACCCCTGCGATTTAAAACAAAATTCGAAATTTAAATTAATTAAAATTGTTTCAAGCTCCAAGTCCGATTGATCTTTGTCGATTCGATTTTGTTGCTATGAGAAAATCTGGCTTTAAACTTTGAATACACTTAATGTATAAAAATAATTTTTTTCAATATGAATTTTTTATGTATGAAAATATTTTTTCCAGTGTTAAGTTGGAGAACTACAGCAATAAACAATACATATGTAATGCACATAAATATATGTATATGTATATAATATATTAAATACCATTATAGTATCATTTACATACATTCAAAATATCCAACTTTCTTCAGTTGCATTAAAATCGTTTGCTTTTGGCGAGGAAAAGTGTTGTCCATCAAATCGTGGGACGCTTTCGTCTTTTTTTTACGTGAAAAATTCAAAAGTATTTCATTTTTTAGAAATTTTTAACTGTTATTCCACCGATAATTTTGAATGATAATTTATTATATATATAAGTAGTTTAACTATTTTTTTTTTAATTCTGAGTTTGAAAAGTATGAAAATCTTCCTTTGTAAGTTTGACGGAATATTCTAGGCGATGTATTGTATTTACCAAAAAATATCAAACGTGCTCCATTACGTAATTTCTAAATAACGATTGCATGAATTTTGGACCTAAATTCACAAATTATTTCATTTATCACCCACAAACAAGCCAAACTGTACACTGGCTTCCAAATGTTAAACAAAAGTAGATAAAACAAGTCAAAACGACAATGTAAATAACTGATTCACCACAGCCTGCTGAATACTACACTGTAATAATAAAAAAACCTAGTTTAACAGGTGTAAAGTTACGGAAATCAGTATACTTTCTAAAATTTTATACTCACACTGTACTACAGAAATTTGTAGCTTCACAAAAGAATCGACTAAAATTACAATAATATTACTAAAATTTTATCTGCATCCTGGATTGTAATTACATAAAATGTTCGAGGTATTCCCGTTTCTAAAAAAAATTCTTATTAATCTCACAGATTTTCTTGAATTACAGTGCAAATATGTATTTGTTTCACGAGTTTCTGTTACTGCCTTAACATAAACAGTTCTAGGAATCTCACTTTCCTAGAAAAAATTTAGTTACTTTACAGTTTTTTTAACACTGCAGATTAGATCACTAATACAAAAATGGCGGCTATCGTACATGGATTATATTTAACATGGGTACAGTACCCAAAACTAGACAGCACTATTTTGTAAAAGATTATTCTGACTCTTTTTAGTCTCAAAGTGTATTCTCAAATATATAAAGCTGTCAAAAATGTGGTGCCTAGTAAGAAATCTGAATTTCATATGGCGTGCTGGTTAATATAATTCTTCAAAGACAATCCTAAATTTCCTCTATATATTTTTTTTCAAAATTAAAACAACAGTCAAATTTCCATGCATAGTTTCTTCATTCTTTTTAAGCTGTCGACAGCGTTAGAGAAAAGTGGACTGTTTTTATTTCACCATAGGTTTTTATTGATTATTGCCAGGGGGCAAACATTTAAATGAGCTTTTGATTTGAGAGCGAGGGCGCTCGATACAAACGTGTTGTTCGAAGGACAACGAAGCTCAACTGAGCGTTACATCATTTATCAGCTAGGTGGCGCTGATCTCTTAATCAAACTTCGGGAGCGCACATACCGGCCCCCATTGAATTATTCTGATAGTTCAATGATACACAACAATTAAGTATACAATAACATACAGATACTTTTACAAATTAATGGTTACACATAAAGCACTTAATATAAATACAATAATAAGAAATAATAAATTCAATAGAAATAGGTTAAGCTTAATTAATATTTTCGTTATTTACAATTGGTAGAACACAAATATTAGAGATACTTCTTTTGTAAGTTCCGGATGGAGTCCGGACTATTACAACCCTAACATTGTCATCATTTCCCTTGATGATTTCTGAAATACGACCTATTATCCATTTACAAACTGGTAGGTCTCCATCCTTTACCAGAACCATCATACCTGGTGCAACATTTTGTTTTTTAAAGAGCCATTTGGATCTCTGCTGCAAATGGCTTAAATAAGAATTGGACCAATTTTTCCAAATTAGTTGCACGATTTTTTGAGTTTTCTGCCATCGGTCGAGCAAGTTTTCTCTTACATTAATCAAATTTGGCTCAGGAAGAGCATTAATTGGTCTACCAATCAAGAAATGTCCTGGGGTCAAAACTTCATAGTCTTCTAATTCAGAAGATAATGGGGAAAGAGGGCGCGAATTTAGAATACCTTCGATTTGAGTAGTAATAGTTAAAAATTCTTCAATGGTTAATTTCGTAACACCATTAGTTCTTTTTAAGTGGTATTTGAACTGTCCGACGCCTCTCTCCCAGAGTCCTCCAAAATTTGGGGAACGAGGGGGAAGAAATTTCCAGAGAACTTGCTCGGATGACAGAAAATTTGATACAGCATCATTGTTTTTATTTATAGAATTTAATAATCTCTTTAGTTCCGCACATGCTCCAACAAAGTTGGATGCATTGTCACAAAAGATAGTATTACTTTTGCCTCTGCGAGCAAAAAATCTTTTAAGTGTTGCAATTAATGCAGCAGAAGTTAAGTCAGAAAGTAGTTCTAAATGAACTGCTTTTGTAACCATGCATATGAAAATGGCCACATAAACTTTATTAAATATCCCTTTTCTTTGGTTGCGATATTTAATAAAAAATGGACCGCATAGGTCAAGACCTGCATTGGAAAACGGTGGCCCTTGTATTACTCTCTAAGAGGGTAAATTACCCATTATTTGACTTACAATTGAAGGTTTTATTTTGAAACATTGAACACACTCGTGTACAACTTGACGAGCAATGTTTCTTCCATTAATGGGCCAAAATAATTGTCTTATACTATTCAATAGCCCTTGAGGACCAACATGTAAGTCTCTTTTATGATAGTAAAGAAAGATAATTTTAGTCAATTTACAGCTGGGGGGTAAAATGATTTGGTAAGATCGGTCATAGCTTAAATTTCAGTTGGTCAAACGACCACCCACTCTTAATAGACCATCTTTATCTAACAAGGGATCTAAAAATCTCAACTTACTTTTTACAGGGACAGAAGGGCATGTCTGTCCCTGTAAAAAGTAAGTGTCCTGTAAAACAGGCGAATTTGAGTCAGTGTTCGTTTGAAGATAAAAGGAAGCTCCGAATGCTTTCTCACTCGCGTCAGCAAACCCATGTAAGAGGATAGTTGATGCATCTTTAATAAGAATACATCTGGGAATTTTGATGGTTTCTATAAGAACTAGTGAATTGAGGAAATTGTCCCACTCTTGAGCAACATGAAGTGGAATTTTATCATTCCAGTCGCACTTTAGCAACCATAGTTGTTGCATGAAGATTTTTGCACTGCAAATTACAGGACCAAGCAAGCCAAGGGGGTCAAAGAGTCTTGCAATTTGACTTAGAATTTCGCGTTTTGTATAGTCAGAATTTCTGTTGACGATAACTTTAAAGTTAAATGTATCACTAGTACAGTCCCACAGTATTCCGAGAGTTTTTGTACTGTGAACAGACATTTTCAAAAAAGGCCATCTGACCTTTTTTGAAAATGTCTGTTAATTGTTTTTAATTTCAAAAAATTCGGAAATGTCTGATGCACCTGATAGGCAATCGTCCATGTACATATCGTTCTTTACAACTTCGACAGCTAATGGGAAGTTGTTGGCTTCATCTACCGCTAACTGCTGGAGCACTCTAGTGGCAAGGTATGGACTGCTTGCACAACCGTAGGTGACCGTTTTCAGAGTGTAGATTTTGTCAGGTTCCTCCCTCCCTTCTCTCCACAATATTTTTTGGTATCTAGTATGCGACGGATTTACTTCTATTTGTCGAAACATTTTATTTACATCAACTGTAAATGCGAAAATATGTTTTCTAAAACGAATCATAATTGAAAAAAGATCATCCTGTATTATCCCTCCTTTTAAACAATAAATCGTTTAAAGACTTCCCATTAGTAGTTTTACAACTCCCATCAAAAACAACCCTCAGTTTAGTTGTAGTACTTGATGGTCGCAAAACACCGTGATGAGGAAAAAAATATGATTTGTCAGGATTTATGTCATCGGAGTTTTCTTCCATGTGTCCTAAAGTAGTGTATTCCTTTAGAAATTCTGAGTATAATTCCTTTAATTTGGGATCCCGCTCTAAACGGTTCCATAACTGATTTAATCTTTTAGCGGCAATTTGTTTTGAATTTGCAGAGAATTATCTAACAATTGAATCTTAAAGGGTAATTCAACTACATATCTGCCGTCCGGTTTCCGATAGTGAGTCTTTAAAAAATGTTCATTACAGTAATTTAACTCCTCACTAACTAAGGGCTTTAATTCACTTACTTCCTCCATTTCCCAAAAAGAACTTATTTTTTTTTCCAAATTTTTATAATCTGTTGCTAAAAAACAAGAATCAGAATAATCCCTTAAATTTGAGATAGAATTGCATATAATTTCTGATATAACGTGACCGAAAAACGTTTCTACTAACATTAATTAGGAATCATCAATTTTAATTTTATTAGACCCTATTAATTCATAGAATAACTGCGCTCCAATCAATGCATGTACGCGTTTCGGCTTATTCCAATTATTACCCGCTAATTCTATGTTCGACGGCAATTTTAATTTTGACGTATTTATATATTTGGGTGGTAGATTAGCGATTTTAGGAACAACTAACATATCTAATTGATAAGATTTAGTTTTGTTTTCATTAGTTATTTCTGTACTAACAAATGATTTAGCATTTAAACATAAATCATTAAGTCCGGAAATGGATATATGAGTTTTTTTTTTTACGCAATCCTAATAGATTTGCAACATAAGATGACAATAAATGCGAACTCGAACAACTGTCTAATGCAGCAATTAAAGGTTGAAATTCCCCAGAACCGTCCTTCAAATATATCACAGCTGTGTTTAAAATTAAACAAGAATTATTTATTTCATTTTCCTTCGCGAAAAATGTTTGATTATCAGGAGAAAGGGAGGGGGGTGAATCCACCTGGCGCCTATCTGTCTGATCTTCAACAATGAATTGCCTTCTGATATTATTATTTTCATTTAATGGATGAAGTAATGAATTATGCTCTTTGCTGTTACAAGAAAGGCATTTATTTTTAGATAAACAAGGGTTAGGTAAATGGCTGTTTAAGCAAGATTGACATAAATTGTTATTTTTAACAACTTCTGATCTCTTTATCACGTTCATTTGTTTAAATTTCTCACATCTATATAAAGAATGCGAATCTGTACATCCTAAAATACAACCTTTTCGCTGTTTTGATTTTGTTAAAAAGGATTTTTCTATGTTTGGCTTAGTGCCAGATTTCCAGTTATAAGGAGATTTTTTTTGTTCCTTTGAAATAACAGTATTTTGAAGAATACGACTTCTTTCTTCCAAAAAGCTTAAAAAACTAGCTAATTTAGGAATTTCGTTTTTATTTAATTTCATTTCGAACGATTTTTTTATTTCAGAATCTAATCTTTGAAACAATATGTGCATTATTAAGGCATCTGACAGCTCATTAGATTCAAACTCAAGTAATTTTAATGCACGCAAATTACATTTTGTATTATCAATTAATTGCATAAAATGATTAGGAGAATCGGGTACTTTTGAAAAATTAAGTAGTTTAATAATATGGCAATCAATGACAGCTCTTTTATTTTCATATCTTTCTTCTAAAGATTGCCAAAGAGATTCGTAAGTATCTTGAGCTGACTCAAGCCTTTTCGCTTCACCTTTTAGACAGCCCTTTAAGTAGCATAACTGCTGAGTTGAATTCAGATTCTTATTATTTCCGATAATAGACATAAATTGCGTCTTAAAGTTTTGAAATTCATCATATTTTCCATAAAAATTGGGTAGAGGTAAGTCTGCAATTTTAAAGCTATTACTAACAATAGGATATTCTTTATTGACATTAACACATTCATATTTAGAAAGAATAATGTTAAGTTTTACCTCTGAATCTTCCAGTTCATCCTCTAGCTCAGTTGCTATTTCCAAAGAATCTGTAATGTCGACATCTTCCGGAAGAGTTGTATACGACACTATTAAATTACGTAATGACGTTTTAATTTCCAAAATAGAAGCCCTTTTGCTTTCTAAGACGAGTCGCTCTTGTTGTTGCTCTTCTTGCGATCCTTTTAGATGAATGCATTCGTATTCGTTTATGAATTTCGTAATTTTATTTACTTTTGTTTTCAATCGCCGCGTTGGCGATTTAAAGTAGTTAACGTGGTCATTTTTTAATTAGCTGTTCTCCGGTCGCCTAGGACCATATGTCGACAGCGTTAGAGAAAAGTGGACTGTTTTTATTTCACCATAGGTTTTTATTGATTATTGCCAGGGGGCAAACATTTAAATGAGTTTTTGATTTGAGAGCGAGGGCGCTCGATACAAACGTGGTGTTCGAAGGACAACGAAGCTCAACTGAGCGTTACATCATTTATCAGCTAGGTGGCGCTGATCTCTTAATCAAACTTCGGGAGCGCACAGTATGCGCTAAAAAGATTGTACTTGTTTCGTTATTAAATGCTGTCTGACACCATTAATTTTAAGCTTCAATATTTTATTTATTTAATGGCAGATGTAGGGTAACTCTACGATAGACGGTCATGTCAAAGAGATGACTAGTTTGAATATCTCCAAAAGATTCCAGCATAAACTTTGTTCGTAAAAAAAATGTTTAATAGGTTTATTTATTGAGCTTTGCAGTTCTTATATTCGAATACAACAATTTTAATGTTTATTTAATTTAATGACTGATTATTTTCGTGGAGTTAACATTTGTCCTAGAGTACAACATAATTTATTTATTTCTTTTTTACTGCAGGGTCTTTGAAGCACTTTTACAATACAATATTTGCTTCTAAGTCAAAAAAAAAAAAAAAAGAAAAAAGAAAGAAAAAAAAAAAAAGGATACGAAGACAGAGTCACGCTTTAAATTGGATGTGCATCTATCTGTTCTTTAATTTCTGAATAGACAGATAATTGAAAGAAATGTGTTTCCTTTTGTGTTAGAGCTTTTTCCATTACATGTGTCTTGGGAGCAAAGTTTCCGGAAGACAAACGTTTCTTTTTCCTTTAGATTGCAAAAAGGATTTAAAAATACTTCTCAGTTTTCCTTGCAACATCACAAAAGAAAATTTGAGTAGAAAATAAACTAAATGTTACAGGAACACTTTAAAATTTCATGCATCATTATTTCAGCCTTTTTTTATTTTTTTTTTACTCACCGATTGACATATGTCATAAAATAGTTTCCTTTCTTTTCTTTTGCATATATCCTTTTAACACTTTATTGCATATATATATTTTTATTTTTATAATTTTTTAATCTATATATTTGTTTAGTAATGGGAAAAATAGTAAAAAAAATATTTAAAATTTCCAGCTAAAAATTGATTTTTTATAGTGAGTGCTATGTTTACACATGTAGGGATTTTAATTATTGTATATTTGTATTTTACAACGAAATTAGCTTAAATTGATCAATTTTAACTATTTAACACTCTCTAACTTTTTTTAAATATTAATATTTTTAAATATTCGATGAAAAAAATAAAGATAAATCTTACCTTAATACCTTGGTCTTTATTTATTTATTTTTTATTTTTTTATTTTCTTTTGAAGAAGAAGAAGGAGAACAAATTCCAATGTCATCTGACAAACGCAAAATAAATTTTGCTGCGTTTTTTGGGGGGTTTTCTTCATCAGTTACAGTGATCATATTAATCAAGTTCATGGCACATAATGAAAATTATGATTTTTTTTTAAATATTTTCCTCAACCCGAGAAGAGATCGTCATCCAATACAAAAAAGAAAGAGTGTAGATAGATAGCAAATAAATACACATTTCATGCAGTCAATCATGAAAACATATAACAATTTGTAAAGATCCAATTGTATCACGGAAGATGAGTGAATTAAATTCGAATAAACAAAATTTGAACCACAATTTCAATTCTTCACTTTTCGTAAAATGTTACTAAATTTTTGGCAAAATTTTTCATATTTTATCTCATGTTTTAAGGATCCAGCACCTTATACTTTGTTTTATCCATCCTTTTTAAGTCCGCTGTAATTATATAAACGAGTGGAATCCCGTCGAATTTGACGAATGAAATGTTTAAAAGACTTGATCGATTTGGTTTAAAAAAATTGGTTGCCTGTAAAGTCGGTATACGGGCGAAAGTTTTACGTGACAACGACTTTGAGTTGTAAAATAATTTTAATGTGAATATTCATTCGTATAGTAGGAAGAAGGATGAAATAATAGTAACAATTTAAAACATTTATTTATACAAAGAATTATATTTAAAACATTAATTTATACAAAGAATCTCGCACTGAATTTCATATTAACAAAATTTTATTTTTACCTTTACACATACATACGTATTTATATACAAATATACATACAATAACTTGCAATACACTGTGTTTGTTAAACACATTTTACTTCATGTTTATTGATGTCAAATGTTGAATTTTGTAAACAGCATATTAAAGAATTTTTCAATGAGCAGAATATAACTAAAGTAAAATGGCTTTCACTAATCACATATCATTAGTTTTCCATAATATACCACCGAATTACGAAATAAACTACACTTATTTTCTTTGTACTTTATACTAATAACTAATACATAACGTATTTCGTCTTAGTTTGATACTATCTAAAATTCCTATTAAGCACCGCCCCTTCCTTGCAGCGAATTCACATTCACGTTCAGAAAATGGTCCCACAGGTGACCGGAAAAAGTTAAGAGAAAAGTGAGCGCGTATCGTGAGCGGAGCGTAACGTAACGTAACGCAGTTTCTTGAAGTGTCTCCCGGCAAACCAATTTACAAGACGTTGTCACGTCAAAAAAGCAGAAGTAATTACAACATTATTGAATCAATATATAATAAATATATTTCCAAACTTAATGTCAAATTTGCCAGTTACAATTTTGCATGCAAATATTCGCACATCTTCACTTAAAATTGTAATCTGAGTGCCGGGAACATCCAGAAATTTTATTTTATATGCACTCACAGAAAAATAGTTTTATTAAAAAGAAAAAACTAATTTCATTTTTACTATGACATTATTTTCACTAACTGAAGTCATCTGAAAGTAAAATCTCAATCTCAGTGTCCATAATGAAAAGAAATATTGAAATGTAATATCATTATGAGTAAAAATGCAATGTTTTAAATAGTGACGTCATTTTCTCTTCAAATGTTTTTTTAAAATTTTTATGGAAAATAAATTTTTACTATCGAGAGAAAACCATAACTGAGTTGCCACCATTTTGAAGAAATATCGTAAAAAGTATTTAAAATTAAAAATAAAATATAAAAATGGAAATAAAAAATAGCTAAAATGGGCACACTACAAATAAATAGCTTTTATTAAAAAAAATAATTACCAAAATCGGTTGAGTAGAAAATTCCGGGCTGATGACTAAAAAACAGCTAGGTCTTTTAACTATATAGATACTTAGCACCTGTAGTCGTCGTATAGTCCGTTTGTTTGTCTCCATATAGCAGAGCAAAAACTACCCAACTGAATCGCTAGAAATTGAAAATATTTAATTATTGCATAATTTTGCCGGGTCATTTCAAATTTTATGAAAACCAGATGTATAGTTTAATTACAGAGACAATCAAAAGCTTCCCGCTACATTACCGTCAGTGGCGGTCAAATTTTTCCGGCCAGTTAGTTTCTTTGATTTATTTACCAGAAGGTTTCAGCGAAGAAGAACAATTGCTTTAAAAGTTAGGAATATGTGAATGGCCTCTGTCCACATGATCATTTTCATTGGATACTGCAGACACTTTTTGCATAGAGGCAGAAATCAAAATTCACCCGTGTAAAAGTTTCCGGCTTGTCATCATTAAGTAGTTTTTTTTTTCTACTATCGGTAAAGTGTTTTTAGGCCGTGTTTATGAATTAATCAAAGTGCATAGCATCGTTTAAATTCAAAAATGAAAAGTTCAACAGTTATTGTTCGAAAATGAGTGATTAGTTTGTCGCTAAAGGGCCAATCTTCTCAAGATATTACGGCAAAGTTATCGATCGGTAAACCGACTGCGAACGGTATTTAGAAATTATATAAACATGGAGATGGCATTGAAGACTTTCTGAAGTCCGAGAGATCCCAGAAAAGGATTATTCTTGTGGTGGAAATTATCTGGAGAAAAACAATTATGACTCGCATAAAAATGCCGTTGCAATATCCCTCGGTTTACGGAATGAAAATATTGAAGAAATAAGTCGGTCTACCCTGTCAAGGTGCTGACGCGATACAGAACTTTATGGAAAAGTCAGTGTAAAAAAATGTATAGGTTAAAAAAAAATTAACGTACCCGACGGGCGGTATCCTAAGAACACAAAGTCTGGTGAAGTGAAAAGTGGACAAAAATTCTATTTTCCCATCAATCGAATTTCAAACTTTTTTGGGAGCGATGGCAAACATTACGTCCGACTACGACGTTTTATATTCCGATGTCTAGAACCTAACAACAAAGGTATGATTCGACATATGTCTTCTTACAATGAAGCATTACGGAAAGCACGTCATAATGTGGGGCGTATTTTCCTCAAAAAGTGATTGTCCTTTATTTGAAATCCGCGGGAAGATGAATGATGCAATGTATAAGGATATATTACAAGATTATTTGCTGCCTTATTAAATGAAAAAATGTTATCTCAACTATTTGTTTTAACATGATAACGATTTGATGAATGCATGCATGCTCGACAAGCAATTACTTTCGCACAAAAAAATTCCTCTTCTGAAATGGTCAGCCGTAGAGCCTCACATAAATACAATAAAAATATTTGGAAATAAGCTGTCAAACGTGTGCAGAAATATATATATACCAACTTAGCCGAAATTTCCAAAAACAATGTAACATGTGTGGAAGAAACGTACCATAGACGATCTTGAACCGTTGATTGTATCAATGTGAATTTGCTGTGCCACAGTACTTATTACTAAAAGTATGGTAAAGTAATTAATTATGTTATGTTCTCAATATGTTCGACTCAATTTTACTTTTGGGAAGTTGAAAGTAAAACGGAGAAGAAATTTTAAATCCTTTTACAATCTAAGGGGAAAAGAAAAATTGGTCTTCCGGAAACTTTGCTCCCAGGAGATATGAAATGTAATAAGTTCTTACACAAAAGAAAACATGTTTCCTTCCATTTATGTTTCGCATTAAAAGCAGTCTTTGGAACAATAAGCTGATTTTAAAAGTCATAGGCAATTTTATAGCACTTAGGTTTTCCTAAACATTTATTTACATACTTTCTAGAAGCATTTATAAAAAAATCATGATAATGTTTGTTTTGAAACATTTGTTGTTTGTCCATTTCATTCAAAAAGTATATTTGTAGAATTTACTATTTTCTCAGAAAGTCTGCACATTTATCTAAAAAACAATTTTTGCTAATTAAGGATCGATGTTTCTCGGTTACAAAAAGTAAAAATTCCTTTTCAAATTTCCGGTATAGATTCAAAATATATAAGTAAATTATAATACCTGATATAATCACATTCTGCATATATTCTAATGATGCAAATGGGTTTAAAAATACACAAAAAATTAATTTTTCCGACAGTGATATATGCCGAAATGTACAAAAAAAGAAAAAAAATCGACAAAGCTATTAAGGTAAGATTTATCTTGAGTATTTTTATTGAATACTTAAAAAATATATAATATTTAAAAAAAGGTTAAAGTGTGTTAGGCAGATAAAATTAATTTTTTTAAGTTGATTTAGTTGTAAAATATAGCAATATAAAATTAAAAAAACCCTAAGTGTGTACACGTGGCACAAACCAAAAAATATCAAATTTAAGCTGAAATTTTTGAATTTATTTTTTTAATATTTTCCTTATTATTAAACAATTATATAGATTTAAAATAATAATAATAATAATAATAATAATATTAATATTAATATTAATATTATTGTTATTATTATTATTATTATTATTGATAGAAATATTCTTACAATAAATTGCTAAGGAGGTACATATTAATAGAAAAGAAAAAAAGCCGAAAGAATGATTCATGAAATTTTAAAGCATGAAATTTTCCTTATTATTAAAGAATTATATAGATTTAAAATAATAATAATAATAATCATAGAAAAATTTGTACAATAAATTGTTAAGGATGTATATATTAATAAAAAAGAAAAAAAGCCGAAAGAATGATTCATGAAATCTTAAAGCATTTTTCTCACATTCAATTTATTTTCGACTTAAATCTTCTTTTGTGATTTGAAAGGAAAACTGAGAAGAATTTTTAAATGCTTTTACAATCTAAAGGTAAAAAGAAGCATTTGGCTTCCGGAAAAATTGCTCTCAAGACATATGTAATGGAAAAAGTTCTTACACAAAAGGAAACATGTTTCCTTCTAATTATGTTTCGCATTAAAGACACTCCATGTGAAAAATAAGTTGATGTTAAAAGTCAGAGGCAAATTTATAGCAATTATGTTTTCCCTAAACATTTATATCCTTATTTTCTAGTAGCATATATAAAAGGAATACGATAATGTTTGATTTAAAATATGGATTGTTTGGCCATTTCATCCAAAAAGGTTAAAGAATGTTAAGCAAATAAAATTAATCAAATTAAGCTAATTTCTTTATGAAGTATAGCAATGCAATATTTAAAAACCCTAAATGTCTACATATGGCGCACACCATAAAATATCAAATTTTAGCTGAAAATTTGTAATTTTTTTCTTTTTTCATTTTTTTTTCACTTTAAAACAAATTTATAGATTTAAAATAATAGTAATTATTATTGTAATAGTAATAATAATAATAATAATACAAAATTTTGTGCAATAAAAAGTTAAATGGAAAAATTGCAATTTAAAAAATAACAAACTATCTTGTTAAATATATGAATCGGTAACTACAAAAGAAAAAAAAAACGAAATAATGATGCATGAAATTTAAAGCTGTTCTTCTTACATTCACTTTATTTTGGACTCAAATTTTCTTTTGTAAAGTTGAAAGGGAAACTGAGAAGCATTTTTAAATCCTTTTACAGTGTCAAAGGGTAAAGAAAAATTTGTCTTCCGGAAACTTTGCTTGCAAGACACATGTTATAGAAAAAGTTTTTACACAGTTTTTACACATGTTTTGCATTAAAAGCACTCCTTGCGAACAATAAGTTGATTTTAAACTTCACAGGGAATTTTGCAGCACATATGTCCCTAAACATTTATCTTCTTACATTCTATTAGCATTTACAGTGGTGGCCAAAATTGTGGACATTTTTAGGTAGCTTTCAGTACAAAAACTAAAAGAAAAACTACCTATTGGAGCTGTCCGCAAAAAGCCCATCGGTAAATTTTGCTATATTTTCATCGATCATGATCCCTAGATCCCAAAAACCATTCTCCGTTGAAATGTTGACTTACTTATATATATTTACACTATATATAACTAGATCCATATATATATATAGGTATATATATCTGAATTTTGTCATGCTGTAACGCTCGAATTTATGAACCAATATGGATGAAAGTTTCATGTGCATAATAGGAGTACTAATGTCTCGACCGAATTTGTTGGTCAGCTTCATCCACCATCTTGTTTCAAATGGCGGCCATTTGATTCTTTTGAAATTTTTATGTTTTTTAACTTTGTATATTTGTAGAAATAGTTCCGTTTCACAAAATGCAATCTCTTATATATCATTTAAAGCAGAATGTTAGAAACATCAAAAGACTTTTTAAACAATCACATAATGTAAATTAACAGCATAGGCCATTTTAAAGAAAAAGTTAGAAAACATAAAAATTTCCATAACACAAATTCAAATGACCACCATTTTGAAACAAGATGGTGGTTGAAGCTGGCCAATGAACTCGGTCGAGACACTAGTACTTCAAATATGCTCATAAAGAATTTCATCTAAATCGGTTCATAAATTTGAGAGTTACAGCACGAAAAATTTCAGATATCTATCTATATCTATATCTATATCTATATCTATATCTATCTATATATATATATATATATATACTTAATATATATATATATATATATATATATATATATATATATATACAGGGTGTCCGAAAAGTCTGGAAACGGTCGAATAACTCGAGAAATACATATGAGATTGAAAAACGTAAATATACGTGTTAAATATTTTTAAATAAGCAACTCAGTGATACCAAATTTGACTTTCGTAACCGACCCCCTGGGGGTCAGAGGGGATCCAACTTTGAAATCTTAAATTATAACCCCCATTTTTTATTGCAGATTCGGATTCTACGGACAAAAATACGCAACTTTTGTATTTGATGTTTATTTCGAATCCTCGTTTATCACGGTGTATTCGAGCATATTAAATCGATACATTTTCGGCTTTTCCAACGGGATTTTCCCTAATCGAAACTAATTGGGGAGAATTTATGACATCAAATTCCTCGTCTTTTGCAAGAATAGCGTTTCCTGAAAATCACACATGCCGATTATTTCGGTAGTACTACACACAGTTAAAAATTTGACCCATTTGCTGTAGCATCACTCCACAGCTTTTATAGAATATCTGTTTCATGACCAATGAGAATGTTCCATAATACAGTAAAGTACACTGTAAAAAATTGACACTTTTGCTGCATCGTCACTCCACCACTTTTATAGAAAACGATTACTTTACTGTGTTATGGAGCACTCTCATTGGTCACAAAAGAGATATTCTATAATAGCTGTGGAGTGACGCTGCAGCAAATGGGTCAGATTTTTAACAGTGTAGCATTATTGAAATAATCGCCACGGGTGATTTTCAGGAAACGCTATTTCTGCAAAAAACGGGGAATTTGACGTCAAAAATTCTGCCCAATCAGTTTCGATTAGGGAAAATCCCGTTGGAAAAGCCGAAATATGTATCGATTTAATATGCTCGAATACACCGTGATAAACGAGGATTTGAAATAAACATCAAATACAAAAGTTACGTATTTTTGTCCGTAGAATCCGAATCTGCAATAAAAAATGGGGGTTATAATTTAAGATTTCAAAGTTGGACCCCCTCTGACCCCCAGGGGGTCGGTTGCGAAGGTCAAATTTGGTATCACTGAGTAGCTTATTTAAAAATATTTAATACGTATATTTACGTTTTTCAATCTCATATGTATTTCTCGAATTATTCGTCCGTTTCCAGACTTTTCGGACACCCTGTATATATACTAATAAAAGAACAAAACGCTCTGTCTGTGTGTGCGTCTGTGTGTGTGTCTGTGTGTGTGTCAGCGATGGCTAGCAAAATCTACAGCACGTACAAAGCTCAAAATTTTTTTGAGAGTAGCCCAATATCACTCCTGATGCACCTGAGCTTCAGAATTTCAAAATTCCAATTATTAACCGAGTAATTAATTAAAATCAAGAGGTCACTCTCATAAAAAATCATCTTTTCCCAATTTTTTTCTCTTTCATTTGTTTACGGTTGGTTGGTTGTGTAAAAATTTTCGCAGAAGTAATAAGAAAGCTGAGACAGAATTAAAGAATCCCATGGAGGAATAAGATAAGTGGAGGTGTGTAGTGTAGATCTGTATTTTAAAGTATTGCGACCAGGTTCTTTTCAAAAAAGTGCATTCGCTAGAGTTGTAGGCTGTGATCAATAAAATAAATGCCTTTTGAGAACTTTGTTTATTTAAAGTAGAGTTATAAAAATTAAATCATTTCTTACTGAAATAATTAGGGATGGTGCCTGTAACCATTTTTCAAGAGACCTTTGTTACATGACTGAGTGCATGAAGCGAGAGAGAGGCAATTGAATTTTCTCATTCAGAATTCACACATTGGCATCCAGAATTGGCGAAAAGGAGCATATGAAAAGTGAATGATATCATAACCATGAAATTTTCTGTTACGCTTTAAACAATTAAGATGATTTTGAATTTAATACAGGGCAACCAGAAATGGGCAGTCCTAAAAAAATACGCCAAAAAGAATTCGCGCCAATTCGTACGTTAGGACTCTGTTTTGGGAGAATTTATGAAAGACACAATAATGTGGCATGCACAAGGAAAGATTATTACCTAACGAATAAGTTAGAATCACAATTAAGCAGAGAGAAAAGCGATTTTACTGACCGCAAGCAAAGCATATCTTTGTTCTTTTTTTATTTGTTTCCAGCAAGGGTGAAATACGCATCTTAATGAATTCTCTTTATCTGACAGCCGTTTATCAGTAATAAAGCAGATGCTAGATGTTTTTCTTTCTTTTCTTTTGAACGGAAAGTTATTGTGGGATCGAAATAAAACATTAAGATAAACTAGATATTTAATTAAAGATTAGCTTTAACTGTAATTTAGAAAAATGTAAAATTTAAGAAAACTATATGTGATTCTACATCACATATATCACCCCTTTCACAGGCAAAAAAAAATCTATAAAGGTACATGCAGGAAGAGAAATCAATTTTCATATGCTCTTACAAGTAACAATGTGTAAAATGTTCATGAAAACAAACTAAACATTTACTAAATAAAGTAAACAGTAATTGAACTTCTCTCTAAGTAGGCAACCATCCCAAATAAAAGTATATATATATCATAATATAAATATATTGGTACCATAAATTTTGTCATACAAATGACATCATATATTGTTTCTACTTAGAAACAGCTGCAGCTTCATTAATAAAATTTGTGATCACTTTTCAATTTGTCTTATTTAGACAAGGACCTGTATCAAAAATGTGCACATACAAATAAAAGAAAATACCAGGTCTAAGTCCACAGGTCACTTACCAATTGGCAAAAAAAAATCCAAATTGTTTATAATAAGAACATTAAATATGTGTATTGATCAATACAATAATAATAGCAAAATACTGGAGTAATATAATGCAATTAAACACAAAACATAATACACAAATAAACAAAAAAATATTGTAAATAGAAGGATTAAAAATGTCCATAATAATGAATAATATGAAATTTTGAAATTTCCACTATTTTTTTTAAAGTTTACAAGATAAATTTTACTACAAACTTATATCTGAGATGAGAGTTCAAGAAATGCTAGACAAGCAACATATGGAAAAAATTTTTGAAACACTGTCGTTGACCATTTACTTCCATGTGATAACAATGTTCCTAAATGTCTATCTTCTAATTTTTTTGTCCTTTTTTTTAATACCTAAACTGATGAATTTTTTTTTATTAAGTTAAATCTGAAATTTAAAATCAATGTTGCATTATATTGACATCTAAAACGGTATTTTAGTGTAACATGAGAGAAGAAATCCTCGTAAAGAATTCGGTATCTTCCCAAAAATACTTTTATTCAAGAATAATTACTTTTAAGTGGGAGACACTGAACTTTCATGCAAAAGTATAAAAAGTTTAGAACTGTGGGAAAGATGTGTGGAAAGGTAATCTGGAGACCTGTAAAGTAACTTCAATTTAAGATACGACTTGTATAAAGACCAATAAAAGACATGCATTAACCACTAAAGCAAACATATGACAGCATCTTTGCCTATAAAAATTACAATTTATCTTCACTTCATATCCTTTGAATGAGAAGTGTGAAAACATTGACATGTATGCAATTTTAAATATCACCTTGACTGTGGTATACCACTCATCGTTATCTGCAAAATAACTAAAGTGTATTTTTTTTATGTGGAAGTACTGTGTACAAATTATATAAGGATGAGTATTGAATTTAAAGTGAATAAGTGTGTGAATTTTAGTCTATATATAAAATTTTACATCTTGCTAGAATTTTTAATAAAAAGGAGTAAGCTCCGCTACATGTGTAAGTATTCATTGACTGAAAACTAATTTTTAATGGTCGTAAATATAGTGTAAAGTACTACTGTATATCATGTATACCCAAATGAAAATAAAGAAATGTGGAGAAGCGAATATAAATGATATTTAATTACGAACAAATGTTATGCAAAAAAAAGTGTCTCTATCTATCTAAATTACGCCTAAAGAGTAATGAAATTCACGCGTGTAAACGGGAAAACATGGAATAGTGCAAATGGGAAGGTAAAAATTACTGGATTAAATCATCCATAACCAAAACAAAAAAGATGTAAAGAAATGACTTATGTATTAAAGATAATAATCAATATGTTCTAAAAAAACTTGATAGAGGACCGATAATTAAACAATTGCATATGTAAATGTATATGTATGTGAATAACTTCCTCTGCAAAGCAAGCAGCAAAATATATATACCTTTGTAAACTGCCATTGTAAAAAAACTTTGTATAAAAACATTGTAATTGCTGCATGCAAAGAGAAGTTGTATGAAAAGTGAGTCAGTTGCAAATATCCACAAGTATATCAAAAGAAAAAGAACTTTGTAAAACTTTCACCACTGTAATATTGATACACTAGTGAACATTCGCACTAACACTGTGTGTAAAGAAAAGTGCAATTGATAATTACACAGACCTACTAAAAATAGAGTAGCTACATCGAATTAAGACAAAATAGATGTGCATTTTTTTTATCTATCGCGAAAGATACAAATAAAGAAAAATAAATTGTGTAAACAAACATTTAAGATTCACCGCAGAAGTCTTACTGATAATTAGGGCTTAACCACCAGAAGAAAACTATCAATAAATCAAAAATGTGAAATTTTGAATCATTCATCTATTCCTGAGCTCACGAAACAGTTGAATGAAAGAGAATCAGAGATATGAACAATGCCCGAAAAATGTAAATCATGAAATGATTGAAAGTAATCTTTAAATAACAATGTATTAAAATGTGTACACCATATGAAAAATATATATCTACGAAAGAATAGTGTATGAAAAAAAATAATTATTAATGCTTTATGTTTGTGTTATGAATAAAAAGGTTAACGATGTAAAAAAAAAGACTGTGTAAAAGAGCGGAGAAATCCAAGTATCACCTGAAGGTAACCAACAAAATATGTAAATAACTAAATATACATGAAATAGCATACCTGAAGAAGTGTTGAATATTTACGTTATATTTTAGAGTGATTAAAAGCTTGTTTTTGCTTGAAATAAAATTTAAATGTATTACAGCAAGTGGAAAAAGCAGGGTGATTTATGTCGAAAAACTTGTTGTAAGCACGGTTATGTGCGATGCAGTTAATGCATCTTGAAGCATTTTTACAATTATCTGAAGTGTGTGATTCACCACAATTAGCACATGCCAAATCATATGCACAAAATTTTGCCTGGTGGCCAATTTGTTGGCAATGAAAGCAACGTTTTATGTTAATAAATGGCCTGACAGTGTAGTCAACAGAATTAATATTTAATTTTCCATGTTGAATTAAGAGGTCAGCTATCCATGATTTAACACTAATTGTCCAGTTATATTTTAATCCCTGTCTTAATTTATGCTTTCTTTCAAAGTTAATGGAAGGAATGGTACTGCCAATCTTTTCATTTATAGATATCATAATATCTGGTATACCTATATTGTCATCAAGACCTAACAGAATTATTTTTGTGCAGTCAGATAAATCTCTAACTTGATTTTTGTGCTCACATAAATTTAGGATATAATCCGGTATTGAAATAAGATCAGTATTTTTGTCTTTTGATAATTTAGAGTTATTCGTACCAGAATTTATGTGTGTTTCAGATTCAACTTTATCTAGAAATTTGGCCAAATCTTTCCCACTAGAATTACATTCCTTATCTTTAATAACATTAAGAGGTTCATCCAATTTAGATTCATCAATGTCGCATTGAATAGCTATCTCATTATGCATAGACTGTTTGGACGAGTTCAGTGTTCTTACTTTTTCGAACAACATCTCATTTAACCTATGTAACTGGTCATTATTTTTTTGTAAAACAGTCCACTCAGAATGAACACTATTCATCAAATCACTTAAAATATTAAACTTTAATTCAATTTCTTTTTGATAGGAATTAAATTTTGCCATGAGTTCTGGATTATTCTCATTTAAAATAGGACCAATTAATTTCAGAACATCCGAAACAACAGATTTAGAATATCTGTTAATAGAATCCTTTAAACTACTCAAACATGAAATCTCAAAAGAATTAGAATCTAAACCAATTGTTTCAGAATCCATATTAGTTTTAAAAGACATTACCTGTTTTGCATCAGGTCTAAACTTAAAGTTAAACACAACAGATGGATCTTGTGTCAATTTACGTGACCTTTTTTCAGTCATTATACACAATTTATATCCTAAATTATAAAAATGCGAAAATAAACAAACGAGCACAGTATCAGATTATTAAAAAAATGAACCTATCTACAATGCAATATAATAAAAGCAGCTATATGTGAGAATATTTTTAAATAGATGCTAAAAATTTAAAATAAATGTCTATCCATAAACTAATCAAAATTGTGTTTTACATTTATAAAAGTAAAAAGCATGAAAAAAAATCTCAATATTTATTTAAATATTAGAAAACTGGACCCTCTCTAACGAAATATTTTTGCAAGTGGGGTGCAAATAGGAAAAACAAACACCGGAAATCTATGTATAAAAAGTCTTAAAATAAATTAGAAGGGGGGAAATTAGTCACTTTAGTTAAGACGATATTTTGTTTTAATGCACTGTTTATATCCTATATGAAATGCATAAGAAATATCATAATAAATATTAAGGAATTTATCAAATGTTTTTTTTTTAATTGAACACTCCTGAAATTGAAGTTGTTATTAGATAATATAATTGACGAAAATAATGATTCATACTGTATCTTATTCAGTATCATACTGTATCTTATTCATCTTATAATTTTTTTTTTTTTTTTTTTTTTTTTTTTCAGACTAGAGTGTAAAAATAATTCTACTCGAACAGATATAAACAATGCACACACTTTAAGAATATTAAGATGTTAGATAGGTTTAATTATGCAAATAAGAACATGGCTAGTCTTTGCACAAATAAAACAATCTCCCAATAAAATTACTGTACAAACAACATAAAGCACAACTTACCTTTAAAGTGAAAAAAAAATCACGAAATAAAAGTAGGATAAACTGTAATAATATATTTTTTGATACATGAATTTATAATTCGATTATGCATGCATCATTATTATTATTTATGTCATGTGCACATGGCATGTGATTCAAACGATAAAATTTTATTTATCTGAAAATGAACCCAATGTCAATAATATATGAAGGTGCATACATCCTTATTGTATAACTAGTATTCAAAAGTATCTTTCTCTGTATTGTTTCTTTTACACAAACTTCATATTAAAAAATAATGGTTGCAACCCGACAACATCATGCCTTATTTTTTATAGGAAAAAGAGATGCACCATTAACTTACCTAGAACGTTTTCATCTACATGGAAATATAATATAAAATTTATGAAAAAGAAAAAGGAATATACGTCAATTTATAACACTTCAATAATAACTGTATTAAAAAAATAAACAAAATATATAGTCATTAATTAATAATGGAAATTATAAAAATACTTTCTTTAAAAAGTAATAAACTGTCTTGATATTTCTCAAACGACTTTCAGCAAAAAGTGCACAGCAATAAGTACTTAGATATTTGAAAAATATAATTTTATCATGCTATCGTTTGTATCATAGTTTTTAAATAGCACTTGTAAAGCTGTGAAATGTTTCAAGACAATCTAAAATCATTTATAACTGTTCGTATTTAAAGAAATTCAATTAGAGCACAGAAAAACTAATACATAATAAACTAAAAATGGTTGAAAATTACTCAACATAATTTTTTTTTAAATAAAAATATCATATAATTAAAATAGAAATTGAGATTTAACCTATTAAATATAAAAGCATACACTTTCTCATCTGCGAAATTTATGCTGTAAATATTTATCAATGAATGTCTTCTTCACTCATTTTTTTTTTTTTACTTTCAACTACTACAAATAAACTTGTAACAGTATTATCGTAAAAATAAACGTTCAATAGCGCACAAAATTACAGACACAAAATTGATCAATGCTGTAGTTTTAAGGTTTTTTTTTTTTTAATAGTATAGCGCATGTAATTATTTTTGTGAAAAACATCAGTGTCAGCATCCAAAAATTTAAAGAATAAATCCAATGTGAAGATCATATTATCGACGAATGACGAAGAATTTAAAGGTCAAACACGAAATTCTGTGTCACTTTAGTCGAGAGCATATGAAATCGTCACTGAAGTACACCGCTAAGATGAAATAAAAACATTATGTCAGTGAGCGTGACATTGTTGATTTAACGGAGGTGAAATAAGAGTCACAAATCGCCAGTCGTAGATTCTTAGGCCTACATCGGCAGGGGAAAATTTAACGAGCGGAAGCGAAGCACCCATCATCACGAAACGTCCCGATCAGAAGAATCACTCGCTCAAGTAAAAGAGAAATTGGCACTATAATCCAACTCTATAATGTCCAGCAAGAAAAAATCCGGCGGCAATAATTCACCGGAGCATAGGCATATTTCACACAACAGTCTGCGAAGGAAGGGAGCACTTATGTAATGATTCACAAACATAAGCAGGACTTATCTGACGAGGAAATAGTCGTTCGAAAATACTTGAAGACTGACGTTAATAGTTCACATTTATTGTATTCAGGAAAATAAATAGTCCGGAAAAATCTGGCAGGCAAATAAAAAGCAGGCAAATAACAGCAGGCAAATAACAGCAGGCACCATCCCTCGATGTTTGAAAAAGTTGCGAATGCCTGGTGTAGGCACCATAGTTTCTGTAGTGTAGATCTGTATTTTAAAGTATTGCGACCAGGTTCTTTTAAAAAAAAATGCATTCGCTAGAGTTGTAGGCTGTGATCAATAAAATAAATGCCTTTTGAGAACTTTGTTTATTTAAAGTAGTTATAAAAATTAAATCATTTCTTACTGAAATAATTAGGGATGGTGCCTGTAACCATTTTTCAAGAGACCTTTGTTACATGACTGAGTGCATGAAGCGAGAGAGAGGCAATTGAATTTTCTCATTCAGAATTCACACATTGGCATCCAGAATTGGCGAAAAGGAGCATATGAAAAGTGAATGATATCATAACCATGAAATTTTCTGTTACGCTTTAAACAATTAAGATGATTTTGAATTTAATACAGGGCAACCAGAAATGGGCAGTCCTAAAAAAATACGCCAAAAAGAATTCGCGCCAATTCGTACGTTAGGACTCTGTTTTGGGAGAATTTATGAAAGACACAATAATGTGGCATGCACAAGGAAAGATTATTACCTAACGAATAAGTTAGAATCACAATTAAGCAGAGAGAAAAGCGATTTTACTGACCGCAAGCAAAGCATATCTTTGTTCTTTTTTTATTTGTTTCCAGCAAGGGTGAAATACGCATCTTAATGAATTCTCTTTATCTGACAGCCGTTTATCAGTAATAAAGCAGATGCTAGATGTTTTTCTTTCTTTTCTTTTGAACGGAAAGTTATTGTGGGATCGAAATAAAACATTAAGATAAACTAGATATTTAATTAAAGATTAGCTTTAACTGTAATTTAGAAAAATGTAAAATTTAAGAAAACTATATGTGATTCTACATCACAAGGTGAAGTAAGCTCAAAAAAGGTTTGCGATATGAAACCATTTATCGCTCAAATTTAATGTGGCAAACAAAAGGACGTGGAAGAGATTTTGTATTATAAGACGAATTGAAAGAAATGAATTACAGTTGAAGCATATTTCAAGAGGAAATAGCAAATTTTTAAAATAGTCTTCGTACTATTATTATTTATTAGAATAAATATTCGCTTTTAAAATGAAGGAAATCGGAAAATTAGCAATAATTATATATCAAATTAAAATTAAATAAGATATTGAAAACATTTGATACGAATTAAAAATTGTATAACTAAAAGTTTCCTTCATTAATGTAATTTTCAATACTTTATAACGTAGATAAAAAGTGTTTATGACTTAATAATTGCATGTAAATAAATATTTAAAATATAATGATGAAAACATTCTTTTAAAATCATGTATGAAAACTTAAGTAATAAATATTAATCTAAAATATAAATTTCTGACTGCAGACGATTTTAATGTACTAACAAAATAATGTTATATTTTCAAGCAAAACGTTAAAATAATTTTCTATATTGATATTTAAAACACATATGATAAAATAATTAATAAATTTTTACCGGTGAAGCGATAAATTAGTTCTTTTTTTAAAAACGAGAGAAAAAAAAAATACAGGTTTAAACCTGTTTCAATTGATAGCGAAATTTTAAAATGGAGGGCCAAAATCACAGTCCGGTGAAATCCAAATACCTCATTGGTCATTGAGCCGCGTCCTTTTCAGGGAACAATCTCTTAGCAGTTGGGTAAATGTTGTCATACTCCTTTTTCCGAGAAAAAATCGTAGCGGCAGTTTTGAAGTAAATCTTATGTCTTTTCATTTATAATCTAAATTTTTCACTCTCATTTTATAAAATGGCATCAAAATATCTTAATTGAGTTAATTTCGATGGTTTATCTTAAATAAGAACAGACGGTAACAATCGCTTAAAAAATACTTTCCCCCTCACCTTTTTCAAATGGAGAAACAAGTTCGTGATTTTCACCCTTACCACACGACCAATGGGGTGGCTGGATTTCACTTGACTGTGATTTTGGCCTTTCATTTTAAAATTTCGCCAATGGACCATATTCTCCCTTTTGGTTCGAGGCTACAAGAATTCGTCTGTTTGGGAATAACATTCTGAATCGCGCCATTTAAAAGGATTGTGATTAGAAAATTTATGCTTATATTTTATTTTTATATGAAGTTTTAGACTTTTTCAGGGACATGTATGAGTTATATATGAATTTTTTTCTCTATTTTAAAGCAATTGCATTCATCTTTTTCATTTTATTTATAAAATAAAAATTTTAAATTTTAATTAATAAGCAAATATTGATTTTTATTAGTATGTATATAAATATTTATCGAAAATTATTCGTACAGAATAAATTTGCATTATTTTACACATGCATATATCTGTTTTTTAGGCTTCATCAAATGATGAAAAAACGAAACAAACTCGCTAGCAGCCGCTTTTTTACCCACATGATTCCCACTGTGACGTCACGAGAATACTGTCCATTGATAGGCTTGTCAAAGCACGTGCTTTTGTTGGTACTTAATTGGACTTAATGTAGGGTTACATCTTAAGCATCATCTCCAGAGATAATACCTCCACTCTATTAATTTCTTTTTACTCTATAAAAGAAACCAATTTGAGATTTTGACATTTCAAAAGTGACTGTTTTTTTCCCAAAGACCTTTAAAATTCATAGACTGGCAAAATGTCAGTTTAACTTAGGATTTTTGAACATAGCTATTACGTCAGATCGTTGGTACTTCGTACATTAGAATGTATTTGTGGTTGGCTATGTTGCAGTTAATACAGGGTGTCCGAAAAGTCTGTAAACGACCGAATAATTCGAGAAATACATATGAGATTGAAAAACGTAAATATACGTGTTAAATATTTTTAAATAAGCTACTCAGTGATACCAAATTTGACCTTTGAAACCGACCCCCTGGGGGTCAGAGGGGGGTCCAACTTTGAAATCTTAAATTATAACCCCCATTTCTTATTGCAGATTCGGATTCTACGGACAAAAATACGTAACTTTTGTATTTGATGTTTATTTCAAATCTTCGTTTATCACGGTGTAATCGAGCTTTTTAAATCGATACATATTCCCGCTTTTCCAACGGGATTTTCCCTAATCGAAACTGATTGGGCAGAATTTTTGACGTCAAATTCCCCGTCTTTTGCAGAAATAGCGTTTCCTGAAAATCACCCGTGGCGATTATTTCAGTAGTGCTACACTGTTAAAAATCTGCTGCATTTTGCTGCAACGCACTCCCCTGCTTGTATAGAAAACGGTTACTTGGCCGTGAAATGGCGCTTTCTCATTGGTTGGAATAGAGATATTATATACAAGTGGTGGAGGGCGTTGCAGCAAAATGCAGCAGATTTTTAACAGTGTACACTGTTAAAAATCTGACCCATTTGCTGCAGCGTCAATCCACAGCTATTATAGAATATCTCTTTTGTGACCAATGAGAGTGCTCCATAACACAGAAAAGTAATCGTTTCCTATAAAAGTGGTGGAGTGACGATGCAGCAAAAGTGTCAATTTTTTACAGTGTACTTTACTATGTTATGGAACATTCTCATTGGTCATGAAACAGATATTCTATAAAAGCTGTGGAGTGACGCTACAGCAAATGGGTCAAATTTTTAACTGTGTGTAGTACTATCGAAATAATCGGCACCGGTGATTTTCAGGAAACGCTATTCTTGCAAAAGACGAGGAATTTGATGTCATAAATTCTCCCCAATTAGTTTCGATTAGGGAAAATCCCGTTGGAAAAGCTGAAAAATGTATCGATTTAATATGCTCGAATACATCGTGATAAACGAGGATTCGAAAAAAACATCAAATACAAAAGTTGCGTATTTTTGTCCGTAGAATCCGAATATGCAATAAAAAATGGGGGTTATAATTTAAGATTTCAAAGTTGGACCCCCTCTGACCCCCAGGGGGTCGGTTACGAAAGTCAAATTTGGTATCACTGAGTAGCTTATTTAAAAATATTTAACACGTATATTTACGTTTTTCAATCTCATATGTATTTCTCGAATTATTCGACCGTTTCCAGACTTTTCGGACACCCTGTATATGTATATGTATATATGAGGCTTTTTTAGCAGTTTTTTTAAATCATTGATTAAATTTGAATGCATTTATTTAAATTAAAATTTTATTAAGACTTTAATTTGTTTTTAAAACAAAAATGAAATGGCTCTTTGACGTACAATTGTTCGAATAGGCAGACGATTTATACACAGTAATAAATTATCAAATAGCAAAATAAATTATATATAAAAAATAGTCACTAAAAGAATAGTAGCAAAACATAATGTTTAGGCGTATTAACACATAACCCGATCCCAACCAGAAAAAACAGACTATACTCCGATCCAAGCAAGACAAAAATTTCATGAGCATAAACGCGACCCGAACCTAAAAATTCCATTTGAAAAAAAAACTATGGATTTGATATTTGACCCGAATCAAATCTGAATCCCACAAAAATATTCAAATGAAGCATACCCCAATTCGATCAAAGAAAAATAATGTTCGTGTATATGCAACCCGACCCGAACCTAAAATTTTTCTCTGAAAAAACCCAAAAAATGACCAGAACGAAACCTGAAATCGATAAAAATATTCCAAAGAACTATAACCTGATAAGAGCAAGACAAAAAAACTTCCATGACATAAACCTGACTCGAACCTAAAAAATTCCATTTGAAAAAAATCCTGAAGTTTTATGCAAACTACATCTGAATCCGATCAAAATATTCGAAAGAACCATAACCGGATTCGAATAAGAGAAAATAATTTTCGTAGACATGAAACCGATCGGAACCTAAAATTCCATTTGAAAAAAATACCTGAAATTTGAATCGACAAAAATATTCCACAGAACCATACCCGGACCTGAACAAGACAAAAAAATTTCCATGAACATGAACCCAATCCGAACCTAAAAAATGAACTAAATCTGAATCTGACAAAAATATTCCAGAGAAGCATATCCTTATTCGAACAATGCAGAATAATTTCCGTTGATGCGCAACCAAACCTGAACCTAAAAATTCCATTAAAAAGTCGAAATCTGAATTGAACGGCATCTGAACCCGAAAAAAATATTCCAAAGAACCAAAACCCGATCCGAGCAAGACAAAATAATTTCCCTGGACATGAATCCAACCAGAACCTTAAAATCAATTTAAAAAAAATACCTGAAATCTGAATCGAACCAAATCTGAATCCGACGAAAATAGTCCAAATAACTATAACCGGATACGAACAAGACAATATAATTTCCATGGACATAATCCCCATTCCAAACCAAAAAATTTATAAATAAAAGAAAAAAAAATCCCGAAATTTGAACCAAACTTAATCTGAACCTAACAAAAATATTTCAGTGAAGTATAACCTCATTGGAACTAGGTAAAATAATTTCCATATAAGTACAACCCGACCCGAACTTAAAAATCCTATTTGAAGAGAAAAAAAACCCCACGAAACCTGAATTGAACCGAATCTAAACTGAACACAAATATTCCAAACAATCATAACCGTATCCGAAGAAGACAAAATAATTTCCATGAACATGAATCCAATCCGAACCTAAAATTCGGATGTTCTACAAAACATAATGCGCTCCGTAGCGGTGGAAAGTGAAACTAAGTACTTAGCGCGAGATGGTTAAAATATTTCGTTTATAGCTAATGTTAAATTAGAACTTGGTTACGGTTAGATAACAGTTAGGTTGCAATTACGTTCCGGTGACCCTTTTGTTATTTTATTTTCCGGTTAGGTTACAGTTAGGTCATGGTTAAGTTACAGTTAGGTTAAGGTTAAGTTGCGGTTAGGTTGTGGTTAGATTATGGGTAGGTTATGATTAGGTGACGGCCAAGTTACATTTATGGTATATTTAACTTGCAGTTAGGTTACTGTTAAGATACAGCTAAGTTACAGACAAGTTATGATTCCGATACAATTAGGTTACGGTTAGGATTTTGTTCATAGAATGAACATTACGCATGTTTGATAAAAAATATACACCTATTTTTGTAAAATGGCTCTGAATTTATAATATTATATACTAACCTTTTAGCGAATCATCGAGAATCGATTTCATTCACGGTATAGTCAGATTTAAGAGTGATATATAATTAGTTTGAAATTCAAAATATTTCACTTGGGATATCTATGTGAAAAAAGTATTTAATTAAGTCACTTAACAGTAATTTTAAGGATAAATATCAACACGAAATCGTTGGACACATATTCCCTCCTGTGTTTCCCATTGCAGTCATTTTAGGTATTTTTGCAGCTAAATATTAGTTTTTTTTAAAAACCAATTTTTGACACAGTCAGGGGGCACGTATTTAATATAATGTACACTGTAAAAAATTGGACCCTTTTGCTGTATCATCACTCCCCCGCTTTTATAGAATATATCTCTTTTGACCTATGACAATGCTCCAAAATAGGCTGAAGTAATCATTTTCTATAAAAGCGGTGGAGTGACGATGCAGCAAAAGGGTCAAATTCTTAACAGTGTATTAACACATATTTTGAGTTGAAGATAAAATCATAAAAATTTCAAGTTCGTTTAACATTATTATAACGGACCCGGGCAACGCCGGGCGGGTCAGCTAGTATATATATATATATATATATATATATAAGTCTACATTTCAACGGAAGGTGGTTTTGGGATCTAAACCTAGGGGTCACAATCGACGAAAATATAGCAAATGTTTCCAAAGAGCTTTCCTCCGGACGACTGCAAAAGGTAATGTTTTATTTTTTGGAATGAAAGCTACCTAAAATTGTCCACAATTTTGGCCACAACTGTAACATGAGAATTAGACTGTAACATAGTCACAGAAAAACATAATGTTTGTTTTAAAACATTGATTGTTTCCCCCATTTCATCCAAAAAGTACATTTCAAGAATTTTCTTTTTATTCAGAAATTCTGAACATGTACCGAAATGATAATTTAATGATACTTGCAAATTTTATGAAAGATGTTTCTCAGTTACAAAAAGGAAAACTACTGGAAAGTAAAAAAAAATGTTTTTTTATTTTTATTTAAGGTATAGATTCGAAATATTTAAGTAAATAATAAATTCCAGATATGAACACATTTTACATATAAGCTTATGATTCAAATGGCTTTAAAAATACACAATAAATGAATTTTTCCGACAATGATATATGCCGAAAAGTACAAAAAGAAAAAAAAATCGAGCAAGCTATTAAGGTAAAGATGTATCTTCATTATTTTTATTATTCACTTAAAAATATATATTAATAAAAAGGACAAAGAGTATTAAGCAGATAAAATTAATAATTTTAAGCGTATTTAGTTGTAAAATATAGTAATACAATATTTCAAAACCCTAAATGTGTATATATGGCACGCACCATAAAAACTCTAATTTTAGCTAATTTTAGCTTTTTTTTATAATATTTTCCCCATTATTAAACAAATGTATAGACTTAAAATAATAATAATAATAATAATAATAATAATAATAATAATAATAATAATAACAGAAAAATTCGCGCAATAAAGGGTTAAGTGGGAAAATGCAATAGAAAAGCAATTAAACTATCTTGTTAAATGTATCAATCGGTAACTACAGGAAAAAAATTCAAATTAACGATGCATGGAACTTAATGTGTTTTTTACACATTCAGTTTTTTTTCGACTGTAATTTTCTTTTGTGATGTTGAAAAGAAAACTGAGAACTATTTTTAAGTCCTTTTATGGGTCTTATGGCTCTTTTGGGTAATTACTTAAAGTAAAAAATCTGCTTCATAAAGATCCTTTCTGAAATTGAATTATTTGAATGAAAACGGCACAAAATGGAGACTTATCTGGCAACCCTGTGTTTGAACAGAAATATATTCAGATGCCAACTGTCAAATTGTGCGCTCACGGCCGTTCTTATGTTGAAGAAATAAACAAATTACCAACCTACAAACTACACTATTATAGTTTTATTTAAAATATTTTCCGGCAATATGTTTAATGAGTAATTTAAAGTAAGATGGAGTTCTTTTTATTAAAGGATTAAAAAAAGATTATGGGTTTTAAAAATGGGTACATCTATTTTATTGGAAAACTATCAATACTATTTTGCGTACCATAATAAATCTACTTGTGATTTGCACGTAATACCTAAAAAACACAACACTTATTTTATCTGTGTGCAAAAACATAGTATTTTTGAATATTGATTTGCTTTTAAATAATTTTAAACATATAGTATTATTTATATGCATAACATACAGCATTTATAGCTGAAAATTAATTGAATAACTAATTAAAATTATATATGTGTTCACAAAAGCTGGGTTTGTTTGTGTCTTATGTTAAATCGCAAAATTGTGTGCTCATGAAGACATAAGTATGTCTTCAAAGGTAAATTCTTAATATACTGAAACAGGTGAATACTTAATATAATGATAATAAAATACAGTTAACATTAGAAACTGTGATACTTTTTTATATATTTACTATCATCTCACGCATCATACTTTTTCTTTGTAATTAACAGGGCACATAGCTGTATTTCACTTGAATGTTTCCATAAGATTTTTTAAAAATAATATTAAAACTCAATCTATAATTTTTCATAAACGTCTTGGACTCTTTTTCTCCTAAACTATATCTAATTATTTCGTCATTTAAAAATTATATAAATCCTAAAAATAACTTAAGTATTTCTAAAAGAAAGTAAAATCTTACAATATATTAAATTCTGACAGTTTTTCTTAGAGTATTTGCAATATACTTTATAAGAACACCGTAATTTTCACTGTGATTTTCAGAATGGATACCGCCTTCATCCCCAGACTTGATAAATTTTTCAGCTCTTTAAAGTTTAAAAAAATACATATTTGAACCAGAAAATTTATTAAATTATAGACATATATTTACACAGAAGAGTAAACGAAAAGCCCTGTAAACATACAACAGAATGTACTTTTTTCAAAACAAGTATTTTTGTTAATAATATCTTTATTTCAGGACAAAAAAATGACCGTTTGCCACAATTAAGTAATTTTTTTTTTTTGATAATTTTTATTTAATTGGTTTGTGTTATTAAATTAAGAAAAAAAAATAAATAAAATTGAATATACAGAAAAATTTTAATTAAAATAAATGCTATATATATGTTACAGGCCAAACCCGATTTTAGGCCAAACTAGATTGGCCTAGGCCAAACTAGTCTATCCTAACGCCCATCGGATAAACTAGTTTTTCCTAGGCCAAACCGGTCTATCCTAACGCCCATCGGATAAACTAGTTTTTCCTAGACCAAACCGGTTTATCCTAACGCCCATCGGATAGACTAGTTTTTCCTAGGCCAAACTAGTCTATCCTAAGGCCCATAGGACAAACTAGTTTTTCCTAGGCCAAACTAGTTCGGCCTAACTCTTATAGGATAAACTAGTTCAGCCTGCTGTTTATTGGTCTGAACTAGTTCATCCTAGGCCGATCTAGTTTATCCTAGGCCAATTCAATTTGGCGTGATTTTATTGAATTCAATGACTGCCTCAGCGCCAACATTCTAGTTTCTCCTAGGCTGATCTAGTTTGTCCTAGGCCGGCCAATGTAATTATCCGTGTTTTTAGCTCACGGGCGTCAAAGCCAGCGAAATAAAGGGCTCACAGGTTCTGTATGTATGCACGTACGCTTGTATGTACGTACGAATGTACGTAATGCTATAACTCTTGATATAAACATCCGATTAGCTTCAAATTTTGGATGTAGGTTCCTTCTGATAAGATACTTTTCTGATTAGTTTTGGAAATTCACTGAATAAGAATAAAGGGGGCGAACGGGAGTCTAATCCCCCCACCGTTAATTTAGAGAAATGCATTTATCAAGCAGAATTATCAGTTTTCATTTAAAACGTTAGATATAGGATTATTCTGACAAGGCGCCTCCGTGATTAGTTGTGGATGTTTATTGTTCAAGTGTTAAACAAAGGGCAATGTAGGTACCTCCCATAATTTAGATAAATGGTTTTTAACGCAGAAATTACGGATTTGCTTCAGATTTTGGTTATAGGTTCTTTCTGATAAGGCAATTCCTTGAATAGTTTTGAGGGTTTAATGGTAAAGTATGAAGGGAAAATGACGGATTTCCCTCTTACCTAGTAAAAACTAGTTTTTCCTACGGCCATATAGATAAACAAGTTTGGTGTAGGAAATCTAGTTTATATAATTGGCGTTAGGATAAAATAGTTTGGCCTAGGATAATCTAATTTGGCTCGAAATCGGGTTTGGCCGGTAAAAAACATGTCTTTCACTAGAATAAGTATAAATGTGTGTCAAGAGTAATTGCTTATAACACCAATACATATATTTCACATGTCCACCTTAAAGACATAATGCATTTTACATGTTTTTTTTCCTGCAGACTCGTGCCAACTGAGATCAGGCTTGCATTAATTATTATTATTATTATTGCATATTTGAGCCAGATTGGAGGTGAACATGATTTGGAATCGAACAGCATTTTCCATTTTTTAGAATTTAATTTCTTGTCGACTATAAGCTATTCTTGTCACGGCGTCAAGTTTTTCTTTTCCGTGAAGTCGTAACCGAAAATTCGATTCAAAACGTAGCTTTAATAGTTTTTTCTCAAAGGTACATCGCTTTTATGGAAAAATGGTTAACGCCATTCGATTACATATTTTCTGAGTGAGAATGCCTGTTAATCTTATGCCTTTCCGAAAATGAATTAATTCTTAAATGTGTTAGGATGTAGCTCTTTTGGATTTGAGAAAAGTCTTAAGGAATGACAGAGAAACATAGTCACAAATTTACTTTTTACTGAACAGTTTAGTTATGATGTTTATAACTCTCATTTTTCTCTTTTGTTCTAAACTACATTAATTATTTAATGAATCCCCATTTCAATATTAAAAGGTCTAAGAAACTAAATAATCAATAATACATTATGTATTTTTCATCCTGTGAACACATCGTAATTAAAAAATACATTCTAAATTTGTCCAATATGTATGTATGCAGTATTTTTTAAAGGAATACTAATTGTATGTTAAGTAAAATCTGAATTTTTTGCAGAAATTGAGTAGGGCCAGATTGAACGGGACTGAGTCTTTTTTCACATATTTTTGTAGAGGCCGGGCTCGGCCTGAACTTTTAATTTTTACACAGGGTCACGGCAAAATAACTTTCCTGCGGGAAGAGCTGGGCCCAAAACTCGAAATTCTGGCCCGTGCAAACCTCTAACAGTATTCTACAACGCATTGAATAAAATACATTGTAATGGTGATGACAAAAGCACTTTGCACAAGGTTAGCAATGGAGCAGTAGTCGGGATCAATATTAAAAAAAATATTGCCCAATTAAACTGATGGCTTTGCATTCACAGGCTGTTTACAGTCATTGTGTATTTCAGCCTTATTTTTTTATAGAATAACACCCTCGAAAAATAAAGTAAGTTGGATTACTTTTTCCCATTTCCCCAACTTATATTTAACCATTGAACCCCCAAAACTAATCACAGATACGCTTTATAAAATTAAACAATTATCCAAAATTTGAACCAAATCAGATAATTCTGCTCAAAAAACCATTCATCTGATTTAGAAAGGGTAATCCCACATTCCTCCCTTTATACTTAATCATTAAACCCTCAAAACAATTCAGGGATTCGCCTTTTAAAGAAAAAACTATAATCTATATTCAAAATTTACGGCAAATCGGATAAAACTGCATAAAAACCCATTTATCTAATTTAAGGAAGAAGGCGATAAATCGTCCACTAACCCATTATACATAACCATAAGAAAAGACCTAAATTAATTAAAGAAGCACCTGATCAAATGAATTCATGTCCAAAATTTTAAGCAAATTGGATAATTCTGTATTATAAAAAATTTATATATTTTAAGGAAGGAAATAAATTGCTGGTTCAGACCAAACACCAAAGAACCACCAAAATTAATCAGTGAAACGCTTTATCAGAGTGAACAAATCTAAGATTTGCAGAAAATCGGTTAATTCTGCATGAAAAACCCATTTAACAAAATTAGGCGGGATTCCCCCGTTCTTCCCTTTGTTCTTATTCAATTAATCCCCAAAACCAATTAGGGAAACACCTTACTAGAATGAATCTATTTCTAAAATTTGAAGTAAATCAGTAAATTCTGCGTGAAAAAAGCATTTACATAAATTATGGGGCGTTCCCCTAGTCTCCCCTCCCTTTATACTTAAACAATTGACACCCACAACTAATGAAGGCGCCTCAACAGTAAACTCCTATATCTAAAATTTGAATAAAATATGCTAATAATTCATAGAAATCCATTTATTTGAATTAAGGGAAGGGGCGAATCAGCCTCTCGTCCTCTCCCCCCTTATACTTCCCCAATGACCTCCCAAAATTAATCAGAAAAGTTCCTCATAAGAATAAACCTATATTGAAGGTTTGATGCAAATCGAGTATTTCTATCAAAAATTATTGCGTTACGTACTTACGTACATACATAGATACAGAACCCACGGGCACATTAGTTCTCAGTCTTTGGTAGCTGATGAGATAAAAACATGTCAAATTACATTATTTCTATCAAGAGTTATCGCGTTACGTACATACGTACGTATATACGTACATACATGCGTACATACATACATACAGAACCTGTGAGCCCATTTTTTCATTGGCTTTGACGCCCATGAGCTAAAAACACGTAAAATTAAATTGGCCTAGGATAAACTAGATCAGACTAGGACAAACTAGAATTTTGGCGCTGAGGCGGTCATTGAATCAAATAAAATCACGCCAAATTGAATTGGCCTAGGATAAATTAGATCGGCCTAGGTTAAACTAGTTCAGACCAATAAACAGCAGGCTAAACTAGTTTATCCTATAAGAGTTAGGCCAAACTAGTTTGGCCTAGGAAGAACTAGTTTGTCCTATGGGCCTTAGGATAGACTAGTTCGGCCTAGGAAAAACTAGTTTATCCGATGGGCGTTAGGATAAACCGGTTCGGCCTAGGAAAAACTAGTTTATCCGATGGGCGTTAGGATAGACCGGTTTGGCCTAGGAAAAACTAGTTTATCCGATGGGCGTTAGGATAGACTAGTTTGGCCTAGGCCAATCTAGTTTGGCCTAAAATCGGGTTTGGCCTGTAACATATACATTTGACAGATGAAATGAACATTTCAGATTAAATAAAGAATGATTACTAATTACTTTAATGAAATACATTAATAATTGGTGTTTATGTTTCAAAAATATTTTATTTAACATCCAATTAACATTTTTGTCATATTTGCCTTTTTTGTATGAAATATTAATTATTAAACGAAAAATTTAACTCGAATAAAAATATTAATGAATTTTTAAACATCTGCATATCAAATTAAACGTATAAAAAAGAAAGTATATGATAAATTAAAGCAGGCCAATTAATAGCTAGCTTATTTTTCGTCACCCACATATGGTTGATTTAAATTAAATGAGTAAAAGATAATTGGGATTTTTTTTTCAAACGAGCTTTCCTCTAAGGACCCCCAAATCTTATTTTTTGCAGTAGTCAATAATTATATCAGCTGCTTTCCTCAATTAAAAGAAAAAAATATTAATGATATTTTAATAGAGTTATGTTTCATTTAGTAAAAAAAGTAAACAAGGAACATTTTTTATGTAAACTAGTCGTTGGGGGGAGTGGGGGCGTTATACTTACCCATCATGGATATGGGTTTTTTTAAATATGAAAATAAAATATGTGTAAACTATTTATAAACTACTAATTACAGCAAACTAATCGTAAATTATACAAACAGGCATACATATAATTTTTAAATAACGAAAAAAATAGTAAAATATTGATAGAAATACAACTAAAACGTCGAATTAAATATCACTTATCTTGATGACATAACAAACATGTGTAACGCAATTAATGTGACATTTATGATAAGATATTATTAGTATTTAACCCCTTGAAGGGCGGTGATATAAAATATATTTTACTTAATTTTAATTGCGAAATGCCACATTGACACCAGAATTTTGAAATGAAAATTTTAATTTGATCAAGTACTTTAAGAGAAGTAGTTATCTATTTTCAAATAAACTTGTTTTTAAATTCTGGTGTCAATCAGTCAATAAAGCATATTATGATTAGAATTGTTTGCCCCTCAAAGGGTTAATCTTACAGCTTAGCGATAGTATTTTGAATGACGGAATAATTAAGTAGTACCGAATTGCGTAACAGAAATATACTTATAACTCCAAAAATGATAATCATATTAAATAATATTTTACATACGTCAAATTAAGCGTCTCATTTCCAATTAAAATTTATATTTGAATGAAATACAGGGTCATAAAATATTGAAGAGTGTGAAAAATAGGACTACAAATATCTCGGCTACTAATTATTCGATCAACTTCATTGTTTTTTAAATAACGAAAATAACAAAAAAATTAGTAAAATATTAATATAAATACAACTATAACCTCGAATTAAATATCACTTATCTTGATGATATATTATTATATTATTGACATATTGTTACATTACTAGAAAATATCCCGTCAAAATGACGTGTTTGCATTTTTAAAGGATGATAGAAAAATTACAACTGTGGTCAATCATAGCCACTTTAGGCTGAAACAATTTTGATAAATACAGCGATTAAACTTGGAGAAGAAAAAATCTAACAAAAAAGAAAGAAAGAAAGAAAGAAAGAAAATTTCAACAGAAATCTGCATTTAAAACTATAGCAAAACTATCTGGTAGATGGGGGTGGGGATTACAATAAAATTTAAAACGCACCCGCGGATTGCTTAAATAAAAATTTTTATTAACTACACTGTTAAAAATTTGACTAATTTGCTGCAGAGTCACATTACCGCTTTTATAGAATATCTCTTTTATGACCAATGAGAAGGCTCCATAACACTGTAAAGTAACCGTTTTCTATAAAAGCGGTGGAGTGACGCTGCAGCAAATGGGTCAAATTTTTAACAGTGTATTCTTTTTGAAATCGTGAAAAGATTTCAAAGCGAAATAAAATGTAGTGATTTAATTTACAGCTCCCACTGTGAATCTGACCAATGAGAACGCTCCATTACGACTATGGAACGGTTTCATTGGTCAGAAAATAGATTGCCTTTAAAATCGGAGGTAACTTTTCACAATGTTTTTTTTATAGATTTGAAATTCTCAAGAGTCATTCACGGCTGTAAAGAGAAAAAAAAAATAAAGCAACCCGAATATAAAAATTTTAATAATATTGCATTTAAAACGCACCTTCGCTTTCCTTTAATAAAACGTTTAAATTAAATATACTTTTTGAAATCGTGGAAAGATTTTAAAGCGAAGTAAAATGTAGTGATGTCATTTACAGCTCTCACTGTAAATCTGACCAATGAGAACGCTCCATTACGACTATGAAACGTTTTCATTGGTGAATGAGTTTCTTTTCATCGTGGATAGATTGACCCCGGAATTGTTATACACGGAGGGGTTTTTTATATATAATTATATTATTGACATATTGTGACACTGACATATTTATTATAAATTTTGTATTGTTTAATCCAAGCATTTTCCTGATTAAGTTAGGCAAATATCTCTGTTTTTCAAAACCGGTGATAAAAGATTAAGAACCCTGTAACAAACTTGAAAAAAAGCCTTATTTGAAAGTTTTTTTTTCAAAAATACTGATTTCAGAATCAGATGAATCAGATAAATTTCATTTTATCTGATACAATGACGCACGCACAGAGTGAACAACAAAATCATATTGTGTAAACATAAAAGAAAAAGCAATATAGCAAAGTCTAATAATTTTTGTTGTGTTAACGTAAGTGACAGATTTTTTGACGAATTAAAAATCTATAGTACATTGTAATAACAAATACCACAAGCACCGAAAAAAGAAATCAGGCGGAATTAATATGAGAAAAAGAAAATATCATTTACGTTTGCAACATTTGACACGATACGATTGTTTCACATTATGCAATAAATTATATTACTTTCTATTATATAAAAGATAAATACAGTGAAACCTCCAAATAAGGGACACTCCGAATAAGGGACACCTCTATTTAAGGGACAAAACTTCCGGTCACAGTCCCGTGGAATAGGGCGTGTAATGTATTTACCTCTGAATAAGGGACACTCGATTTAAGGGACACTTGAAAATGAGTCTTACAGTAATGAAATGCTGAAAATTGTGACGATGATTCTGAAAGTGGAGAATAAAAGAAAATTTTGAAATAAAGAATTTTACAGATACTTTAAGGTTGCTCTCAAATCCAAAATGACAACTTTTAAGACATAAGTTTTAATTTATTTTTATTCAGAAATGTCTGAAACTATAAGGCATCGTTGTTCAAAAAAATATGTAATCGACCATTTTTTTCTATTTTTTTGCAAATGCAACAGATCTTGCAGAAAATATTGTAAAGTGAGCGTTTTGAACCAAATTCCCACGCGAAATAAGAATAACTATTCAAGAAAGGGTAGAAAACGCCTTTGTCACATGATCAAAATCTCCTCTAATTCTATAGATAATTTGTTTATCAAAAAATTGAAAACATAGCTCAATTCCATCTCACTTCCGTAGTCAAACGCTCCTATTTTATACCTTTGCGTTTAAAAATGAATTGGTAAATGTGTCAAAACTTTTTCCACTTGCTGAGTAGAGCAGTTGAGAGATTTGTTGCCTTTAAATACGCAAAACAATTAAATGCCTGTTTTTTTTTTTGTGTGTGTGTGTGTGTGTGTAAATATTGTTAGTAATGAAAAACTAAATTTATAAATGTGGCAAATGAGCACTTGAAAGGTTTGTATTTAAAAAATGAAATTTGCAAAACAATCCCCTTTGATTGATAACTTCAAATAAAATTCTTTTAAATGTTTTCATACTTTTTTGTATAGACACAGTTTGCATAAAAATACAAATCAATAATTCTACAAATCATTTAACAATTTAGTAATCTCAATTGAAAACTTTAATTAATTCTCTTTTCTTCCTTTTGTCTGATTAATGTACGTTATATACTTCGGGTACATTTGAATTTCGCCTTTATTGCTTTGTAAATTTTATATCCTTCTGAACAATTAATTAAAAATAATATAAAAAACTCCGAATAAGGGACACCTCTATTTAAGGGACAAAAGTTCCGGTCCCATAGGTGTCCCTTATTTGGAGGTTTCACTGTATTAAATATTGATATAATTTAACAAAAAGTTAGAATAAAAAGAATATTGCCCAGTTAAACTGATAGAATTGAGCTCACAGGCTACGCATACTAATTGTACATTATAGCCTTATATTTTCAAGGGTTAATTCTGTTCGAAAAACAAATTAAGTAAGGGAAACAGCTCTCGACTTTCTCCTTTTTGATACTTAATCATTGAACCTCCTAAACTGTCAAGGACAAGCTTTATCATAAAAAAATCTATATCCAAAATTCAGAGCAAATCGGATAATTCTTAATAAAAACCCATTTAGCATTTATGTAATTTAAGAGGAGTTATTCCCCTCTTTTATACTTAACCATTAAATTTCCAAAACTATTCAGAGATTTGAACGAAATCTGACAATTCTGCTTGAAAAATCCATTTATACAAGTTAAGGGGAGGGGCATTAGAACCCCCGTTCCCCCTGTTTATACTTATTCAATGAACACCTAATAACAGCCACGGACTCGCCTCATCAGAATGATCTTATATCTAAATTTTGAACGAAAACTGTTAATTCTGCATGAAAATCCCGTTTATATCAATTAAGGGGAGGGGCATGAGCCCACCGTTCCCCCTCTTATACATATCGAATGAACTCCAAAAACTAATCAGGGAAGCGCCTTATCAGGATATACTTATATACAAAATTTCAAGTGGATCCGATATTTTTATCATGAGTTATCGCGTTACGCACGTACGAACGTACATACAGAACGGACGGGCACATAAGCTCTCAGACTATGATAGCCTGTGAGCTAAAAACAAGTAGGTAAGTATGATCGCAGATCGCACAGAGGGTTTAGTTTAATAATTCTTTCAAAATAAATTAGCTTTTAATTAATGAATCCAAATTGTTAATCTATAAATATTAAACTTTTTTACAGGTGGTACCATCATAAAAATAATTTTAAAATAAGTATAAAATGATATTATTCATTATAAATCAAATTAAAAATGTTAAAATCAAATTATTTTTAAAAGTCCAAATTTCCAAATTTTTGAAAATCCATGATAATAATAATAATCATAAATCAGCAGAGATATAAATAACTTTTTTTCAAAAGCGAAAAAAAAAATAAATAAATAAGAATTTAATTTGTTGAATCATTTATAAATCGCAATGATTTTTAAAACAGAAAGAAAATTTAATTCTGTAAAATATTATGAATCTCAGCGATTAAAATAATAAAAAAAATAATAATCCTTAAATTCACAAAAATACGAAAATTCTTTTAATTAAATTGATCTCAATATGACAATTTCAACGTTCAGCAACTGGAATCGAAACAGCTGTGGTCATCAACAGGCACAAAAATCAATAGTCAATTATATAACGGTATTACAAACGGTAGTTTGAAAAAAAGGCGTGAAATATAATTTTACGACAGAACTTTCCCATAAACCTAATATGTGAGATTTGTGCCAAACACGCCCCCAAGACCGCTGGAATATGATTTTGCTATTTTTTAATATGATGCACCCTACGTAGAAAATTTAAATTGATAGTGAATATACATCATGTCGCATAGTATTTCATGCAAAAAAACAAAAATTATAAGGTGGTCACTCAGAAATGTCAATAGATTTTTAATTAAAATGTTCATTCAGAAAGAAGAAAAATGTTAGAAAGGTCGTTCTTTTGTTAAAAGAAATTTGAAAAAATTGTCAAAAATTCGTATGGTTGTTATATACATCCCTTATTTTTTTCGTTGAAATCCGCTTCGTAGTTTCGTCACAATGCGCTCTTGTCCAAAACAGGCCTTTAGGGTCATAACCCTCCGTGGTCTTGAGATACAAACTTGAAACAGTTTCAGCTAGGTGGGGAGGCGTAACAAAAGGCTTAAGCACAACAAGCCCTATTTAACTAACTTAAAACTGGGGAGAAATGAATTTCTTTTTATGGGCTGTCGATTCATGCAGACCTCGGTGTGGGTGACTCAAAGGCTTTTTTTTACAAGAAACCCAGCTATACCCTTTCCAATCATTTGTTTAAAGGAAAAAAAAACTAGTTTATATTGCCTGAAATTTGACACATTATTTGATGTAAATAGTGTAAATCATTCTCAACAGCGCATATCTGCTTGCTTTTCATCAAACCTCCTCTTTTTAAGAAATATGAAATTTATACTAGAAATTTTGAATAGTATTTTTATTTCATTTAATGTCAAATATTTCGCGATCATTTAAAACAAGTATTCTTCTCTGCGAATTTTCGGTCTCGATCGAGACTATCCGAAAGAAAAAAAAGAAAGAAAGAAATTGAAATGCGCACAGGTGCGTTATTAATGTAAATAGTTTAATTCGTTAAATCATTTACTCAAATTCTATTTAAAAAATTCTTGATAGATTTACTTTGAAAGCCTTTATTGTAAATTCCTTTTACAAAAGTTAATCAAATAATTCTTTTTAATAACTACTTAAATATGCAGATCACGATGCATTGTTTGGAAGTGTTTAATCAATTTAGTTTACTTTAGAAAATTGTGCAATTGTTATGCAAAACGACTAATCAGAGGATTTATAATCGAATTTCGTGTTTGCCTACATAATATTTGTTTACCAGTGCGAGTAAAATGAAAAACAGAAACAATCTTTAAAATTATGTGTGTAACTCAGTGCTTTTAACATTTTGAAACAAAGTTGAATAGCATATATGAATTTGATTTGTTTGTCTGCCGTCTTCTGTCTTTATGTCAGCGCTCTAATTCGAGTAAATATACTCGGATTGACATGTGATTGATTCACGTTATCAAGGTTTGCTATGGTATGTTTGGTATACAAAATGAAGCGTATAGCATCTATGGTTCATTTACAGAAGAACTCAAAAGTGTTACATTACATTTTTATTTAAGGAGAAATATCACTTGCATTGTGTTTAACTGATGTCCCACAATCTTAAAAAAAGTAGTTTAACAAATTATAACAGCCATTCGGAATAGGATTATTTCAAAGACTATAATTTAAGGTAAATAAATTCTATATTTAAAAAAATAAATTAAGAACATCATATTTATGATGAACAAAAGGAGGCTTCAGTAATAACAAAGTTACGTACGCCCTGAATTAAACATTAATATTTCAGAACCAATCATAAACAAATTTTAAATGAAATTTCAGTTTTACAATTTTGGGTACTGCTAATTTTTAAACTTGCATACATTACATATTTTAAACTTTTACGCCGCCGTATAGGGAAAAGATGTATTTTTAATTAAGTTTGTTTGAAAGCTGTATCTCAATTTATTTTTGAGTTTTTAATCTTTTTTTGTAGTTTTTCTTTCATTTATATGTTTATTTATCTATTTATTTCTATCATCGTAGCAACATAAGTATTCCATTAATAAAAACATAATTTTTATGATGTTCAATACTTGACTTACATAGTCATACGGTCTGACTTACGTAGTCATAACGGAGTGATACATTACGTATGCCATAGACTAAACATGGAGCAATCAAAAAACGAATAAAATGCGGACATCACAAGGATTCAGATATGTCTCACATATCTCAAGACCAAGAGCAACAACGATTTTTCAAATGGTTAATAAAGAAATTAATGTACATGGCTGCGGTGCTCTTGGAAAAGTTTAATACAATTAATTAATTAATTTTTATTCATTATCTTTTTCATTTCAACAAAGTGGTGCCAATCAAGAAATGTTTATTTCAGAAAAAGTAGCCCATTGGTAACACTGTTACTACAGTGAAAGATGAAAACGCTTAATGTATTTGAATATGCAATTTCTACAATTATCATGAATGAAAGGATAAAAACTAAACCCATTTATAAAACTTAAATTTAAAATTTAATTCAAAAGTCCTGATTAATATTTTTTAACTTTAATTCTTAAGCTTAAAGCTATTTTGTCCCCTGATAACTTTCTTTTCCTGTCTATCATTTATTACTTTCATATATATTTTTTGAACGCTACTTAAGATTAAAATTGATTATCTAAGGGCTTTTTACTGGCATTTATCGTTAAGGCCTGATAAATCACCGATCCGGGAATTGTGCGGGCTTTGACCCCATATCAATCAAAATCTAATGAACCAATTAAATTAAATGCTCCTTCAAAATTCACAACTTTGCCCTCTGCTGGAAAATATTACAATCTCCAGCTTATTACCCAGAACACGCGCGAAAAACAAGAGATTTTGCAGTTTTGAGATGGCTGCGGAACTTACCGCCATGTAACTATCCATAATCCACGTAAACGGCTCGGGCGACCTCCGACCGAACTCGCGAATTCAGATGTAAGATGAGCGATCAAATAAAAAGAGTTTGATCTGCCAAGAGGTTTCCGAGTCCAGTTCTTATGCCACGATTTATGACACCACAAGAAGACGTTACATGAATAATTGTTAAAAAATACGATTGTTTTTGTGTAACCAATATATGATATACAGCAGGTCTATCCAACCTTTCATTAAACAGTGTCGTATTTTAGCTCTTGACAAACAATGAAGGACGCAATTATTAACAAGGCTCAAAATATGTAGCAAAATTATTTTACAGTATTAGTAGAAAACAAACATGCAAATGTTTAACCCTTTAAAATACATTCATCTCATATAGATATGGAGCTCCATGTAATGAAGAGAAAAAAATAAAATAACTATAAATCCTAGTAAATATCAAACTTCACTCATATTTCTGCAAAAGGCTTTTTCAAAACTTTTGCAGTAGAATGAGTCATAAACTTTAATTTTGCTTCTAATTAAAATAAAATGGTAAACATAGATGTTGTTAGATTTTTTAGGACGCAAAAATAGTTCTTTATTTATTCTGGAGGCGCAAATATGCCGTTATAAAAGGTAAAAAAAGCACCAATTGTTAGTGGTTTCAAAGAGAAAAGTTGGGAGAACATTTTTTCCATTATTGTGTAGATTTTTTTAAACAACGGGAAAAAAATACCTAGAATTTTAAAGGTTTGGGAGAGTCCCTTTATCCGTAGTATAAAAAAGCAGTAAGCCAGTGTAACAACATAAACAAAAAAAAAAGGCTGAACTTTCATGCATGGCTGGAGTAGATGAAGGGGTACTTATTTTTCTGCCTTTCACATCTTATCATATAAAATAAATTATTACCAACTTTTGCCAATATCTTCGGTCATAATTTCCATAATTTTTTTTTTTTTTTTGTAAAGGATAACTATAAATAAATTAAAAAAAAAAAAAAAACGCAATAATAACACATGATTAAATTTTTTAACACTAAAAAGATAGGAATTTTTACACAACTTTTATAAAAATATTTAACACAAGAATTTTTATTTAAAACTGTTTATGTTACTTAACCCCCTTTTTTTTCTTATAAACACATTTTAGAAAGAAATTTATGGTTCGAACCAAAATATATTCCGTTAGTAAGGGCCAAATTGCCCCTCGAAGTCATTCTAGTGTTAAAGTGCATTTTACTTTTGGATGCGTGAAATATACTTACAGAAGTTTTAAAAAATCTCAAAGGCAAGTAATAAAGATTCTACATTAAGCATACTTTTAAAAGGAATTTTGTGAAAAAAATACTAGTAACAGGAAACCTTCAAAAGGGCGCCAAAAAAATCTTTAAAAGTCACCATCGCACCCGCAGGCGCAGCGTCGTTAATCTACAGAAATGTATGCATACTACACAGTATGCTAAAAATCAGTTGCGTTAAACGCATAACACAGTTGAAAAATTTTACTCAGCACTTTAGGCCAATAAACGGATATTGGTAATAATTTTTCTGCATCCTTCTATTTGATCTAAATTATTTATATGCACCATGTAATATTAAAAAATATGCGAAGATATAAAAATTAAAATTTCTTTTAAAATTGTTCACAGCAAGAATAAACAGCTTTAAGTAAATAATACGCCTAACTTTTTCACAAATAAACGAATAGAATTCAATTTGTAAAGAAAATATTTTCATGAAAAAGACTTGATTTTCGTCAAAGCAAAATATTTTTATATATATAAATAAATGTGCTGATACACCGTTTATTCTATGTTTTTTTAATGATTTTTGCAGAATCTTTTTATTTATGTCGTTATTCTATTCACGTGCTTTGTTGTTTAATATGACTATTATGATAAAACATTTTCTTTAAAGTTTATCTTAATATTGATCATAGTAGTTTGTTCTTTCAAAAAATATCATAAACTATCTATACTTATTTTGAGTAATGATTTGTTTTATGAAGGTTTTGGATATAATGTAAGTGTTACCATTATTTGGTCTCTTTAAAGGAACTAGTGTGTTGTTTTCCAGTTTATGACATTTTAACTACAGTCCTATTTATTTAAATAAATATTTACTATGAATATTTTTATATTTTATCATAAATAATATTATGATGGTGTTCAATGCAGTGTCACATGTACTTACTAAACATTTCCATTTACGGAAAATGCTTAGAAAAATAAAGAATTTTATTTAACAACAAAAAAATAACTTCTGATTTTAGAGTGTCTTTTTCTGCAATATTTTCCTTTTAATGTAAGTCATGGAACTATTAAGAAAGAGGAACTGGCATATCCTGAAAATATCCTGAAAATAATGGCGTTATGAATACAGATAATAAGACAACCGTAATTCATGGTGACGTCACTGCGACGTCACACTGTGACTTTGTGACCATCAGTTGTCGATGTGGAGTCCCATGACGTCGATGTGAAGTCACAGTGACTAAAACGTGAAGTCGTTATGGCCGTTTTAGAGCTCTTTTGTAACATTTCACAAAGTAGTTACAATGTGACAAATTTGTGAAAAATGTGTCATTTATGACTAATTTGACATTAACATTGTGACGAAACTGTGACAAAAGCGACGATATTAAAATTGCCAGAAACATGTTTTTTAAAGTAAATAACATGTTTTGAAGGATATTTATAAATTTCTAAAGATTTTTAAGAAAGTCACATCTCAGTCACTATGTGACGTCACTGAGTGGTGGCATTTTGGTCACAGATGTGATGTGACCATGCATGCTATTAGGGTCATTTGTGACTACTTTGACATTAACATCCTGACGAAACTGTGACAAAAGTGTTTTTTATAGTAAATAATATGTTTTGAAGAGTTTTTGTAATTTTCTAAAGATTTTAAGAAATTTACATCACAGTCACGATGTGACGTCAGTAGGGGAAAAATGTCTGTCCGGCCCCGGGAGGAGGCGTGAGGCGCGTGGTGGTGGTGGTGGGAGCCTCCTCCTCAAGCCTCCTCCTCCTCACACCTCCTCCTCAATCCTCCTCCTCCTGACACCGTCTTGTAAGAGAAAGGGTTAAAAGGATTTTTTTTTTTTAATTTTAAGCGGGAATTTCAGGGAGTTAGAGTTTTTTAACCATACTATAGTATGGGGGTGTTTTTTAATTTTAATGCGGGGACTTTAAAAATTTTCGGCGTGTTACAGTACGTGGGGTATGTTTTTCGATTGAATTTTGCTATTGTTCATTTAAAAAGGTAATTAAAAAGTAATTAAAAATAAAGAATGAAGCGACTTTTTTTTTTTTCACCGTGTTTTAAATAAAGAGTTAAGCAGGTATTTGGGGCCATAGAAGGTTTTTTTCTGTACTATTGTACGAGTAGTTTTTAATTTTAATGTGGTGACTTGAAAATTTTCAGTTTGGTGTAATTTAAGAGTTTATTTTTTGATTTTAAGCAGAAATTTTGGGGAGATTGATTTTTTTTTTTTTTTTTCACCGTGTTTTAGATAAGGGGTTAAGCGGGTATTTGGGGACATAGAATTTTTTTTTCTGTACTATTGTATGAGTGGTTTTCAATTTTAATGTGGCGACTTAAAAATTTTCAGTTTGGTGTAATTTAAGAGTTTATTTTTTCGATTTTAAGTGGGAATTTGGGGAGATTGATTTTTTTTTTTCACTCTGCTCTTACATGATGAGTTAAGCGGGTATTTTGGAGGAAATTATTATTTTAGACTAATCATTCACGAAGGATATTTTGCGGATATAAATGTTTAATAGGGGGACTTTAACTTTTTTGCAATGAGATTGACGTGCGCTCTTCGACCTAACCGTATGGAGTTTGTAATTTTCTTTGAATCATGTGTGCATACTGGCTTAGACTATCATAGAAAGACTTCCACCACCTTTATCTCCACCAAGTCATAGATAACACATGCTGGTAATGGGAATTTGAGAATATTAACTTTAAACATTAATTTAATGAAGGAACTTTAAAATTATTTCGAGTACTATTTTTAGTTAACTATGTTATACACTTGATATTTTAGATTAGTTAAAAAATAACTTTAAAATTTGAATGAGAAAATATGTTTCAAAATGGGATTTTACGTACTAACATTTATTTGCGCTCGTTGACCTAACCGTTCGGAATCTGTGATTTTCCTCGAATCATGTGTGAATAACTGTTAGATTTCCTTAGAAGGGCTTGAATAAGCTTCAACCATCATAAATAACGCATGTCTGTAACGGGAATTTGAACTTAATTTTTTAAATATTCATTTTAATGAGGTGACTTCGAAAACAATTTGTAGAACTTTTGAGTGGTAATAATTTTTATTGGGAAACTTGAAAAAATCTTGTGATTTTTTGTGAACTAATTTTTAATTGTTAAAGTTTGCAATCCGTATTCGCATTTCTTTTGTGTGAGATTGTATAAATGTTGATGAAAACTATTTCTATTCCAATTAATGAAATTTAATAATAAAAAGAATAAAGTGTACCTCACCAGACACCCCTTTTTCAAAATTCGTACATATTTTTAAACATAGCAATGTGTTTAATATAAGTAATTTTTGTGTGTCCTTTCCTTTCTGAAAGTGTAAGCGATTTTTAACATAAATATCTTTTAACATGTGTAATTTTTCCCTGGCAGAACAATTTTCAAATAAATAAATTTTAATATTAATAGAATTTTTGACTTTCCGAAGAAAAAAAAAGGAACTTATTTTTAATGTTTTAATACTTGTCGGTTAAAAAAATTAAACTATATTTATTATCGAAATGAATTCATCTTCATTAATTTAAAAATATATAATATTTATAACCAGTAACGCGGAACTTTTTCAAACCCTGTTAATGAGATTTTATTTAACATTGTATTTTATCTTCAGATCAAAATAATTTGTGAAAAATGCTTTTAAATATTTTTAAAACTGTATTGAAAATAACATTTTACATACCTTAACATCAATGAAATCCGAATCGAACTTGAGTTTAATAATTATTTTCTCAAAAAGTTCGTTTCAGTATATGAGTAAACCTAGATGAATCATTCTAATCTTCTTATCTGATAGCGTTTTCCGGAAAGGGTTGAATCTCTGAATCATAGCTGATAAGGAACTGGGGTTCATGTGTTATCTTAATTAATCTTAATGAGTACTATGTCTAATTAAAATTATTTGACTTGAAATAAAATAAGGTCTTTTGAGCAATATCTTTTGAAAATTTAAGATATAATTATTTAAATCAAATTAGAGGCTTTTTTTTTCTCATCGATTTGTTTTAAATAAAACTAAAATATTTATTTTTTTCTGTACTTTGTTAGCAAAATAAAGAGTGTATCACATTCATTTCGGCTTTAACTGTTTGAAAATTTAAATTAACCTATAATTAAAATGATTACATAAGGTTGAGTATGCGATCTTTTAAATGAAATCTAGTTAAAAACGGAACACGCATTCATATAAAACTTTAAATACTTATGGTGTTGTGTATAATGTAATGTATGTATTAAATAACAAATGAAAAATATGAATCAACAATAAATGAAAAACATTAACATTAATAAAATATTAATTAAACATTGCATTGATTTAAAACTTAATATTAATATGGGAATACACATCCGTATAAAACTTTAAACATTTATGTTTTGGTGTATAATATTATGTATATATATTAAATATTAAATGAAAAATATGAATTAACAATAAATGAAAAATATCAATTAACATTAATAAAATATTAATTAAACATTGTGTTGATTTTAATATAGATTCAAAACTTAATGAAAAATATTAATTTCTTATGTAATTAAAATAACACTTTATAAATTAACGAATTATTAATTAATGAAAAATGTTCATTCGAAACAACTTGAGAAATACTCATTTGTAATGAAATATGAAAATAGCAACGAATAAAATATTAATTAAAAATTGAATGAAAATTATGCATTGAAAAAAATATAAAAATCAAATATTCTTACCTAAAAATTTCTCCCATCAGGACTTCAGTTGCGACCTTCCTCGTTGCTTGCTACTTGTAAACTGAGTGATAACACATAGGCCTTATCTTTTGTACCATGATAACCTCGACCAATGACAATTTTGTACTTGCGCGCCCTCTCACTGAATAGACTGCGTGTGAAACGTGACGTAATCGTTATTCTGTATGCTGCTATCAACATATAAGAGATTGGTGTCTTAATCGTTTTAGTTAGTATTATTATTTTATAATTAGTTTTCAAATGTCATTAATGGAAGCTGTTCGGTGAGTTGATGAATTCTTCACCCCGATTGAAGGAACAAGACATGGAAGTCTCAACAATGTTCTTATTACGCATGTCCTTTAATTAATTTTTAGAAATTAGATAATCTTTTAATTTTTAGAATTTAGTTAATGTTTTAATTTTTAGAAATTAGTTAATCTTGAATAATTATCTTTACTTTTAACAAAATATAAAATAATTAACATTTTATTAACAAGTCAACTCTTCTTAATTTGCGCGAAATAAAAACCAACTTTCTTCTTTACTGATCACGAAGGAAATGACCGATAACACACATGCTTATCTACCGTTATCTTCACGCATGCGCACTGCTGATAAGTGATGTGCTGATAAGGTGAGTCGAAAAGACTTCATCGTTATCAGTTTTGTACTTGCACACCCTTAAAGCTTACTAACAATAGTGGAACAAAAAAATAATCGGCTTTTTTAAAAAATGTTTTCGACAAGGTTGGAAACAAAAGAGTACTTAAATAAGAGCTCAATTAGGCAAGGGTTCATTCTGTTTGATGACATCATGCGAGAAAGACAAGAATGAAGATGATGCGTTTTTGGTTTAATGTAACAAATAATCAGATTTTTTGTTGTAATGAAGGCGATTTATCCGGTTCCAAGTCACGCAGCAAGTTTTGGTGGTGTAAGTGCTTTATATCGCGTTGCAAAAGGCAAAATATCGAAGAAGAAGATTCAGAAATGGTTGAGCGGAGTCGATTCTTATACGCTTCACAAACCGGTTCGGAGAAATTTTCCGACAAACCGAGTCATCGTATATTCAAAAGATCAGCAATGGCAGACCGATCTGGTGGATCTCCTCAGTTTACAAAAACACAATCAAGGATTTCGATACCTACTGACCTGTATAGACATTCTGTCTAAATATGCTTGGGCGATTCCCTTAAAAACGAAACGAGGAGAAGAAATTATGAAAGCCTTTCGTTCTATTTTTTCAACACGAAAACCCAAATTTCTTCAATCAGATGCCGGAAAAGAATTTAAGAACAGACTCTTCCAAAGGTTTTTAAAGCAAGAAGGTGTTCGTTTCTTCACAACAAATAATAATACCAAGGCATCGGTAGTCGAACGATTTAATCGAACCTTGAAAACGAAAATGTGGAAATATTTCACACATAACCATACTTATCGTTATTTAGATGTATTGGACCAATTACTGTACAGTTATAATCACACCTATCATTCAAGTATTAAAAGAGCCCCCGTGGAAGTGACAAGAGAAAATGAAAGTGATGTGTGGTTAACTCTTTATGGGGATTTGGAAGATATGAAAAGAAAACCCTGTGTGTTTCAAGCAGGCGATGTGGTGCGTGTGTCGAAACAAAAATTAACCTTCGAAAAAGGGTATGAAACCAATTGGACCGAAGAATTGTTTGTGGTGACGGAATGTGTGGCGAGAGACCCTCCTGTGTACCGAATAAAAGACTTGTTAGACGAACCCATTCAAGGAACCTTCTATTCACAAGAACTTCAAAAAGTGAAAATGAAAGATACTTATACTATTGAAAAAATTTTAAAGAAGCGCACGCGAAAAAGACGAATGGAATATTTTGTCAAATTTAAGGGTTATCCGAATAAATTTAATCAATGGATTCCCTCCTCAGATTTGTCTTCTTTATAAGTGACTGCAAAAAGCATGATAGATCATTTGTCATCATGTCGTTCTACCTGACGTTACCTTCCGACAGTTCCAGAAATTATTTTCCTGAGAATAAAATTTCACATTTTATAACACGATTGCCCACACCTATCGAACTGCAAGGAGAATGGGAAGTGGGACTCGTAGAGTTTATTTACCCTCATACTTGGTATAACGTGAATCAACATACGAACTTAATTGGATTCGACTTGAATGATGGGAGGATAATTGGAAGACGAATCCCACCAGGATTTTATGAAACGGTGCCTGATATTTTAAAAGCCATTTCTATCAAAGATATCGAACAAAAAATTGTGTTTTCCTACAGTCCCATCACGAAAAGAGTGACTATCAACGTGCGAGATAAAGCTAAAGTGATTTTAGAAACTGGATTATCTGAAATGTTGGGGTTCGAGCCATGTGAAATCGCTTCTTTAGAGAGTAATATTGAACAAACAGTCGATAGTTCATACGTGGCAGATCCGTGTGCTCATTATAGAGTGTTGATGATTTATTCGGATATTGTCGAACCACAAGTTATTGGAGATGTGTTGGCACCCCTGTTACGAATTGTAAATGTCACCGGAAAAGACGGAGAAGTGATCTGCGTGAAATTTGATCGACCGCATTACTTACCCATCAGTCGAAAATCATTCGACTCATTAGAAATCGTTATAAGGAACCACCTGGGTGAATTAACGCCATTTGAACGTGGACGTTCGTACGTGAAACTTCATTTTCGTCAAAAATATCTCTCGTGATGTTTGTTCCCTATCAGTGTTGTGCGAAATCTTTTGAAGATTATTATACCCATCAGTCAGGTTGTGGCTTAAACTATTATCAAGGTACTACTTTACAAAGAGGTTATGGATTCGGTGGGTTGTTTCGATCGCTGTTTCGTGCAGCAGTGCCCCTTTTCAAATCAGGAGCAAAAGCTGTCGGAAAACAATTGTTTCATTCTGGGGTGAACGTCCTCAGTGATCTCTCACGAGGAGAAGATATTAAAATAGCCGCCAAGCGACGGTTAAAAGAAGCTGGTCAAAACTTGACGGATAAAGCTGCAACCAAAGTGAAGACGATGATTGGTTCAGGTCATCAGTATAAAAAGAGGAAACGTTCTAACAATATCACTATTCCTCGCAAAGTCAAGAGAGTGAAAGTACACGATATTTTCTCTTAAAGATGTCTGGACTCATTCATAAAGATTCTGCTGCTTGTGCCAAATCGGAATTGGATTTGTTTTTAATTCCACCTACTCAAACAGCTATTGAAAAAGGGTATTTTGTTGAATATCATCCCCTTGCTAATATTCGAGATGGAGGACCTGTGGAATTTAACATTTCTGGGAACGGCGAAGATTATATGGATTTGTCGGCTTCTTACCTCTACGTGAAAGTGAAAATCACCAAGTCAGATGGAACGGTCTTACCTGTAGATGAACCTGTCGCCCCTGTCAATTTATTTTTACAAGCTTTGTTTTCACAAGTGGACATCAGTTTAAACGAAAGAGCCATCTCTTCTTCGAGTAACACTTATCCTTATCGTGCCTATATTGAAACCCTGCTGAACTACGGAGAAGACACAAAGAAAAGTTTACTGGGATGTGAATGTTTTTATAAAGATACAAATTTGACTGTGTCGGATCCCACCACAAATGGAAACTCAGGATTGAAGAAACGTTATGAACTAACTAAAAACAGCAAAACCTTGGATATGATTGGACCCATTCATTGTGATATTTTCCAACAACATCGACTGCTCTTGAATATGGTTGATCTGAAAATTAAAATGACTCGCAGCAAATCAGACTTTTGTTTGATGACTAAGAAGGATAAGATCAAACCCTTTGAAGATTATAAAGTGATTTTAGAACATGCTTCAGTGTTTGTTCGTAAAGTGAAAGTGAGTCCTGGTGTTTTATTGGGTCATGCAAAAGCCCTGGAAAAAAATTCTGCGAAATATCCCATTGATCGAGTCCTATGTAAAACTTATTCAATCTCCACTGGAAGTAAATCATTCATGCAAGATAATGTGTTTTTAGGGGCCATGCCGAAACGTATTATTATTGGACTTTTAGACAATAGTGCTTATACAGGACAATACGATTTGAACCCCTTTTTTTTATCATCACAAAGCCAACTTTCTAAGCGTCTATGTGGACGGTCAACCGGTACCCAGTAAGCCCCTAGAATTGGACTTCGATGGAAACAACTATATAAGAGCCTATCATCGACTGTTCTCTGGTTTTAATCACGACACTGGCATTTATTTAACACGTGAAGAATTTGCTGATGGTCACACTTTATATAATTTCGACTTAAGCCCTGACCTTTGCGACGGACCTCATTTGAATTTACAACATCAAGGAAATTTACGAATTGAAATCAAATTCGCTGAAGCATTAGAAAAAACGACCACTGTATTGATTTATGCGGAATTTGAAAATATTATTGAAATCAACAAATCGCGTCACGTGATTTGTGACTTTCCCAACTGAATGGATTCATTACAAATCGAGAACATTTTATCACATGAAGCAGTGACCCGAAATTACTTTTTGGGTGTTTTTCCAAGAGATCAACTACCAAGAAGAATCAAGTGTTATCCTGTCTGTTTTATCTGCAACGTGGACAAGTCTACAGAAGCCGGAAGTCACTGGGTGGCTTTTTACCTGTCTTCACCTGATGAAGTGGAATTCTTCGATTCTTATGGAAATAAGCCTACCTTTTTTCAAGGACCTATATCGAACTATGCATTGCGTTTTTCACGAGTTTTGTTTAATCCACTTGTTTTACAAACCCATATAACTGCCGTCTGCGGCCAATATTGTATATTTTATCTGTATTCTCGATGTCGAGGTAAAACTCTGAGACAATTTCTGTCACATTTTGTTACTGAAGATGTGTCAAACGACCGACGAGTTTATAATTTTGTAGCCAAACGATTTGGCATTCATGCTCATTTTTATCAATAAATCTTAATTTAAACCAAGAACCTATGTGTCTGTGATTATTTAAAGTGTGTGTTTTACTTGTCTGTGTTTATTTTCCATGGAGTTTCCACGCTTTCAACACCCTTGTACTATGCTTCTTGCAGGTCCTACGGGTGTGGGTAAAAGTTGGTTTCTACGTGATTTATTAAAAGAAAGAAACCTAATGTTTGATCCTCCTCCCGATAAAGTGATTTGGTTTTACGGTATTTACCAAAAACTGTATGATGAAATACCCGATGTTACCTTTGTGGAAGGTTTTCCTTCGAATTATACTGAGTATTTAGGAACAAATTCTTTAATTATCTTAGACGATCTCATGGTTGAATGTGGATCAGACGATCGCCTGACTTATCTCTTTACAAAGGGAAGTCACCATTTAAACATCAGTGTGATATTTATTACACAAAATCTGTTTCATAAAGGCAAAGAAATGAGAGGTGTTTCCCTCAACAGTCAATATTTGATCTTGTTTAAAAATCGCCGGGACATGAGTCAAATCATTCATTTAGGTCGACAATTATATCCAACAAATAGTAAATTTTTCCAAGAAGTGTTTACAGATGCTACTAAAAAACCATTTTCTTATTTATTAGTCGATTTACGGAATGAAACCCCTGAGGAAATGCGGCTGAGAACACTCGTGCTGCCAGGTCAAAGACAATACATATATATGATGAAAAAAGGTTTAAAAAGAAAGACATATGCATTTTAATTTAGTTGAGATCATGACCTTGACGAAGAAACAACTGCGTGATTTGGAGCTAATTAAGACTTGCCCCAAAACCTTACGCAAGCAACTTTTGAAAAAACTACCTTCAAGATCTGTCAAAGCTATTTGTGAGTGTACTCACAATGTACTGAAAGGAAATATACCTCTCTCATCTTATCAAAAGAAGACTTTGAAAAAGTATAAAAACCCTCTTCGAAAAATCGGTACGAAAAAAGGAACTCTTTTTTCAAAAAAGCAGCTGATTGTGCAACACGGTGGATTTTTAAATATTTTAATTCCTGCAGCTTTGAGTGTATTAACGGATCTTATCAATGGAGCTCGCAGCTAAATACGCTCTCATACCGGAAGAAGAGTTGACTAAACATGTCCCCACGAAAAAGCAAATGACTGACTTTGACGTGGCAATGTCAAAAATACTCAACAGTTCACTTCCCGATCATGAGAAAGTTCAACAGTACTATGAACTTTTAAAAAGGAAAATGAATTTACAAGAATTTAATGTCCCTTGGAGATCGAAACCTTTTCAAGATGAAGAAGAGAAAAGGAAGTCTAAACCTCTGGAGACGGAACCTGTTAAAACGGAACCTGTGGCAGCAGTATCTACTGAAATGGAATCTTCTGAAACGAAACCTGAACAGTCCGAAAAACCTTCTGAGTTGGGAGAAGAGGATTACGACTCGTTTGTGATAAACTCAGCACCAAGTCATATGATGAAACAAGCAAAATCTATGCTGAAGTTACTGAAATCTAATTCAAGTAAGATGAGCTGGGATCGAACTGGAAAAGTGACTTATAATGGAAACACCTTGCAAGATACGAATTTAGCAGAACTCTTTCATCTCATTTTTAATGTGAATAAGAGACCTGAGAAAGTACCGACGGAATTTCTTCATGCGCTTCGTGAAATTGGAGTACCTTGAACTATAATCAAAAACAAATATTTATCATCTGGAACTTTGAAGAAAGTAATGAAAAATGTATCACCAAGAAGAAACTTTGTAAAACCAAAGAAAAAACCTTCTAACAATGTATTACTTAATCCCCAATGGGCGAGTTTATTTTAATAAAAAGGAATTTAAATTATAAAAAACTGTGTTTTCATTTTTTGCCTTTATTACACAAACATATTGAAAAATAATAATAAAAGAAGGGTACTTACCTAGACACAAGCGACTCACACACTTGCTTGGGAAGAAATGAAGTCTTTTCGACTCACCTTATCAGCACATCACTTATCAGCAGTGCGCATGCGTGGAGATAACGGTAGATAAGCATGTGTGTTATCGGTCATTTCCTTCGTGATCAGTAAAGAAGAAAGTTGGTTTTTATTTCGCGCAAATTAAGAAGAGTTGACTTGTTAATAAAATGTTAATTATTTTATATTTTGTTAAAAGTAAAGATAATTATTCAAGATTAACTAATTTCTAAAAATTAAAACATTAACTAAATTCTAAAAATTAAAAGATTACCTAATTTCTAAAAATTAATTAAAGGACATGCGTAATAAGAACATTGTTGAGACTTCCATGTCTTGTTCCTTCAATCGGGGTGAAGAATTCATCAACTCACCGAACTGCTCCCATTAATGACATTTGAAAACTAATTATAAAATAATAATACTAACTAAAACGATTAAGACACCAATCTCTTATATGTTGATAGCAGCATACAGAATAACGATTACGTCACGTTTCACACGCAGTCTATTCAGTGAGAGGGCGCGCAAGTACAAAATTGTCATTGGTCGAGGTTATCACGGTACAAAAGATAAGGCCTATGTGTTATCACTCAGTTTACAAGTAGCAAGCAACGAGGAAGGTCGCAACTGAAGTCCTGATGGGAGAAATTTTTAGGTAAGAATATTTGATTTTTATATTTTTTTCAATGCATAATTTTCATTCAATTTTTAATTAATATTTTATTCGTTGCTATTTTCATATTTCATTACAAATGAGTATTTCTCAAGTTGTTTCGAATGAACATTTTTCATTAATTAATAATTCGTTAATTTATAAAGTGTTATTTTAATTACATAAGAAATTAATATTTTTCATTAAGTTTTGAATCTATATTAAAATCAACACAATGTTTAATTAATATTTTATTAATGTTAATTGATATTTTTCATTTATTGTTAATTCATATTTTTCATTTAATATTTAATATATATACATAATATTATACACCAAAACATAAATGTTTAAAGTTTTATACGGATGTGTATTCCCATATTAATATTAAGTTTTAAATCAATGCAATGTTTAATTAATATTTTATTAATGTTAATGTTTTTCATTTATTGTTGATTCATATTTTTCATTTGTTATTTAATACATACATTACATTATACACAACACCATAAGTATTTAAAGTTTTATATGAATGCGTGTTCCGTTTTTAACTTGATTTGATTTAAAAGATCGCATACTCAACCTTATGTAATCATTTTAATTATAGGTTAATTTAAATTTTCAAACAGTTAAAGCCGAAATGAATGTGATACACTCTTTATTTTGCTAACAAAGTACAGAAAAAAATAAATATTTTAGTTTTATTTAAAACAAATCGATGAGAAAAAAAAAGCCTCTAATTTGATTTAAATAATTATATCTTAAATTTTCAAAAGATATTGCTCAAAAGACCTTATTTTATTTCAAGTCAAATAATTTTAATTAGACATAGTACTCATTAAGATTAATTAAGATAACACATGAACCCCAGTTCCTTATCAGCTATGATTCAGAGATTCAACCCTTTCCGGAAAACGCTATCAGATAAGAAGATTAGAATGATTCATCTAGGTTTACTCATATACTGAAACGAACTTTTTGAGAAAATAATTATTAAACTCAAGTTCGATTCGGATTTCATTGATGTTAAGGTATGTAAAATGTTATTTTCAATACAGTTTTAAAAATATTTAAAAGCATTTTTCACAAATTATTTTGATCTGAAGATAAAATACAATGTTAAATAAAATCTCATTAACAGGGTTTGAAAAAGTTCCGCGTTACTGGTTATAAATATTATATATTTTTAAATTAATGAAGATGAATTCATTTCGATAATAAATATAGTTTAATTTTTTTAACCGACAAGTATTAAAACATTAAAAATAAGTTCCTTTTTTTTTCTTCGGAAAGTCAAAAATTCTATTAATATTAAAATTTATTTATTTGAAAATTGTTCTGCCAGGGAAAAATTACACATGTTAAAAGATATTTATGTTAAAAATCGCTTACACTTTCAGAAAGGAAAGGACACACAAAAATTACTTATATTAAACACATTGCTATGTTTAAAAATATGTACGAATTTTGAAAAAGGGGTGTCTGGTGAGGTACACTTTATTCTTTTTATTATTAAATTTCATTAATTGGAATAGAAATAGTTTTCATCAACATTTATACAATCTCACACAAAAGAAATGCGAATACGGATTGCAAACTTTAACAATTAAAAATTAGTTCACAAAAAATCACAAGATTTTTTCAAGTTTCCCAATAAAAATTATTACCACTCAAAAGTTCTACAAATTGTTTTCGAAGTCACCTCATTAAAATGAATATTTAAAAAATTAAGTTCAAATTCCCGTTACAGACATGCGTTATTTATGATGGTTGAAGCTTATTCAAGCCCTTCTAAGGAAATCTAACAGTTATTCACACATGATTCGAGGAAAATCACAGATTCCGAACGGTTAGGTCAACGAGCGCAAATAAATGTTAGTACGTAAAATCCCATTTTGAAACATATTTTCTCATTCAAATTTTAAAGTTATTTTTTAACTAATCTAAAATATCAAGTGTATAACATAGTTAACTAAAAATAGTACTCGAAATAATTTTAAAGTTCCTTCATTAAATTAATGTTTAAAGTTAATATTCTCAAATTCCCATTACCAGCATGTGTTATCTATGACTTGGTGGAGATAAAGGTGGTGGAAGTCTTTCTATGATAGTCTAAGCCAGTATGCACACATGATTCAAAGAAAATTACAAACTCCATACGGTTAGGTCGAAGAGCGCACGTCAATCTCATTGCAAAAAAGTTAAAGTCCCCCTATTAAACATTTATATCCGCAAAATATCCTTCGTGAATGATTAGTCTAAAATAATAATTTCCTCCAAAATACCCGCTTAACTCATCATGTAAGAGCAGAGTGAAAAAAAAAAATCAATCTCCCCAAATTCCCACTTAAAATCGAAAAAATAAACTCTTAAATTACACCAAACTGAAAATTTTTAAGTCGCCACATTAAAATTGAAAACCACTCATACAATAGTACAGAAAAAAAAATTCTATGTCCCCAAATACCCGCTTAACCCCTTATCTAAAACACGGTGAAAAAAAAAAAAAAAATCAATCTCCCCAAAATTTCTGCTTAAAATCAAAAAATAAACTCTTAAATTACACCAAACTGAAAATTTTCAAGTCACCACATTAAAATTAAAAACTACTCGTACAATAGTACAGAAAAAAACCTTCTATGGCCCCAAATACCTGCTTAACTCTTTATTTAAAACACGGTGAAAAAAAAAAGTCGCTTCATTCTTTATTTTTAATTACTTTTTAATTACCTTTTTAAATGAACAATAGCAAAATTCAATCGAAAAACATACCCCACGTACTGTAACACGCCGAAAATTTTTAAAGTCCCCGCATTAAAATTAAAAAACACCCCCATACTATAGTATGGTTAAAAAACTCTAACTCCCTGAAATTCCCGCTTAAAATTAAAAAAAAAAATCCTTTTAACCCTTTCTCTTACAAGACGGTGTCAGGAGGAGGAGGATTGAGGAGGAGGAGGCTTGAGGAGGAGGCTTGAGGAGGAGGCTCCCACCACCACCACCACGCGCCTCACGCCTCCTCCCGGGGCCGGACAGACATTTTTCCCCTACTGACGTCACTGGGCTGTGGCATTTTGGTCACAGATGTGAAGTGACTACAGTGACGTCACTGTGACCATGCATGCTGTGAAGGCATACAGTGTATTGTCTATCAGTTGCAAGTGAAGTAACTGAAGAGGTTGTCACAAGATGACGGCTGTTTCGTTTTTAATCGGATCTACAGTTTGTGATTACCGATGGTAAAAACTTTCACCAGATAACTTTATTTGAAAATCTTGTCTTTTTTAAACGCATTATTAGCGGGAAATTCCACGCTCAAATATGATTAAAATTTTCTGTTTGTTTTTACTGCACACTTTATACTGTATTTTAAGTGTGTTTGGCTACGTATTGTAATCTTTTCACAGACACTAACAGGAGGTTGTCTTGGTGGTCACAACTGGATAGAATTACTACTGTCAAAATTAATTTCAACCAGTAGAAAAATCAGTTTTTGCCATTATTTCATATTAATGAGGCGTTAAAATAAGTAGAAGCTTTCTGTATAAATTTATTGGTGAAAGTTTCTGGTGGTGGTTATGAACGTCATGTGGAAGTGTTTAAAGTTGAAGCTTCATTATCTTAAGGATGTGTCATTTAATCTTACTTAACACGTTCGCTGCCGCTGACGCGACAGCGCGTGATATGGCGTCAAAGTTAAGGGTCCACTCACGCGCCAGCTCGTGATGTAGGGTGATGTCTAATAGCCAGTCACGCTCACTCATTCTTTGTTATAAAAAGTAAATTGGTTTCTGGGAAAACCCCATTTCTACAGGGTGGCATTAACTATCATTACATCTTCATTTAAGCGGCAGAGTACGTATTAATAGTTCCATGATTAAAATATTGAAGCTTCAACTGTAACCGCTTCCGCATTGCGTTCATAACCATCACCTAAAGATTTTATCAATAAATTTATACAGAAAATATCTACTTATTTAAACGCTTCACTGATAAAGAATACCAATCAAAAAATGGAAAAAACATCTATGTATTATTTCTGGTTGAAGTTCATTTTGGCAATAGTAGTTCCGCCACAGTGTGAAAACCCAGCCTTCTGTCAGTGTCTGGGTAAAAGAATTATAATGCCTAGTCAAACTGACACAAGTAAAAAGAAATAATTTTTTTTAACGGAATTTGTCATTGCATATTCCCACCAATAATGTGTTTAAAACAGAAGAAAATTATTTGTCTTGGAGTTATCTGGTTAAAGTTTTCACCAGCGGCAATAAGAAACTGTGGGTAAAAAAAAAAAAGAAAGTCATTTTGAGACAAATATTTTCAGTTATTTCACTAGACAAAACAGTATATGTCTCTTCCTCCTTTATTTATGACTCCATTATGTAGGTTTACATAATATTTAAAGAATTTTTAATAAGGAAACTTGAAAAAATAATAACATTAGTTTAATCTGCTTATAATTGGAAAAGCTTTTCGTAAAAATTTACAAATTTTCACATGCCATTTCGATACCGTAACATAAATTTGTGATCTAATAGCATGTCTTATGCTCTTCTCTTTTTAAATCCTTAGGAAAGTTTAAATTTACAATTTTTAACAACCATTTGGAAAATGGTTGTTAAAAATTTTCCAAATGGTTTTTCCAAATGGTTAAAAATTTTTTCCAATATATCTGAGACAGTGGAGTTAGAAATAAAGAGGAGGAGACGTAGAGTGCATTGTCTACCAGTTGCGACTGACGAAACAGAGGGAGTTTGTTACAAGATAATAGCTGTTTCTTTTAACCCCTTCATGGTCGCATTAAATTACGGTTTAAAAATTCTAATTCATTATTGCCACAACTTTTTTGGAAAAAAAATATTTATCTTGTTTAATGACAAGTTAAATGATACCAGAATAAAAACAATTAAATTATTTATAAAACTGGTGGGAATCAAAAATTCCGAATAAAAGCCGTGAAGCTTACAGCTCGTGAATGTCTCGGGTGCGACGATTAAGTGGTTAACCCCTTGGCGACGAGTGACACGTATATGTGCCCCTAAAATGCTTATATATACTTTTTCATTTCCACCAGTAAAATCATACTGTAAAATTTGCCTTATTTAATCGGAGCATTTTCGCTATTTAATAAGGCACAAATTTCTATTTTTAAACACCGGTGAGAAAACATTAAGAATTTCTTAAAATGTTCCCGTCGAGAAGAGGTTCTAGAATTCCGAATAAAAGCCGTGAAGCTTACAGCCCGTGAATGTCTCGGGTACGACGATTAAGTGGTTAATCCCTTGGCGACGAGTGACACGTATATGTGTTCCTAAAAGGCTTAAGAATACGTTTTCATTTCCACCAGTAAAATCATACTGTAAAATCTGGCTGGAGTAACTGTAAAATCTGAAATCATACAGTAAAATCTGGAGCATTTTCTCGATTTAATAAGGCACACATTTCTGTTTTCAAAAACCGGTGAGAAAACATTAAGAATTTCTTAAAATGCTCCCGTCGAGAAGGGGTTAATCGTATATATATATTTTTAATACCGATGAAAACTTCTCCCAGTAAACTTGAATAGAATATTTCATCTTGTTTAAAAGGTTAAAAGATAAAATTATAAAATTTTATATTATTTATATCTTAATAGATATAGATAACATTTTGTGTAGGACACTTTCTCAACTTTTAAGAACATAATATGCCTAATATGCCTGAATTGATGCATCTTGCTAAAGGAAAAGTGTCTGGCATAGATAGATTAATTATACTATTTATCTGCTTACTACATATTAAAAGAAAGATAATTATTTTAATTCAATCTTTCACAAATAGTCTTGATTCTTAAGGTTTTTACTTTGTATATACTCTTTCACAGCTTTATGTGGAGCTAAGGGCTGTAGTTTGTTGTAAAAGCAAAAAAATGCCTTTTTCCTCTGTAATGCGAAATAAACTAGTTTGGCAGTATATACGCATATGTTTTACTTCAAAATAAAATATTTTAATAAAATTTATTTAATTAACACTAAAACTACTGGAAATTTGAATCAAGTCTTATAAAAATATTTCACACCAAAATTTAGAATTAAAACTGTTTGACTTTATTATTTAATGTTTTTCTTCTTTATGTCTTTCAAACTTATTTCATAATCATCTTTCTGATTTGAACTAAAACATATTCATACGACAGCCGTCATAATTTCGGCTTACGGCAGTTCTAGTGTTAATAAAGTTTGTTAAATTAGATGATTTTTTTATGAAAGTAACAGCAAATTGTTATATGACTATAAAATTGAACAAAATAATTAATGAATCAAATGTAAACCAATTATCTAACCATAATCTAAATAGTGTACTTCGATTGCTATAATATTGCATTAGCAATTGAATCACAATGTATTATAATTATGTTTACATTAAACCTATTGTATTAAAATTTATGTGTTATATATTTTTTTATTTTAATATATATATATATATATATGAATTAATGCACATAATTTTTTTTAGATTAAAAATATATTTTTAAAAATCTAGAGACTCGACAATCTATAATATTAGGTATACATAAAATAATAGAACTAAATTTTAAAAGATCAAGAAAATATTTTTATTAAAATTATCTATAGAATCAAAATTTATAGAACTACTATAAGTTTTATAGTACCCTGTAGTAAAACTGTTCTACAGGGAAAAAAAAATAAGAAATTCTAGAGAAATATTTACTTTAGAAAAAGAATACAATAGAACCCTTTAAAATTCTGTAGAAAAGTTATTCTATAAAACCTGTAAAGAATCTAGAAAGTTCTACCCAGATCAATAAACCATTTTCATAAGGGTGTACTTGTTTCTCGATTCCCAATACAATTTCCCAATAGCCTCATTTTAACGATTATTTATTTATTTATTTTGCAGTTTATATCCGGGTGTCAGTTCATCATTTTATTAGTTCATCAATCATTCTGCGTCGGAAAGGGCTAATAGGGGGGCTAGCGGTCAAGGGAAAGTAAAGAAAGGTGCGAAATATCAGTACTTCGTTAAAGAAAAGTTTGCTTTCATTAATCCCTTTAAATTTTTTCCACTTTTTTCTACAAGAAAATACTGGTAGTTCCCCTCTCTCTCTTTTTTTTTCCTTTAACCATTCGCCATTATTACTAATTTTTTTCTCTAGCTAAACATTTCATTCCCTTAATTTGCTGTGCGTATTTTTTTTTTTCCAAGCACCTTCGTCGTTCCAAGCCGAAGCTCCACTCTGATTGGTTGTTGCTCTCGGCACTGTTTACATGTAACTTGGCGATAATCATACTTGGCGTAGCGATAGATGCTTCCGTCGAGGAGTTTGATTTCCATCCGAACCGAGTACAAAGTAACTTTTCCCGTTTATTAATAAGTAAAGCATTAGCCATTTAAATAATGCAAGATAATAATACACAAGAGCACAAAATGAAGGAAGAATAAGAATAAGTAGGTTAGGTTTTAGGTTTACTCGTTCACTTACGAGCGAAATATTTTTCGCCAAGTATGGTTATCGCCAAGTTACTTGAAAACAGTGCCGAGAGCAACAATCAATCAGGGTGCGAGTTTGGGCTTGGAACGATGAAGGTGCTTGGAAAAAAAAATTTCGCATTTGCTGTATACTTGAGCTAGAGGTTTCTTTTTTTCTTTTTTTTCTTTTTATTATTCTTTTTAAGTGCTATAATTTCAAAATAGGTATAGTTGGTAGGTTTAAAACAAATTTTTTGTACATACGAAAACAAAGGTTACTACGTAGAAAATCTCATAGATATTTTTTTTTTTTTAGAAAAGATAAATTGAATACAATGCGAACAACTAGTTTTGATACGAAAAATTAAAAATAATTACCTGAAATTTTAAATAGTAATTTCTGATATTGTTCCGGCCGCAGAAAAGCGGAAAGTCTACCATTAACCCGCGAGTAGTCGCGACTTTTTTCACAACGTCATTAGTCACGCTCGGTCTTTTCGCCGCTGGCCCCCCGCATACCAAAAATGTAAAAGAAAAAATATTTTTCACCTAATATATGAAAATAACATTACAACGAAGATATAAATTCGCAGTTTTCTTAAATTATGCATTTTATTCATGAGATTTGCCTTAGTTGGAAAAAGTAAAAATGAACTGACATTGGTGATTTTTACGTAGACTTTTTCGCCAATTTCAACTTTGTTTCTAAAAATGTACCTGAAAGAAAAGCCGAGGTGTCCTATTACTTCAACAAGGTGGTCTAAAAAGCTTCAAAGTCAGCTACGTGGTAGATCTCCATTGTATTTGTAATGTGATATAAGTTAGGAGAAGATAAGTTATACGGGCGGCGAAAAGACCGACACGCGACTACTGACGGGTTATATAAATGAAGATATGTCTTCTAAAATTGCGGTAGCTTACTTAAAGAAGAAAAAAAAGGCGCAAGAGACGGTTTTTGCAGCCTGCGTGATAAAAATCCCTGTTGATAGCATGTTTTCAAACTTTCATAAAAATAATCTTATGTCATCTTTCAAACACGCTACGATTTACCAAAGAAATAGATATGCATTTTAAATTTGTTAATTTTGACATCATTTGTAAAACAGTATTCCTGAAAATTTATTTACAAATTTCACGAAATGTATTATAGACTAATTAGTGTGAAATAAGAAAAATAATAAATATTATATTTTACTCTAAATAACATTTTCCTGAATACTTATTGAAAAGACAGACATTCCATAATTAATGAACAGTAACTTCTAATTAAGTTAATGAAGCTTTCAAATATTTATTTTTATCTGCCGAAAAAATGATTTGTTCAAATATTTAATTAACATTTATATTGCTAACAGAAATTTCAATCGGCATACAATAACGAAAAAGCACACAATTAATATTTTTATTACGCTCTAATTAAAAAAAAAAAAACAATTTAAATAAAGAGTGGTGAAGCATTGCTGAATAATTAACACGAGTTTTTTTTATAGAAACTTTTTGCTTACACGTGATTTCTATAAAATATCCGATATCTAATTTAGATTCGGTAAACGTAATAATGTGTATTTTTTTCTTTTTTTACGATTTTTTTTCCTTCAATTAAATTAATTATAAAAATGTTTCTTGAAAAATTATTGATTTAATTGCATTTTTTGCCATGGATATATTTAGCTCAACGTCCGACATTATTAAATTTTATAGATATAGATTATTTTAACCGCGTACACTGTATACTGTACGAATATAATATACGGTATTAATAGTTTCCAATAATAATGATTTGATAAATATAAACATACAGTGGTGTAAACTGATTTATAAAAAGATGTTTTCTATAAAAATACTCTTAGAATATCAGTTAAAATAAATGGAATATTATACATTAAACTATTTTCTTTATGTACCTGGAATTTCAGAATAATTCCTCATGTGTTTTTCTAGATATTTAATGAGATGTCTAAAATTGCAAGTGGCCGGTCATCTTTGTCGATATAGTGTATGTATGAATATTTAAGGTTAAATTGACTACAATGCTAAAAACTAGTTTTGACACGAAAAATTAAAAATAATTTCCTGCATTTTTTAATAGTAATTTTTGTTTTTTTCCGTCGCAGAATTTCTTCTCTTAAATAAAATGAAGATTTGTCTTGTAAGATTACGGTAGCATTTTAAAATAAAAGAGCACGGAAAACGGCTCCCGCAGCTTCCGTGATTGCAATCTCTATTAATACGGTAGCATACTGTAACACGCTTTTAATCTTTCATAACATATAATTTTATGTTATCTTTGAAACAGATTACGATTCACATAAGAAATAGATATACGTTTTAATTTTGAAATCATTTAAAAAATAATACTCCTGAAAATTTGTTTTTAAATTTCACACTACATATTATGAACTAATTAGTATGAAATAAAAAAAAATACATATTTTCTTTTTATCTCTAAATTACATTTTCCAGAATAATTATTGAAAAAAAACAGGCATTCCATAATTAATGAACAATAACTTCTAATTAAGTTAATGAAGCTTTAAAATATTTAATTTTATCTGTCGATAAAAAATTTGTTTAAATATTTAATTAACATTTATATTGTTAAGAGAAATTTCAATCGGTGTACAATAAGGTAACAAAAACACACATAATTATTTCAGTCATTTATTACGCTGTAATTAGAAAAAAACACAATTTAAATAAAGAGCGATGACGCTTTGTTGAATAATTAACACATGTCTTTTATAGAAACTTTTTATGTACCCGTGATTTTTATAAAATTTCAGATACCTAGATTCGGTGAACGTAAAAATGCGTGTTTTTTTTATTTTTTACGAACTTTTTGTTTCTTTAATTACATTAATTATAAAAAAGTTTATGAAAAAATATTGAATTAATTGTATTTTTGTCAGGAGCATAGTTAATTCAACGTCTGAAACAACTAAATTTTATAAATATAGATCATTTTAAAGGGATGCAGATAAACATAATATGCAATATTTATTGCTTCCAGTAATAACATTGCTCGTATGGATACCATAATTTTACTGGTTAAGTACTGTCATTTTTTTATAGAAAAATAAATATACTTCAAAAGCGCGAAATTTCATATTATTTAATGAGTGATTTTTTATAAGAAAATACTGGAATAGAATAATTTCCTGGTCATAAAATTCCAGTACCGGTACGAAACCTGAATAAAACTTTGGTTTGTATAAACATGCAGTGTTGTGAATTGATTTATTCACAGAGTACGGAACAGAGATTCAACTTTCATACACTGTAATGGCAACTTGTTTAACATGGGATTACGCATAGACAGTAGCGATACGAGCGAATGACTCTGAAACTACGATCATAACATAAGAGAGGTTGCTAATTTGGCGAAACATCACTTCCTTGGCGACAAATGATATAGGAAAAAAGAAAAAAAATACAGCGACGGCGCTACTTCTTGTTTTGAAATTTATGAAAAAAATATTTTAATTTGAAATAACTTTGACGTATTCGTCTTGCAAACAATGCATGTGTCTCTTCTTAACATAACGACCTAATAATTTAAACTTGAAAATTCAAGAACAATAACAGTAATAATTACGAATCAATATAAGCGCGGAAATCTAAGATCAAATAGCATAAGCACGTATGCAAAGATAATAAAATCAGCATTCAGCAAGAAGTGCCAAGCCAGAATATGGTTACAGTTAAACAGAAATCACGAGGATAAAAATCGCCAACGCGATGGTTTAGTTTTTAAGTGATCCACTGAGGGCGTTCTTTTCAAGCCGAGTTGAGGCTCTGTCTGTACTCTGTGGATTTATTAAAACATGTTTTTTTAAGCATATTTCTACAATATTAATTAAAAATGAATGAAATTCCATACCTTTTACATGTTATATATAACAAATTGCTTGAAAAAGTAAAATTCCATACATGTATGAAATTTTAATTTTGCAATTCATTTTTTAAGCATACATATATAAAAAATAAAATTTTCTTCATTTTTAGTGAATATTATACAATTTGCGCATTTTTTATATTAGATTATACCACTACACTAACCACTTTCTTCAAAATCCTTGCGTCATTTGCATGTAGTTCGAGATATAACAACAGCAGCAAACAGCATTTTCAACAAAATCCATACACAAGGCTGTCACCGACGATTATTATTATTATTTTTTTTCTGTTCGCACCCGTATTTTTCTGATGTAAATTTTTAAGAATTTTTCTTCTGCAAATGTCAAAATGTGTGATAAAGATTTCTTTTTGAAACAAGTTGGAAATTGCACGTGAAACGTAGCAAATGAGGTGCGTTCGTACGATAACGAAGTTTTAAAAATATTCAGATCTTGATGATATAGTAGAGCGTACTTCGGATACAATATAGTAGTCGAAATCTTTGTGTTTCTGTAAATATGCAGCAAGTAATTTTTGTTACACCTCAGCAACGTATATCTTATTCATAAAATGTGAAATAGTTGAATATAATTAAAACACGCCCCAAACAATGTTTCCCCGTATAGCATTATGTAGTGGAATACTTTTGTGTGGCCCTGTAATTTAATAACGAAAATTCTTTGCATGACAGATTGTACAGAATGCATATTTTAATATATACTTCATAGATTCATGCCAATTCTATTATGTTCGAATGAGTGTAACATCATAAAAATGCATTTGAATCTTTTTTCCCATTGACCTTAATGTAACGGAATCCTTTTGATTGTCCCTGTAAATGATCTATGCATCCGACTTTCATAACATTTGAAATGACTCGACAAAATTACGTAATAATTATATGTTTTAAATTTCAAAAGATTAAAATGCATTTGAAACTTTTTTCCCCATTGACTGTAATGTAACGAAATCCTTTTGATTGTCCCTGTAATTGATCTATACATCCGATTCTCATTAAATTTGAAATGACTGGACAAAATTATGTTATAATTATGTATTTTAAATTTTAAACGATTCGGTTGGGTAGTTTTTGCGTTGTTATATGCGGACAGACAGACGGACGGACTGAGCGACAACAATAGGTGCTACGTATTTGCATAATTACGAACGCACCTGAAAATGGCGCCAATTAGAATTTAAAAAAGCCAAAAATTAATACCACTATTTGCTCACTCGTAGAAATATCATTGTGTTTTCCTGCTCTCAGGTTTCCACGTTGTCATACCTTTGACTGTACGGCAAACACAAATTTAAACTTACGAATGAACCACTACTGGTATTAATTTTTGGCTTATGCACCATTTCACTTCCGACAGACATGGGTCATCTGCTTCTCCTATTACTACTCTTCCATAAAATAAAGGGCTCCAAGTTGACATAAACAATCTAATGATAAACGTGTTTTAATTAAAGAACCGTCGGTAGGAAAAGAGTAACTGTAATAGAAAAATTAAGTAACAAGATCCTTATAAGGGATACTTTAAGAAATATATATAAAATTAAAATGCCTCTAGAAAAAGATAGTCTATACCTACATTATAAAGAGGAAAAGTTTGTTTGTTTGTTTGTATTGGCTAATCTCCGGAATTACCGAAGCGATTTTAAAAGTAATGGTACCAAAATGATGGAGTTTACCCGGAATCAAACATGTGCCATATCATATGTCGATGCCACAAATCCAAAGGGGGTGCAGGAACAAAAAAACGTTCTAACAACGCCATTTTTGTATTACTGATATGACTACAAGCATGAAATTTAGAATGGTAATTACTTATAAGATGTAAATGATCTCTAGCATTTCCTTAAAAATTCGAAATTTAAAAGAGAGGGGGCAATGTGTCCGTACGTTTGTTTGTTTGTTTATTTGCTTAATTGATGTATTGATTGATTGATTTATTGATTATATGTTTCGTTGTTTGTTGCTCTGATTGATTAATTGATTGAGTGCCTGTTTGTCTAATTGATTGATTGAGAGATTGTTTGTTTGTTTGTTTGTTTGTATGATTGATTGTTTGTTTGTTTGGATTGATTGATTAAGTGTATGTCTGTCTGATTGATTGATTGATTGATTGAGTCTTATTTATTTCTTTGTTTGTTAGATTGATTGATTGTTTTTTTTAATTGATTGACTGATTGATTGGTTGACTGACTGATCGATGATTCGTTAGTTTCTTTGTTTCTTTGTTTGACTGATTAATTGATTGTTTGCTTGTTTTTTGCTTGTTTGTTTGTTGGACTGATTGAATGATTGATTGAGTGACTGTCTGATTGATTTATTGATTGTTTTTTTGATTGATTGATTGATTGTTGGACTGATTGATTGATTATATACTTGTTTGTCGCTCTGATTGATTAATTGATTGAGTGGCTGTCTGTCTAAATCATTGATTGATAGTTTGTTTGTTTGATTGATTTATTGATTGATTGTTTGTGTGGATTGATTGATTAAGTGTCAGTCTGTCTGATTGATTGATTGATTGAATGATTGTTTGTTGGATCGATTGATGGATTCTTTGTTTTTTGGGTTGATTGATTGATTGATTGATTGATTGATTGATTGGTTGTTTGTTGCTTGTTTGTTCGTTTCTTTAGTTGTTTGTTGGATTGATTGTTTGTTTCTTTGATTGATTGATTGATTGACGATTGTTTGTTTGTTTGTTGGATTGATTGATTGTCTGTTTGTTTGGTTGATTGATTGATATATTGATTGTTCGTTTGATTGATTGATTGATATATTGATTGTTCGTTTGATTGATTGATTGATTGATTGATTGTTTTTTGTTTGCTGGACTGATTGAATAATTGATTGAGTGCATGTCTGTCTGATTGATTGATTGATTGTCTGTTGGGTTGATTGACTGAGTGTGTCTGTCTGATTGATTCATTGATAATTAGTTCATTTGTTTGTTTGTTCAATTGATTGATTGATTGATTGTTTGATTGTTTGATTGTTTGATTGTTTGATTGTTTGTTTGTCTGTTCTTTTGTTTGTTTGATTGATTGATTGAGTGTCTGTATGCCTGTCTGATTGATAAATATATTGATTGATTGTTCAATTGTTTGTTTGTTTGATTGATTAAGTGATTGACTGATGATTGTTTGTTGGATGGATTGATTGTTTGAGTGCCTGTCTGTCGGATTGATTGATTGATTTATTGATTGAATTCCGGAACTACCGTACTGATTTCAAAAGTAATAGTACCAAAATGATGGTGTTCGCCCGGATTGAATCATAGGCTTTATATCTTATTTCGATGCTACAAATCCAGGGGGGGGGGGCGCAGGAGCAAAAAACGTTCTAAAACTGCGATTTTTGTGTTGCTGAAGAAACTAAAAGCGTGAACTTTAGCTTGATAATTGCTTATAAGATATAATTGATCTCTAACATTTCCTCAAAATTCGAAGTTTGGGTGAAAAGCGTCCTACACTGTTAAAAAACTGCTGGATTTGCTTCATCATCACTTCACCGTTTTGATAAAAATCTGTTCCTTGACTAAGTAACTACTGATAGTAAAGCATTGTCATTGGTCAGGATAAGGATAGTCTGTAAAAGAGGTACAGTTTCGATGCAGCAAATGCTGCAGATTTTTAATAAAGTAAAAACTTTCAGAATGGCAATCTGTGAGCAATTTGAAACACATTTACCGATTTCAAAAGTAAATTGGTGATAATAGAATTTGTTAAAACGTATCAAATTAAACTACACTTTATGTCGGTGACAATATTAACAGAGAATGCAGGATCCAAAAATATTCAAAGTGGAGATTTTTATTATAATAAGGAGTCTAGAAACTTTAAATTTGGCATGGTAGTTACAAAATATAAATGTCTTCTAAGAACTGTCGGAAGTAAACTTCAAATTAAAAGTTGTGAAGTGAAGGAGCGGTGCGAAAAGCGTTCTAAAAAATTCGTAAATTACGATTTCTATGCAAGCTCAAGAAGTAATAAATCGATTATAAAAGTGTTGGTTTCGAATCAGTGGTGACTCTTTCCATTCCTATATTCTGAAAATCCTCTATGTTTTATGCCAGTACCGCTAGCACTTGGATTAAACAGGAACAAAAAATGCCTTTAAAAGCGGTCGAAATTACGTTTCTATGAAATGATAGGAAATATCAGACCGATTTCAAAGTTAACAATTGCAAATTAATGGTGTCCGTCCTTATTCCAACATAAGCATTTTATGTTAATACTTCTACCCCCCGAGAGATGGTAGAGCCTTAGAAAAGAAACTTGTATTTTGACATGATGATTAATTTAAAAATGTAAATGCATACGAAGATTGTTTCTAAAAAAGAATAAATACTTCAGATGAATACTGAAAGAAATGTACGAATTGAACAAAAAAGTTACAAACTATTTTCTAAATTATCGTTTATTTAAAGTTATCTTTAGTTCTCGGTATTATTTAATATCTCATTTCGGAATTTTTGTTATATAATTTTGACTATTTTTTTCTCATTTTTTTATGGGTAATTGCAATTTTTTTTATATTTTTTTTCAATGTTTTAAGGTAAATGTTATTTTAAAAAAATGGATAACAAGAAAAAAATTCAAAAAATCACTTCCGAAGGTTTGTGAATACATTAAGCAATTTAAATCAAAATGAGTAATTTAAATAAGAAATTTAAATCAATATAAGAAAAAAGTTTTTTAAAAATACTTATTTACGATCCAATAAATTAGACTTTTTTCATGAAAAGCCAAATCTACTCTTTCGTTTTGAGAGTGATATAAAATAGATTTACTCAGGTTTAACACTTTCCAATAAAGTTGACAAGTGTTTATGCATCTAGTTTGTCTATCTGTTTGGCCATCAATTCCCCTGTCCACTCCTTAACTCATATGAATATACTCGTATGTTCATGCAATTTAAAAATACTAAGGATAAAATCATGACATGATGGATATAGTATATGAAGTGTGTTGCAGAAACAATGTAAGGTAGTTGTACCCTATATGGACAGTGCTCTCAATATGGACACCCCTAATATTTTTAAAAGTAATAATATTGATCGAGAGTTGACTCAACATGTCAACGAAGAAAAGCAGTTGAAAAGATAATTAATGCTGGAAAGTGCAAAAAAAGCGCGCTGTTCTCCATTTACAAGGAAACATGTTGTTTTGAGGTGCGCTGACTTTAATTACGTGTGAGCGTAAATTCTTATTAATTATGGTAAAATTAAATTAAATATTGAAAAGGGGAGTATTTTAGAAACCTAATAACAAATATTTTCGATTGCTAGTGCATATTTTGCTTTCAAATATTTTCCTTATTTATTTGTTACAAGATTTAGGAAAACTTAGCCCGATTCCCAATATGGACACCTTATGTCCCCATCGACTCCAACTATAAGAAGGAAGAAGAAACAACGTCGCCAGGGAATAAATTTAAAAGGCATCAAAGTGGCAAAATCTTTGTTCAGCATGATGTCATCTGAACAATCCTCCAAGGAAAAAAATCCTCCAAAAATCCCTTGCAGAAAAATCAAAAGAAGCCTCCCCTCAGTAGGGTATCTGTTGGCGAAATTGCTGGTACAATCGGTATGACTTCCTTAACAAAGGAGAGCTGTTACTGCTTCTCATGCAGTATTGATGCTGTTGCAGATATGCGGAAGGTATGTCCATGTGGACTGTGTGGGACTTACCGCCCACGATGAAGAAGTTTTTATTTGTCCATCCTGCGAGGACTGGGTAATAACAGGTGTAAATTCTGCAGACAGATGCAATAAAGCTAAGCAAAACCAACAATATTATTTCATAATATTTAGTAGCAACTGTGGTTCTTTGCATAGGTCTTCAAAGGGCCACAACCGATCATTAAATTTTTAAATTTTTTTTTTAATTTTTCAGTTTTAAACGAAATTTTAAAATGCTCCTCGTGTTTTAAATTTTGAGATATTTTCTTGCTTTTGTATTTTTATCACTTAAAACTGTACAATAAACAATTTTTTTTTAATCTTTTGAATAGTCAATATTTTATAGATTTTTTTCTAAATTCCATATCAAGTTTCATAAAAATTTTGCTTTTTAATGAGTAAAAAAATCCAATTTTAATATTTTAATGAAGACGAATCTTAAAAAGCATACACAATTTCTTTCTAAACAATATCTTTATCAATTTCATAAATATTGATCAAAAATTACGTTCAAGGAGCATTTCAAAAATCTAAAAACACTGAAAAATTAGTTTTGAGAAAAACAGATTTAGTGTATATAAATGAACATATCTTTATTATTTACTTATTAAAACCTTTATAAATGATATTTTAATAAGAAAAAAAACTGTTTTGGTACTATTATACCACAGGAATAGACCTTTTTGCGTCGATTTTGTTCAAATAAAGGTCCACTGTCCCCTTAAAGAGAAATATACTTCTAAATTTATATTAGAAAAATACTAATGGAAATGAATATAATAATTATCTACCATGACTGCCCTGTAAAATGAATAAGATGTAAAAAAAATGAAAATTTTATAGCTTTGTCCCAATTATTTTTCAAACTTTACCTATTTTTATCATCATTTTTAAATTCAGATATTTATTGAATAGCTGGGTTTAGAAAACAAGGGTATGTTCCGTGTTGCCAGATGGGCTATTTTTTTTTTTTTTTTTTCAGATTCTTGAATCGTACCATTTTTATCAAATGGTAAAATACACCTTATTTAATGAGATATTAATTAAAGACAAAGCAAAGTGAATTCTACCATTTCAAAGAAATGCCAATTAAGAAATAAGAATTTTGAAAAAGTAGCGCACTGGCAACACTAGGTATGTTGGCTAATTTTAATTTAAATTTTTGGACTTAATGTAACAATTTGCAGGCAGAAACACGTCTTATATAATGAGAAAAGGTTTTTCAAAGGCATTTCAAGGTTGCCACGGGCGGCTATATTTTATCTCTAAGTTGCACCATTTTTATAAACAAAAATATGTATTGTTCGACAACATCTGAAACTGAAATATAATTTAAAAAAATTCCTTAAAATAGTGATGCGAATAGAACATAAAAATAGTCATCTGTGGCAGTCCTGATATCGTAACTTATCCCGGATTTATAACAGAGAAATTAGCATTTTACAGAGTCAGTGGTTTTGTTTCAATTAATAAAGAAGTAAAAACACGAAAATTTAATATTATTGAATCTGGTATTTTAATAAAGTTCAAAGTTGAGTTGAAATAATGGCAATCTCTTTTTTACATGCAAAGTAACAAGGTGAAATGATTTACTTAACCCCTTGAAGGGCGGAGGTATAAAATATATACCACTTAATTTTAATTGCAAAATTTCACATTGACTCCAGAATTTTGAAATGAAAATTTTAATTATATGACGTACGTGAAGAAAAGCTTTTATCTATTTAGAAATAAATTAGTTATTAAATTCTGGTGTCAATTAGCCCTATCAGTATTTTAAGAATACAAGTGCTTTGCTCCTCAAAGGGTTAACAAGAATAATTAAAATTTCCAAACTATATTATTCTAAAATTTAAGAAACATTTCAAGAAATAATATGTGAAATGTTATAAAAGAACTTAAATATTTGATTTATAAGTATATCGGAGCTAATGAGTTTGTAACTCAAACTTTTATATTATGTATTGTTAGTTATATTAAATATTAACAGTTTGAACAATTCAAATTCAAATATACTATTGTCAATAATATTTCAAAGGTCAGGAAATTTCAAAACTACTAATTCATTTTGAATGACATTGTTCGGTAATTGATAATTAAATGGCATTCTGTTTAATATCAATTTATCAAATATATTTCGGTAAGGATTTCAACACTTTATAATTTGAATCTATTCTCATACAAAGCATTGTTGACGTGTCAAAAATTTAATAAATTTTGAAGTTAAATTTGGAACACGGAAATATTTGTTTAGGAAAATGTTGCCAGATAAAATCTATATATTGACTCTTGCTGGTGTTGATGGTAATTTTAACAGAACACCTGCTGAAAGTGTCAGTTAATTAATGATAACATAAAAGGATATATGCGTACACATAATTTCATTTCTTTAAATGATTGTTGTAAAAATACTGTTACGAATACAAAATTGAAAAGAAAATGCATATTTAAATATAACATAAAATTATTTTGATTAATACTAACATTTAAATAATAAGCATAAATCAAACTCTTTGTACGAATTTTAAATATTGTATAAGTTAAAAATTTTAAACAACGTTTTAACGCAAAAATTATGTACAAACAAAGATCCCCCCCCCCCATAAAAAAATCACATACGTCCGTTTCAAGGATATTCCAATACCTCATTACGAGAGATAAGAGTGAAAAGGTTTCTGAATTAGGCTGAAAGAACATCAGAATTATGTTAAAAAGCAGGAATGTCAGAAGTCTACAATAGCTCAACATTGTTGAAATTCCAACCATCAGTTTAATTATAAAGAGGCTAAAATTATTCAAAAAACGTAGTTCAATTTTGTATCTAAACTTTTACAAAGCTTACAATATTCATAAACATACTTCTACTTTTGTAAACTAATGTATGACCAGCACGCCTTTTCTCGCGCAAATGTGAAATGATCCTGCGCAGTGACTCCTTATTTTCAGCTATTTACAGTCAGTTTCGTCATTTCTTTAAAATATTTAAACTCTTTGCTTTCACCTTTTCAATCAGTTCATTAACCAGTACTCGGGGCTATAACCGAGGGATTCCTTGAATTCATTTCGTTGTAAACGTACTGTTGAAGAAGATTAGAATATCTTTGAAACGGTCATATGTGATTTTTGTGGAGTTTTATTTGTACTTAATTTGTGCATGAAAACGTTGTTTAAAACTTTTTACTTATATATTAAACATTCAAAGTGCTAAAAATCATCCATACCTCTATCTTATATATATACAGAGTGTATCTAAACTCATCAGCTTTAAGGGGTGATAGTACACGTCAAGACAAACAATATTGAATAGGAAACCAGGAGTCCAAAACGTTTTCCCCAAACGCTCCCAACGATTCAGATTTTGAGCTCACAATTTAAGTTTATGTCTAAGCTTCTAAAATAATCGATCAGATGGAAAAAATAACGGTAAAAATAAGTTGTTCGTTGCTCCAAAATCTAAAGCGCCCTCTATCGGAATTTTTTGAAATTTATCTTCATAATTTATTTTCAAGAAAATACTGACATAAAGAATAGTTTTAGTGAAAAACGCAAACGAATCGATCAATTTTCCCGTTTTTTATAATCATTTGAAATTTCGGACTCTAAACTTTAATGGCGCCTATCTCCTTCCGAAGACGTTATAGACCCTTAGTTTCCCATTTAATATTGTTTGTCTTGATGTGTAATATCACTCCTTAAAGTTTTGCCCAAAAGATTAGGTACTCCCTGTTTATAAAATACTAATGAAACGAAACTATGAAATGATTTTGTGAAATGACTGAGTAAACAACTGATTGTGTTTAATGAATATTCCTCCAAAAAAGATGAACGTTTTGGCGAAAAAATTAACTCCATTTATAGGTACATAGTCAAAGTGAAAAATCTGGTGTTGTAATTTTAAAATATGAATTAGTTTTCCATATATGTATATATTTCTTCTAATTTTAATGACATTTTATTAATGATAGCAACCATGTTATTTTATTTTTGTGGAAAAAAGAGAAAAACAACGAAAAGCACAGGGATAATTAGATATTTTCTTTTCCGTTTGTTTCAAACTTAAATTTAAAGTACATTTTACTTCTATAAATTGTGAAACAATATTGTGTTTAAATTAGATATTTCAAGAAAATTTGAAAAATAAAAATTGAATTTGGGTTTGACGTCATTTTCAAATTAAAATTGAAAAGAGAAATTATTAAGAACGAAAGAAAATTTTAAAATAAGAACGAAAGAGTCGCATGCTAATATGGAATATAGATAAAATTAAACAAAAAAAATTACGCGCAAATGTTTAAAAAGTGCAAAAACTTTTAAATAATAAAATCATTACACGCGAAGCGTATTTAAAGAATGTAATTACGTAATATACTATAAGCCCCACAGAGTAACGAAAAAGAATGAGAGAATTTTGCATATCATCATGTTTAAACTGACAAATTAACAATTTACATAGCTGCCAACCTTTACGCATTTTTGCTATCACAAAAATTTTATAGTTAATATTTTCTTATTTACTCGTCAAAATATTATGATTAAACAAATGGAAAAACTCTGTAAAATTTTAATGATTGCAAAAATGGGTAAAAGTTGGCACCTATAAATTATTATGTGTGACAAAGTTTTAATAGTGAATATGAAATCATATTTAAAAATTTCAGTTCTCATATTTAAATTAGATAATATATTTTGCGGAGCTTACCGGAAAAAAATGTAACAAAATATTTACATTAGCAATGCATTTAATATAAAAAAATACATCATATATTAAAATGTTATATATAAAACAGTTTCATTTTAATGTGACGCCATATAGTATAAAAGTAATACGTCTAGGAAATTTGTTTATGTATTACATCACTTAATGCAGTATAAATACAATTGAGTGATGTATGCGCCAAACACTTTTCATTTATTTTGTATGAGTTATTATTCATAAATACGTATTGCAAAATTCGGATATTTTTATTAATTAATATCCACAACGTGCATTCCAAAAATAACATGAAAATGTGACTATTGCTCTATGAAAATAGAGAAAACAATTCATTAATTGAAAAGCTGTTCCTCAAAAAAAAAAAAAAAAAAAAAAAAAAAAAAAAAAACTAAAAATTAATCAAAAGATAAAATATTATGATTCGTATGCGTAGTGTTATTTTCCTGCTAAAATATCAGTATTTTTTTATTTTATTAAAATACAAATGTAATTCAAATATGCAAAATTTAATGTTATTTAAAGAGCAATTTTCTATAAGAAAATAGTGTCAGTGGAGAATTTTCTGGCCTGAAAATTCAATTGTCAGTTTGAATTATACGAATTAAATATTTCCAGCTGAGCGAAAAATTGTCCAGGAAGGGAATCGAACCCAGATAATTGGCATACAAGGCGAATGCTTTTCCGTTTAAGCTAACTGACCACGACAACCGGTGAGCATTTTTCGCTCAGATAACCTTGTATGTCAAAACATCTGGTCACCTATAAGGTTATCTGAGCGAAAAATGCTCACCCGTTGTCGTGCCCAGTTAACTTAAACGGTAAAGCATTGACTTTGTAAGCCAATTATTTGGGTTCGATTCCCGGTCTGGGCAATTTTTTGAGCAGATGGAAATATTTAATTCGTATGATAACTTTACCGATCAGTCTGATTGTGTTAAAAATGCGATTGATCAGTTTGGACCCTATATATGTACAAATTTTCAAAAGATAAGGCTCCGCTAGGCGGGGAAGCCTATCAAATGGCTTAATCACTCACAAGCCTCAACAATTTTCAAAAAACATTGATATCAATAGTATGCATAGCTGCCAACTTTCAGCTAATCTTCCGTAATACCTGGATTAGTTTAATCCAGGTTAACGTCATTTCAAACCCGAAAATATATTTCATGAATCTTTCTTTATTTGTGTTCAGGATTATTAGTGGAACATACTTAATTTCATTTCTTTGAAAAAATTCTGGCTCGAAACTCATTAAACCAGGGTCAAATTAACGCAAGTATTACGGATAATCGATGTCAGGTTGGCACCCATGAGTGGGCATCGTGTTTCCGTATGAAATTTCAGGATTAGACAGAACAATTTTAGCATATTAAAATGACACTGGTCTGCCAATTCATATCTTGGTGGAAACCTCCTCCAGGTACTATTTCAATGATTCTTGGGTAGGTTTATCATTATGATTTCCTGCAAAGCTAAAGGTATGAAAGCATGAGTGACTAGGAACAAGAAAATTTAATGGTAAACGTAATTGAATCCAGTTTTACTCAATTCTGGAATGCTAGCTATCAAATTGTTGAGCTGTGGCCTTGTTCATATGCTTTCTGGACTATAGAGGAAGAATATAACCGTAGAATCGTTAAAAATGAAGGAACGATAGCGACAGATTTAACCTAACAATTTTATAGATGCTGGTTATCAAATATATAATTAGTCAAACCAGAAAACAGCCACCATCAGTTACGACAGAGATGGCTGAAGTCATGGTAATTGAAAAATACCTCATTCCAACGAAAAGCATTTCAACTATATCTCAATATAGCCGTCTCTGTAGCGATAGTTTCATTCGATTTCCGCAGCCTGTTAATATTTTCTTAAACAAGGTACATTACTATATTTTTAGATACTCTGAAACCTAAACTATAAAACTATTAATAAGAGGAACCATAGCTGCCAACTTTCTACTAATCTGCTAATAATACTTGGATTAGTTTGAGCCAGGTTAATGTCATTTCATACAAGAAAATATATTTCATGAATTTTTTTTTGTTTAATTTAAAGATTGTTAGTGGAACATGCTTAAATTCATTTCTTTGAAAAATTTCTGGTTCGAAACTCATTAAATCAGGGTCAAATTAACGCATGTATTACGGATAATCTATGTCAGGTTGGCACCTATGAGGAACTGACATTGCCTGAAAATAGCGAAGCTATTGTCGAAGCTAACTGTGCCGTTTTCACAGGTTTGATTACCGCCTCGACAAACTTCACAAATAAATTTAAAAAAGAAAGTTTCGTCTTATTTAAACGTCTGATTCTTCCGAAATTTTTGCTCATAAATAATGGCAAAATTGACTTTTATTTTTATTGGTGGGAGTTTACTTTGGTGGTATTCAGCGCCTGCATTTCCGACATATTATGATAACCTAGACAACCGCCTGTTAGTGTCAATAAAAAAAATTAATACCTGGACAAACTCCTACCAATAAAAAAATAATAATATAAGTGAAAGAAATGTTTCATACAAACAGCCGCTAAATTAATGTAACATTTTCTATTCAATTTTTTTGGTGGAAATTTGCTGCGGTATTAATCAGAAACTGTTGATCCCATAAGAAAAATCAGTCTTATAACTCAGTAAACTTCACTCGCAACTGGTAAACAATACGCTATTTTCTCCTCCCCTTTATTTATATCTCCATTGCTTGAAGAGAAGTTGGCGGGCGTAACTTGCAAGGAGCAGAGCTCCTAGTTTTATTATAGCACTAAAAATAAATCACAAGTCAGTAATTCTGCAGATAAATACAAAAAATGTTTATTTATTCCAGTTGACTTTGCTTTATGACTTGAGTAAAGAAGAAAAAAGTAAACTATAAATATAATATATAATTAACTACAAATATAGCATATAATTTTTCTAATATCTGCTACCATTCTAATATTTGGACATAAATGTATTTATATATAAAAATTATGAAAATATAATATACATGGATTGAAATAATTTTTGCGACTGGAAATGTACGCATAAAACATAACGCTATTTTGGTGAATGAAACACGTTTATAACATACAGATTGCCATAGTAAATTAAGAAAAAACAATCAAAGATTTGTAAATTTAAAAAGAGCATCTTGCAATCATTTCAATATTAATGTGAATGTAGTGTAAGTAAAAGAAATATCCATCGAGCATACATTATAAAACTCTTTCCGTCACAAACAACTGATTACTAAGAAACTTCATTTTTTAAACTTTTGTGGCTAAATGTACCATTATATGGAACACCAGCTTGACTCCAAATTGTCACACCACAATTCTCATGTAATTATTTTTTTTTAGGATTTTTTTTTTCTACCGAGGACTAGGGTTTTTTTTTTTCAAATAAATTTGTACGTAAATTCCTGTGTCATTCAGTCATTTCAGCATTGTTGCATTGAAATTACACTGCGCTTTAAAGGTTTAATATAATTGCCAAGTATCCGGCTTTTTGCAATTCACAATTATCTTAAATAAAATCTGGCACTTTTAAATCTACGAATGTAACAGGGTCATTCCAAAAATAAAGGTCCCTTTTGAGAATTTTTTTTTTAAATATTTTTCATTTAAAATGAAATAAAAATATCATTGAGAGGGTTGTATACATATTCAAGAGTAGAAATTGAATATCAGCAGCACACTTTTTTAAAAATATTTATCACTACACTTAGAAAAACAGACACATTGGCTGAAAAATGTTCCCTGTGTTACCATATTTTAAATAATCTTCTCATTTTTTTCTAATTAAAATAGAGAATTGCTTTTACAATATTAACACTTTGATATAAATGCTCTTTTTCAGTGTCAAATAGTTTTTTGTTTATGTATATATTTTTTTCATGATATAGGCATATTATGTCCCCCGTGTTACCCTTTTTTGTATTCTCCTTGTATAAAACTTTATATAACTTGGTAAAAATTACTCTAATATAATAAAATTATAGTAAAACTTATTTATACATATTAGCCAGTGCATATTATAAAACTGATTCATAAGAAAGTTTTTTTCTTTTGTTCTGATAAAGGAAATGTCAGTAATACAGGGGACAATAAAGTAACAAAGGGGACATCCTAATTCAACATAAAAAAATAACAATCTTAAAAGTGTACTTATGTATTAATTAAAAATATATTTCTGATACAGACTAAAAAATTCATTAAAAAAACAGGATATTCTGTTGCATTTCATTTTTAAACTTGGGTTTTTTGTCCCTTAACAACATATCAACCAATATCATGGTAACACGGGGGACTAGTAACACAGGAGACAAAATGAAATAAATTATCACATATGTATTACTATTTTCATAGAAACTATGTAAAGTTAGACGGAATATTTTCTTTTAACTAAGACTTACAATTTAAATGCCAATAAACTAGAAAATTAATAATTAATCGAAATAAATCAATAGTAACACAGGGGACACACAAAAAACACACCCACCTTCAAAAATCAACTTTACTTAGATAATATTCTTCAAAATTTAACAAATGAGGAAAATGACTACCTAGGCTGAATGCTAACTCTAAAAGTACATGAATGACTACTGTTAACAACATTTAGGTTGCAAATTCCCATTTTAATAGGAAGAAAAAGGTGGCGGTAGCACAGGGGACAAAAATTAAGGGACACGGGAATTTTTCTTATAAAATAAAAATAAAATATTTACAAAAAATATTTAAAGTATATAGGGATAATATAAAGACTACAAAGACATAAAAAATATTCTGAAAGATAACTTAAACGATACATATAGTAAAAAAAATAGGGTTTAAAAAGCAGAAATTGTTCTTGGGACATGGCTTTTTACAGGACACAATTATTATGAAAGTTATTTGAATAACAATAAATGGAATTTATCTCAAATTTAAAAATTGCATTAAAGAAAAATATCTTTAAAATATATTTTCCAATATTTAAATTTAATTTTGAAACAAAATTTTAGAAAATATAGCAATACAAAGTGTCGGGACACTAAAGGGTGCTTTATTTTTGGAATGTCCCAACAATTAAATAAAACAACATTTTCTGTAACAAAATACTGGCATTCAAAAAGCCAGAGACATAGAAGTTCTGAGCTAATACAAGAATCGAGATAGCTAAATAGGCAGTTTAAATAAAAAGTACCGAAAACAGTTTCTTACTTTAGACAATAATGTAATGAAATAGTTTTACATGTCCAAGAAAATTAACTATGATTTACACATATTTAGTTATCAATAGTGAACATTTTATTATGAACCTCATTAACAAATTAAAATTGCATGTTCTCCGAAATATTTTACTCATGATAGAGCACGTCCAGACCGCAAGAAGGTCGGCCGTTTAAATAGAAAATCTGAATTTATAAATACTTTTCATAATGAAAATTGAGAAAATTGAACTCACAATTTTAGTCTTATGTAAGAGAAAAGTATAATTTACTAATAACTTGTTACATATATATATGTAACAAAACAAAACAAAAAACGCATTTTGATCAAATTTAAATAAACTATTCGTCTTCTTATTTATTTTATTTTATTTGAGATAATCGTTTCCCTGATTTATCCGTACGTACGTCATACGAGACACGTGTTTTTGCCAATCATGATTTACCCGTACTTCGTCCGAGTATCCATATTCCATTCACGATATATTATTCACACCAGTAATTTTTTATTGTAAATTTTTCAGAAGGTAATCCGAGAATTTTTCTCATTCAACAGGGTAAAAATTTCTGTTTTGAAAATTCGAAGATTAAAAATTCAGTGATAGACAAAAAAAGGCATTATTTCAAAGTTTTTCCCCAAAATATTCATCAGTTAAGTTGTTAAATTTAATTATTGGAAACAATTCAGTAATAACAATAAACATTCATTTGCAAAATCCCTTTCAGCACGACATTCCACGAAATTAATTTACGGAAGAACTCAAAACAAAACTTGCATTTGAATGCCGCTGGCAATGTTTAACATTGATTATAACGTGCTTTCCAATATTTATACAATTCATTATTATTGATGAGTTTGATGAATATGTTTAAAGTAGAGAATTTATTCCAATTTATACTTCTATTTATAGTTTTCGTTTGAATGCAGGTAGTTAACCTTCTTTTATACTATTTTCACAAATAAATTTGTATATTATTCACTACAATAACTGAAGATATAATTACAAAATTTAATGTGTTTATTAATTAATTACAAAAACAGTAAAGGAAGTATAACGAATCGCTTGCTTTAGAATGAAAATGTTTACAATGAAAAAAATAATAATTAAACTGTGTTACAAATAATTCGTGTTACTAGTTTTGCAGTCTGTGACAACCATCAATCAAATTATATTTCGGCGTATAGTAGGTAAATGAAACAAACGTTTATGGAACAAGAAATATTCTTTAATAAGAAATGTTACGCATTGCTCAGTGGTATGAATTTCAAATACACGCACAGTGGTTCCAACTTTTGAAAAATATTGGGTTGGGTCAAAAATATTGGGTGGACTCAAAAACATTTCGATAAAATGGTACAACCAATATGTTTTTCTTTGAAGGGTAGAAGCTGGTGAAAGATGAGACTTTTAACTCAAGCTATCATGTTTTGAAATAGTTGCCACTTTTGTATATCATATTCTCATTCGCTTTTCTTTATATAATCAGTAATATTTATCATCATATCATGAATATAACTACAAATTGAAACAGCTGAAAGTTAAAGCAATAAGTTAACATTTCAGTAACTTTGGATTTATGGGTGTCAGTCGGAGAGTTAAACGCGCGGTCATTGACAAAGTAAATTTTATACTATTATTTTAACACAATCTAACTGATTGGCAAAGTTATCATACGAATTTGAATATTTCCAACTGAGCGAAAAATTGCCCAGGCCGGGAATCGAACCCGGATACTTGGCTTACAAGGACAATGCTTTACCTGTTAAGCTAACCGGGCGATAACCGGCAGGGATTTTTCGCTCAGATAATCTTATTGGCGGCAACATCTGGTCTGTCATTTAGACAGCTCGGCAGAATAAGCCTCAGGTAATAAAACTCCATAGAACGATGGATACGTAGATATTAATACGTAGATATTTGAATATTTCCAACTGAGCGAAAAATCCCAGCCGGTTATCGCCCGGTTAGCTTAGCAGGTAAAGCATTGGCCTTGTAAGTGAAGTATCCGGGTTCTATTCCCGTCCTGGGCAATTTTTCGCTCAGTTGGAAATATTCAAATTCGTAAAGTAAATTTTGTTATAGGAAAAAACATGAATGATGAAATAATAATGAAATAGAACAATGAAAATTAGGCACACTAGAATTCAAAATTGTTGGGTGGGCTCAGGCTTCAAGGACCCATATAAGTTGGCGCCACTGTACACGCACACACACTTACACACATATATAATCATTAAAAAACATCACAAAATATCGTTTTTAAATGTAAATATGAAAATCAAAATTTAACTACCCTTATCAGTTGATACATACTATATGCAGGCCTCTCAAATGGTCCGCTAACTGAACATCAATATTTTTTAACAGAAAATTGCATAATAGGTTTCTACAGAATTTGCGCTAGAATTAACCTTTAACGGTGGTTTCTTGACAATTTGCAAGAAAAATCTAAAAAGGAAATTTCTGTAAGAAAATTCTGATGTTCAATTGGCGGACCATTTGGGAGCCCTGTATATGGCCAATGATGACCGGCCACTTACTATTATAAACGTTTTGTTAGCCCTGTATATGGACAAAGATGACCGGCCACTTACTATTATAAACGTTTTGTTAGCCCTGTATATGGACAAAGATGACCGGCCACTTACTATTATAAACGTTTTGTTAAATATCCGGAAAAAATATTTCAGGAATTATCCTGAAAATCTAAGTTTGTAAAAATAATTGTAGAGGTCCTACATTTATGCGAAATCTTTTCCCCCATAATCCCATAGGAAGCCGTCAAAAATTAAAGAAGAACGAATATCTTTTGGCTAATCCTGTCAAAAATTAATGTAGCAAATATGTTCAAACTGTAGATAATGAGCAAGTGACTTATTGTAATAAACTGTGTTTATTTTTATGTAGATAGCATACATATTTAAACATAAATTAAGGTTTTTATAAAAACAGTCCCCAGTTTTGCCTAGATTTGTCTACAATTTGCATAGTTCTTAATAAGAAAAAATATTCTTTCCAGAAAATATGACAAACAATATTGTACACAATATCCTGTAATAAGAAATAAGAAATAATAAGAATCATGTGAAAAATGAGCAGTTTCTGAGCAATTTTCTAAACATTGCGTCATTTGCTTATACGTGAATGCAATCAAAATATTATTTGCATAATCTGTTTACTAAATCTACTGAGAAGCTTTTGTGAAAATCTGAAAAACATAGCTGAAAATGATAATAATTGTCAATAGAATAAGCTTAAAATTTTTTTGCTTCCAAAATTAAGCAAAAAAGATAACGGGATGTATCCATATATCCATTGATTAGTGTCAATATCAAATTTACAATATTGAGAGTACTACTACATTTGGATACATCCCCTCATTTTGCTTCATTTAGGGAACAACGGATTTTGATCTTAATCTATTGACGAGAAATTTCAGAATTTTTAATCTACGTTTTTGAGACTTTTGCAAAAGTTCCTCTATACATTTCGCTAACACAATAAGCAAATGAAATTTTGATAGCAATCACGCATGCGCAGAGACAAATTATATAGGAAACCTGCTCATTTTTTATACAATTTCTATTATTTTTTAATTCTGATTACAAGGTATTGTGTACAATATTTTTCGTCATATTTTTGGAAAAGAACATTTTTTATTAAGAACTCTGCAAATTATAAGCAAAAGTTTCGGCAAAATTTTTTATTGTTTTTACAAAATCCTTAATTTCTCTACGAGTATACATGTTATCCACATAAAAATGAACAAAGTTTATTTAATTAAGCTACTTAATCATAATTTACAACTTGAACGCTTTTGCTAATTTAGTTTTGACAGTATTGTCCAAAAGATATTCATTCTTTTTCAAATTGTTGTCGATTCTCTATGGAATTTCGGAAAAAAATTTCGCGGAAATATATGATCCGTATTATTCTGTTTTCAAATCTGGAGTTTTGCCCTAATTCCTCATATATTTTCTAGATATTTAACAAAATGTCTAAAATTGCGAGTGACCTGTCACCTTTCGTCATATAGTGTATGTTAAGGTTTATTTGCATAGCGGCCAACATCTCTTAAATATTCAAAGTTCTAATCCAATTGGAAAGATACAAACACAAACAAGTTTCAAATTGGAAAGTGTTTCTAGGTAAATGCTTTTTCTGTTAACATGATACTTAGAAACATTTCTTTTTAAAATAGTTTATTAAATAAAATTTCTCTTTGGAAACATGTTTGTCTAGGATAAGACTGCTTAATAATTAAGCGATTTTAGCATTATTTGCAAATGGCATTTTAAGAATAGATATCAAATAATTCCAAAAGTAGAAAGCTAAATCATAATAAGCTTGAAATTTGCAAAAAATCGTTAAAGTATAACCAACGTTAGTTAATTGTAGAAAGAAAACCAAGTCATCTAACTTTTATAAAGAATGAGCCAGAGGATACTTTTATAAATTATTTGTAATTAATTTCAATGTAGCATACAAAAGGTTAAAATAATAGCTTATACAACTGTTATTAGATTACAGACATATGTGCCAGAACACAGGCCAATATTTAGATGCCGATTTTGGAATATTTAATGACGTCATGACTTTTAGAGTTGATATAAAATTAACAGATTTCAGTGCAGTATTGCCAGTAGGACGTCATATTCACTGGATTTTATTTTTTCTCTTAATGAGATTGAACTTCACTTAAAATATAAACATTCCATGTCAACCAAAGTATATTCACTTGTGTCACAGCGCGCCCAGGCAGCAAGACGGTCAAGCATATAGAAAACCTGAATTCATAAATTCTTTTCATGTTGGAAATTTACAAAACTTAACTAACAATTTTAGTTCTTATGCAAGCATAAAATATATTTTACTACTTTAAAAAAAACTAGTTGGATGTGGCAATCCCAAAACTTTCTTCTATCTGTTACACGTTATTTCTTCCAGAAAAAGGAAACATAGCAGCGTCATTTTACGCTGAAATCTAAACAGAAACAACTTATTTCAAGTTCTAACTGAATCTGATATTTGATGTAAAACCATGTATTAGTATATGAGACAGAATTATAGCAGAAATCGTAAAATAGAATAGAAGCTCCACCTGTTGAGCAATTTACACAAAAAATTAAGAATACTAATTTACATGAGCGAGTAACTGAATTTCCGTGCCTTAGTTCCCGAGATACAGCTATTGCGATATTCATGAATAATCCCGAAGCATCGCCATATCTTGAGCGATTTAATCCAAAAACTAAACAGTGCTCTTTTATATCACGGAGTAACTGAATCAGGTGTTTGATGAAAATTCATGCATTAGTTCCTGAGATAGAGCTGTTGCTATAATCAGGAATAATGCTGCATAGCAGTGCCATCTATTGAGCGATTTACTCCAAAACCTACAGAATACTAATTTATATTAGGGACTAACTAAATCTGAAATTTGATGAAAATTAGTGCTCTAGTTCCTGAGATAGAGCTATTACAATAATCATGAGTAATACCACATAACAGCGCCAGCTGTTGTGCGATTTACATCAAAACGTAATCAGAAGAATACTATATCAAGAACTAATAGAATCTGAAGTTTTATGAAAATATTTTCATCTGTTTTTGATACATAGCTATTATAGAAATCTTAAAAATGACAGCTTAGCAGCTGTACCTGTTGGGAGATATATTTCTAAAACTAATTAGATCTAGTTTGTATAAACGTCAAACATAATCTAATTTTTTTTGACATTCCGTGCATTAGTTCTTGAGATATCGCCCCCTCAAAATATAAGTCACATACAGGCAGAATCACAGACCGACATTTTGTAAAAACATGTTTTTTTTTGGAATAACTGATACCAAAATGTGTAAATCCGTCAAAATGAGGAATTCGAAAATTTTCACCAATCTAATACATTTCTCTGGTAAAGATAAAAGAAAGTAAAAATATGTGACGATAAAAAAAAGCCTAAGAGATATTATATAACTATAAATGAACGGCTTATTTTATTTAAAATTAACTTAATTATTCTAAACAATTTTGTAATAACAATAAATATCCAATTTCAAAAACCCTTTCAGCGTTATATTCAACGAAATTACTTTATTGGAATAACTCAAAATAAAACTTAAATATGAATGCCGTTGGCAATGTTTAACATTAATTACAAGGTATGTTTGAATATTTGTACTACTCATTATTATTTATGAGCTTCATGGGTGTATTTATGGCGAAAAATTTATTCCAAAGATTACTACTATTTACAGTTTTGGTTTAAATGCCGATAGCTACGATTCTAAATTACTTTAGTAAATATTTACTCTTCACTACAGGATGTAACTAAGAATATAATTACAAAATTTCATGTATTACTTAATTAAAAAAATACTAAATAAAGGCAGCATTATAAATTGCTTTCTTTGATTAAAAATATTTGCAATGAAAAATTTAATTAAACTGTGACTCGGATGATGAGAACTTCAGTTAATGATAACAGTCAATCAGAGGCAAAATAAAATATCGCACATGTATAGTATTTTTCGGCGTATAGTACGTAATCATGCGTACGTATTCATACGTACCTCTCCGTGGGGGGTCCCTCTAAAGAACCCAACCCCTAGTTATGCAAAACATCGAAGGTTATAAGTAAACCATGGGAAAATCCGAACGATTAGATCGATGCGCGCGATTGGGTTGGAACCCAGGAATTTTCGTCTACCTATTTCGAAGGCAGAACCTCTCAGCCACTGATGGGGCTTTAGAATAAGGAATATATTTTTTTTAAATATAATGCAGTTCTTATTTGCATGCATTTCATACATGCATACAATTTTAATAATAAATATTAATTTTTAAATGAAAGGTGTTTATTTGTAGTTGAGCTAGACATTGGCGCATTTTGAAGATAAGGAAGTTTTTATAAGTCTTTAACAAATTAAGAATTTTTATTAATGTTCATAAAATTGTAAGCAATTCTGGGTCAAATACGGGAATTAGTGACTCGCGGAAATTTTTCAATCTTGTGCTGAGGTTCCAGCCTTGCCGATAGATAAGAGTAAGTAATGCTACTATTGGCATCGACAAGGTAGTTTAATTGCAAGACATTGAAGCCTATAGTTAATGACCTTGGTTCAATTCCAGGCTTAGGCTTTTTTTTCATTATGTTGGTTCTGTACGCATTTTGAGCAATTAAAATATTGAAATATTATCTGAATTCAATACGGAATCAATTGTTTACAAACAATTCTTCAAGAATTGTAAGCATAGATTTGTATCTCACTTGATCAGAATAAAGTGAGATTCTAGTGCAACTCGATTGGCATTTTGCTCGACTTAAACGTTCTCACCTTCTGATCATAAGATCATTGGTTCGAATCTCACTAGAACCAATCCGATCTCTTTTCTTCATTGGTGACCCAGACGTGATTTGAAAGCGCAACTTCACCAACATACAATAGCAATAATCTCATCTCATAACGAACATGTGGCAGCACTAAAAATCATCCCTTGCAACCAAAGCCTATGAAACGCTATAGCACAAAGCCTGACATCCATACATCACACATGCGTACGACTGCATAATTCACGATTGCATATCGCTCGGCATACGTCAGCAATACACCTTTCTCACTAGGGATGGAGTAGAGTGTATAGCGATCTCATCTTACGTGATCAGTATAAAACGAAATACTGATTAAGAATAAATGGCTTTTCTTTTGCTCGATGCTAAATTTCTCGCTTCTGGATCATGTGATCTCTGTTTCGAAACATACTAGCACCAACACAATTCATTCACTTCTCAGATTTATAAAAATGAACTCTAGGCAATGGCTCAATAAATGATAATTTTATTTAGTATCAGCAAAGTTAAAATACAACTTTTTCACTCCTTGAACCCATTTTTGCTTTTATCAAAAGTGTTTCATTTTTAACCAAAAGTAATAACTTTAAACTAATTTGATATGTATTCTAATTAAAAGGCTTAGTATTTTTAGTAAAGTAGAGGTAATAATATTGTTTCACCCCTGGCCAGAGAAATGTGAGATAAAAATGTCAATGAAAACGCTATGTGCTACAATCTTGAAGAATCGGGTTAAGCATTGATTTATACATTTGTCAGTAGGCCTTATTTACACTGTAAGGAATGAGTAAACTTGAAGTCACATCAATCGCTGCATCAACTGTTTTTTCAATCCCGACCAAATTCTATGTGTTTTGATTTTTCGTAAGAAAAATTGCTTTAAATTTTTTCTGGTGCCGTGTTTAGTAGTCGTGAAGTCATTGAAACAGAATAAACAAACGGCTAACCTTATTTTCAATTACTGTAGAACCCGATAATTCGGATTAACTGGGACCAGACCCAATACGGATTATCGAAAATCCGGATTATCCGGAGAATAAGAAAAAATTGAAAAAAAAAAATAAAACATACTTACAGAAATCACCTTTATATTAAACTTACTGAATAATTACAGACAGTAAAAATGTTTACTTTGTTTAATTCTTCCGAAAGATTTCAGAAATTTTTTTTTTAAATTCAGAATATGATGATGAAAAAAATTAATGTTATGGAAATTAGCCAATCGCTTCTCAAACTTGAAAAAAATTGACGAAATCAATCCGGATTATCCAGAGATCCGGATTAACGGGGTCCGAATTTACGGGGTTCTACTGTAGTTTGATATCGTAAAAAATGCTACATTTGTCTTTATGTTTGAATTTCTGTAAATTTTTTGCAGATCTTTGCCGATCATGATCCCTAGAACTCAAAACCCATTCACAGTTCAAAACTTTAACAATCTACCTATCTGTCAATCTATCTACATCTATGTCATCTTTTTATGGACATGATATCTTCCATAATTCAACGGTATTAACCCTTGGCACTCCGTTGTCTCCGCTGCGGAGACATCACCTTTCCTTTCAAAATTCGTTTTCGTCATCAGTAATAAAGGAAAATAAAATTTTCCTTATTTAATCAGAGCATTTTTGAAATTGTGTACTTGAAGTGTTCTAGATATTAGATATTTTAAAAGAATTCTTTTAAAAAAGTGACGCTGGCCTAATAAAACTTGTATAAGAGAGGCCGGAGTCCGAAGGGTTAAATCAAAGTCATATAAAATCAGAAAATCATCAGAAAATCGAGGTCAAGTTAATGAGCAAAATCGAACCAAGAGGGGTGGAAATATGGAATTTTTTTGTGAATACCGAAAAAATCTTAAGCCTTTTAATAAGAATACCTATCCAAATTAGTTTAACCCTTTCCGGCACACTGTGCCCGGTCTGGGATACCTAATTTAAATTTCAAACTTGCAAACGGCACCAATAACATTTTAGTAAAATTTTGCTTTTGCAATAAAGTTAAAAAAAATAAAGTGCAGAAAAATGCAATAAAGTGCAAAAATCGTTTGTGAATTCCGGTGTCAGTCAATATCTTCTTATTTTACTAACAGATTTTGCCCGTGCCGGAAAGGGTTCAAGTTATTACTTCGCGTTAAATTTGAAAGATTTTTGTTAAAAGTATAAATGGCTTCAAGGAGTGAAAAAGTTGCATTTTAGGGAAAAAAACATTCAAAACTCTGTCAGTCCTCAGAATATCAAATCCACTGAAATTAATTATAAATCTAGTTAATATTATCTACAATATTTAAACTGACAAGTGTTTGATAGGATCAAATCTTACAGAAAAAAGGACGAGAGAGAGAGAGAGATTATTGATGAAGAAGAAAATCAAAAGTTCCTCAATTCAGAAGCAGGAAAAATCTTGAATTTCATATATATATTCTAAATATTATATACAACTTTTGTACAGACATATTTTTGATAGGTCTACCTTTTACAGCAAAAATAAATTGAAAAAAAGCGGATTAGCAAAAAGACATTATCATATTAACTTCACTTTATAAAATCAGCTCTTGCAGAAAAATTAAAATAAAAATTTACCAAAAGAGCGCCAGATAAAGATGTTAAATTGAGATTATCTTTAAATTTATTTACTTTTTGTTGCTGAAATAAGTATTTAACTTCGAAATCTACTTCCACCTGTAGGACGAACTGGCAGGATTTTTTTTAGCACGAAACATGCATTTAATACTTAATTTCACATTTTAATATAGTCATATAAAATAACTACTAAAGTCTTTAGAAGAAAAAAAAATCTCAAATATTCTTACATTTGGAGTAATTATGTACAATTGTTTCATCGTACGTAGTAGGATAGTCGTACGTACAGTACGATAATCATGTACATAGGAAACTATGTACAGCTGATAAATCTTTCGATTTTGGAAAAAAAATGCCTGCAATACAGGGTGGCAAGCGCTGCGTCAAAAATTGCTGCAATTTTTTACAACATTTTTAGCTTTATTAAATCCCAGAAATTTTGCCTTAAAATAAGATAAGAAATAAATTAAAGTTTTTGTGGTACCAATCTATCATTTTTTCATTCTGTCATCTTGTATCCCAATTACTATGGAACAGATAAGGTAATAAATTAAAAAATAAAGTTAATGCTCGTAAACAGTGATATTCAAAAACAATATATTATTTTCAAAATGAAACATGCGAATATTGACATTGTCGTTTAAGTGTCAGGATTTTTTTTTGGTGGCACTTTACATTAAAAGCATTATTAGAATCTATAATATTTTGCATAACCTGTTCACTATCTGCGCCACATACATGGACCTTCATTCTTTTCATTTCAAAAATTAAATTGTTTGACAGTGTATTCTTACTTCCTTTCTGAACCACTTAACTAATCAATATTTATGGGAAAAAAATAAACAATGCCTTTTTTTGCATTTTTTACAGATTTTTTATCTTTTTTCAAGACGGAAATTTTTGCCTAATTGAATCATAAGAATTGCTCGGATTAAATAGTGCAAAATAAATAAATATATATATATATATTCGTGAGAATAAAATGTGATGATTTGAAATGATTTTGACAAAAACACGGTGCCCGTATGACGTTAAGGCAAGTCAGTGCAGCTATTAATAGATTAATGATTTTTGTTTTAAAAGTAAACCAATAAATACAATCTGTATGCTCGTTTTCCTCATAAAATAAATGTTATTTCCATATGAGTCTGCACAATGCGTTCACTCTAGTGTCTGCCATAAATTAATAAATTTCGTACATATTGCTTTGTACACCCTTTGCACTCGAGAGGTGGTTTTCACTGACCACTAGTTTCCTGCGTAAATGAGTGTTCGAAATGTTCTGAACAACAGTATTTTAAACAATTTTTTTCCGCCTTATCTTATGGCCGAATAATCTGTGATAAAAAATGGCGGAATAAGCCGTAAGATATTAGTGTTGTTGTTGACGAGTGCTCAAAGAGCAAGATGATTTACTGAAGCTTCCATAAGACTGCACCCAGAAGGTTGGAAGTCACAATTCTACAGAAGAAGATGTTCGGCAAAACTGCAAATAAATGGCTGAACCAAACAACTGTACTTTCTCAATTTCGATATGTCTCTAAAGAGGAGGGAAAGGTTTCTTCACAGACCTATATCCATAGTAACTGATAAGACCGACCACATGACTTCCGGAAGTACTTTATTTAACAAGAGCGTATACTGCATACGATCGGTGGGTCTTTGGTGATGTCGAACATCGAACCCGAGACCTTTCACCTGAGTTCGGTGCTATGACCACTAGGCTACCAAGGCCCAATATTAGTGGTGTCCAATACATTTGGCTTCCCTTATGAGGGATACCGCAACACTAGAAGTGAGTGAGAATCACCTCTAGAGTGCAAAGGTGTTAACATAAGTCCTTAACAATAAAATATTTTGAGATTTTGTATATTATTTACTTGTTTAAAAGCCTCAAATTTGTGATTCTACGAATTGAGATTAGTGATAATTCAATTGCTATTTTAAGGGGTTTGTAATTTTAAATCGCTATGTGTAAATTTAAATTACTCGTCTCCCCCTAAGGAATCATGTTCGGAGAAATCATTTTTTCAACATCACAGTGTTATTTATTTTGCTTAAAACCAATGAATAAGTATTTCTAGTCTACTTCAGTTGCGTGAAAGAAAAGGTTAATAAAATTATTTAACACGTTCGCTGCCGCTAACGTGAAGATGTGATGACAGTTGATGCCGCACTGTAGAAGTGGGTTTTTCCCAGAAGCCGATTTACTTTTTATAACGAAGAATTAGTGAAAGACTTTAACGCGCCAGAGCATGACTGGCTGTTGAAACACCACCACACATCACGCGCTGGCGCGTGAGTGGCCTCTTAACGTTGGCGCCATATCACGCGCTGCCGCGTGATCGACAGCGAATGTGGTAAGGTCGCATCAGTATTTTGAAATAATTTTCTTCGCTTTATTTGATAACCAAATAATTTGTGATACGGGACGTGCTGTATTTGATTTTCATTTACATTAACATTTCTTAAATATAAATATCTTTGTAATATCTCTTTATTTAAATTTTACAAATTATTTAATGAATTCTCTGCACAACTTGATATATTTAATATGTCCTTTACTGTCTTAAAGGATAAATTTTCTGAACTTTTAATCTCTTAATTTGTGTTTGTATTCGTGCTGTATGTGATTTATATCTATGTGTTTATATGTGTAATATTCCGGTCATTTCCATGTTATTTAAATACTCCATCGAAGAGTTTGCAATCGTGTCGCATCAATGTAGCAATGCGAAGAGACTACTTCCTAAGGGATATTTCCCTCTTAATTCGGACAGAAGCACTGTATATTTTTTAAGCACCTTTAATCGACTTCCACACCAAACAAAAGATTTCCACTAGTGACGAGTCTTAAAAATTATAAAGAATAAAATAAAATAGTGTTGATGTCGTATACATTCGCCCATTTAGTTGTCTTTAACCAGGTGACAAAAACATGAACACACACGAAACTAAAACTGATTCTGATTCCAAGGCCAACGTAATTCGTCTTATATAGCTTCATTTGGAAGCAAAAGAAGGATTTCACTGCAAACTTCTTATCTGCCAATCAAATTTTGAGAATTCACCTTTCACCAATGACATTAATCTGATGACAAAAAACTCGGCAAGTTTTCTCAGACATCCGAATATGGTGTCGCTATAATCCCTTGTTCAAACAAAATCAACCGCAGGAGATAATGGAAAATCGAACGTTTGAGAGATTAAACAATGAAATATTATGCAACAGATACAATGAATTAAGCAATGAGATTTTTTTTTAAGGAAAGGATATCTCTTTAAAGATTAATGTTTTTTAGAATAAATTGAAATAAAAAAAGGTTGACTTAAAGGTACGGAATTAAAAAAAAAATATGTTAAAATATTATAAAAAAGGAAAAAGATCAATGTTAAAAGAATTTGGAAGTAAATAACTTAGGATTAAAGCGAAAAAATTTTATTATTACATATATGTGTGTTTTTGTTTATTTCTTTTTTCGCTACACTGTAAATGGATAGATTCGTCTGTGATGTGCAAATCAATAATAACAAACAATAACAGTAATAATAAAAGTAAAGTTATTATCTTATTTATTTATTTATTTATTTATTGAAAATAAAATGTTTTTGAAATTATAAACAGTCTGGGTGCAAAATTTACGTTATTTGTATGTTACACAAAAATTATTATCCTTATATAGTAAACTTAATGTAGGAAAATTATTTTACAGGTTTACGAAGATGCAGCCAACCATATTTACCGATAGTAATAACTTTTGCTTCAGCAAATATATTTTAAAGTTTCAACACACTTTTCATGAAAACTGATTTCAGTTTAGTTACTTCCGGTTGTTTAAGATATCGAGTTTTACTATTTATTTTTCAAATCATTTGAGATAAGAACTCGAGCAGCAAGCAATTGGGACGAAATTCTCGTTTGTGTTTTATGTACACTCTAAAAAATAAATGTGTAAATTGGCCAATTTTACCCATGGATATGTGTAAATTTGTAAATTTACACACCTGTCGTAAAATTTACACATTTTTTCTCGGAAATTTACCTATTTTTATGTGTATTTATCTTATGAAAGTAAGTGTGTAATTTATTATCACTTGAAAAACTCAGACAAGTGTGTAAATGTTGAAAAATGCCATTATTTACACGAATTTGTGATTTATTCTAATTTAAACATAATTATATGTACAAGATAAGTGTGTAATTTTTTTTAAATGCATACTTGACTTAAAATTTACACATTTTGAGGAAAAAAATTACCTGTTTTTATGTGCACCTAACTTGAGAAATCAAATGTGCAATATGTTATCGCTTTATAAACTCAAACAAATGTGTAAATGTTGAAAAATGCCTGAAATTACACAAATGGCGTGTTAGACATAATTACAAGCAGAGAATATTCGAAAAATCCGTTTTGTTTTCGTTTTCGGCCCAAAATCTGAGTTCTGCTGAAAATTCGGTTTCGTTTTCGTTTTCGGCCCAATATTCGTATTTTGCCGAAAATTCGATTTCGTTTTCGGCCCAAAATCTGAAATTCACCGAAAATTCGGTTTCGGTTTCGTTTTTGGCCCAAAATTTGAGTTTCTCCGAAAACTCGTTATCGGCGGAAATACTGTCAGAAATTCGGCTGGACCGAAACTCGGTCGAAACTATCTGAATTCTAGAAATCTTCTTTCTTCCCTTGGAAATTTTTGACATGACTTGTTGATTGAGCTGTTTCCGCTCAGATGAGAAACTCTTTATTTAATGTTATGAATAAAGTTTATTGTTTATAATTATCGACCACAGCTGATTCATGACGTGAAATCAAATTAAACATCCTCCTACATACGGCGCTCTTCACCTGCTCCTTAAAAGCTGCACGCTTAACAGTAATAGAAAATTTTTAGTTTAAAACCGCAGATGTTTCGATTGCTATTTCTAAAAGTTCTAACATTCTATGTTGTTGATGAATTAATTACATTTTATTTTACATGCAAATAAAAAGTTTTGTTGAAAGTAGAGATGTGCACGCATCCGAGCTTGGCTGATGATATGAATCAGAATTTTCAAATGGGCCGGTAAACAAAATAAACGGGTTTGGGCCGATAAAATAAAATATTTAGCGGTCCTACCGGCCGACATAAAAATTTAAACCAAGCCGATAAAATATTAGCTTCTTTCAAAGAAATTGTTTTTCATCAGAATAAATATAAACCTGCGTCACGAGCTGATGCTTGATAAATAACATTAATGAAGAAATGTAACATGTCCACCTAAGAGACTGGCATCGGACATGGTGTCTGTTTAGATTTTTTCAGCACACTTGTGCGGTGTTAAGATCAGATTTGCATTTTTTTATTACATAGTGGAGCTGGGCCGGAACTGAACGTAGCTGTTCCCAGGATGTGTGGGGCAAGCAATATGTTTTGTAAAAATATTAGTAGTGATAATGAACTTCTGCTTACGGAATCTTTGGAAATGTACCTTAAAATGTTTTTTAGCTCACAGGCTATCATAGCCTGAGGGGTGGGGATAAGAGAGTGTATAAGAGGGGGTATAAGAGGTGTATAAGAGGTGTATAAGAGGGGGAACGGGGGGGCTCATGCCCCCCGTTAGTTGATATAAATGGGATTTTCATGCAGAATTAAGTTTTCGTTCAAAATTTAGATTAGGATCATTCTGATGAGGCGATTCCGTGACTGTTATTAGGTGTTCATTGAATAAGTATAAATAGGGGGAACAGGGGTTCTAATGCCCCCCCCCCCCCGTTAGTTGATATAAATGGGATTTTCATGCAGAATTAAGTTTTCGTTCAAAATTTAGATTAGGATCATTCTGATGAGGCGAATCCGTGACTGTTATTAGGTGTTCATTGGATAAGTATAAATAGGGGGAACAGGGGTTCTAATACCCCTCCCCCGTTAGTTGATATAAATGGGATTTTCATGCAGAATTAATTTTTCGTTCAAAATTTAGATTAGGATCATTCTGATGAGGCGATTCCGTGACTGTTATTAGGTGTTCATTGAATAAGTATAAATCGGGGGAACAAGGGTTCTAATGCCCAACCCCCCCCGTTAGTTGATATAAATGGGATTTTCATGCAGAATTAAGTTTTCGTTCAAAATTTAGATTAGGATCATTCTGATGAGGCGATTCCGTGACTGTTATTAGGTGTTCATTGAATAAGTATAAATAGGGGGAACAGGGGCTCTAATGCCCCCCCCCCCCCCGTTAGTTGATATAAATGGGATTTTCATGCAGAATTAAGTTTTCGTTCAAAATTTAGATTAGGATCATTCTGATGAGGCGATTCCGTGACTGTTATTAGGTGTTCACTGAATAAGTATAAATAGGGGGAACAGGGGTTCTAATGCCCCCCCCCCTTAATTTATATAAATGGCTTTTCCAAGCAGAATTTTCAGATTTCGTTCAAATCTCTGAATAGTTTTGGAAGTTTAATGGTTAAGTATAAAAGAGGGGGATAACTCCTTTTAAATTATATAAATGCTAAATGGGTTTTTATTAAGAATTATCTAATTTGCTCTGAATTTTGGATATAGATTTTTTATATGATAAAGCATGTCTTTGATAGTATAGGAGGTTCAATGATTAAGTATAAAAAAAGAGGAAAGGGGAGAGCTGTTTCCCCTTCTTAATTTTTTTTTCGAACGGAATTAACCCTTGAAAATATAAGGCTTTAATGTACAATTAGTATTTGTAGCCTGTGAGCTCAATGCCATCAGTTTAGCTGGGCAGTATTCTTTATTAATTCCCTGCTCAACGTGAAACTTTGACACATATTCTGACTAATATTATTTAACAGTAAAGACTTAAAATTGAAGCTTGACTATTAAAGGAATTTGGAATCGATAGCGTTTTCTATTTTTGACAGATAAATTATTTTTCGACAAATAAGAGTTTCTTATAGTGGCTTCAGGTTTTTCTCCTTTTCGTGATGTTGCTTTCGGAAATTCAATTCAAACGTTATCTTTTGCACGATTTTTTCAAAGCTACATTGCCTTTATCAAAAAATGGATAACGCCATTCGATTACATTATTTATTTATGAAAACACCTGTCTTATGGGTTCTAAAAAAAATGAGTTCATAAATGTGTCAGAAAGTAGCTCTTTGGCGTTTAAAAATAGTTTTAGTAAAAGAAAGATAAATATTTTCACAAATCTTCTTTTTATAAAAGAGTTTTAAAAATTATGTTTTTAGCATTCATTTTTTTCTTTTATTCAAAGCAATATTAATTTTTTTATGAATTTTTATTTGAATGTTGAAACGTCCACGAAATCTAAGTAATTGTTACTGCTGTATTGTGTATTTTCCATCGTAATTTTAAAATATACGTTAAATTTATCCCATAGATATGTATGCAGTATTCTTTAAAAGAATCTTAATTGTACGTTAAGAAAAATCTGAATTTTTTGTAGAAATTGAGTTGGGCCATTAACTGTGAAAATCTGAATGGGCCGGGCCGGGTTCGAGTCGAATTTATATCATTTTTACACCGTACTGAGCTGTATCCAGGGCCTGAAAATTCCGGCCCTTGCAGACTTTTAGGTTAAAGACACAGAGATTCCGCCAACTTGGGCACAAAAGATAGATTTTTCAAACAAGGACGCTATTTCAAAGCATTCGTATAGAGGCGAGGGAGTGGCAAAGTTTTTTCGGGAGGAAGTAGCACTTATTTATTTAAGCATACGGCTTATCTATATTTAAATCTCCATTAAACTAATAATAAATTATCAAATGGTTATTTTTTTTAAATAACAACTTACTTATAGTTAGTTTTCTAAAAAAACTTTTAAGCAATTTATTTTAACTACTTTTAATGAGAAATATTAGATAACTGAAAAAATGTGTATATTCAAAAATTAAATATTCACTATTGATTTGTTCTTGATTATTAATTGCATTATTAATTAATTATTAATAAATATATATGAGTATTGATTGTCAATAGCAAAAGCAAATATAAAAGTTATATTATTATTTATATTTTGCTTTTGCTTGAACTTGTGCACATTTATACATGTTTATGTATGTTTGTTAAAAATGTGCGTCTAATACACACATAATTAATTAATAATTATGTGTATTTATGTATGTATTAATAACTTAAAAAATGAACATTTTCGTTTTCGGCCGAAAATTGAAAGATTACCGAAATTCGATTTCGGTTTCATTTTCGGTCTTACAGACCTGTTTCGGTCGATCCTTTTTATAAGTATATAAATCTGAAAAAAAAAAACTGAAACGAAATAAACCGAACACGAAACAAAACATTTTTTTTTTCACTTCAAGCAACAAACATAATTTAGTGTTTGTTGGCTAATATTCCACAATGAAATAATAAAAAAAAACTTCAGTAAAAACACGTACCTGTATAAAACAAAAATTTAATAGACATGTAATTGAACTAAGCGCATAAATTACTAAAATATTAGAATTAAAAAAATTTACAGCCAGCAAAATCTATGATTTCTCAACTATTGCCTCTTGGTATGATTCCTAGCTTATTTTTAGGAACAAATTTTGCATTTGCGATGGAAGATACAAAGCGTACTTTTCTAATTTAGAAATATTTTGCATTATTGTCTATTAAAATCATTTTTAACTATTCTAAATTTGAACATTGTTTAATTTGGTATGCGATCTATATCAGTATAGTTATCGTTACAATTGACAAAAAGCTTAAACTTTTTTGAAATAAATCGAAAAAAGGCATAAAAAATGTCTTAATATAAGAAATTTTAAATTAAAAAGTCTTCACCACATAAAGAAACAAAAATAATTCACCACATAAAGAACAGAAGAAAACATCTGCCATGTGCCTAGATAAAGAACTCGAAAACTGCAGACGATTATCAAATATAAATAAATGAATAAAAAAAAACACCGCTTATTTAGTCTTTGGAATACGCGGAGAACATTTGCAGAGAACAAAAATAGCCTTTTTATGCGCGTATAGCCTCAGTCTGGATTTAAAAATCTTACCAAAAAATTCGTTGGAGTCATTCCATGCGTACTTTTGATGAAATATGTATCCGAGAAATGTACAATTGCTCTGGGCATGGTTAAAAATATTTATGCCAGTGTTATTGTACTTATTATCGGAACATTTATTAGATCTACAAACATCAAGGATTACATCAGAAAAGGAAAAACGAAGTCATTGAAAAATAGGTATGAAGAAATATTTTCCTTGTTTGCTTTTCTTTGAATTATAACTATTTTATTAAAATAAATAACTGTCTTTCGACAACTAAAATCAGATGATAAAAATCAATTATTTAAATTACTTCTTTTAAAAATAAGATTTGTTTACCTGTAGAATATCAATCGTTAAAATCGCATATTTTCTGAAATTTTAAAATTATGTGGAAAAATATTGTAACCACAGTTTATTATAATTAGCAAATATTTAAAGGTATTTAAATTACTGAATAAAAAACTTTCTTTTAAAATAAAATTGTTTGCAAATTTAATTTTTAAATTTTGCATTAAGTAATGACATGAAAATGCTTTTGTAAGAGAAAGTTGGTATTCTTTCCAGTTTTAAATTTGTAAATTTATAATATTGATGTGAAGCATATACTTTTCTGCTTATTTTAAATATGAAAAATTATTACTATTTGCTATTTATTCTTTTATTTATTTATTTTTGTATATATTCTTAAAATGATGCCTTTCTAGCATCCGAATAAATATTTGAAATTTAAACATCTAATAGCATTTGAAATAATTCTTTGATTTAAAAATTGTCTGTTTCAGCATGCTTATCATAATGTTTGCTATAAAGTTAACCAGTTTTCATAGTTTTATATGCTATAGATTTCTCAATTCTATTTCTACTGATGTCAAATGAAAATTAACGGATTTTCAATTCTATTTCTACTGATGTCAAATGAAAATTAACGGATTTTGATTCATGGTTTTTCATTTACGATTTTTAGATTGAAGCAATTAAAAATTGTTTTTAATTCATTGAAAACATTCATAAACTACAAACAAAATAAACAAAAATAAAAATTTTAATTAAATTAATTTCATTACCCTGTTTATAGTTTAAAGAATACAAAAAATACTGTATAATACAAGAGATTAGATTTTTATGTAAAATTAATTTTGATAATGCTTTGAACATTTAAGCAGCAATGTTTCTTATATAATTTTAAACCTTAAAAAAATCTATTACAAATATTGCACCTAATTTTCACGTAGATTGATAAAAAATAATTCTTTATCAAATTTAACACAATTATTATAATTGGTAAATAAATCACACAAATTGCCATTTTTCAACATAGTCCAAAAGCGTATAGACTTGAATTTGAATCGGAGAGCTTTGAGAGAGCTTGCAATGTTCTGCCAATTGAGCTATCCAGGATAAATCTGGAAGACACAATTCAGCCAAAGAACTACAGATATATAATAAATAATACTAGACTGGCAGCTTACTCCAAAGGTCCCTAGTTCCTGTCCTGCCCTAGATGCTTTTTCACCTATTTGGTAAAATTACATTATAATTCTTTTTGAACGTTATTATTTAGAACTAGTAGTTATCTGTAGAGCTTCTTAGAGCTCCTGGTGATAAATTTGGATGCCAAATTGAACAAAAGCAAGGGTATGTAATATGTGACTATAACATTGCTAACAAAGCGTAGAACCAACATAGTGAAAATTATCCAAGTCGGGGATCGAACACGTAATCCTTGAAATAGCTCTCCAAGTGCTCTACCATTTAAGTTACGAGGAAGATGGCCAGCTTTTCAATTCTCACTCACATTTTGTTGGTAAGCCTGCAACTGCAGCACAAAATAATAACGTCTACATGAGCACACAAACTTGTGGCATAACATGAGACACAGATAAGCCCAGCATCAGTGAATACATATTTAATTATAATAATTTTTTAATTATTTATCAGCAGTGAAATTACGCTTGAAATAATTGAATATTTAATATGTGATTTCCACATTACTAATAAAGCGTAGAACCAAAATAATGAAAAATGTCAAACCTGGGATCAAACCCGGAACCTCTGGAATAGCGCTCCAAGAGCTCTCAGCTCCAAGGGCACTTGAAGCCTTAATCGGAGCTTTCTCCCTTTGAATATTTATGATATTATCAGAGTTATAATGGACCTGGCAATACACATCTAACCAGCCACATACATCCTTGATACAAGAAAGCAAAAAATCATGCGTCAAACATAGATTATAAAGCACTTTCCAATACATTCAGAATAATGCAACAAAACTGCACTTAAGAAAAATAAATATAATATTATGTCTAGGTCCACCATATGGAAATGTATAACACATTTTAAAATAGAATTTCAGCTGTTCCTATTCACAATGGAAAAATTATCCGAATTTTTTAGCAGCCCTCTATATGATATAGATATTTATATCTAATAATAGCATGCATTTCAAAATTTAGTTCATTAAAGAGAAACATATATTTGGGTGATTCTCAAAATAGGAGACTTTTTCAAAATTTAAATCTTTAAAAAATTACTGTTAGCAAAATTTCTGAAAAAAATAGGTGTTGTTAATATAGTATTAGGTATACTTTACATGTAGTCAGCAGAGCTAAATATTTAAAAATTAACTTAAAAAAATAATTAGTATTTTTTGAGCCATGCTAATGACAAAAAAAATTGCATGGAATAAATATATTAAGAAATTTATTTTCTTCCTGTTTAAATATTTTTTTCTACATTTATTAGCCTTCCTTTTCAGCAAATGGTTTCCATTTTTACATATATACATACAAGTAGAATAAAAACATTACCAAAGAGCAAACTTTGTTTACATGAGCAACATTCTGACACTAACAAGGTAAGAAGCTGTCTTATTGATTTTCTGACAGATTTAATGCATATTTTAGGGATAATAAATGCAATACGTAAATTTATATGTAAAATTAAACTTTATAAAGGATACAATATAAGCACTGGTTACATTTATGCACATAGAAGTCTTTAGCATGGACAGAAAAACCATGCTAATGACACTGATATTTGTCCATGCTAATGACAAATTTTAATTTAAATAAGATTATGAGCCATAATATAATCACAATGCAGTAGTCCTTTTTGGGGCTTTTTAAAACACAAAAGTTTTATTCAAATAAGTAAAATAAAAATTTTAACTATAAAATAAACATGAAAATTATTATCCATTCTAATGACATGTAATTGATGTACGCCCCTAATATTCAACTTCTATTCTTAAAATACAATACATGCTTCAATTTTCAGGCTGGGATAAAATGGATATTTGTTGCCATGGGGAAACTTTATATTTTCAAACTATTGTCATATGTGAAAATGAAATTTTGATTAATAACTAGCTGTTATAGTATGACCTTGTTTTGAAAATAGAATATGGAGGACAAACTTTAATTCTTATTTTATATACTATAATTTAAAAAAAAAATTATTGGATAAATCCTCTCCTTGATTAATTTAAAGAAAGAATAACATTTGTTTTATTTTATAAACATGATATTAACTCTTGAAAAATGCTAGTATACACTAAGCACAGCTGCTGTGGACATCCATGCTAATGACATTTTGAACCTTTATTCTGTTATTTTAAGGTGTTTTTAACTAAAAAGTGAGTAATTCTTGAGTGCAAATTATGAATAATATTAAGACAAACATATCTAAATATAAAAACATAACAGAAAACCTCTCATTTTTTTTTTTTTTGTATGCCGAAAGACATAAATTGTCCCCTATTTTGAGAATCACCCATTTCAGAAAATTCTCCTTCAGCAATTTTTTAATAATAAGGAGAATGGTAGGCGAATACTTTTTGTGCAGCCCTAATTATGAAGTATAATATATATATATATATATATATATATATATATATATATATATATATATATATATATATATATATATATATATATATATATATACAGAGTAATATGCAAAAAACTAATTAAATTTAAACGTGCATACTGAATTTTAAAACGTACTCTCTAGCATTTATTAAGCAAAGATAACTGTAATCTATACAATAATGCAAAATACTGTAATCAATTCCTTTTGTTTGTCCCTGTAAATTAGTGAAAAATGCTATGAATACTCTGTTTTAACGTGATCTGAGTTATATCAGCTTCAATATATTTGAAATAGCAAAATGTCATTAAAATACTCTCAAAACGATTTTCCACGTGTACTATAATGTAATCGTATTCTTTTGAGTGTCCCTGTAAATGAAATATTAATCATACATACGTAATATGCAATACGAAACATGCTTTGGTGACCTTAAATAAGCTTTATCAATTGCGTGAAAATTATAGGAGTTAGAGCATCGACAGACGGACTGGCAAACCGAAGCACTTTTCAACATTTTTGGAGAGTGCTAAAAAAAGAACATAAAAATATCACATTATAGGGAAACTAAGAGTAGATGCGGTGCTGTGTAATATATACAATTAATGATAAATTTTTTTCTTTTAAATTGTATATTAAGATATATTATTAGTTTAAATGTATAATGTTCAAATTTATTGTTTTAAATGTGTAATTTCATAAATATTTATGTAATTTTTGCAACCTGTTATTAAACTTATTTTTTAATAATAATAAAAAGTTTTTAAGTATTATTTTACTGCTTGTAAATTCTGACGTAAAATGAATTAATCCAAATGACACCTTTTAAAAGTTTTTATTCGTGTTTTTTTTTTTTTTTTTTTTTTTTTTTGTGATTTTTATTAGGGAGATAATTAAAAATTATTTTTTAATACATTGAAGACTTTTTTTATGCGTATTACATTCAAAAACTATTGATAGCAAAAACAAAAAAAAAAATAAATAAAAAAAATTTTAAATGTGTAATTTGATATCCGTAGAAATAGTACAATACACGAGTAGACAGAAAAAGTCAAAAGTTTCAAATATCAAATTACAGAAACAGAAAGATTTGCTAGTTTCCATTTTTTATTTTAATAGTATGAAAAATTATTGTACATTTTAGAATCGAAATAGTTTGAATTTTTTTAGATGCATTGCATTATAATCGTATATTTCATTCATAGTAATTAGTATCTTACAATTAATGTAGATAAAATATAATTACTTAATATCGGTTTTACTTTTTATCTTTTAATATTTTTTATAGCTGTTGTGTAATAAAGGATAACTAGTGACTTAAGGTTCAAAATGCACATTAAATTGCTAAATTAATTTCATTTTTGTCAATAGTAAATTAATAATCTTTAAATTCAGGCAATCAATAATCTTTATTATTTAAATAATACAAAAAGTATTATGTATAATTCAGTGGATCATATTTTTATATAAATTTTACTCTGATAATACTTTGCACATTTAAGCAGAAATATTTCTTTAGTAATTTTAACTCTTAAAAAATACTGTTACAAATATTGCTCTTAAAATTTACGTAATTTGATTTAAAAATATATATATATCTATACATTTATTACTTTTAACACAGTTATTATAATTGGTAAATAAATCAAATGCCTTGTGAATTTTTCCAGCAGAATTAAAAAGTGTATAGGTGTGAGTTTGAACCGGGTACTTTTGTGAGAGTTGCCGATGCTCTACCAGATGAGCTACTATCCTGGATAAATCTGGCAGACACAAATCAGTCAAAGAACTAGAGTTACATACTAAGTATAGTTAACCAATGCCAGACTGACAACTTAAATTAAAGATCCGTGATTCGAATCCTGCCCTGGACGCTTTTTCACTCATTTTGTAAAATTACATTAAAGAAAAAAATTTTCTTGAACGTCATCGGTTAGAAATAGTAACTATCTGTAGTACTTTATATGTGTGATGATAACTTTGGAAGTTAAAGTGAGCAAAAGTTTTTAAAGAGAGTACAAAAATACATTTAACACATACAAAATAATTTTAATAATTTATTAAAAAAGAAATAAAATGTATAATTTTATTTTACATGGCAACAAGTGAAAAGAAGAAAATAGTATTCCGTCCGTTATAAATACAATTAAAGTTATACCATTTTCAAAATATGGAGAAAAAAATGTACATGCATTTCTAAAAGAGAATATTATGAATTTATTAAAAACAACACAAGCTGTTACAATTGTAAGATAGAGTGAAAAAAGTTTAATTTTTAACTTAATTTAGAAGACAGTCTCCACGCTGTCTGTATTCAAATTATACATCCCTGTTCATAAATTACAATTCGGATTACAAAACATTATAATTTGAGACGACCCTGTTTCTTGTAAATTAAGCGTATAATGATTTGTGGTCTTGCTTTAAGTCTACAAATCTGGTAGAAAGTAAAGACATGTCAAGCATATGAGTTTGTTCTTAATGCAATTTTATTTCGCGATCATGAAAGCATTTTTTTTCAATTTATACGTAAACGCATAACATAAAGCTATGTACACAAAACTGTGCATTTTAAATATTACACAAAAATACGTGTTTTGCATGTTGCGCATACATATGTGTAAAAACAGAATATTACATACAAATCTGTGTATTCTGTATATAACACAAAGATATGTGTAATTTGCATATGACACAGCATTATGTGTATTTTCTTATTACGCAAAAACATATGTAAAAACAGAATATTGCACAGATATATGTGTAAAAATAGTACTCAGAAATATGTGTATTTTAGTGCAATTCACACATTAAAGTGTGTATTTTAAGTGTTATCAGATAACTTTTACACATTTGGACTTATCATCAAATTACACATTAAAATGTGTATTCTGAAATTTACACATTTGGCGCAATTTACACACAAATTTACACATATAGACATGTCGTTTTTGTATCATCGATTTACACATTTTTGTGTGTAAATTTACACATTTTTTTTTTAGAGTGTACACTGCTCAAAACAATAAAAGGATATTTGAAGTTTTATATAAAATAAAGATATAAACGAAATTTTTTTTGCCGAAAATAGAAGAAGAGAATCACAAATGCAAATTTTTCTGGTTTTCAAACTGTGGAGTATGCAAATTTTGAGTTCGACGTCGAAAACGTCGCTTCAGCGGCAGCGAATGAAATTTGACTTTCAACTGGATAAAAGAGAATGAAGACAAGGATGATCGGCATTCAGTGATTGCTTTGTTTCGATGAGTACGATGTCTCAGCGAAGTATTTTGACAGATTCAGAAGCTTGGAGAATTGTTGGTAGGTTAGAAGTGGGCCAAACTCAAGCCGAAGTAGCGCAAGCCATTGGAGTGTCAAAAAGTGTCATTTCCAGGATCTGGAACCGTTTTTTGGAGAGTGGATGTGCAAGCCGAAGACCAGGGCAAGGTCGTAGACGGGCAACAACGCCCAAGGAAGATCGGTATTTAGCGTTAACAGCTCGGAGACACCGAAACATGAACGCTACTCTTCTCCAACAACACATTCGCTCGGCTACAGGCACCACGATTTCAACTCAGACTGTCCGAAACCGGCTCCATGCTGTAGGTCTGTATGCTTGCCGACCGATGGTATGTGTTAGATTAACATCGAGGCATCGTCGCGACCGCAGGGAGTGGGCAACCGAGCATGTCAACTGGAGGAGAAATGAATGGAACAATATTCTGTTTTCTGACGAGTCCCGTTTTCTGTGCATCCGGATAATAGGCGTATTTTCATCTGGAGGGACCGTGGCAGTAGGAATAATCCTGCGTTCGTGCACGAAAGTGTCAGATTTGACGGTGGAGGAGTGTTGGTGTATGGTGGCATCTCCATTGACGGGCGCACTGACCTCTACATCAATCGAGATGGAGCTCTGACTGGTCGCCGATAGAGGAATGAGATCCTCAGTCCCTTACGCTGCAGCAATCGGAGATAACTTCATTTTAATGGACGATAATTGCAGGCCACATCGTGCAAACCTGGTGGAGGATTTCCTTTTCGAGGAAGGAATCGTTCGAATGGAATGGCCAGCGTGTTCTTCAGACATGAATACAATCGAGCACGTTTGGGACGCTCTAGGAAGACGAGTTTCTGGCCGCCAACAACCCCCACAAACTCTCCAAGAACTGGAAAGAGCTCTTCTGGAAGAGTGGGGCAGAATACCCCAACTCGTCATTAATAGCCTCATTGAGTCCATGCCTCAAAGGTGTTCAACGTTGCTGCCCGCCCGTGGAAACCATACCCCCTACTGAAAATGATTTTCTTTGAAGAAAACACCTTTTCTTATTCTTTTTTTCTCATATGCACAAATTGTGTTCTATTCCTTTTGTACATAAATGCGCAATAAAATGCATTTTTTTCTTCCAAACATGTGTAATTTATTCTCATATAACCTACTATGTCTGTCGACCATGTATCAATCAGCTAAAAAGTTTCCCAGATACAAAATCCACCTAAAACTGCAATATCCTTTAATTGTTTTGAGCAGTATATATAAGTAGACATATACCATTAAAAAAAAGTGGTGCCAGTTAAGACCTATGAATTTAAAAAACGTAACCCACTGTTAACATTGTCCTCATGTTAACGAGAGCGAAATATCGGGGTCTCTTTAGACCACCTTATACATATGTATTTAGCTTATTAAAAAAGTAGCGGTGGAATAAACTGTTTCATAAAGTTCTATTGCAGTTAAGTAGGATAATTTATACAGATCACACGTTTTATTTTTATTTTTATCCTTTTAATGGTGATCGTCAAACATATACTCGCATTAAAATTATGGAGGCCAGAGTATGAATTAAAGCTTTATGCCAAAATGTCTATTCGATTAAAATATATTTGCTTCTAAGATTGTTTTTGTGTCATTAAAGTAATATATGATTGGAGAAATTCAAAGCAATTTTATGTAACAATAATTGAAAGCAAATCACGAAAGTTTATTTCAATTAGAAAACATATCGGAAATAGTACGTCAGACATGACAAATGCGTGCTATAACGAAAATTTTATAAGTATTGAGATCTAGCAATAGCTGTTTCACTTTTACATAAACATGTATGAAAACAAAATTTATTACGATTATATACATAGGTGGTGCGGACTAAACGCCAGCTATATATGCTATTAAACCGGGACGCACCAGCTGAGACAATCACCTTATCGAGTTCACAGATGAAAATCTAGGATTAATTAAATTTTGATCCTCATATTAAAACGCAATTGGTCTTCCAATTCATATCTTGGTCGAAAACGCCTAAAAGTCCGATTTTGGAAGTTAATTCGTAGGTTTACCATTGCGCTTTCCTTGTCCAAAAAATTATGAAAACATGGCGTATAGGGAGCAGGAAAGTATAATAATAAACCTATAAGTCAACCACTAAAATCGGGTTTTTACGTGCTTTCCACCAAGATATGACTTGGCAGACCGACTGCGTTTTAATATGCTTATCGAAATTTAACCAATCCTAGATTTTCATACGTGAACTCGATGAGGTGATTGTCTGTGCTGCTGCCTGCCGGTGTGCATTTATTTATATAATCACTATCGCACTAAAAGAAATGGCACTACTTGGTTATTCCGTCGACCAAAAAACTATCGCCAAATTACAAAATTAAGTGCCAATAATGGATGATCGTGAAAGTTACATTTAATGTCATTAGATACGAAAGATGTGTTCAATATGTCATCTAGTGATTTTTATTTCGACTTTTTATTTGTAATTTTATTAATGTTTTATTAATTTATTTTTTCTTTCGTTATTTAAAATAAAAATTATATCAATATGCATAATTTTGCTGTTAGTTTGGCGATTTGCATAATTTGGCGAAATTGGTCGACGGGATAATCAAGTAGTACAAAAAAAATAACTATACACTTTTAGAAAACATTAAGCGTTGTGTGCTGCATAGCGATGGAAGTGAACACAAAGATTCTTAAAATCTGTCAATGTACTTCCACATAGTCAAATTTAATCTAATTATGAATATTTAAGCTTCATTAAAATCTTTTTTACAACACATTTTATAACGTCTACTGCTTTTAGTTACTTATTTTTTTATTAATATTTTTAATACAATTATCCAATTCCGAATCTTTTACGTAAAATCTCTTGAGGCAGAATAAATACTTACCTAACACTCGGAACATAAAAATATGATAAGACACATATTTTACTAAATACTGCAGTGTTATTCAGATTCAAGATTTCAGTAATGTCGCCCGAATTATTTAGATTATGTTTTGACATGATACGCATTATTGTTTAGACACTAAGAAATTTCTATTAGTATTTTAGACGAATTTAAATATAAATGACTTTACTTAATAAATAATGTTGCATAAAACAAACATTCGATGATTATTCTTAATACGAGTTTATCTTCATAAATATTCGTACTTCAAAAGAATGTAATGGAATTAAAATGTTAATAATGAAATTATTATTTAAGAAGTGTAAATAAAGTATAGCAATCCATACAGATTTTATATGAGAGATATTTGGAAAGATGAAAAGATGAAATATGTCTGCGAGACGCGTTTGCTCATAAACAAATTGCAATCTCTATAATTTCATTTATAAGGAAAAAGGCAGTATGGACAAGCTGGGTAAAATTATACAGGGTGATTCATAAAAGATGGGCAGAACTTTAAGGGGTTATAGTACACTTAAAGACAAATAATATTAAATAGGAGACTAAAGGTCCCAGACGTATTCCCAAGGAGATAGGGGGCATTAAAGCTTAGGGTCCGAAATTTCAAATGATTATAAAAAATGGAAAAATTGGTCGATTCGTTTGCGGTTTTTGCAAAAAAATTTCTTTATGCCAGTATTTTCTTGAAATAAAATTTTAAAGTTCAATTTCAAAAAATGCCGATAGGGGGCGCTTTAGACTTTGGAGTAACAAACAACTATTTTTTAACGTTATTTTTTGTATTTCTTTAAATGATTTCGAAAGCTTAGACTTAAACTTAAATTTTGATCTAAAAATCTGAGTCTTAACGAGTAGTTAAGTAGCGTAAACTGAAATTTGAAATTTGAAACCCTTCTCCCCCCAGAACAAAAATCAGTTATTCCCTATCTTTGTGTCGTAGATTAGGCTCTAACTACTGCCGCGTTTTGCTAAAATTATTCTTTATGTCAGTATTTTCTTGAAAATAAATTTTAAAGAAAATTTTCAAAAAATTCCGATAAAGGGCGCTTTAGACTTTGGAGTAAAGAACAACTATTTTATACCGTTATTTTTTGTGTCTCATTAAATGCTTTCTAAAGCTTAGACTTAAATTTTCAGCCCAAAATCTGAATCGTTAGACGTGGTTAAGTTTCTGGGGAGAGGGGTTTGAAATTTCTACTCCTGAGCACAGTTCAGTTTACCATGTCCACACATTGTGTGCTGTGATACGAGGTAAAAAGACACAAATTAGGATTATGTTACCAAAGCATATTTATTAACATGTAATTACAATAAATGTTCAAAATTGTGACCACCAGAGGTTATGCACGCAGAACAACGGCGAAGAATGGAACGACGAACATTCGCGAAAACATCAGGCTTTTCGAGCACTTCCCCTACAGCGGCGGAAAGTCTGGCGACCAGTTCCTCGGGGGATTCAATGGGTGTCTCATACATAAGAGCCTTCAATTGTCCCCAAAAAAAGAAATCGAGGGGTGAAAGATCTGGCGAGCGAGCAGGCCAAGCAACAGGACCACCTCGACCAATCCATCTGTTCGGAAATGTGATGTCCAGATAGTTGCGGACGTCTCGTACGTAATGGGCTGGCGCTCCATCGTGCTGGAACCACATGACCCGCCGGATGCGTGGAGGAACAACGTTTAACAGGTCTGGCAGCACATGTTGCAGAAATGTGAGGTATGTTTTACCGTTGAGGCGTTCAGGAAGAAGGTACGGTCCGATTAGGTGGTCTCCGAGGATTCCTGCCCAAACATTGATGGAAAAGCGTCTCTGATGAGCATGTGGATACGTAGCATGTGGATTGACATCCGCCCATACATGTGCATTGTGTGTGTTAAATGTACGTTCACGTGTGAAGGTACATTCATCGGTGAAAAGCACAGTTCGTCCAAAATGTGGATTTAGCGCGTTCTGCTGCAGAAACCAGCGGGCGAATTCAATACGATTTGGATAATCCCCTGGAGACAGTTTCTGGACTCGTTTCACATGAAACGGGAGCAAATGTTCATCCTTCAGTACCCTCCAAGTCATGGACTGTGAGGTATCCACCTGCCTAGCCACTGTTCGTGTACTTGTACTTGGCTGCGCCGCTACTACATCCAGAATGGCTTCTGCAACAACTACTGATTCGTCCTTTTTTGCACGACCTGCATTCGACCGGGAAGCGAGAAATGATCCCGTCTCACACAACTGTCTGTGCAAGCGCTCGAAAGTTTTGCGGTTAGGCAACCGCCTGTTGGGAAATCGCTCTCCGTACATTCGTTGTGCCTCTGCACCATTTCCATCTACCGCTCCGTAAATTAAATCATCTCAGCCTTTTCCTTATTCGTGAAGGGCACCATCTTCCGATTCATTACTACAGCGACTTACACTTGACTCACCGTTCAGTGGTTTTTATGCCTGAATCGTGTCGAAATTTTGCATACGTGTTCTTCTTCTTCCCCATTTGACATTTGCATACTTTCTGTCTCCTTCTTCACCCGGTGACTAGCGTCAGGAATGGAGCTTTAACGTTTGCATGAGCGACGTTTCCAACTGTGCCAGTGCCTTTATGAGTGAATTCCGACTATGCAGTCCTTGACGAAAGTTGTATTTTTGCCTCGTATCACAGCACAGAATCGTTGGGCATGGTTAAGTAGTGCAAACTGAACTATGTTCAGAAGTTGAAATTTGAACCCCCTCCCCTCGCTACTGAACCACGCTCAGCGATTCAGATTTTGAGCTGAAAATTTAAGTTTAAGTCTAAGCTTTAGAAAGCATTTAATGAGACACAAAAAATAACGGTATAAAATAGTTGTTCGTTACTCCAAAGTCTAAAGCGCCCTCTATCAGAATTTTTTGAAATTTTTCTTTAAAATTTATTCTCAAGAAAATACTGACATAAAGAATAATTTTAGCAAAACGCGGCAGTAGTTAGAGACTAATCTACGACACAAAGATCGGGAATAACTGATTTTTGTTCTGGGGGGGGGAGAAGGGTTTCAAATTTCAAATTTCAGTTTACGCTACTTCACTACTCGTTAGGACTCAGATTTTTAGATCAAAACTTAAGTTTAAGTCTAAGCTTTCGAAATCATTTAAAGAAATACAAAAAATAACGTTAAAAAATAGTTGTTTGTTACTCCAAAGTCTAAAGCGCCCCCTATCGGCATTTTTGGAAATTGAACTTTGAAATTTTATTTCAAGAAAATACTGGGATAAAGAAAATTTTTTTCAAAAACCGCAAATGAATCCACCAATTTTTCCATTTTTTATAATCATTTGAAATTTCGGACCCTAAACTTTAATGCCCCCTATCTCCTTGGGAATACGTCTGGGACCCTTAGTCTCCTATTTAATATTATTTGTCTTTAAGTGTACTATAACCACTTAAAGTTCTGCCCATCTTTTATGAATCACCCTGTATAAGTGTTCTTGTCGGACTGGAAAATATGTACAGTTATGTGATAAAATTAAGTTACGAAAATTAGATATTGGATGAATTTCTATAAACTGTTCATTTTGGGTAGGCTGCATTATTTTGTTTTTTCCAATATTGAACATTTATATTCCCAAGTATTTTAAAGTTTTAACACGTATTATAATGTATAGTACATGCTGTTATTTTGTTTTACTTACGTCTGTTTGTTTAAATTTTATGCTAGTAACTCAAAAATATGCTTTTAAGTTTGTTTTTGTATCATTAAAATAAAATGTGAGTGAACGAAATGTCAATTTAAATGTAAATGGAAGCTGTGTTATGTAATAATATCAATTGAAAGCAAGTCACAAAAGGCTATATTAATTAAAAAACATGTCAGGCGTAGCAAATGCAGTGCGTTCCTTATATAACGAGTTTTATAAATAATCAGATCTTTCTGCGATAGCTATTGCAATTTTACGAAGATATGCATGAATACAAAAGTTATTACGATCATATACAGGGTGCGTACGGACCAGACGACGACTATAGATGCTACATATTTATATAAATACGAACGCACTAAAAATACATTTTAACCATACACTATTAGAAAACATTAACCCTTATGTTATACATAACAGAAATTCTATAGAAAAGCAAAAGAATTCTTAAAAGCTGTAAATGCAGCTGACATTGTCATTCTTATTCTAATACTGAATATTTAAGCTTCATTACATATTTTATAGCACACAGTTACAAGACATTTTATAACGTTAATAGCTTTTAGATATTTATTTTTTTATTAAGATTTGTCATAAAATTATCCAATTACGAGTCTTCCTTCTAAAACCACTTGAGGTAGAATAAACAATTATCTAACACTCTGAACATTAAAATATGATAAGAGATATATTTTACCTAATACTGCACTGTCATTCACATTAAGTAACTCACTAGTGTCGTCCAAATTATTTAGAAGATGTTGTCATTATATACGCATCATTGTTTTGACTCTAAGAAATTTCTACTAGTAATTTACCTTAATTTCAATATAAATGCATTTGCTAAATAAATACTGTCGCATAAAATAAACATTCATTGTATACTCTTAAAATGGATTTGTCTTCATAAATATTCGTAGATCAAAAGAATGTAGTGGGATTAAAATGGTAATAACAAAATCATTATTTAAGAGGGGTAAATAAAGTATAACAATATTTACAGAGTTTATATGACAGATATTTGGAAAGATAAAAATGTGAAATATATCAGGGAGACATGTTTGCTTATAAATAAATTTGAATCTCTATATTTGCATTTATAGAGAAAAAGACAGTGGGAACAAGCTGGGGGAAAATTAAGTATTATTCTCATAGGGCTGGAAAATATCCATACTTATGTGATAAAATTAAATTACGAATATTAGATATTGTATGAATTTCTATAAACTGTTTATTTTGAGTAGGCTGTATTATTTCGTATTTTCTAATATTAAAATTTTATAATTTCGCATATTTTAATGTTTCAACCCATATTACAATGTATACTGCATACGGTTATATTGTATTACTTTTACCTGTTTGTTTAGACCCTATCCTAGTAACTCAAAAATATTCGCAAGCGAATGTACAGTCAGTGGTTTGTTTCTCAATCTTCCAGCTTACATTAAGTTTCTATAAATTTTTCATTTTGTGTAGACTGCATTATTTTGTATTTTCTCTATATTGAACATTTATATTCCCAAGTATTTCAAAGTTTCAACATACATTGTAATGTACACTGTTAAAACTAATGGTGACAAACCAGTTGCATTTGGTGCCCAGGGATGAAAAGTTGTTACCATTTGACACCCGCGGGCTAGAAAATGTGTTTGGAGTGCCGTTTGATCTCTCACTGGGTGATTCACGCTAATTACGGTGCCGCGCAATGCATACCGTCGGATGATTTTCACCCCTTAGTTATTTGCGCATGCTCTGTAACGTGTATCCTTGCCCTGAAACTCGCCGTCACTGGTGGATCAAAACAGTAATTTTTCCCTACGATGACTATCACCAATATACCCTATCCCAATTTCGTTTAGAACTTTGGATGGCTAACTTTTGGCGAGCTTTTATATATAAAGCAACCTTTGTATTTCAGGACATTTGAACATTTCAGGGAGACTTTGAAGGTGAGCTCGATGGCCGAGCGGTTAGAGCGCTGAGCTTGTAATCAGACCTTGTGGGTTCGAATCCTTCGAGGGCCAAAAGTCGGTTTGTATATTTTTAAATTTTTTATTATTGGGCACTCTGGATTAAGGGTGCTATCTTTTCACCCTAATTAAAGGTGCCATTTTGACTCCATTAGGGGTATCACCAGTGAGACACGCCTTTCACCCCTAAAAGGTGCAATGTGTCACCATTAGTTTTTTAACATACAGTTATTTTGTTTTACTTAAATCTGTTCGTTTATAACCTATACTAGTAACTTAAGAATATTCGCAAGCAAATGGACATTCAGTGGTTTGTTTTTCAACCTTTCAGATTACATTAAGTTTCTATAATCTGTCTATTTTGAGCAGGCTGCATTATTTCGCATTTTTCAATATTGAACATTTATATTTCCAAGTATTTTAAAATTTTAAAACGCATTACAATGTATACTGAATACGTTAATTTTGTTTTTACTTTTAACTGTTTGTTTAGATCCTATGCTTATAACTTAAAAATATTCGAGAGCTAATGTCTAGTCAGTGGTTTGTTTTTCAATTTTCTACCTTACTTTCAGTTTCTATAAACTGTTTAGCTTGAGTAGTCTGCATTGTTTCGTATTTTCCAATATTGGACATTTATCTTTACAAGTGTTTTAAAATTTCAACACACATTGTAATGAATACGATTTGTTTCACTTATATCTCTTTGTTTAAATCCTATGCTAATAACTCAAAAATATTTACAAACTAATGTTCATGTTCAGTCCGAAGTTGTTTTCAGTCATGCAGCTGACATTAAGACATCATTTACTAATTTATTTATTTATTTATTTATTTATTTTTGCAGGTAACTCTTGATGTAGATCTGTAACATGATTGCCAGATAAAATTTATCAGTAGAGGCAAAACCGTGTTAGGAAAAAAGACAGAAAAAATTCCAAACAATTTTTTAAATATAAATAATTGTATATGAGACATAAAACGGACTACAGAGGCAATAAAAGAAGTCGTCGATACAGGAAAATTGTCCTTTTAGCTAGTGCTAGCGTGTCATTAAAATCATTCTTTATTATAAATGCGTTTAAAAATTTTAATTATTCAAATTTTAACTATTATCAATTTGCCATGTAGCACACTGCACAAATGTCATATAAAATAAGAAAATGCAATAAAATAAAATAAAGTAAAATAGATTAAATAAATAAAATAAAAAATAACATAAATAAGTGAAAAATTATTTAGAATAAATTAAAATTACATGTAATCCAATGTACTTGCATGGAAATCGCCTGAAACAAGAAGATATATCTTCTCACATTGATCTTTTTCTGACATTGTAACACACGCATGAATTTTCATATAAAGTATTATTATAAGGATTTCTGTCGTAATATGCATTAGCTATTTAACTAATCATTATTTTTGAAGAAAACTTTCATATAATGTCTATATTGCATGTCCTTTTACAGAATTTTTAATCATTTATCAGTGGTTTTCCAAAACAAAAAATTTTGCCTAAATGAAGCAGAAAAATGGTCGGATTAAATAATGCAAAAATTACAGTAAAATTTTACTGGTGAGAAAAATAAATTACTATTGGAGCATGGATTCCCGTGCGTGGTACGGGCAAACTATGATTAGCCAAAAACACGTTGCCCGTATGTCGCATGGTCAAAGCAGTGAGTGGTTAAAGATATCGTAAAATTATAAAATATGTTTACGTATTATTAACACTTTAATTTTTTAATAAAAAGTTCTACTTCAACTGTAGCAATTTCTTGTTTACTGTGCAGCGATAACAATGCCTATGCTGTTTCTAAATTATTTATACGACAAATACATTTAACGATATATCATTAAATAATAATAACATTCAATGATATATCATAAGAAAAATGATTTATTCAACAGTTCTTAAGTAAGAATAGAAAAATATTCCAAAAAAGTAAGAGACAAAATAAAAGTTAAGTGTAACATTCTAAAAACTTTTTTTTAGATTTCAGCCATATATTTCTTCATAAACTTTTGTGACAAATGTTTTAGGACGTATATTGTTAATAGCAGATCTTTACTCGTAGATGAAACCAAGCGAAATATTCGTTTCATTCGTCTATTCCATTGCTGATAAGCGCTTTTTTAAGAATTACATTATTCTTGTCGACTTGACAAGTCAGAAATATCAAAAATTTCAAGAGAGATAGATTACATATTTCTGACATTGCAATATAAACAACTTTTCCGATAAAATATTATTTTATAGATTTCTGTATTAATCTGTATTAAAGTTATTTTAAAATTATCCGTGTTATGTGAAAGTCTTCTACATTATATTGAACTTTTCTATAAAAATTATATTTTATAGCAAATCATTTGAAAAAATGTCAGTATATATATGTAGCTCTGACAAATATTTATTTAATTATTGCTATTATTTTAGATAAAGTTAATAAAGCCATTCAATAATAGTTTTTTCTGAGCAATGTACTGCATTTTTACGATTACTAGTTTATTCAGTCAAATTGAAAATGTATTTTAAACATCTAATTTGTGTGGTTCTGCGAGTGTAAAAATGCATCTCAGTTTCCCTTTTATATTCCTTTCTTATAACTTTTTATAAGGTAGTATTTATACGTTTTTTGCATGTTAGTCTTTAACGTACTAAATAATAGTTGAGATATGTCTATAAAATGTGAATTTTTTATTCTCTATAAAAATAAACTGCATTCATTGATGATGACAAACCTTCTTTTTCAAGCTTTTCATTCAAGTTGATTCAAAACACAGTTTGACAAACGCTTTTTTATTACAAAAGGAAAACTGTAAATAGTAATGTAGCCAATTTTCCATTTGTAATTTCATCAAAATAACCTTTATAATTTATTCAAATTTGTCAAAAGGTAACGTACTTAAACATTCAAAAAATCTTCCATAAACTTACTTCTGGTGTTATTCATCTTTTACACAGCTACATAATTTCATGGTTTTTTCTTACCACTACACTCAATAGAAAAAATAATCTGTTTTAAGACAAATTTTATAGTTAAGTTAATGGTTTAAAATAACTCTAAATATAGGCACCTATGTATTTCTCTAATCTGGTTTCCAAAAATTCACGGAAAATCCCAAAACGCGATAGTCTGTTCTATAAGAAACCAATCTGTATGAAATTTGCGTGTATTGTTGCAGATGCTGCTGTAATTGGGATATAAGAAATCAGAAATAGTTGATTAATTAGAATTACCTTGTGGTATCATTTGTTCACAAAATTGTGATTTAGATCTTAGGGCTCCCAAATGGTCCGCGAAATGAACACCAATATTTTTTAACAAAAAATTTCATAGTAAATTTCTACGGTATTTGTGTTCAAATTAACCTTCGAAGGTGATTTTTGTGCAATTTGAAAGAAAAATCTAACAGAAAAATCTGAAAGAAAAATCTAAGAATGAAAATTATTCGAAAGTAATACTGATGTTCAGTTCGCGGACCATTTGGGAGCTCTGAGATCTTTTAAGAGATTGGAGGCAGGAAAATTTCTGACGGAGGTGGACAGATGGCGGTTTCCTTCTGTAGTCCAAAACCATTTACAGTAATTTCGAACAGACAGTTCAGCCTCCATAAGGTTTAGTAAAGAATGGGCGAGAGTTATAAGAGAGACAACCGCCAATGACCGATTTTTGCGGCTACATGTACGGTGGAATAGAACAGCAGATGCATCATATCTTAAATCCCACACCCTTGTCGGAGCCACTAAAAGATCGGTGCAAACGTTATAAGGCTTAACGAATGTGTGTTTTAAGCGACGCAACTAGCCATTTATGTGCCACTCACTACACGTCACCGGAGGAAACGTTTGAGATGTGCCCGTCAACATGGCCACTGGACAACCGGTAGATGACAAACTAATTAACGGAAAAACAAGGATAAGGTTTAATGAAAAATTAATTAAGGCAATAAGAAGGATAATTTTACCATTTCAAAAAAATGTTGCTAATCAAGAAAACTGAATTTCAAAAATATAGCGCACTGGCAACATTGATATCCATGTCCTTTTTCGTGAAACCGTGAATGTAGATTTCTGTACAAATGAAATCCTTGGTGCTTATGCGCGTCCTTACGCCGTTCCATTGGATAATTATTTATTGTTACAGGACGACAACGCAAGACCGCAGAGGAATTGCATTATAAAAGACTATCTTCAGTACCTATAAATTCAGTGGTGCTTATGCGAGTCCTTACGCCTTTCCAATAGATAATAATTTATTGTTACAGCAACGCAAGACCGCAGAGGAATTGTATTGTAAAAGACTATCTTCAGTACCTATAAATTCAGTGATTGCAATAGTAAGATTTTTCACCGGATTTTATCCAATCAGGCATGTTTGGCGTGCTTTAGGAATATTTATTGCTGCTCTCAATGTCTCTCCTTAGACCCTTGAATCGCTTATAACTGCTTTGCAAGGGCAATGACTCACACTTCCCAGTGAACTCGTAAATCGCATATTTGATAGTATGACACATCGGTGAATGTGTAGTATTGATTCTAAGAGTAATCATACTTCTACAAAATTGACACAGTCACTTTGTTAATCTCATAATTGTACTGTTATCTGAAATACTATAATTGTCTGATAGTTTCTTTAAAGTTACTAGCTGACCCGCCCGGCGTTGCCCGGGTCCGTATTAGCAATATTAAACGAACTTGAAATTTGTATGATTTTATCAATAACTGGAAGCATGCAGAAATGCATTGTCTGAAATACGTCATTTTCATCGTTATAAAGTATTAAAAGGTTCTGAAAAAAAAAGAAAACTTTTAGTAATACAATTTTTAGTTTAAATCAAATGTTTTCAATATTTTATTTAATTTTATTCAAAATGAAAAAAGATTTTCTTAGCAGACGATTTTTTGTGATAAATACATTATCTGTTTTATATTTCTTCTGCTTTATTCCTTTTATTTATAGAGTTCAAAATGAAAAAAGATTTTCTTAGCAGACGATTTTCCTGTGCCTCAATTAATTATCCTCGGAATTCCTTTTATTTATAGAGATTTATAGAGTTCAAAATGAAAAAAGATTTTCTTAGCAGACGATTTTCCTGTGCCTCAATTAATTATCCTCGGAATTCCTTTTATTTATAGAGATTTTATTTACTGCGATCAGGGATGGGATTTCCGCTTTTTTGCCCGCTAGTATAAAATAGAAAAAAAAAATCTTACGTTAAATTGGAAAAAATATTCTGATTAAATAATTTAAAATTTTCTCTAACGAAATACTGGTGTGCATAAAAGCGAAAATTTCATCCCTGTACAATGTATATCATACATTGCAGTTCAGATTTATAAAAATATGCATATAATATTTTGAGCAATCGCAATTTTTGTAAATTTTCCTTAATTGTTGGAAACTAGTGTACGTAACTGTAATCTGTTCTTTTATCCTTTCTATTGGTAATCCGTGTTTTAAAATAGCAATTAACTTTATGGTACAACTATTTCGATATTAAAATCTACATAGTATATTTTTATTAAAAATGCAGTAGAAATATTCTGTGAAAAATATTTCACTATGAATTACTACCAGTATAGTAAACTTCTGAAGTAGCGGTACCAACAAGTATTACCAGATCATAACTAACAACCTATTTAAAATCCTAATTATGTACATAGGTTACACGGCGTAAAATATAAAATTTTAGCTCAAAATCTGAACATTTTCCCCCATTATTAGACCGATATATAGGTTTCAAATATTTTTTTTAAATAAAAGTAGGAAAAATTGTGCAATGGAGGATTAAGGAGAAATCGTCGGATTAGTCTACTGTGAAAATATTTCAAACTGCCGTGTTTTCAAAATGATTTAATTAAATCAAAATGTTATTTAAAAATTATAGCCAAATCCATTATATTTTTCAGCTTGTCAAATAACTAAACAAATTTTAAAAATTAAAACGCATTCTAGTTTTAATTTTACAAATGTTTCATATATCCTTTCTTAAATTTTTCTTCTAACACAATAAAACTTCAAAAAGGTGTGTCTAAATTTTCTCGCTAGCAATTACATATAAATTGCAAGAATTTAAAATTTAGTGTTTTTTTTAATTATTTGTCTCATTACTAAATCAACGAATAGGATCCAAATATTTTTTTCACAAAATAGGAATAATCGTGCAATAAAGAGTTAAGGACAAATTATGTGATTAGTCTGCAATGAAAATTTCCAAATTGCCGTGTTTTCAAAATGATTTAATTAAATCAAAATGTTATTTAAAAATTATAGCAAGATCAATTAGATTTTCCAGAAAGTCAAATAACTAAAAATATTTTAAAAAAAAATAAAATAAATAAAACTCTTTGAAAAAACCATTAGTATTCAGCATCAAGATACTGACGAACGTGTAGCAATGAGTGTTTATTTTTATTTTCATTTTTATTTTTTATTTTTTTGGTTTGAAGAAAATGAAGTACATTGATTTGAATTGAGATTTTATGTCTTTATATATAATCAGTATCGTAAATTATTTAGATCGCAACATAATATGTAAATATATTTTGTAATGTATGCTTATATGGTTTCGAAATAAATATCATGTTAAATTATTATTAATACATTAAAGAATTCTTTGCAGGAACATTTCAGAAATTTGCTGAAATATTTTACTTAATTATTTCCAGCAAAGCTCTTTGACATGTTGGAAAGATTTTAACGAAAATATATTTTAAATTTTACTAATATTTCATATATCATTCTTTGAATTCTTCATTTGTCACAGTAGAACTTCAAAAAGGTATGTTTAAATTTTCTCGCTTGCAGTTACATATAACATAGAGGATATAAAGTTAAATAAAAAAACTACTTAAAATTCTTCCTTAAGATATCCGAGAACGTTTGCAGAGATTTTTTTCAGTGTAATCTAACATAGAGTAAAGAAAATTATATATATATATATATATATATATATATAATATATAATATATATATATATATATATATGTAATATACAATCTATATATATACATATCTACACAATTTTTAAAAATTTTGAAGGAGTTTACTCATTTTAAGCTTTTTTTTTATGAAAACGGCTCCAACTCTAAAAAATGAAGAAAAGAAAACAGAAATCTTTTTTCAACATAAACATAATAAATACTCTTTAGTGTAATGAACTACCGGGTATCCCAAAAATGACTGATGGATTTTAAAATTCAATAACTTGCAAACGGTGACAGCTATTTAAAAATTGTTTGCAGGAAGGCTATTTATAATGTCAGTAGTTTTTTTTATCGTAATTTTTTATTTTAGTTCGAATTTCAAACAATAGGTGGCGCTGACGGCGATTGAAGGCCAGGTGATAAGTGCTGAATGAAGCGTCGACCTGGCCTTCAATCGCCGTCAGCACCACCTATTGTTTGAAATTCGAACTAAAATAATAAATTACGATAAAAAAACTTCTGACATTATACATAACCCTCCTGCATTTTTTTTAAATAGCTGTCACCGTTTCCAAGTTATTGTATTTTTAAATCCTTCAGTCATTTTTGGGACACCCGGTAAACACTGGTCTATACGCGGAAACATGAAAGACATACAACTGATTATATACAATTACAGAGAAAATTTCAGTAATTTAAAATGTAATTCTCCAAAAAAAAAACAGCTATATATCAACAAATAAGTCATTTAGAGCTATTTCTTTAGTTAATTACACTCTACATATTATCGAAAAGCTACACAAAAAACTCATGGTTATAGGATAATAATAGTTTGAGTTAAAGCAATTGTCGTTTACTTTTTATGATGAAAATCTAATTTTTCAGAAAACGTATTTTAAATTTTCAACTTCGGTTTAAATTAACGTCGGAGGCTTTTTTCAAAGAGCTCTAATATCAGTTCTAATAGACGTACAGGCAAAATGAAAAAAGATTTAGAAACAGAAATGTTTATTCTATAAGAAAATCAAATTAATATATATATATATATATATATATATATATATATATATATACATACATATATATATTTCGAATTTTCATCGAAAATGATGTTTCCAACATAATTGATACTTTTCCTAAAAATGAAAATTTAAAAAGAATGTTTTTAATTAAAAAATTAAAAAAAAATATGGATTTATAATTACACAATTTTACATGCCATAATAAATAAAACGACTTACAAATTGTTATAAATATAATATCACTGGGGAGCAATGTTTCTGTCACAAAAATGAAATTGATTCTAGTTCAGTGTTTTCGCTGATTCCGAATATGCTTTCTTCTTTTCCCAAGGTGTGCTAGTTTTTGAGAAATTTTAGTCATTTAATTTAATACAATTTTCAGTTTTTGGACTTTTTCAGAAATTTTTAGATACAATATATGTCACATGAAAGTACCTATTCTAGCAGACAGTTAAAATTAAGCAGTGAAAATCAGCCATTTGCGGCGCAGCGCTTGTATCCCTGATTCTAGTTAATGATTACTAGATTATTTGTTTCATGTAAATGCGACAAACTTATTCTGAACAATTTGTCTGTCAGTTATTAAGCCTAATTTGCGTACTTTTCAATGATACAATGTTAAATTCGTATCAACTTTATAACAGTTGTCACAGAAATGACTTAATATATTTCTAGGCTAATTTTTATATTATTCTAAATCTGCAAGCTATTTCTATATACGAAGTTTAGTGTTCCAAAAGTGAATTTGTATTTTTATATGGTATTGACATAAATATGATGTGAGATGTTTTATTAGGGGTATGCACCTTATTGTCAAAAGGTGAGACAGTGTCTAATTCCTATCAGGTACATAAACAACAGTTTATATAAAACGAAAGAATATTCAAATAACTTGTAGAATCTATCCAAACTAGTTAAAGTACATTACAAAGTAGCATAATAATAGCTTTCTCTTTATTTTTGTTAACTAAAAATAACATTTCAATTTTTTTTTCAAAAGTTAGAATTGATAGAAGAAATCAGATACCAGGTTTGAAATTAAAATAAAAAGACTGCTTTACAAACATTTTAGTGTATTCCTGTGCAGAAAGAGTTAGACGTTAAGGATCATTTTTAGAATAACATGAAATCTATGCAAATTAGACATACTATTTCACGATCACGTGTCAGTATAATCTTTGAAACAACGGTTTTGTATTGTTGTCCAGCCAGTAATTATAAATAACTACTGCTTTATACCTTATATTTGAAGATAATTGCAGAAATTTTACCAAATTTTCTTAAATCCACGTAAGCAGATATTTCAAAAACAAGACCTATTGCATCTGTCTGAAACTAAAATCAGTCGGAATTTTAATTTGAAATAATCCATTTTATTATGTATGTGAATAATCACGTTTTCTTATTTATAAATATATCTGTTTGCAATTACAGATGTCATTCATTTCTTTCAACATCTTACCAATGAAAATGCTTTGTGAATTAAAGGGTAAAATTTCAAACATTCAAATTTGTTGACCAGTGAAGACTTGTGAGATTCTATCTAAACGCTACAGATGATTTTTTATCGTTCGGCGAGATCGTTTTTATCGATCGCACGTGGTCACACATAGTTTTCTGATGCCTTTCTTAATAATAGAAGTATCACTTTAAATCTTTTCGAGCATAAATTACAAAGTATCAGGATTTATTTTCGCAAAAAAAGATGATGTTGAGAAAATATATAACTCGTCAAGCGATTACAGTGATCCCAATGATTCAGTGTTATCTGCTTGTTAGACATTATTTATTAAGCTTGACTGAATGCCACCAATTTTTAAAAATACTACCATCTGTCTTGTGTTTTCGCTTTATTTAATCTTTAAAACGAGCAAGTGGTTAAAAAAAAGAGAATGAGACAGGAACAGTCAAACAGTCTGAATATATACAAATACGTTTTTAACTGATAACACTGCGGTTGTCTCTTTATCGAATATCCGTAATCATATTCATAGTATATTTTTCCAAAATAATACATTACAAATAGGGCAATTTTCTACAAAATTTACAAGAGAAATCTAAAAAGAGGATTGAAGTTTTAAAATAGCGGGGTTGAAAACAAATAGTTAGCAGTCTTGTAAAATAATAATTGAATAACTAATTAATAAGTAATTAATATAAAACTCCATTTTACATTATTTAAAATATATAATGATGATTATCAAAGAAATTTTTATTTTTACGAAATATAAATTAATTTTTATATCTAAAAGCTATGCAATTATTCTAAATATATAAGTACATTTTATGAGTCTTCCATCAAATGAATTTATTACTCACGTATGTAGAAAACATAATTTGGGAACTTTTTATTAGTTGCAATTGTGGTTACTTCATTTGCTGAGATTTTACGCCTGCATTAATAATACCTGTTTTACATTATTTCGACCGCAATGTAAAAACTGCAAATAAATTTTCTAATGCATGCTTCTGTGATTGTGAAATACGTAAAATGACTAGAAACTATTAGAGCGTTATTAATTCTCTGCACTAATATTTCGAAAATTTGTCGAAAATATTTTACTTAATCATTTCCACGGAAACTTTTCGACAAGTCGCAAAGATTTTTAATTAAAAAAGATTTAAAATTCTACAAAGACTTCATATATCATTCACGGAATTCTTCACCTGTCACAGTAAAACTTCAAAAATGTATCTTTTTTTTTTTCAACCTGTAATAATAAAAATATGTGTCACAAATTTAAAAAAGTAAAGAAAAAGGTATGGGAAATTTTCACTTAACTTAAAAAGGAGAAGTAAAAAAGAAAGCTTTTAGATTAAATAATGTGAAAAAACATTCGTCTGATATATCTGCGCAATTTGTATGTCATAATAAAAAATATTAAACATGTTTAAAATATTAGATCAACCGGAAAATTGTGTCGTATAATTTTATTTTACGCCTGCTATTTTAAAATTCAGATTTCTTCACTGGTATCACCTTTTTTTGAAATACAAAATTTCTCATAGTTTTGACCAAAATCTGAAACGTGAAAACAATGAAAATTTTAACTTTTCAAAAGAGTGGTGCTAATGAATATATATGAGTTTTTTTAAAAAGGAGGCGTGAAATAGCATTATACGACACAAATTTCCAATTGATTTAATAAAAACGGAAAAAGTCAAGCGAATTTAAGCGATTACTAACACGAGATAATGTCACACATTTTCCTCATTATCCTGCATTTATTTTTTTTTTTCAATTCAAAGATTCCGAATTAATTCCTGAAATTCAGAATAGTAATTTTTTACTGATAAAATAGCAGACATCTCATGACTATTTAAAGCAAAATATATTTCTAAATTTAAAGCATCGATTCAAGTTTGTTAATTAAAAAAAATAATAATAAAAAAATGGGGACATATGTTAGCTGATGATGCAAATGAATCAAGCGATTACAGATATCAAACTGAACCGTATTCCAATACTTCGATATTCGAAGAAAGAAATTCTTCATAGGTTTTTAGCTCACAGGCTATCATAGCCTGAGAGCTTATGTGCCCGTCCGTTCTGTATGTACGTTCGTTCGTACGTTCGTGCGTAACGCGATAACTCATGATAAAAATATCCGATCCACTTGAAATTTTGTATGTAGGTATATCCTGACAAAGCGCTTCCCTGATTAGTTTTTGGAGTTCATTCGATATGTATAAGAGGGGGAACGGGGGGGCTCATGCCCCTCCCCTTAGTTGATATAAATGGGATTTTCATGCAGAATTAAGTTTTCGTTCAAAATTTAGATTAGGATCATTCTGATGAGGCGATTCCGTGACTGTTATTAGGTGGTTATTGAATAAATATAAATAGGGGGAACAGGGGTTCTAATGCCCCCCCCCCCCTTAATTTATATAAATGGGTTTCTCAAGCAGAATTTTCAGATTTCGTTCAAATCTCTGAATAGTTTTGGAAGTTTAATGGTTAAGTATAAAAGAGGGGGGTAACTCCTTTTAAATTATATAAATGCTAAATGGGTTAAGAATTATCTCATTTGCTCTGAATTTTGGATATAGATTTTTTATATGATAAAGCATGTCTTTGATAGTACAGGAAGTTCAATGATTAAGTATAAAAAAAGAGGAAAGGGGAGAGCTGTTTCCCCTTCTTAATTTTTTTTCGAACGGAATTAACCCTCGAAAATACAAGGCTTTAATGTACAATCAGTATTTGTAGCCTGTGAGCTCAATGCCATCAGTTTAACTGGGCAGTATTCTTTATTATGATAAATACAGCACAGTACAATTAATCTTCAAAGCTGGGTATTAAAAAAATTGAAAATATATATATATATATATAAATGATGTTAATCTTTTTTTAACCACTTAATTGATCAATAATTTTGAAAAAAGAAAAACCCTTTCAAATAATGTTTATTTTTTTCATCTCTTTTATAGATCTTTTCATCTTTCATTACCAGTTTTTTAAAACAGAAATTTTTGCCCAATTGAATCAGAAAAATGCTGGAATTAAATGTTGCAAAACTTACAGTAAAAATTTACTGGTGAGAATAATAAATTATGTTTGGAATATGGATGGCCGTACATGGTATGGGAAAATCAGGGATTTAACTATAACAGTGCTGTTTAGCCCATTAGTGCCTAGCGTCCCTTTTTAGGGACGCTTCAAAAGGTGCATTCAGCACTGTTTTTGACACCGGTAAAAAAAAAAAAGCAATAATTATTTAATTGATGCATTTTCGTGAATAATGAACTAAACTTAAATCTTCTAAAAATAGTGGTGCCAACCAAATAAAATTTACGCAAAAGATGCTGGGCACGAATGGGTTAAAAACAGACTCAGTTCTAAATTTGCGAATAGCTGATTGTTATATGATTAATTATCGGATTATATTAAGACACTTTTGCACAATATTTTAATTCTAGAAGTATAATTATGATTTTTTCTAGACTGATGTACCTTACACAAACATTATTCGATCGGCTTATTTTGAAAATGTTACCTTAAATTATATAATTTCGGAAATGCTCTAATTCTATGAAGGAAACAATATTTTTCTGTACTATTTGTACCAAAAACAAATTTTGCGCAGAAAGATAATTTCAAGTCCGATTCGTGGTTAGAACATAAAGATTAAAGGTAGTTTTTGCTTTTACAAAATGCAAAAACATTTTCAAATCCAAATATAATGTTATTATTCAAAAATGTAAAAAATATTTTATGAGTTTTACACGATAATTGTTTTTTAAACAGCTCAGATAATCCAATTTACATGTGTTCACACAAGCACGTACATACTTCCATACAGATATCTATATCTATATCTATATATCTATATACCTTTATAAATAAATCGAAAAGTAACTCAAATATTACCAAAACAAACATTCAGTAAAACCAATATTTATTCTGTCTCTATGGAAAACGAACATATATATATATATATATATATATGTGTGTGTGTAATATATATATATATATATATATATATATATGTAAGACGGGAGGTGTGATCATAGAAGAACATCTGGTGAAATGACGGAAGGAACGTGTTATATCATAATACCGCTGGCCAATTTAAATTTTTTATATTCTCCGTTAAAAACCATTAACGTATATCCTTGTCGTGGCTGGCATTTAAAAGCAGATGGAGGAGTTTAATTGAAGGTTTCTCCAATAATGAAACACATACGAACATAAGGAGGCATCAAAATCTTTTCTATTGTCCACTTTCACTAGATATTCCACACACATCTCAGTCTCCATAATTTTATAATAAATACAAAATGTTCTTAATTCAATCATGTCCGTTAAAGAAAATGCACTAAAACAAATAAGCCATTTTTTGTAATTTAGTATCACCGCAAAAATAATAAAGAAACAAAATGTGGTCTTTAAACTGGAAATGCCTTGCTCTTCACAAAGATTCGAAATTATTCTGAATAAGAACCGTGAGTCTTAACGGTTGGAAGGTCAGTCGGATTCTGCTTGCTCCAAAAATCCAAAATGATTCCCTCAAAGATTCTAAGTTAACCTTGCCCATCCCCTTTTGACGTAAGGCTTTTAAAAATCCATTAAAATTGTTTGGAATGCAAAGATAATTTACTTCGTGCTCTACTATTGGTTGATGGGTGGGACTTGATGCCCGGACTCTTTAACAAATGGCGTAATCCTTAAGAGTAATACGCCCTAATAAATGCGGATGAATTTCAGCTAGCAGACGATTATTAAATAAAGAAAACAAAATTAATGTTTCGATGAATGATTTTTAATTCTAAAAAGTAAAATGGATTTGTGTAATGAATTTAAGATTTCGCAATAAGATACTGACATTCAAGATACATTCTAGCTCTTTTTAAGAAAATAATTAATAGATTATGCTGCGTTAAAAAAATGGAAATTTAGGCGTTAAAAATATTAATACATTACGGAAAACTGAGAACGAAAGTATGTTCCTATAAAACTTTAGAACAAATCCAAAGTGGAAAAATGGCGAAAAAAATATTTATTACATATATAATAAAAGTTCATTGGAAAGTAGAGGATCTGACGAGCATATTTTGATTTCCAAGTGGTCTATCGTATGAATTCCAATTTTGTTTTCTTATTATACGATCTCCTTTATTAAAAAAATTATCCAATTACAAAACAAATATCTCTGTTAAATCCTTATTCATGTTCAAACCAATTGGTTCCAATATTTACGAAGGTCACAGAATTATTAAAACTTAAAAAACGTGTCTCGATTCATTTTTTTATCACAAAATTAGGAATCGTTTTCAAATATATGTTTGTAATAAGCACATCAATCAACTTCACTTTTTTACTTCTCTTTATAAAATTTAAATGATATATTTTTTAAACATTTAATATATCGAAAAAACACAGAATACACTGGCACAATTAACAATTAAAGTAATAGACTTTGTAAAAATCTCCATAAAATAAAAAAAACAAAGCAGGGCGTTTTTCGTGCTAATACAATGTAGCTTGTTATCAGTTGAAACAGAGATGTGTCCGTAAAGGCACAATTTTTCCTACCACAAAAATTTCACAGTAAATATTGTCTTATTTAATCGTAGAAATCTGAAGATTAAACAAATAGAAAATCTCTGTATAATTTTTGTGGTAGTAAAAATGCGTAAAAGTTGGTAGCTATGATATTGAATTTGATATTACAAAATGTCGAATCTAAACTTCAATAACATACTAGAACGTTATTATTATTATTCATTTAATTAACAGAATTAGTATTAACATTTGTTGAAAGAACCACAGGAAAGTTTGGTTTAGAAGCATAGCTGCCAACCTGACATCGATTATCCGTAATATGTGTGTTAATTTAGCCCTTGTTTAATGAATTTCGAACCAGAATTTTTTTCAAAAAAGGGAAATTAAGTATGTTCCAGTAACAATCCTGATAAATAAATAAAGATTCATGAAATATATTTTCTGGTTTGAAATGACGTTAACCTGGATCAAACTAATCCACGTATTACGGAAGATTAGTTGAAAATTGGCAGCTATGTAGAAGTAAATCTTTAAGGTGACACAACCTTTTGAACAGTCATAACAATACAGGATGAATTAATTACATTTAAGTAAAAATTAGTTGTGTATGCAGAAACTGCAACACTAAATATAAAATTAAATTTCTTATTTCATATTCAGATGGAATTCTATGCAATGGATATTCTGAAAATTTCTTAGATGATGTACCCCGGGTGTCCCAAAAATGACTGATGGATTTTAAAATTCAATAACTTGCAAACGGTGACAGCTATTTAAAAATTTTTTGCAGGAGGGTTATATATAATGTCAGGAGTTTTTTTTACCGTAATTTTTTATTTTAGTTCGCATCTCAAACAATAGATGGCGCTGACGGCGATTGAAGGCCAGGTCGACGCTTCACTCACCACTGATTACCTGGCCTTCAATCGCCGTCAACGCCACCTATTGTTTGATATGCGAACTAAAATAAAAAAATACGGTAAAAAAAAACTCCTGACATTATACATAACCCTCCTGCAAAATTTTTTTAAATACCTGTCACCGTTTGCAAATTATTGAATTTTAAAATCCATCAGTCATTTTTGGGACACCCGGTATTTATTCATAAATTATTCCAATACATTGAAATATGTGTCGCAATTGTTTTTCATCACTTAACTGATGAATATTTTTGAAAAGAAAACATTCAAATAATATCTGTTTTTGTCATGTCTTGTATATAATTTTTAATCTTCTATCACTGGTTTTTCAACGCAGAAATATTTGCCTAACAGATTCAGTAAACTGCTAGAATTAAGAACTGCATAATGTATAATAAAAGTATACTGCTGAGAATAATTAATCATGAATGGAATATCAATGAATCGTGTTTTGGCAAATCATGATTGACAAAAACACGTCGCCCGTAGGACATACGGACAAATAAGGGAGGTAAATTCTTTTCAATGTTAATTTGTTATGAATACACAGCCTTCCGTTTTTTAATACAAATATTTTCAAAGTAAATTTTTTATTCTAGATATGTTTATGTTTTTGCTGTAAATTAGAAGGAAATTTTTTCTCCCAAAATCTAAAATTGAAAAGCTGGGTAGAGCGTCAATGAGAGGCTCGAACACAGACAAATGAAAAAAGCCCATCAAATTGAATTTCTTTTAAATTAAGATATATATATATATATATATATAAAGAGTATGCGTATACGTACGTAAGTATATACGTATATAATGCACATAAATGATAAAGCAAGTCTCAACTCTTATGTTTTATGCAATTTTAAAAATAATTCTTAATAATTGCATTAAAAATTATTTTACTTTACTAAGCTATGGATGACATGGAGATAATTAGATTAAGAAATATATTCAATTCTACATCCATTTAATTTAAATAGTTATTCACGATAAGTTGGCATATAATACTGTCGACCTCTTTCCTCTAATATTAAATAACACTGGATCTTTTCAAAGAATTTTCCTTTGTTCGACGCATGAAGGCTCTTTGCGACGACTTAATAATATGAAATTCACAATTGACAACATGATTAGATTTCTCAGAAATAGTCGACGTATTCTTGCCCTTAATGTATGAGAAAATTGTATGGACATTTTCTGGAATTTTGACATAGAAATAATTCAATTTAGTATTTAGATGATCAATTAAAAACCAAATAAATATACAGATCATAAAATATAGGTTAAAACTAATATTTCATTTTAAATAAGGCCGTCTTGTGGAGAAAACATCCATCTTTTTCTTCACACTTTACTACTCTGTGTGCCATATCTGGCACATAATTAAAAACGTTATAGTTTTCATTATGTAGTATGAATTTGGCTAATATATTAATTGTAAGTCATCAAGTGCAGGAATAAGAACAAAGAATGGAATAACACATATTTTGTCATGTTAGGTGGATGCATCAGACAAAAAATTACAATTTATTATTCGAAAAAAAGAAAAAAAAAAGATCAAACTAATAAAGTCGACTTTATAGATTGCACACGATCTATTTGAGATATATTCTTATCTTATGCATGCTGATTGCACCACTTTTTAAACAGAAAAATCTTTTACATTCGCGTTGACAACATTTGCAAGAAAAGTATGACACAAAATGTATACTTTTACCTTACAGGCTATTAAAGCTTATGTGCCCGCCCGTTCTGTATGTATATACATACGGTCTTATGTATATATGTAATGCAATAACTCAAGATAAAAATATACGATTTGCTTCAAATTTCGGATGTAGGTTTATTGTGAAAAGGCGTTTCCTTAATTAGTTTTGGGAGTTCATTGAGTAAGTATAAGCGGTGAAAGGGGGATAATTCTTCCCTCGTAATTTAGATAAATAGGTCTTGCACGCTGAATTATCAGATTCCATTAAAATTTTGGCTATAAGTTCATTTTGACGAGTCGCCTCCAAGATGAATTTTGGATGCTCATTGGTCAAATATAGAATGGGAGGAAATAAGGGGGCAACTCCCCCCTTAATTTAGATAAATGGATTTTCTACGCAGAATATACCTATAAACTTCAAATTTTGGTTGTAGGTTTATTCTGATAAGACGTTTCTCTGATTTGGTTTGGGTATAATTAAATATAATAGATATATCTGGTGGCTATTCTTCTTGATTTAGGTAAAGGGATTTTTCATGCAGAATTAACCAATTTGCTTCAATTTTTAAATGTAAGTTCATACTGATAAAACGCTTCCCTGATTAGTTTTGGTTTTTTTTTCTTATGCATAGAGGGGAGTACATGATATTACACTATTAAAATATATTAATGAGTTATTATGTAGAATTATCCGATTTGCTTTAAATTTCGGATATAGCTTCTATCTCATAAGATGAATCTCTGAATAATTTCGGGGTTTAATTGTTAAGTATAAAGGGGGAACGGGAGATATCTCATCTTAAATTAAATTAACGGTGATTACTGCGGAATTATTCGATTTGCTTCGAATTTTGGATATAGAATTATTATTAAATTGCGTATCACTGATAAATTTTCGAGATTTAATCATTATGTATAAAAAATGAAAATGGAGGATCTAATCCCCCCAGCCATAGTTTGTTTCTCGAGGGGCATAGATTCTCAAAAAAAAAATTATGTGATATTTATTTAGTGTGAATAGCCTGTGAACTGAATCCTATCAGCTTAACTGGACAATATTTTTTTATTAAAAAAGTAGAGCTAACAGAATATAAAAATAGGAGTTTGTGGTCGAAGTTTTAATAGTCGTGAAACGTAACTCTCGCGAATGTTAAGGGTCCTTAGCTGTACACAAGCTAAAAATTTGCCTATTGTGTTTTCTTCTTCAGACGTGCACCAATTCTTTATTGGTTTTATAATTTCTTTACTCTCTGCACATAGCAAATATATACTATTAAACATTTTGTCGCAATGAGCTGTTTTAATTAGAATTTAATTTATGATTCAAATCATACGTTAATGAACGTTCATGAAAAAGTTATAACGTAATTCTAAAATGGTTTACTATTATATAAAGAGTTTATTTCTAATCGAATAATCTTAGTTATGTTAGAAACTTGAATTTCATTCTGAATTATACCAAACATTTTTTAAAGCAGTATTTCTTAAATAATGCAGAAGTCGCAGGTGTCCATTACTTCATTGAAGGAGATGAAACGAAATTTTTACTCGTTAAGAAAAAACAGCTAACTTTCAGAATATTTTATATTTAACCAATAAATATAGTACCGGAGTTTAAAAATAGAATAGAGTTCTTGTTCTGTTTGTAATGATAATGAAAATTCTGAATTTCTGTACAAAAATGTAATTATTTTTCTTATACATCATGCCATAAATTTTTAAAAAATAAATTTCTTCTCTTAAAGTGCACCAATTTCTCATTTGTCTAAAAAAACATTAACACATTGCACATAGCAGATACAAATAAAATACATCAATCGTTGCGCCCGAGACATTCACGGGCTACAAGCCTCACCGGTTTTATTCAGAATTGTTCGATACCCACTAGTTTCATAAAATAATGTATTTGGTTTTATTCTGGTATCATTTTATTTGTCGTTAAATAAGATGAATATTTTTTTCAAAAAAGTGGTCTCAATAATGAATTTGAATTTTTAAAACGTAATTTAATGCCACTATTAAGGGGTTGATAGAATTTAATTTATGATTGAAATCCTACGATAAAAAATGCGAATGTGAAAAAATGCAATGCAGTCTCATGAAGGTTAACTATTAGGTAAAGAATTTTGCTTAAATCCAAATATATTTCTCCAAAGGTTAGAAAATTAAGTTTTATTCTAAATTTTACCAAACATTTTTGAAAGCAGTATTTCTTAAATAATATAGCAGACGCAGGTGTTCATTATTTCATTGACGGAGATAAAACGAAATTTTTAACTCGTTAATGAAAAGCAGCTGACTTTCAGAATATTTTATATTTAAGTAATAAGTATAGTACGGAATTTTAAAATACAGTTAACATACTTCTTCTTCTATTTGTAATGGGAATGGAAGTTTTGAATTTCTTTACAAAAATGTAAATAATTTTTTTCTTAGAGAGCATGCCATGAAATTAAAAAAAAAATACGTCACAATTTAAAGAAATATGTAATTTTATTATTAAATATATTATTTAAACTTTTATTTAACAACTTTTTAAGGTTCAAAAGTTAATCTAATTTTTTTTTTAAATCCAGAAGTCAAATGAAAGAAATTTAAATATACATAAAAACTATCTATACAAAAAGAAACATCAAAATCTTCTTAAAATGTTAATATGACTTATAGATTTTTATTACTAAAATAGGTGTAAAGAACAATGATGTATTCAAGATGTTAAAACTAATTTACAGTTTTCAAATATAAAATATATCACTGGATTCTTGAGCGCTTTCGACTAAACATTAGTCACAATTAACCTCTTGGCAACGGGATCCTTTTTCGAAATTTTTAATCTTTCGTCACCGATTTTTAAAAACAGATATTTGTGGCTTATTGAATCAAGAAAATGCTCTGATTAAATAAGTGAACTTTCACGGTAAAATTTTACTGGTGGATATAAACAAAGATTCTCCGCGCTTCATTTGGCACGTATGCCTGTAACAAGGGGTTATGGTAATAAATGTAAACATGTTTCGTGGGCATCAAGGAATTCAGAGGATTTTACATGTTTTTGTATCAGAAATTTTATAAAATACTTGTTACTACATCTGAAAATGGATTTTTCTTTCATTAAACAAAACAAATATTACGTTACAAAAATTTTAGTTAAAGGTCCTTACAAGTCCATCCAGACTACGAACCGTGGTTAAGAAATCAACAAATCCTCCGAATGTATACTGGTTTAACCCTTTATGCGACCTAGCCGTGTTTTTCCGTCACGTAGTTTTTGGATTCAAAGGCCTATTTTAACTCAAAATTGATATTAATGTTAATTTTTTAAATTGCATATGATAAATAAATATCTAAGATTATAGAATACAAATCTCAATATCAATACTCTCCTTACTATTATTTTATAAGTCGTTAAACTTGCATGTAAAATTTTGCCGGACGCTTAAAGGGTTAAATATTGCTGGACGAAACCAAATTTGAAAGAGGGATAAGGGGACCGAGTGAATGAGTCTATGGAGCGAAGTGAGTTTTTCTAAACCAAAAATGCCATTAACATCAAGCAGACTAAACAAATTTGCCCGAATATGACATGATATTACATAAATTCGTTCCTCAATAGAATTTCTCTATAGATTTTCAGAAAATGCATGTGTTATAATAATTTATCTATACCATAGTGTTTTTCTTTTTGCTCCATAGACTCAAACACTCCCTATTCCCAATACCTCATTCACTTTTGGTTTCACCCTGCAATAATTAAATCAGTGAGCATTCTAAAGATTTGCTAATTTCTTCTCACTTATTCTATTGGCAATGACCAAAGTTTTATCGAAAGCGTTGGAACTCCAGCGAATGTTTCGATATTTAGCATTTGTTAATTGATTTTAATAACTTAGAACCTTTTAATTGTTTTTTACATCTATTATAGCAATAAAAACCTTCCAATCATTTGATTGTTTTTCATGGTTTTGATAATAAGAAACCATTATCATTTTTCTGTTTAATATATGAATAAACCATTGATAAAGTGCATATTTTCGTAATCAGGAAGATGGTGCATTACCACACTAAAAATATTCTTATGATTATCTACAGAATTCTTCATTTTCTTCAAAAATTTTACAGAAATCTGAAGAAAGTTTGCAGATTTAGCTTTAGCTTTTAAATATTAGCAGAATTTTTAAAAACTTTCTTATAAATATATGCAGAATGGTCCAATTGCTTACAGATTATCAACAGATTTTATTTAATGGGGTATGATGCTTTATAACATTTGCAATATTTATAATTGGGATTGTTATGTTAATTACGACGTGAGATATTTAGATTACAGCAGTTACAACGAGAGATTACATATAGATGGTATTTCTGTATACAGAAATGGCTTTTTTTGGAATTCTAATCTGTATGTACATAAAGTTAGAAGAAAATTATAAAAACACTAGCGGACCAGACACACGTTGTCCTGTCACCGACTCCAAGAAATCAAATAAATGTACATGAATATAATAATAAGCATGATAAATACTACATTCTTAATTTCTTAACAATTTAACAATTATGTAAGGAAATTATTTTTCACTATGCAGTAGTTTTTGAAGTCGGTTCAATTTTTTATAGAAAAGTTTATTTTTCTCTTTTTAGTTAAAAGTTAACGATTTTCTGAACTCGGTTAATAAAAATTATAATACAGGAAAAATTATTGTAAATCATACACGTATGTCAGGAGTGGGGTTCCAGCAATCTCTTTCTTCGAGAACCAGAAGTTAAATCTGGCGCTTTAGATCCTTCAGCCAAAATGTATTTATGTCTAGATATTTATAAAATTTATCTATAAATATCTATACATAAATAAATTTAAACATCAGTGGTTCAGACATCGCTAGTAAAACAGCTGACACTAAGGTGTCTTTACAAAAGATTAAGGTATTAAGGTATAAGAGATTGAGGATATTTTTTAAGCGTCGCGACCCCCATATATATGTATATATATATATACGTAGCTAAATGATAAATTGATTGTACGCCAAGAAAAAAAAATGTATAGTTACGTGACTTTGAAAGTATAACTAGTTATTTATTCATATTTTTAAATTAATTTAACCAGTGCATTTTTTATTATTATTTCTGTATGAATTATCTATTTAGCTCCTGCTAAAAATAATTAAAATATTTTATTATAGTTTCAATAATTCATGTTAAAAAGGCACGCACACAAATATCAGAAGTCTTGCAAGTAATTTTGCAGCTTATTTTAGTTTTTGGAGAAATATTTCCTGTGAGAAAATGTTTCATGTAATTCAGAATTGTTTTGTCCTTAAATTTGTAGATCAGGACATTTTTTGGTATCAGTATTTTCTTATGGAAAATTTCTTTTAAAATAAGGCAAAATTTCGCGGGTTACACCTAAATTAATTTCCGTAAAAAAATACTGTTGCTTATCTTGAAAAGTTAAATCAGGCATATGGCTTCTGTGTAATAATATTTTTCAACTTAATTTTTTCCTGAACATGTCAAATAAGGAAAAAGCTCTTTTATTGGGTCTTTCGGGAAATTGCGTCTATGTGAGAAAATTAATTCGTACCGGAAAATTCGGCCCATTAATTGCTAAACATTAGATATGGGAAACAATATCTAATAATTAAATAATAGAACTTTTCGGTACGAACGAATTTTCCCAGACGGACAATACTTTCCGAGTAACCCGATATTTGAAACTTAATCAAAACGTATCATATCATAAATTCTCTATACGTAAAATTAAAAGTACATTTTTAAGTTGTTTTTTTTTGTCATGAAATAACAATAAAAAATAATTTTCGTTTTGAAAGTGTAATTTTTGTTTTTTCTAAGGCACATTTCACATTATAACTTTAAAAAAAAAATTATATAAGTAAAGATTACAAGGTTTTTTTCATTTTTATCAAATCTGTTCAAACTTCCCCCAAATCTATTTGAAGTAGAGCTCCCGATTATACGTTTATACGAGTATACGTACAATACGTATTATACGAAATACGTATTTGCTATACGTATAATTCGGCATTGGCAGTTATACGTATTACACGAAACAGCATATACGGTACATCGTATATACGGATTTTACCCAAGCGGTTAAACGTATAAACGTTTTTCATTCAATGTATGAAATTTGATGTTTCAATATTTTTTTGTGGATTAGAGACATTGAGAAATATCCGGTAGAGTATCCCTAGCGCGATTCTTTGTTCAAAGAACTACGATGTGTTTACTTAACTACTACTTGTTATGCAGGTACTTAAAAAAATCTGAATACTTCCTCAGTTTAGATTTTTTTTCCAGAAAACTAAGTTATTTATTATAAAATGTCTTACATTAGTTGTGGGTAGAATCAAACTAATCTTTGGAAAATCTGCGACGCAGTATTTTCTTGTATTTTTAGAAGAAGAAAGTATTGGATTCGGGAATACTTTGGACGGGTTTACACGTTTTAAGGGTAAGAGAGTCCGAAAAACATGTTTTTACAAAATATCTGCCTGTCAGTTTATGAGTCTGTGAATTTTTCTGTCTGTATGTGACATGGATTTTGTGGGTTTTCTATCTCAAGACCTAATACACAGAATTAAGTAACATATATGGGGGAGACTAGGGCACATGTGAAAATGGGGCATATGAGAACATTGCCATTTTCACTAGTTAGGATGAGCGAAGCGAATCCTCTACTAGGCCACTCAAATGACACTTTGTCGTACACTTTACAAAAAAACTGTGCAGTATTTTGACTTGAAATTAAACACAAATATAAATTATGATCTGTAGATTTGCAGAATATTATTTTTTTTATAGAAATACTTTTCAATGAATTATTATTTTAATTTATTTATTTTACATGCTTTTCCATTACGAACGCATTTTTTCAAATAAAACGTGAAACATGTACGTTTTCAGAAGAAAAACTTAAACCATGGGGTCAGTGATTATAGCTAGAATCATCATTAAATAAATAAATAAATAAAATATATTTTCATTATTCTGACAAAATATTTCAAAAACTGCTTTCAGATTTTCAAACTATGCTCATTCCTTTTAACTTAGCTTCATGATTTCTTTTATAAAATTTATAAAATACTTTTTTTTAGAAAAATTATAGCATATTTTTAATGAATTAAAATTTGTGAAAATTCTCTTATTAACATTCAATTATAAAAGTATTTTTCTGTGTTAGGAATTCAAATACACAATTTATTCTTATTTTGTGAAATCCTTTAAGCAGACGATATTTATGAATTTTAAAAGAATTATAATAAGTTTTTGTGAAGTGGCAATAAAAGAATCGTAAACAAATAAAATTAATTAATATTTTGTATAATTCTACTTCGAAAATATTTTTATTTATATGTTTTTGTGGAGTGGCAATAAAAGAATTGTAAACAAATAAAATTAATATTTTGTAGTCTTATATCATAAATAAACAACACTGTAAAAAATATGACTATTTTGCTGCATCGTCACTCCCCCACTTTTATAGAATATCACTCTTTTGGTCACTGAGAATGTTCCATGTTAGCCTGAAATAACCGTTTTCTATACAAGCGGTGGAGTGACGATGTAGCAAAGAAGTCGTATTTTTTTTCCAGTGAATCTAAGGAAATTCATAGTTATTTGGTTGAAATACATTTTTAAATTAAAATGCCCCGATACTTTAAATTACATTTTTGCTTAATGCAAAAGTAAGATGCAAATGTAATTGAAAAAATATATTATTACTTTCAAATATTTATCTGATAGCATAATACTTCGCGAATCCAAACAAAGCATGGCTTTTGCTAGTTATTATATGTTTTCTATTTCAAAAAATTATCAAAGATGGGAGCACCTATAGACATATGGAAAATTTTTTTGAAACTCTTCGACAATTTGTTTGTCCCCAGGAGCCAAATTACTGCTTACTGTACTTAAAAGTAAAATCTCCAACTTGATAAAATAATAATTTTTTTTTTCTTTATTTAACATATACTATGGATACTAATAAATATTTATGATATTTTTTATTTTTAAAATTCAGAAATGCTAATGATATGTCATTTTAACTCTTGTGGGAATGTGGGAATGTGTGTGGAGTCTAGTTGGGGCAGATCTGAATATGTCATTAAATTGCCCAATAATCATTCAGTGATTCTATTCCTTTTAGTTAGCTTCGTGAAAATAATGCCAGCTCCATTATCTATATTTTTATAGAAATAGAAGACATTTCTATCATCAAAAGTTTATTTTGTGTAATAGAAACTTCTACAAACACAACTGTCAGCAAATACATAAAAAGCAACAAGCTCTTTACGTTCAATTGAAACTTAAATAAATTTCATGTTTTCTAAATTTCAATAAATGCTATACATTATTTTATTTAACAGTTTTCAATACTATTTTTTATGCATCATTAATGCAAAAAATATTACGTTTAACAACTTTGCAAATTTTTCTGTTTCATTTGTTGCAAACTTGTAGTATTATTTTACTTCCATTTCTAAAACAGCTATTTTATTTGGTGTTTTGAAAATTGATATATATATATACTAGCAAAAGCCATGCTTTGTTTGGATTCGCGAAGTATTATGCTATCAGATAAATATTTGAAAGTAATAATATATTTTTTCAATTACTTTTGCATCTTACTTTTGCATTAAGCAAAAATGTAATTTAAAGTATCGGGGCATTTTAATTTAAAAATGTATTTCAACCAAATAACTATGAATTTCCTTAGATTCACTGGAAAAAAAAAATACGACTTCTTTGCTACATCGTCACTCCACCGCTTGTATAGAAAACGGTTATTTCAGGCTAACATGGAACATTCTCAGTGACCAAAAGAGTAATATTCTATAAAAGTGGGGGAGTGACGATGCAGCAACATAGTCATATTTTTTACAGTGTTGTTTATTTATGATATAAGACTACAAAATATTAATTTTATTTGTTTACGATTCTTTTATTGTCACTCCACAAAAACATATAAATAAAAATATTTTCGAAGTAGAATTATACAAAATATTAATTAATTTTATTTGTTTACGATTCTTTTATTGCTACTTCACAAAAACTTATTATAATTCTTTTAAAATTCATAAATATCGTCTGCTTAAATGATTTCACAAAATAAGAATAAATTGTGTATTTGAATTCCTAACACAGAAAAATACTTTTATAATTGAATGTTAATAAGAAATTTTCACAAATTTTAATTCATTGAAAATATGCTATAATTTTTCTAAAAAAAAGTATTTTATAAATTTTATAAAAGAAATCATGAAGCTAAGTTAAAAGGAATGAGCATAGTTTGAAAATCTGAAAGCAGTTTTTGAGATATTTTGTCAGAATAATGAAAATATATTTTATTTATTTATTTATTTAATGATGATTCTAGCTATAATCACTGACCCCATGGTTTAAGTTTTTCTTCTGAAAACGTACATGTTTCACGTTTTATTTGAAAAGGTGCGTTCGTAATGGAAAAGCATGTAAAATAAATTAATTAAAATAATAATTCATTGAAAAGTATCCTTCTATAGTAAAAAAAAACTAGCCTTAAAAGGAATGACTCCTGGAATGATGCTGATGTGGAAGATTTCCGGAACTAACGAATCCGGTTTGTCCACTCCTTCCATGAGTCGAATAGACCAATCAGGAAAGGACTCCGTCTATGCATCGCCGTATGGGTTACCATAAAAAGAGGAAAGGTTACCATCGCCAACAATCGCCAAGTTTGTCGCCAACTTGGCGATATATCGCCAAATTTGGCGACCAAAATTAGTTGTCAAAAGTGACGCCAACTTGGCGATAACTGTAATATTTCGCCAAATTTTTAATTTCTTTACAACACCAGTCGTTTGATACATCATTTGAGAGGTTTGCAACTGCTTATTCATATAATGGATGTCTTGTGTGTTATCCCCCATTCTGCTCCCCAGGGGGGACACATTTTTAATTTCTTAACAACACCAGTCGTGTTACACAAGATTTGAAAGGTCTGCAACTGCTTATTCATATTATGGGTGTCTTGTGTGTCACCCCCACACTCTGTTCTCCCCAGGGGGTCACATTTTTAATTTCTTTACAACACCAGTTGTGTGACACATCATTTGAAAGGTCTGCAACTGCTTATTCATATTATGGATGTGTTGTGTGTCATCCCCCACTCTGCCCCCCAGGGGGGCACATTTTTAATTTCTTTACAACACCAATTGTGTGACACATTATTTGAGAGGTCTGCAACTGCTTATTCATATTATGGATGTGTTGTGTGTCACCCCCATTCTGCCCCCCCAGGGGGACACATTTTTAATTTCTTTACAACACCAGTCGTGTGACACATCATTTGAAAGGTCTGCAACTGCTTATTCATACCATGGGGTATTGGCGAGCGCAGCAAGCAGGGGTAGCCAATAATTTGGAATCGCGAAGCGATTAAGCGGGGGGTTGACGAGCATAGCGAGCAGGGGGGCGAGGCCCCCCTAGTTTCTATAAAAAAAATAATATTCTGCAAATCTACAGATCATAATTTATATTTGTGTTTAATTTCAAGTCAAAATACTGCACAGTTTTTTTGTAAAGTGTACGACAAAGTGTCATTTGAGTGGCCTAGTAGAGGATTCGCTTCGCTCATCCTAATTAAGAAAATAAAATTTTTAAACTTATAACTACCGTGAAATCTCCATTATTGACTCCCCCTTTTCTTTTAAAAACAAAAGAAATTAAATTTGGAGGAAGCTTATAAATGTAAAACAATTTTTTATCCTTAATTTACAGGCAAATAAGGCAAATATAGGAATGAGAATCTTTCGCCTTTTGGTAGTTTTCCTATAAATATTATCCAAATGCCCCCTCCCTACAATCTCCCTCAAACAAAAAGCCCTGAGCAAAATTTAAATTCTTTAATTATTTTCTCAAGTTTACTTCTTTATGTTTTTTGTTATATCGCAACAATATTTTATCAATTATCTAAGTTCCCCCCCCCAAATCTACTTATTTTTATTTTATAATATTTTGCTTAAACATATAACTCAGAAACTAAACAAATATACATATTTTTTTCTTCATGTTGAATTTAATAAATAATACAACTAATGATTAAGGTAACATATGAAAAAGATAATAAAAACATGTCAAAAATTTTTTTCCTTGTGTTCACATGTTTTCCTTATGTGTTTACAACTGCTTTTTTGTTGGGGCGCATATGAACATTTTTTTTAATTCAATAAACTATTAAGAAAAGTAAGAAGAACTGTAAAGTTAATTTTTAAAAAATACCATGCGTAAAAAAAGTTCTATTTACTATATAGATTAGTTTTGCTTATAGAAATTAACCCAGTTATGACAAAAAGCTATGTTTATGTGAACTGTTCACATGCATCTCAGTCTCCCTATATATTCAAGTAGTCCCTGGTAGAAATTATTGCTGACTAGTTTTGTATGTAAATCGTTCAACAGGTGCTCTACTTTGCTGTATTTTATTTACGATTTCTGCAATAGCTCTATCTCTAGAATTAATGCACGGATTTTCATCAAACTACAGATTCAGTTAATGCTTGATATGAAGTTATACTATGTATGTTTTGGTGAGAATGTCAAGATTAAAAAATGAAATTTCATTATACATTAACAGAGTTAGAGAATATTAGCTCCATGAAAAGAATAGCATTTACGCTCGGGTGCAATCTTGAGTGTAAAACAATAAGTGAATAAAGAATTTTTAAATAATTAAAAAGAAAGAACTAAATTTAACAAGAATTCACAATAAATCTGAAACATTTATACTCTCATTCTTTCCTCAAAAAGTGTTTAATTTTGCTGATTATTAACAATGGATACAATTTGTATACATTACCTACACAAAATGTAAAATAACGGGGATCTGAGCTCATTACCTTGAGATGAACAAAAAAATCTAAATAAACTTAAAGTACAATGCTGCAAAATACTTTTGCAATTCACGGTAATGACTCGTTTTTTTGAAAATAGATATTTCACTGTTAGTGAAACGAGATTGGCCAATCAGGAGTCTGATATTTTGTGAAATTTTTGCAAACTGTTTTAAAAAATATACGCTTTTCATTGCTTGATCTTGTATATATAAGACATACTATACGGATTCTTGTCGTAACGCCACCGATTTCCAAATTATCCTTCATTCAGTGACATAAGACTGATGAAGTCCAATATTTAAATTAGATACGATACGTGAAATATACGTATACATTAAATATACGTATTCTAAAATATACGTTTAACTGATACGCCTTATACGTATCCGGATACGTTTAAACGTATATTTTAAAGTATTCATATAGTAGAAAAACGTATTATACGGATATACGCATATCGTTTAAACGTATAGCTGCTATACGTATCCTATAGCGAGCACTAATTTGAAGGTATCTGTCTGATCTCAGTAAAAGCTATATCCTATCTATGGAATATAAACTCTATTTTTTTAATATTTTATTTCGATTGAATATAAAGAAGTATTTATTGTGCATATAATCACATTTTAAAAAACAAATTACATTATATAATGCTTAAAAGCTGCATAATAAATTTAAAGTAAAATGTAAGAACTGAAATTTTTCGATTGAAATATTAAATAATTTCTAAATTGCACACGGTGAACCTGGGAAAAACAACTAATCTGAATCATTTCGTTATTTGAAAGAAATGATAGTAGAATTTTGACAATGAATATAGAAATCGCCTCAGGTATGAATTATGTTAAAATAATTAAAAATATATTTCGTGCTCAAAATAGATTATTAAAAAAACCCCTTAAAAGAAACCCCTTTTTATCATGCCACGTGTACTTAACCTTTAAAAAATTGTATCATTTAATACTGAAAGGATGCTACAAATTCCACAATTAAATGTTTGGATTCAAATGTTTCCTTTTAAATATTAAATAATTTACAATTTGCACTAGCTAAATAAAATTCCCTTTGTTTTCACCTTAATGTGAAACGTGAAAAGTATGCGAATTTTATCATTCCAAAAAAGTGATACTAATAAAGAAAAAAAAAACCTTGAAGTAACACTATACGACAGAAATTTCCCGTTTACTCAGTACTCTTTCAGCTTTGGAAGATTAAAATTTTGTCAATAGTAATTTAATATTCACAAAAAAATCTCAATGTCATTGCCTCATCACTACCTATCCACGAAATTTTATTCTTTTTTCTACCACTATATTTTAACAGAGAAATTTTATTTATTTAATCATCGCAAATTTTGAATAACATCAAAAAAGTTCTCATTAAAAAAAAGCGTTAGTAAAGAAGTTTAGAAGATGGTAGCTATGCAATGATATTTCTACTTTACGCGAATTAGTATGTTGTAATACATTCCTGGTTTATTTAATAATTTGCAATGTAAAGACAATATTTTGCAATAGTAGCAATTTATAGTGGCATTTTATGAATATTTTAAACATATCATTTTACATAGTTCAGATTAAAGAAAAATTGTTGTAATATTGGTCATCAACCACTAAAGGCTTGTTCTATTAAACCCATCGGTTTTTCATCGAGAATATTGACAAATTCCCATGTCTTCATTATGTCATATAACTGACTACGTTGTCTCTTGTTTGCTACATTATTCCCTTCAAGGACGTTGGCATAGAATATGTCCAACATAATTTTAATTGCAAACTGCCATACTCACACCAGAATTTAGCAATGATAAATTTAATTAAAAAAAATACGAGATAACTATTTTGAAATAAATTTGTTTTTAAGTGCGTTCGTAATTATGTAAATACGTAGCACCTATAGTTGTCGTTCAGTCCGTCCGTCTGTCTGTCCGCATATAACAACGCAAAAACTACCCAACCGAATCTTTCGAAATTTAAAATATGTAATTATTACATAATTTTGTCGAGTCATTTCAAATTTTATGAGAATCGGATGGATAGATCAATTACAGGGACGATCAAAAGTATTCCGTTATATTACGGTCAATGGGGAAAAATATTGAAAATGCATTTTAATCGTTTGATATTTAAATTACATACTTATTACATAATTTTGTCAAGTCATTTAATTTTTTTTTTTAAATAGGATGAACAGATCAAATACAGGGACAATCAAAAATACTCCGTTACATTACAGTCAATGGAAAAAAAAAGTTTCAAATGCATTTTAATAATATTACACTCATTCGAACATAAAATATTGATATGCATCATAAAGTACATATTACAATATAGATTTTGCATAATCTGTTGTGCAAAGAACTTTTGTTATTGATTTACAAGGCCACACAAAAGTATTCCATTACATAATGAGTATAGAGAGAACATTGTTTGTTGCGCATTTTAATTGTAATTAACTATTTACAATTTTATGAGATTGATATATGAGAGTGATATTTTTAAAACTTCATTATCGTACGAACGCACCTGATTTGCTACGCTTCATGTGCAATTTCCAACTTGTTAAATTGTGGTGTTACTCAATCATTTCATCATTTTACGACTGAATGTATTTTGATATTGAAAGGGTTAAATCTGGCAGCCTTCAGTTCTTTTCTTATTTTAAAGACGAACGACAGGGTGCGTTTCAAGAGAACGAAATGTAGAAATGAGAAAATACCAGCGTGCCTCTTCAATTCCTATTTAGTCTAGATTCTAACATGTTTACAAGTAATAAAATAGTACAATAATTAAAATCAACGTTTAACACACAATAAATAAAAACATGCTACAGACGTATACGTTTCACGAGCACCAGGGCTCGCTTCCTCAGTGTACAAAAGGTAAAAATGTTTAAAAACAGAAAACCCCCCAACTGACAGCAAGTCAAAAACCCAAAATGGCTGGGTTTTTGAAATTTTTTGCGGTAATTTTTGGGGGGTTTTGACTTGCTGTCAGTTGGGGATTTTCTGTCTTTAAACATTTTTACCTTTTGTACACTGAGGAAGCGGGCCCTGGTGCTCGTAAAACGTGTACGTCTGTAGCATGTTTTTATTTATTGTGTGTTAAACGTTGATTTTAATTATTGTAATCTCCCACGCAAGGTTTTAGCCATTAATAAAATAGTAATTGTATGATAATTAGGGTTATATTTCACCCATAATATGTGTTCTCAAATACCTGCCGCAACATGTATTATTATCAAAAAAAGATTTTTATCATTTTTATATGTGTAGAATCATACAGCGCTACGTAAATAATAATAAAAGAACTAGTATTTTATGAAAGTACTTTTTACATAAAAGTATTTTTTATATATATTTTTTTTCAATTAATTGGAAATTCCCTATGTGCATTGATTCTTCAATGTTAAAATTTATATTTCAAGAAATAATATAACCTGAAGCTATAGTATATATTTACATTTTGAAACAATAGAGAATTTCTTTGTTGTAAAATATATTTCATTTCAAAAAGTTTTTGCAGACATGCTTAAACATAAAGCATGTTTCTCCCTAATCAATAATGTACTGCTCAGTATTGATTGTTTGTTTTATATTAAAATTTGATATTTCAATATTTAACATAACTTAAAGCGATAGTTTTCTTGAAATGTTTAAACAACAGACAATTTCTTTATCTGCCTTATAATATATTATTATTTTAAAACCTTCACCCTGGGATGTTTTAATATTAAAATCGCATTCTTCCTGATCAATAATGTGAGATAAAAAATAAAGTCCTTTGTTGATTTGCTATAAAAATCTATTGCATTTTTATACACTCATGTTCAAAATTAAGAGGATTTTCAGATTTGCTCGATTATTTTTAAACTACTGACAGATTTTAATGAAATTAAGTATGCACATAAGTTGATATAATACAAAAATATAGGGTCGCGTGGTTATCCGTGTGTATTATATTGTATTATAGATTTTAGTGTAAATCGCTCAACAAGTGACACGCTGCAATTTCTACGATTCTCACAGTAGCTCTATCTCAAGAACTAATACAAGAAATTTAATAAAAACTTATATTGAAGTAGTTACTGATATATATTAATGTGGATTAGTTTTGGGTATAAATTGCTCAACAGGTGGCTTTACTATGCTGCTTTTTTTCTACGATTAACGAAATAGCCCTGTCTCAATAACTAATTATCTTTCTAATGACTATCTCTCTATCTTTTAATCGTTGTCTTTGCAAGCATTCTGGGTTAAAGCGCAAATTTTTGTAAACTATGAAAAAGCTTAAATCAAAAACAGACTGTATACATGAATTAAATTTGATTGAAACAACGATGTAATATTTGAGTTGTATGGATCTAGGGACGCATACAATTACAATGCCATTTTTCCTAAATTATCCCGAGTTATAAAACACATGCATTATAAACGTAATATGAAATCATATGTTGCAGTTTAAATTTTAAACTAACAAAATGAAGTTTTAGATAAACCTTCAAATATTATATTGAAAGAAAATTCAAAATTATTTAAGTAGAAACATTAAAATTCAAAACTGTGGAGACGTCTGAAAGCAATTAATTAGCCAAAAAGTGTTTTCACACGGGTAAACAAGACACTTTAATTACCAAAACCTTAATTAAATGCTGCCATGAATGTTATGAGTTAAAAAGGTGTCTTCTTTGTCGGAATATGAGAATATTATTTTTTTAAATCTTGTTACAAGGCTAATGAATAAATTACAAGAAGTATTTAGAAAAAAGTAAGATGAGTTTGTTGTGGAATTATAATACAATTTGTGCAATTTGGTTGTGCATTAAGTAGTAAAATTATTTTTTACTTAATATTTTCTATATTTCCATACCTGGAATTGCATTTTGATGAGTATACCCTGTAAAAAACGGGCGACTTCATAGAGATTGTATTGTAAGCGGGATGCCAGTACAATTTACGGTTATTTTAACGGAAAAACGCCATTAAATTCCCGGAAGAAATGTTTTTAATTTACACTAATATTTCCGTTAAAAAAACTGTGAACTGTAATGGAGTCATGAATACCAGTACAATTCCCGTTAAAAAACTGTGAACTGGAGTCATGAATACCAGTACAATCTCCGTAAAACCGTCCGTTTTTGCAGTGTATAGAATTTTTCTGAATTCAATTCTATCCATATGATAATAAATAGATAAAATTGAAAGAAATATACCAGATTAAATACAAAATTCTTGAACATGCTTCTTGAACATGAAAATTACTGCTTAATAATTGATAGTATCCGAAAACAAATTTCTTCTGGTTTGAGAAATGATTTAAGTGCTATAAAAACAACAGAAAATGAATAGTTTCCGAAATAGAGTGGCAGCAAAAGAAAGTTTGTATCACGGAAGAAGTTATTATAAATTTTCGTTCTCGGTTACATTATTTTCTTTCTGAATTAGGAAAAATTCATTTTTTATGTTGTAGTGTTTCCCTAAGAAAGAATTACCACTCGAAATTGTCATTAAAAACACTATAAAAGTGAATTTAATGTTATACATATGTGTACATATTGAGTGCCACTGTGATTGAAACTGAACTTTTAGTTTTATGAAATTATTAAAGAAGTATAATCTTGTTATAAGTAAAAATTAAGTAATTATAAATACATTTTCAGTAATTATTTAAAACAATATATTTTTTTAGTTTTATAACATATTTTAGATTGTCAATCATCGGTGACAGACGCAGCTAAAACGAAAATTTCAGTGTCAGTCACCGATGACTGACATGGCTCTCAACTTGTTAGTAATTATAAACAACATTTAGAAAATGTCAATAAGTTTATTTTTAAAATTTCAATTTTTCTTGTAACCTATCACTTTTTATGAAAAACATGAACTATATTATTCACAAATTAAAAAATATATACTACAATTAATAAAAAATACAAGTAAAAGATTACATAGAAACATTTTCATTTAAAAGATGCAAACATCCGGATAAGTCTTAACTCTTCATCAGTGTAATAATATTTAAATGACCAGAAATCTACATATCAATTTTACAGTTAATAGTTACTTACAGTTAAAAGAAAACATAATAATAGTTAATAAAATAAAAATAAAAATGTAAATTGAAAAAAAATTACTATTTAAATTTTACTTAAGGCGTTTTTATTCAGAGATTCTTTTTTTTTTTTGGGGGGGGGGGGGTAAAAACATATTTGTCGTAAATCTGCTGAAACAGAAAAAAACTCTTATCCCCTTATTTGCCTTATTTACTTCTAAATTAATGATACAGAAAGGTTTTGAAATCTCGATTAAGCCTACCCACTCTACCAATTTAACTTATTTTGCTTTTTAAAAGAGTTAGGTTCTTACAATCGGAATTTTGAGATAGTTATCACTTTAAAAATTTTGCTTTCTTGAGATATTACTTCAAGGAAGATATTACTTCTATCTCCACTGAAAGCACCATATGCATAGATATTTTAGAGGAATAAGCATGTCATTATCGCAAGTTCCGAGGAAATTAAACAGAAAAATTTGCACAATTGTTTAACGTAATACTTTTTGTATTAACAATTCGTAAAATATATTGTTTTAAGCCGCATAGTAAAAGTTTGCACAACATTACTTTATTTTAGAAAATATTAAATGTATTTAATTTACAATTGGGTGTAAACGTGATTATTGCTCTTTATGTTTTTATTGGCAGATGTTTTTCTAGAAGTTTCAATACAGAATTAAACTTTGTTTGGCAAAAAGGTCTTCTATTTCAGGAAAACTATAATTGACATTCTTTCTCATGAAGTTAACTGAAAGGAACATAATCACCAAATGATTATTTGGCCACTTATGAACTGTTCAGATCTCCCCCAACAAAACTGTTCACAAGTGACCCCCTAGCCATTAAATTTAAACAGACAAATAATTAACATTTCTCAGTTTTAGAAGAAAACATTTTTTATCAAAAAAATACATCAGTATTCACAGTATGTTAAAACATTAAAATTCAAATGAGTAAATAAACAAATAAAGTAATTCGCTTAGTACGATGGAACTGAAATTTTACTTTTGAGATCTATAAACAGTGTTTTTGCTACTGATTACAAACGAAATGTGAAAGAGATTTAAAAAAAATTGACCCTATATCTACAGGTTCTGTGGTTGGGATATTTTTTTCAAATAAAAAGAAACACGTAATAACTAGTGAAAGATTGCGATGTTCACTCTGCTTTATGTTCATTTGTGACCTAGTCTTTCCTAAACCTTATATATCAAAATAGCATTAGGTATCTTTTGTAAATTGCATTCATCGTGTTTTTTGTCAAATGTGTAAAATTCCAGAACTTTCGAAGCGGCTATATTGTAGATGCTCGATTAGCTGCAGCAATAATGATCAGCTTCTAAACAGATATTTAGAGAAGGCGGGCATTATTACAATACCTAAGGTCTTGACGTAAGGTGTGCAACGTATGGTCGTAAGGTCTGCAAACAAAATAATCGACGGAATGAGAATCTGAATAAAAAAGATCGATGGGTATTGAAGCGGATTACATTGTCTTAAGAGAAAACAATTGCAGCGAAAAGTGACCGCAAAGCGTATGGATTATCCAGTGTCAGAAATTACAGTTACGAGGCAGCTTCAAAAAACTGAATCTTTTTAAGGTAGCAACAATTCCCAAGCCACTTCCCGCAGCTGTTAATGCCATATTTCGTCTACAGTGGTGCCATATAAACAGATTTTTTTCGATTGATAAGTGGAAGACACTTATATGGTCAGACAAATCACCTTTCACAGGTTTCCTCAAAACAGGACGGGTACACGTTTGGAGAACATGAGTACAAGCATATGATTGTGATAGTTTTTTTCCGACTATCAAGAATAAAGGTGGATCTCTCAAGGTATGGGTTACGTGTCGTGGTTTTCTGGTGACCCAAACGCAACCCTTAAAAGAAAAAAATCACTAGGGAGAAGTATAGAGAAGTTTTAGCTGACCAGATCCATCATATGCTTGAAAATTTGTTTGCTCTAGCACATGGAATTTTACAAGAAGATAGTGCCGTGGCATAAAAAGGTTGGGTGCCCAAAAGCTCTGGACATAGGTATTTTTTAAAGTTCTGTTTACCTTATCTAACTAGAAATATTTCTGCTATTAATCCCCGAAAAGATAACCTTACAATATGACTGGTTTTGGCCTCCCACTTTGGTTACGCCACAGTAATGCTTCTATCCATGCATTGAGTCTTATCCAATCGAGGTTTGATGAACACGAAGGTAAAGTGCAAAATCTACTTTGGCCAACAAAGTCTCCCAATCTCAGTGTAATTGAACCATTATAGTCAGGGGCATGCGAAAAGGAAACTGAGCCGGGGCAAAGCTTCAATTTGGCTCCCCCTCCACCAATTTGTTATTGTGAAAAGCCAAAAATGACGTTGGTAGTATAAATTTGGCACCCCCTAAATTTCCACACCCGGGGCAACTGCCCCCTTCGCCCCCCCCCCCCTTTCGCACGGCGCTAATTATAGTTTATTTTAGAACGTTCTATTCAAAAATGATATTCTCCACCTTCATCTCTTCTGATATTTTCAAAATGTATCCACGAAGAATCGTACAATATTCCTCTAACCACAATCCAGCACTTGAATGAATGGATTACTAGGCGAATCCAAGCTGCATTGCATGCAAAAAGCGGTCCATTCCCTATTAGTAAGGAATTTGCTATAATTCTAGGTTATTTTTATTATTTTGATAACCACCTATATACCAACGTACGGGTATCGTAAAGTTTCACCCACAGGAGAATACTTTTAATGTTACCTCGCATCGCTTTATCAAAACAAAAATCTTTTACATTACTCTTTGACATCATTTGCAAGAGAAATATTTTAAGGAATGTATATCTAAAAAATAGTTGTGCGAATAGAATATAGAAATAGTTGCCTGTAATTGAAACTTTACAATACCCACAATATATATGCAGTTTTCAAAAAATTTAATTACTTTATTATTAAATACTTTTCTGTGATAACGAATCAATAACACATGTGTCCGAACACGGAAAAAGGTTTTTTTTTTAACCCTTTGCGGGGCAGGGCAAATTCATTGCTTAAGTATTGAAATAAATGACTGTCACCCGAATTTGAAAACAACTTTATTTGTAAATAAGAAAACGCTATGTTTCACGCATTCAATAAACCGTAATTTTCTTTAACAAAATTGTGGTGCCAGTGTGGCGTTTGGGAATTAAAATTAAGTGGTATATCTATGAAACCATTGCCTCGTAAAGGGTTAAACTGATATTTAAAAAAAGGTAAGAGCTATTAAATTTATTATATTATATTAATAAGTGAAATCTGGAATTTTTTTACTATATTTATTGATTCTTATCTGTACCAACAGATTTGCTGTATCCATGAATTAAAAATTTTAACCCCTTAAGGGGCGGCTGTATGTCAATTAAACCACTTAATTTTAATCCCCACAGATCACATTGGTACAAGAATTTTAGTAAAAAAAAATCGGTTTATTCGGTACGGGTAACATAACTTTTTTCATATTTACTAATAAAGTAGTTTTCTTATTCCGGTGCCAATTATTAATTTCAATACTTAGAAGTATTGAAGTATAGAAGTATAAAAGTATTGAAAGTGTTCTGCGCCGCAAAATGTTAAACTAACAACGAATGAAAAAGGATCAAATAACGCTCATCTTTTTTACTCATTCTCTACAGTTTTTGAAACAAGCAAACAAAAAAGGCTTGCGATTTACAAATGAAAGATTGCTGACGCATTTGTAATATGCTTTGTATCATTGCAACTCCAACCATCTTTTATGTCTAGAGATAAAACGATAACGTATAAAAAGGATTTTTAAGACTTCTTTTAAGAAAATATTACTTCAACAACTATTAGCATTTACATGTTATTAAAACAAATAGTTTACATAAACTGAAATTTGTATATTACTTATAAAAAAGAATACAGAAATCTCAAAATATAGTAAAGTAAGTAGCAAAATTGATGAAAAGAATAATGCAAAAAAATACCTACTCTTTGTTCAACTTTTATCGAAATTTTAAGCAGCTAAGTCCAGAGTAATGTAAAGACATTGTTTCTGAAAAAAAAACAGTAATGTTCCTTTTCAGTTAAAGTTACTTTTGTAAAGAAGAATCTCAACTTGAACAAAGCATTTAAGATACTACATACACAAGTTAAAAAAGAGAAACTTCGCTTCAATGAATTTCGTTTAATCGTTCCATTTTAGAATGAAAAGAATATCGAACTTTTAAGTATTTTTATTTTAAGTCATCTTACATTTCTCATTAATCGTTGATAAGACGAACAATAAAAGTATATTTTAGTATATGTAAATTTTGGTTTTTTGTTAGATTTTTTGTTGAAGTATATCAGAAGTATCAGAAGTGTATATGAAGTATTAGAAGAAGTAGATTACTTCAAAGAATATAATTAATTTGTGAATATCAGCATTTTTTTTATTCAAAGAACCACTTAATATTTTTAGTATATCAATGCAGCGGGTGATCGTTAACGAATATAATCGAGGGATATCTTTATGGAAGGATAACAAACACATGTTCGATTAACGATAATCTCTCAATACAAACCCATAAGAAACAATGGTGTGTTTACGATTTGTCGAGCTATAATTAATTGTATTTATTCTCGACTTGGAGAAAATTTTAACAGTTGCATGCGTATATTTGATTTTGATACATTATATACTAGTTTGTTCATGAGCTACCGAGGGTTCAGGTCTAAGGCTTCAGTTCCTGGAACTAGAGCGTACAGATCAGAAATGTTAGTTTTAGGATTAATTTCTTAAAAAGTAACAAGTTGGAAATTGCACGTGAACGTAGCAAATGAGGTGCGTTCGTGCGATAACGAAGTTTAAAAATATTCAGATCTTGCTGATATAATAGGATACAGTATAGTAGTCGAAATCTTTGTGTTTCTGTAAATATGCAGAAAGTAATTTTTATTACACCTCAGAAACGTATATATTATTCATAAAATGTGAAATAGTTGAATATAATTAAAACACGCCCCAAACAATGTTTCCCCGTATAGCATTATGTAGTGGAATACTTTTGTGTGGCCCTGTAATTTAATAATAAAAATTCTTTGCATCACAGATTGTACAGAATGCATATTTTAGTATATATTTCATAGATTCATGCCAATTCTATTATGTTCGAATGAGTGTAACATCATAAAAATGCATTTGAATCTTTTTTCCCATTGACCGTAATGTAATGGAATACCTTTGATTGTCCCTGTAAATGACCTATGCATCCGGCTTTCATAACATTTGAAATGACTCGATAAAATTACGTAATAATTATATGTTTTAAATTTCAAACGATTGAAATGCATTTAAAAAAATTTCCCCATTGACCGTAATGTAACGGAATCCTTTTGATTGTCCCTGTAATTGATCTATCCATCCGATTTTCATAAAATTTGAAATGACTCGACAAAATTATGTTATAATTATGTATTTTAAATTTCAAACGATTCGGTTGGGTAGTTTTGGGGTTGTTATATGCGGACGGACAGACAGATAGACGGACGGACTGAGCGACAACAGTAGGTGCTACGTATTTACATAATTACGAACGCACCTAAAACGGAACCATTATAATAACGCTTTTGTGTTTGTCTGTCTATCGCAGCCATTTTATTCGTAAACTACGGGACGTGGAAATTTCAAATATGACAGTGAGGAATAAAGATTGTTGACACATATATTTATATATTATTAAACATTCACATACATATCTAGGAAAAATAGGCAATATCTAGGTAAAATCTAGGTGGAAAGGCCTATTAAGTTACTTGAAAAAAATATCTTTGTTTTCGTATATTGTGTGGGATATCGTGTAAAAGCTTTCATAATGCTGAACTAGAATATACATTTCTTTTAATTTTAGGTATTGTATTTTCAAATTTATCGCGAAAAATATAGTGAAAAAATATGTCCCTTCTCATCTAATTGTGAATCTACTGAGGAAAAAAATGTGAAAAAAATAGAGGTAGTAGATACACTTTAATCTTGCAGGAAAACTATAGTGATTATTCTAGATTGCACATTGTTTTTTTTTTTTTTTTTTTTTTTTTTTTTTTTTTTTTGAGAAAAGCACATTATTTCTTTGCACAATAATTTCGATTTGTGGGCATTCAGCAAAGGTGTCAAGGAGCCCTGAAAGTAATTATCGTGGCGGTACAAAAATATTTTTGGTAATAATTTTCGAAAAAAATGTATTGATAATTAACCGAAATATTAACCCTTAAAGACATGGATGGTTTGGACATATATAATGACAGGGCCGGTGTATTCGACGTACCATCGGCTTTTAACCCTCTGGATACCAAACCGCCCGAGATATTTAGAGACTATTTTAATTCGTATATCTTAATTTCCACCAGAAAATTAAAACAGCAATATTTGCTTTAATTAATAACATAACGTTTCGTATTTGATTGAAAGAAAATTAGCCATTGAATTTTTCTGGTGTAAAATGAGATTTTCTGAACTACGTAATTTCTAGAACGTGTTCTATCATGGGAATTAAAGAATTAAAGTCTAGATTCAACTTTTAATGATATATCTGTGTGATGTTATGCCTACTAGCATGTAAAAGCAATAAACGTAATATTGCTGAAAACAGACTAATTCATTTAGAATTAATCACATAAATGCTACTAGTTTGCATTTACTGGATCTTTCAGTACGCCTCTTGTGTCGTTAAAACTTAATTAAACAACTATCTGGAAAAGAAGTGACAAAGAAAAGGTTGCGTTTTAATTTTGCGACCCCATTTCAAAGCGCGCTTAGCTCAATGCCAAATTTAAACTTTGAACAAGAGCGTTGAGCTAGCTACACTGAAAAAGAAATGATTATTACTACGTTGGATTTAGTTTTATGAAATGTTAAATGAAGTTTAAATCAGCCTTTCTTTTATTCTCAGAGCCGAATTAAGTTCATTATAAATAGATAAGGATATAATTTAAAAAAATTCACAGAATAGCAACATTTGTTATATATCTTTTGCTATATATTTGCTATATATTTGCTATATATTTGCTTCATATCTTTTTAATTTTTATGGTATACTCATTAATACTTTTCTAGTACATACAGCTATACCCAACTCTCATTGTGTATTTTTTTACAAAATAGTATTTTTGGTATAGCTTTCTTAAGATATTTTTTTCAGTAATTCAGTTACTCCTTCCCGACTGACGGTTATTCCTTTCAGTTCTGTTTTGCAATAAGGGCATTTTACTTAATTTTAAATATTTTACTGCCAGTTTTCCAAATCTTAAAATGATCTGTATTTGAAACACGAAAGCGTTCCAATTACATAAGGTAAATCTTAGAATAAAAAACAATTGATAGGAATAATGAAGGATTTTAAGAACCTAAAGTGCCACGTATACCAGAGCCTCGTGTCTAAGGAATTAGTAATTTATATAGTTATTGTACGGATTCCTCTTAGCACGAGTAATACTAATACGTGACCGTTTATTTATATTTTATGCCCCGTTTTAAAGTAATGTTTCTAATTGGAAATCAACTATTTTAATTGAAATTTAAGTCACAAATTATTAACAAGCTCTATGTTCAATTAGAGCTTCAGTGAGGCCTGCAATAAATACAATCTTTTAGAGAACTAAGTAGTTTTTGAAAGGTCAAAAATGCCAAATTGATATGATTTAATTGTATAACCAATGAAGGTAATTTTAAATGTTTTATAATGATTTATGTCCTTTATTATTTTTTTAAATATAATACAACACGGACAAAGGCATTAAAATACGATCTGTCCATATGAAATAAGGGACGTATATTAACCGTATTATAAAGAAAAGATTTATATTGTTTTACGTATATTATTTAGCTTTAAAGAAAAAACTATTGAAGTCTCACACAAATATACCTTAACCCTTTCCGGCACTGACAAATTTTGTTAGTAAAATGAGAATTTATCGACTGACACCGAAATTTAGAAACAACCTTTTAAGAAAAAAGAACCCCCTGAATTTAAGCTTTTATTGTAAAAGGAAAATATTATTAAAATATTATTGGTGCCATTTGAAAGTTTGGAATTAAAAATAGGTATCCCGGACTGAACAAACCCGTAAGGCATGGTGACGTCACTGCGACGTCGTTGTGAAGTCGTTATGGCCGTTTTAGAGCTCTTTTGTGACCACTTCACAAAGTGGTCACAATGTGACAAATTTGTGAAAAATGTGTCATTTGTGACTACTTTGACATTAACATTGTGACGGAACTGTGACAAAGGCGACGATATTTAAATTGCTAGAAACGTGTTTTTTAAAGTAAATAGCATATTTTGAAGAATTTTTGTAATTTTCTAAGGATTTAAAAAAAAAAATCACATTTCAGTCACAATGTGACGTCACTGAGTGGTGGCATTTTGGTCATAGATGTGATGTGACCAAAGTGACTCACACTGACGTCATTGTGACGTCACTGTGACTATACATGCTATGAGGGAAGTGTGCCAGATGATTGGTTAACGAACAATACGGTTAACGAACAATACGTTGTTTTGTCACGGATTAAATTTGTTAATCGGTTACTCACTGTATACATAGGAAAACTAGTTGGATTTGTCAATTCCATACGTTGCTACACTTTTTCTTAGTCCATTACAACTTCCCGGAATGTTCCTTTATTTTGGTATGCTGCCACCACCGATATAACTAGGTGATATCTATCACGTTTTAAGAACGATTATATACAAAAAAATGTGAAACTTATTCAATTAAAATTAACGAATATTTCAATTACAAATTATTTACGTATGAGAAAACAATATTTACAATTAATTACTCGGATATTGACGATCGAGTCCGATATTAAGGTATATACAGCAAACACTTTCTGCGATATAAAACTACATTTTTAAAATTCATATTTCTTGATATGCAACGCTTTTTTTTTTGAAATAGTAAAATTAAACTAATTCTCATTAATCACTTTGTCATTAAATTTGCGAATTGTACCAATTCAAGAAACTAGTGCCAATCAAGAAATCTGGATTAAAAAAAAAAAAAAAAAAAAAAAAAAAAAAAAAAAACTATTCAATTAGCAGCACTGTTACTATAATTTCTTGAAACGATCGGTATCTTCTTAATTAAAAAATATTGTTTTACTATTTATGAATTGAAAAAATCACAATACATGCCATATACACTATATTGCCATTGATTATGGGACACTTGCGATTTTAGACATTTTACTAAATATCTAGAAAAATGCATGAGGAATCATCTCGAAACTCTTAGTGTATAAATATAATAGTATACGTCATACATCTCCGTGAAGATTTTTTACCGAAACTCCATAGGGGATCGTCAACAAATTAAAAAAGAATGAATATCTTTTGAATAACCCTGTCAAAACTAATGTAGCAAAAGCGCTCAAACTCTAGATTATGATTGAATGCCTTATTGTAATACACTGTGTTCATTTTTTATGCAAATAACATGCACACTCGCAGAGTAATTAAGGTTTTTATAAAAATGGTCCCAAATTTTTCTAAGTTTTTCCCTTATAATTTTCAGAGTTTTTAATATAAAATAATATTTTTTTCAGAAAATATGACAAACAACATTGCACACTAGGGTGGGCCGAAAAAAACTTTTTTTCGATTTTCGATTATGGCGGGTGCGCAAAAGTGGCCACTGGTGGCACTCAGTTCATACAAAAAATTTGAGATTTTTTGGAAATTTCCTTACCCTGCCGCAAACGGCTTGAAGTTTTGCAAAAATGTTCATTTTTGAACTTTTTTTGAAAAAAATTTAAAAATGTTAAATTAAATTTATTTTGGTTGTATTTACTTGAAAAGGCATATTTAATGTACCAAATGTTTAAATAAGATCTGATCATGCATTATTTAATATCTATGTGTATTATAACTTAGGCTATTTTTATAGCTTTTTCGCGTATAATAGGCAAAAGTTGTATTTGTTTGAATCGATCGTTAGTTTCTGTCCCTTGGTCTTCTTTATATATTCTCTATGTGTTAAACGTCATATATTTGGGGAAAAGACAGCAGTATACTTCAAAAATAAATCTGGAAGGTGAGAAAGTGGTGAAGCAGGACTCTAAGCGCGCGCAATGATTCGACGTAATAATCAGGGAGTGAAGGACGAAATAGCTGAGAGCCAAAATGCGATAAAGGATTCTTATTATTTATCCTTGCTCAGTTACCTGCGACATTTGTTCAGTGTTAACGTGAAACCCTTTTGTTTTGATATGCAGTGCTTTTTGGGTCGTTTAATGTGCCAACCAGTATTAGTGGCGCATGATTATCAGCATAAGTTGGCAATTGCAATTCTTTCAATATGCATGATGCCCCCAAAGAGTTACTTTTCACGCTATCGCGTGTATTTGCATTGCCATGGCCCTTTACACTAGCCATTTCTAAGCTCGTTGTAATAAAACGCACAAAACACTATAATGGCACATTAAACGACCCAAAAAGCACTGCATATCAAAACAAAAGGGTTTCACGTTAACACTGAACAAATGTCGCAGGTAACTGAGCAAGGATAAATAATAAGAATCCTTTATCGCATTTTGGCTCTCAGCTATTTCGTCCTTCACTCCCTGATTATTACGTCGAATCATTGCGCGCGCTTAGAGTCCTGCTTCACCACTTTCTCACCTTCCAGATTTATTTTTGAAGTATACTGCTGTCTTTTCCCCAAATATATGACGTTTAACACATAGAGAATATATAAAGAAGACCAAGGGACAGAAACTAACGATCGATTCAAACAAATACAACTTTTGCCTATTATACGCGAAAAAGCTATAAAAATAGCCTAAGTTATAATACACATAGATATTAAATAATGCATGATCAGATCTTATTTAAACATTTGGTACATTAAATATGCCTTTTCAAGTAAATACAACCAAAATAAATTTAATTTAACATTTTTAAATTTTTTTCAAAAAAAGTTCAAAAATGAACATTTTTGCAAAACTTCAAGCCGTTTGCGGCAGGGTAAGGAAATTTCCAAAAAATCTCAAATTTTTTGTATGAACTGAGTGCCACCAGTGGCCACTTTTGCGCACCCGCCATAATCGAAAATCGAAAAAAAGTTTTTTCGGCCCACCCTATTGCACACAGTACCTTGTAATCAGAATTAAAAAATAATAAAAATTGTATGAAAAATGAGTAGGTTTACTAAATAATTTTTTACTGCGCATGCGTCAACGATATCAAAATTTCATTTGCATATTATGTTAGCTAAATGTATAGAGCAACTTTTGTAAAAGTCTCAAATTATAGCTTGAAAATTCTGAAAGTAATCGTCTATAGAAAAAGGACAAAATCCGTTGTTACCAAAATGAAGCAAAAAAATGAGGGATTTTATCCAAAAGTAGTCGTAACATCCCGTATTGTGTATTCTATATTGACACTAATCAATGAATATATGAATACAACCCCTCTTGTTTTTGCTTCATTTTGAGAATAACGGATTTTCAACTTATTCAATTGACGATTATTTTCAGAATTTTCAATTTATGATTTTGTGACTTTCACAAAAGTTGCTCTATACATTTAGCTAACATAATATGCAAATGAAATTTTGATATCGTTGACGCATGCGCAGTAAAAAATTATTTAGTAAACCAACTTATTTTGTATACAATTTTCATTATTTTTTAATTCTGATTAGAAGGTACTGTGAGCAATGTTGTTTTTTATATTTTCTGAAAAAAAATATTATTTTATATTAAGAACTCTGAAAATTATAAGGAAAAAACTTGGAAAATTTGGGACCATTTTTATAAAAACCTTAATTACTCTGCGAGTATGCATGCTATTTGCATAAAAATGAACACAGAGTATTACAATAAGGCATTCAATCATAATCTACAGTTTGAGCGCTTTTGCTACATTAGTTTTGACAGGGTTATTCAAAAGATATTCATTCTTTTTTAATTTGTTGACGGTTCCCTTATGGAGTTTCGGTAAAAAATCTTCACGGAGATGTATGACGTATACTATTATATTTATACACTAAGAGTTTTGAGATGATTCCTCATGTATTTTTCTAGATATTTAGTAAAATGTCTAAAATCGCAAGTGTCCAATAATCAATGGCAATATAGTGTATTTTTAGTCCGAAACATGTTCTTACTTTCACTATTCTGAAAAAAATTCAAAGGAGTATTAAATTCTCCCAAGGATAACGCTTTTGAATCCATGATTCGTCCTGGTTCTTTCAATATTTGCTCTTTCATCCACTTTGTTTGATATGAACATTGAAGTACTCAAGCCTTGCAAATCACACATTGCGTTTAGATATAAAACTATAGAGTTTAAATCTCTCTATCTAAAAAAAAAGTTTTTTTATTACTATATAATCTGTCAGATTTGTTTTCACAAGAAAACTCCTTTTAACTTAAACTCATTTAACTCTTTATATCTCGATTTTAATTTAACGCGCTATTGAAAAAATAACTTTTTATAAAGTTAGTCATCTAGTCATAGTATAAAATTAATGCATAGATTTGTAATAATAGAATTTACAATGACTTTTAGCTGCTTTATTTTGTTCCGAAAGCTATATTTTTAGCACAAAACAAAAATATTTTTAAAAGAAACATATGGCTTTTAAATGGATTTTATAGAAGAAACGATTTAAATACGAACAATTATTTTGATACACAACTGTTCATATATACCGGGTGTCCCAAAAATGACTGATGGATTTTAAAATTCAATAACTTGCAAACGGTGAAAGCTATTTTAAAAAAAATTGCAGGAGGTTTATGTACAACGTCAGAAGTTTTTTACCGTAATTTTTATGTTTAGTTCGAATTTTAAACAATAGGTGGCGCTGGCGGCGATTGAAGGCCAGGTGATCAGTGCTGAGTGAAGCGTCGACCTGGTCTTCAATCGCCGTCAGCGCCACCTATTGTTTGAAATTCGAACTAAAATAAGAAATTACGGTAAAAAAACTCCTGACATTGTACATAACCCTCCTGTAAAAATTTTTAAATAGCTGTCACCGTTTGCAAGTGATTGAATTTTAAAATCCATCAGTCATTTTTGGGACACCCGGTAAATATACTTCATAAACATTCTTTCGTTAAATGTTTAGCGGGCGTTTTCACAAAATGTACACCTAATTTTAAAAATCTTGGAACCCAAAATATTTAATAAAAAATTTCATTTTATAAAATACAAGATTATAAATAAGATTTTATTTTCTAATAAATTTGTACGCCCATTTTAGTGTCAGTCCTTCACTTCATTATTTTACAAACAGAATTATTCCGGACCGGAAATGCTTAACCAACCTACCCTGAATGGGTCGAATAGACCCGTTTCTGTCATATATTTTATTCGATCTGATCCAGAAATTTTTTTATACACTAGGTTAAATAAAAGCTACAGAGAATTAAGATAAATAAATAGGTAAAATAGCATTAAATAAAAATTACGGTGTCAAATGTTTTTATCAAGTTTGAATAATTTTCAACAAGGGAGGAAGGTTAATAATATTTCTTAATTCGGTATATTAGTTATAAAATTATTCCGTACGGTGTTTTATTTGCTTTAAAGACAGAAATAATTATGAATTGTTTTTCATTATCAATAATATCTGAGAATCAGAATCTACAAACATATCAAAGAAAACTTTTGTACGTCCTTTAAATGCATCTCAATAACATCAAACAAAATATTCCTACGAAGAATCTTTACAAATCTTTACTAATCAGAAAGTTTCGCTCTGTCTGTCTCTCTGTGTGTCTACATAATCTACCGAACGTTCAAGGTTAATTTTTTTATGATGGTTGAAGGTCTTTCTTACTGCATCTGATTCTTAGACTCTCAAAAGCCTTATACATACTTGCCAACCTCCCGCTTTCTTTAAATTAAGAAAATATACTAAAACCAGAAAATTTATTTGATAAAAGAAATCATCTAACTTTTGAATAGCTACCACGTTGAAACAAGAAACTTTTAGTTTATTAAATTTTCCGATGGGAAGTATGATTCTTCGTTTTAAAAAAGCAGGAGTTTGGCAAGTATGCTTATAATTAGTTGAATTAGTAAATATTAAGAGCCATAACGAACTCTCATTAAGAACTCTTCACGGCCATTGCGAGACGGGAAAAGCTGTGGTGCATTCGCGGAAAGCATATTTACACAAGGCTGAAAATACAAAAATAATTTTTGGTTGATATTTCCTTGCTATTTATTAGCTAACATCATACATACTGCTTAGTAAAAACAAAACCGGAAAACATTTTCTGAAAGATCGTACCCTTACGTCTCAAATTCTACTATTGGTTAAAAAATATGCATCAGTTAATCTCTTTAAAAAAATTTAAAGGGTTGTTTTACCGAAAAACACTTTTCTCCCTTATTGCAACGCCTACTGAGGTAGGTTGGCAGTTTAGTTTCTACTTTTTACTCAGAAAATTCAGATTCACACTACAAAAAAAAAGGAAAAAAATCAGATTCATTTAATGGGATTCTTGATTATTTCAACCAAATTTCTTGTTCTGAAAATTGAGGTCTGAAGTCGGATTTTAGGGATAGCAATGAAAGCTAGACTGGCAACCCTGTTTCCCAGAATACATTTTAAATGTACCGATAAACCAAAATTATATACTTAAAGCAAAAGCCTTCTACTTATCGATGATGCAATTAGCTTTAAAATACATTTAATTTAAACCCTTCAAATACACATGCGAACGCACGACTGTCGCCGAACAAAGTGATATTTTTTCTACGTTAACACTAGAACCGCCATTAGGGGTCATTTTGACCCCTGCAAAATTGAAAATAACCGATACGAACCAGAAATTTCTTGATAAAATTTGTTAAATATAAGCAGCACAAAAATAGGCTAATTAAATAAGTTAAATAGTTTTAAATAAAAATTGTGGTGTCAAAATTTTTTTATAAAATTTGCATAAAATAACCGGCGGTTATAGTGTTAAAAGTAACTAAATGTCTGTATTTTAACCAAATTTTGATGCACCATATATTCGCTAGAAAATTGTTTGCCACCAGAGTAGTTGAAAAGTAACGTTTGTTTTATTTAATGGCAAAGTTTCTATCATTATTATAAGGAAAATTATGCTGCATAAAAATAGTGGTGTCATTATGGCCCGCGTCTTACAGGCTTTGCACACCTAACTTAACTGATCAATAGTTTTCAAACAAACTTTCAAAAAAATTCTATTTTTACATGCCTTTTACAGAATTTTTAATCTTTTATCGATGGTTTTTCAAACAAAAAGCTTTGCCTAACGGAATAAGATAACGTTCGGAAATAATATGCAAAATTTACAATAAAATTTTACTGGTGAGAACAATAAATTACGATCGGAATGATACTGCTCGTAATTAGTGCGGGCAAATTATAATTGGGAAAAACACGTTGTCTATGCGACGTACGGGCAAATAAGGAAGCGGTTAACACAATTTTTAGCACCTCTTAATAAATTACATTTACACCATTTCAAACATTTTGAAACGTTCTCATGGGTAGATTCCTTTTTAACAAAATAACATGTTCGAAAATTTCGTCAAATTCCATAAAAAAATTGAAAGTTTTATCGCGGTTTTTACACATTCAAAGTACAAATTTAGAGATTCTGACAAACTAAAACAATGTTCTCAAAACTGAAACCTTCTTTTAATTGATGATGCAGTCAGATTAAAAAAAATATGAATTTTAAAGCCTTTCAATTACACATGCCAAAGCAAACTTTTACGCGCCTCACGGAGACGATATTTTCTATGCAAAAAATAAAGAAAATTACTTTTAGCTCTTTCTTTATCTTCTTAGTTTAGCTCAATGTATCAGAATTACATCACCAAAAAAAGTTGAAACATTTGGACAAGTAGAAATATTTTTTCTAAAATATGTGAAATTTCGATGAAATCTGTAAACATCTGAAGTGTTTTGCATACTTTTGGTGCGCAGAGACTGAGAAAAAAAATTTACGCAGTTAAAAAAAATAAATATATAAAAAATAAATACAAATTAAATTGCATATTGTTGTGATTAAATATTTTTCAATTAAAATATAAACTGATAAGTTGAAATCATAAGATATAAAAATATACAAATTTCAGGTTGATTCATTTGTAATTCATCACGAGCCTTGCATCTCTTGGTAAGTCCGTTAGTTATTAATAAAATCTGCCTTAATTGAAATATCAGAAAACAAACTGATTATATTAATAGAAAGCGTTTTCAAAATTATCTATTAACTCGTACTCGATATCAAAAGAAGGATAAAGGGGACTTTTAATAACAAGAAAATACTAAAAGCACCCAAATACATATCCGCGGAATGCGCGCAAAGGTAGCCTAGTAATAAAGGGAGGAATATTTTTTCTGTGCATTTCGTTCAATATCATTTTTTTGTTTGTTTGTCTCATGGAACTATTAAGGAAGAGGAACTGACATAGCCTTAAAATAGTGAAGCTTCAACTGTAACCGCTTTCGCAGGGATTCATTACTACCGCGTCGAATTGTAACCAATAAAATTATGCAGAAAACTTCTCTTTATTTAAACGGCTCAATAAGAGAAATTTTCAATTAAAAAGAATGACAAAAACTAATATTCACTTTTACTGGTAGGAGTTTACTTCTGTGGTAATAGATCCGCCATATTGTGACAACCAAAACTATGTCAGTAAAAAGATTACAACACTTCGCCAAACTGACACCAGTTAAAAGAAATGGAATTTTTTTAGCAGAATTCGCAGAGAATTTTTTAGTCAATAAGGCTCTAAAAGAAGGCGAAATTTTCTAGTTAAGTTTACTGGTGGGAAATTTCACAGACGGTAATGAGAAACTGTAAATCTGATTAAATGAAACAGCTGTCATATTGTGACAACCAACTCAGTTACTTCACTCGCCACTGATAGACAATAGACTATATGTCTCCTCCTTTTTATTCATAACTCCATTGTTTGTCTATGGATGTAATGAGCACGATTAAGCATGAAATATTAGCTTTTATTCCGTAAAAATAAACAAGGCTTTTGCGATGAACTAGAATCTATTCAATGGGTGAATTTTTACCATAATTTAATTTGTGTTATTTAATATGTATATTATAAAGTTTTTTGGCTCGCTCATAACCCTTCATGAAGAATTACTGTAATTTCTGGCGTATAATCCGCGTATCAAATGTTCATTTTTCGACCCAGAAATATTTTAAAGTTAAAAGTAATTTTTCAGATCGCGGTAAATATTTGCCTCCGATTGCAAAATAAAATTTCTGTGTCGAAAAAGAATTGCTTGATTATATGCAGGGTTCTCGCTGTCGCTCGCCATTGCCCCAAATTGCGACTGAATTCTTTATTTGGCGAGTAAATAAGCAATTAAATTCGTCAAATTGCTAGTGCTTAATTTTTGTTTTTTCTTTCTTTTCTTTTTATTTTTCATACACATGCATATACACAAATTTTTAATATATTTGTAGCGAATAGTTGAAATTAAAAAAAAAAATAGCAATGGTTGTCGCAGTTATAAAAACTTAGGTTATTTCATAATTTACTGAAAAAAGGAGATATGTTAAAGGATTAAAGATAATTTTTTTTTGTGCTACACGACGAATCTATTTTGCTAATACTTTTTTCATTTGGCGAATGTTTTTTTTTATTTTTAATTCGCCAAGTTACTAACGTTGGTCAAATGTCAGCGAGAACACTGATTATACGCAAGAAATTACGGTAACACTTATTCAAAAAACACTTTAACCAATATGTTGCTAATTACCTAAACATTTAAAAATCATTTTTAACTTTTTATTTTTTTTCCGTATGTGATTCTTGTTATAAAAACATGCAACTGCCTTATTTCTTTCTTTCTTTTTTTTTTTTTTTAATATAGATTTAACCGTTTCAGGGACTAAAGGGTTCTTCGTAAAATGTTGAAATAACTAATTGACACCTGTATTTGCAAGAAAATGTCTTTGTAAACAAATAAAAGTATATATATATATATATATTTTTTTTTGTATTTAATAAGAGTGAGATTTCTGTGCAAAATTTCAGGTGCCAATGTTGAAGATACGCATCAAAATCAGGTGATGCAATAACGGCATATCCGCCCTTCAAATAATTAAGAAATAATTTTAGATTATATGTTAAAAGCAAAAATTATTACTTATCAGCGTAAAAAACAATTTATTAAAGATTAAAAATTCCTATCTTTTCGAACTCAATCTAATTCAGGAAGAAAGAAGTCTGCAATGACAATATGTCCTTTCAAATACCTAATATCTGGTTTAATATTTTAAAAGAAATACTTTTGTAAGTTTCCTCCATGTTTTTGTCATTGTTGTATTGTCTACTGAGTGATGGCAACTGGTACATGTTTTTATTTTTGAATCTTGGCCTTTAATGTTTATTTAGAATAATTTTTGTCAATTTATAGTATGCCAATCTGTTTTTAATGTAAATTATTTTTCCTTTAAAAATATACCTCTGAAGATGACTCTTTGGATTGAGTTCGAAACGTTAGGAATTTTTAATCTTTAATAAATTGTTTTTTACGCTGATAAGCAATAATTTTTGCTTTTAACTTATAATGTTTACAGCTTAAGTCCAAGATTTCATTCATTTAATTTTAGATTTTTTATTCAATTCTTGGTATCAGAACAATCCGATGTCGTATTTCTGACGCACTGGTCTAAAAATATAACGAAAAAAGAAAAAAAGAAAATTTCAAATTAATAATGATGTTTGTATATACGTTTTAACATGTCTTTAAATACTATAATTATATATTTTAACATAATAACTACAGGGTGTAAATAATACAGAGTAAGACACAAATAAAGATCAAATTCATACTCTGAGACAGGACGTTTATCTAACCGATTACGTATACCCTTTAACAGCGTCTCTTGCTGGTAAACATTATTGAATATTTTATTTCTTATTAAATTCAGAGTACCTTAATATTTTATATGAATATGCATCAGCAATAAGGACAGTAACATACAGAATCCTAATTTATATTTTTATGCCAAATAAGATATTTGAGTATTTTGTTTTTATCCTGAATATTTATGAATTAGAAAGATAAACATTTTGGAAATTAGTATTTGCTCATAAAACAATATTATATAAAATTTCTATACTTTTTATGAATCTATTAGTATATTTCAAGCAACAATATAATCAAATATTGTTATATATGCATTGCATGTGCCAAAAAAATTTTGGTTTATTTTCAGAATTTTTTTCTTCTTTTTCCGAACACGTACATAACAGTCACATGCGACCTTTTGACCTCTTGGTTATAATAATAATCGACAGTGGCATGCACTGCGATATCATTTCAATTGAGAGAACTATATTTCTCATAATAGTACTTAAAATGATAATCAAAACTATTCACAAAATTTCCCAAGTCATAGCCGGATAAACCACAGTAGCGGAGTAAGGAATGAATTGATTTTTCAGCAAATGTCATAAGTAGTATTAAGCGCGATATATTAGTTTTTATGCTGCTGAAAACAATGAAGATTACGGTTATTGTTTTCGGTTGTAAAATAGATTTCATTCAGAGAAATATATTATCTCATAATAAAATTAATAATTCAGTTTACATATATTACTACTGCAAATGTTTATGTCAGCACACCCACATACACGCATATATAATATATATAATATACAGGGTGTTTCTCTGAACGGTGTCCAATAGCTGATTCCTAAACCAAAATCATAGACATATAATTACAATTTCCAAAATGTTTTAAACAAGATAAAGAAATGTTTTAAAAACGATTTGGATTAATAAAAACCTTTATTAAAATACTAAATTTAAATTTTTATACAATCCCCCAGACTTATAAGGAATATTTAGTACAGTTTTCTTGTTAGACTGACAAATAAAACACGAAAGGTCCTGTTATTCTACGATTAAGATTGACCTAGTAATAGCTGTTTATAGTTGGAGCATATTTTTTTTATTGAAAATTAGGCGAATTCTCAAATTTACTAGAAACTTAATTTCGTCAGATATATAAAAAAAAAATTATTGAGAGTAAAATGAACATTGCAATATAAATTTGAAATATTTCATCATTCTTACGCACTAATGCAAAATGTACACACTGATACACTCCCAGTTACCCTATTCTTGAAAATTTGATAGGGTAACTTGGATATCGGTGTTACATTTAAATCATGAAATAAATATGAATAGATACCTAATAATACGAATGGAGTTATACGTCTAATGTTTAAAAAATGGTCGCTTAATAAAAGCACTTACTGTATTTTAATAAAAAGTCGACGAAGTTCAACGTAACTGACGTCGTTTTTTTAAAAAAAAAGAAACCTATCACAGCAAGAACAGATTTATGATCGATTTGACACATGTTATTTTAAGAAGTTGAGATTAGGGGCCATTGTTCGCAAAAACCAAAACTTAAAAGGTAACAAGAGTTTTTTAAAAAGCCCATGGCCCAGTTGCTCCCGCTGACTTTGCATTCTATAAAAGTTTATATTGTATAAGTATATATTTTAATTAAATCAAAAAGTTTAATAAAAAGAGGTGAAATCTGTATTTTCTGGTTATTAATAGCTTCTCTTACTTGTCCGTACATCATATGGGCTTTGTGTTTCTGCCAATCACGATTTATTATTCACACCAGTAAATTTTTGAAGTAAATTTTGAATTATTTTAGCTGAGCATTTTTTCTGAGTTAATTGGGCAAAAATTTCTGTTTTGAAAAACCGGTGATAAAAAAAAAAATATTCTTAAAAAAAAAATAAATAAAAAATAAAAGAAGGTATGATTTGCAAGTTTTTTTTTCAAAAATATTTATCAGTTAAGTGGTTATTTTAATAAAAAAATTACATTGAACCCTTGAAAAGATACTGATTAAAAAATCGAGATAAAAATTTGATTAAGATAGTATAAAGAAATCTGATTTCTTTTTAAAAATACCCGACTGGCAACACTGCATTTTTTTTAGCTAATGTTCCATGTGTATGTACGTCAGTTCAATAAACTATGTATTTGCATAGATGACAACGTCCCTTAATCATTCCGAGCCTGATCCAAAATTTCTTGTTCAAACCGAAAAAAATATGTAGGAATATATGTTTTGTGCCTATGAGGCACATTATCGATTACTTTTTAGCTCACAGGCTATCATAGCCTGAGAGCTTATGTGCCCGCCCGTTCTGTATGTATGTTCGTACGTAACGCGATAATTCATGATAAAAATATCCGATCCACTTGAAATTTTGTATATAGGTATATCCTGACAAGGCGCTTCCCTGATTAGTTTTTGGAGTTCATTCGATATGTATAAGAGGGGGAACGGGGGGCTCATGCCCCCCGTTAGTTGATATAAATGGGATTTTCATGCAGAATTAAGTTTTTGTTCAAAATTTAGATTAGGATCATTCTGATGAGGCAATTCCGTGACTTATTAGGTGTTCATTGAATCAGTATAAATAGGGGGAACAGGGGCTCTAATGCCCCCCCCCCCCCCGTTAGTTGATATAAATGGGATTTTCATGCAGAATTAAGTTTTCGTTCAAAATTTAGATTAGGATCATTCTGATGAGGCGATTCCGTGACTGTTATTAGGTGTTCATTGAATAAGTATAAATAGGAGGAACAGAGGTTCTAATGCCTCCCCCCCCCCGTTAGTTGATATAAATGGGATTTTCATGCAGAATTAAGTTTTCGTTCAAAATTTAGATTAGGATCATTCTGATGAGGCGATTCCGTGACTGTTATTAGGTGTTCATTGGATAAGTATAAATAGGCGGAACAGGGGTTCTAATGCCCCTCCCCCGTTAGTTGATATAAATGGGATTTTCATGCAGAATTAATTTTTCGTTCAAAATTTAGATTAGGATCATTCTGATGAGGCGATTCCGTGACTGTTATTAGGTGTTCATTGAATAAGTATAAATCGGGGGAACAAGGGTTCTAATCCCCCCCCCCCCCCCGCCGTTAGTTGATATAAATGGGATTTTCATGCAGAATTATGTTTTCGTTCAAAATTTAGATTAGGATCATTCTGATGAGGCGATTCCGTGACTGTTATTAGGTGTTCATTGAATAAGTATAAATAGGGGGAACAGGGGTTCTAATGCCCCCCCCTTAATTTATATAAATGGGTTTTTCAAGCAGAATTTTCAGATTTCGTTCAAATCTCTGAATAGTTTTGGAAGTTTAATGGTTAAGTATAAAAGAGGGGGATAACTCCTTTTAAATTATATAAATGCTAAATGGGTTTTTATTAAGAATTATCTAACTTGCTCTGAATTTTGGATATAGATTTTTTATATGATAAAGCATGTCTTTGATAGTATAGGAGGTTCAATGATTAAGTATAAAAAAAGAGGAAAGGGGAGAGCTGTTTCCCCTTCTTAATTTTTTTTCGAACGGAATTAACCCTTGAAAATATAAGGCTTTAATGTACAATTAGTATTTGTAGCCTGTGAGCTCAATGCCATCAGTTTAGCTGGGCAGTATTCTTTATTAGCTCACAGGCTATCAGAGCTTGTGTGCCCGCCCGTTCTGTATGTATGTGCGTACGTTCGTATGTACCTAACGCGATAACTCATGATAGAATTATCCCATCCACTTAAAATTTTATGTATAGGTATATCCTGATAAGGCGCTTCCCTGATTAGTTTTTGGAGTTCATTCGATATGTATAAAAGGGGGAACTGGGGGCTCATGCCCCTCCCCTTAATTGATATGAATGGGTTTTTCATGCAGAAATATTAGTTTTTGTTCAAAATTTACACATAGAATCATCTGATAAAGCGCTTCAGTGATTGGTATTATGTGTTCATTGGATAAATATAAACAGGGTAAATGGAGGCTCTAATTCCCCTCCCTTTAATTTATATAAATGGGTTTTTCACACAGAATTGTCAGATTTCGTTCAAATCTCTGAATAGTTATGCAAGTTTAATGGTTAAGTATATAAAAGAGAAGGATAACTCTTCTTAAATTATATAAATGGGTTTTTGTTAAGAATTTTCCGATTTGCTATAAATTTTGGATATGGATTTTTTATATGGTAAAGCATGTCCCTGATCAGTTCAGAGGGTTTAATGATTAAGTATAAAAAGGGGAAAGGGGGAGCTGATCCCCCCTCTTTAATATCTTTTTTCGAACGGAATTAACCCTTGAAAATATTAGGCTGTAATGTGCAATTAGTATGCGTAGCCTGTGAGCTTAATGCCATCAGTTTAACTGGGCAATATTCTTTTTATTGATTAAATAAAGTTTCTGATTAAAAACATGTTCATCTTGGAACAGACTCCGGTACAATTAAGAGATATTGGAATCTGTTTGTATAAATAAATTTTATAAGGGCAACTCACTACAACTTTTAAATCCTATTTATTACCAAAATAAGCTATATATATTTTCCCCCTTTTTGATAAATAACAATCAAAAACATTCACAGGAATTCCTCGCCTAATGCAAGAAATATTAGTATTATAAAGCAAAGAATGATTTTCTGTCACTAGCATAAGTCCGATAAGACAAAAAATATTGGCTGTTAGACCACATAAAATAAAAAGAGATTCACTTATGAGTCACTTCCTTGAGAAGCATATTTCATTTAAAGGAATATTTTATTCTATTGTTAAACATATGTTTTTTTTTTTTTTTTTTTTTTTTTTTTTGCTTAAATTTTTACTATAATATTTTATTTCGTTATATGAAAGTTAACACATTTGCATCATCAGCCGATACATACGTGCATTGAAGTTATTTTTTATTTAGACACTCAGATTACGCAATAGAAATTATCAGTGGTAATTTTGCTTTATTTAATTAGAATGAATTGTGATCATTTGTGGTAATAATGGTTTTTTCCGTACTTTTAGTATCGATTCAGAATTTTTTAAACAAGAAATTAAATTCATGAAATGAGAATTTACAAAATATGTAACCATTCGCAATCATCAAACACTTTTATTTTTACATATTTTGTCGAATAATTAACGGTATATTTGTCGGATTTTTCTGGGAAATCAGGATTACAAAGAACGTGTTTGATTTTTTATTTATCTGAACAGAAAAAATATATACATCATAAAAATTCCTTAAATTCGCTAGGCCTTTCGAAAAATCTGAGTCTTTTATTCATCGGGGATCACGAAGTCGTCCATCTACAGTGAAAGCAGCAGCACGTCTGAAATGAAAGAAGGCTGGAAAGAAAACAAGCTGAAGGAACATACAATTGGTAATTTGTTCCTTCAGCTTCTTCCCTTACACATCTGCTTTCATTTCACCCTCATAGCATACATGGTCACAGTGACGTCACAATCACGTCACTGTAAGTCACTTTGGTCACATCACATCTGTGACCAAAATAACACCTCTCAGTGACGTCACATTGTGACTGAGATGTGACTTTCTTCAAAATCTTTAGAAAATTACAAATATTCTTTAAAACATGTTATCTACTTTAAAAAATATGTTCTGGCAATTTAAATATCATCGTATTTGTCACAGTTTCGTCAGAATGTTAATGTCAAAGTAATCACAAATGACACATTTTTCACAAATTTGTCACACCATGACTTCACAAAGTGGTCACAATGTGACGTCACAAACGAGCTTTAAAACGACTTCACATTTTAGACACTGTGACTTCACATCAACGTCACGTGACTTCACATCAATGTCACGTGACTTCACATCGACAATCGATGGTTACAAAGTCACAATGTGACTTCACAACGATGTCGCAGTGACATCACCATGCTTTACGAGCAGTGATGCTGCTGCTTTCACAATAGATCCACATTTCCTTACGCCAGATGAAGAAAGACTCAGATCTTTCTAAAGTCCTAGTGAATTTAAGGACTTTTGTGGGGTTTATTTATTTTTTTTTCTATTAATATTGATTTGTACCAGATTCAACTCATTTTCTTTACTTATTTATCATTGACGGTTTAATCAGATGTGCAGTTAAAAGGCCAGAATAAAAAAAAAATAATAATAACATTAATAATTATCTAATTTAACAAATTACAACGACATTTGGAATATGATATTTAGGAAGACTAAAATTTTAGACTTATAAATAAATTCTATATTTTAAAAAACAATAAAAATAAACATCATTATTATGATGATCAAAACGTGATTTACATAATAACAGTCCTATAATACGTACGCCATGAATTAAACATTATATTGATCAACCAATCATAAACAAACTTTAAATGAGATTTCAGTTTTACAATTTTCAGCGCAGCAAATTTTTAAACTTGTTGACATCGCATATTTTCAATTTTTCCACCGTCGCATAGGGAAATTAATGTATTTTTAAATGCAACTTTTTTTAAAGCTGTATATCAATTTATTTTTGAATTATAATTTTTTTATAGTTTTTAATACTTTTTTTGTTATTGTGGCAACAGGAGTATTCCATTTCAGGACATTATACATGGACCAATCAGAAAACGCATAGAAACCAGAATCGCAAGAATTCAGATGTTTCTCAGATTTTTCTTGTTCGAAAGCAACAACTATTTCCCAAATGGCTATTAAAAATTCGAAAGATAATATAAAGGATCTTCCTATAAAATAGAATCCGCAAGATGATCTACTGCTATAGCTTACGGATATGTGGATATTGTACAATATATGTATTCATTTGTGTAAGAATTGCACAAATTAAAACCAGAAGATGATGTATCGCTATAGCTTACGAATATGTGGATATTCTAGAATATATATACACATTTGTGTAAGAAAAGCACAAACAAAATCCAGAGGATGATCTATCGCTATAGCTAACGAATATGTGAGTATTGTACAATATATATATCTATATGTATGTGAATAGCAAAAATAAAATCCAGAAGATGATATACCGTTATAGCTAACGAATATATGGATATTGTACAATATACGTATTCGTTTGTGTAAGTATAGTACCTATTTTAATGGAGATATATGATTCATGGAATATTTAGGTTTTAATACAGGGTGTCCAACGAATAAGATCCTGATGTCAAAATTAAATATGGTAAAAACAATGATAAATAGAATTATGCAGTAAATGGTTTGTTTATTAGCAAAGCTGTAAAAATGTTACACAGAAGTTACAAAAATTTCATTACAAAAATCGTTAACAAATGGAGTTGTACGCTGAAAAGCTTGTTATCTGCAAGCAGTCTTAAACAACAAAATTCAAGTACTCTTTGGAATCAGTACACAATCTTTTTAAAATATTCACCATTCGAAATTTTCTATAACATTTTTACAGCTTACCTAATAAACAAACCATTTACCTCATAGTTAAGTTGATTTTTGTTTTTGAGATATTTAAAAGCAGGGTCTTATTCGTTATAAACCCTTTATGTCTCATGTGTACGTATTCTCAGCAATATAAATGAATCGTAAATTTTAGAAAGCCTGTTTTTTTAATTTAAGTTGAGATAAGTTTGCGTAAAAAGTTCGACAATTTCTCCTTACTTTCTGAAAACATTTGTTCTGACATTGTTAGCTCACTTTTTTAATACTAAATTAAAGCTCGGTGAATCAATCTTTTCCTGTCACTATAAACATAAATATTTCGTGTTAAACTATTTTAAAGTATAAATTTAAATGATGTATTACACTTTCTCTACTCATATATTAGTATGCCAAATAAAAGTGTAACAATTATAGTTCAAAATTTTGTGACATGTACGTGCTTATGAGTTTTATATATTTCGAGTAAAAGAACTGTTTTTGTTGTTTCTTGTTCTATCAATGTGATTAAATAAACAGGTTCTTTAACCGTATGTGAGGTAAACTAAAAAGTACTTGTTTTATTTATTTATTTTTAATTTGCAATCTTCATAAATAACTATTTTATAATATAGTTATAGTAGGGGATGCCACTGGTAAGTTTTTTATTGAACAATATTGTTCAGGATAAGTTTTTGCAACATGAATCAGTGTTGCAAAGACGATTTTTTTATATTCTAGTCTATTCAATATTTTCTAATATAAATTCCAGAGTACATTTCTCTAGCAATTTTTGTCAATGCGTATATTAAGAATTTCTGTTATGAGAAAGGAGAGCCATTTAGAATTAAAAAATACTCGCAACTCGCAGCCCAATAATAACAAAAGCGATTTTCGACGTAAATTCATTGTTGAAAGCGAGCTACTTCTTTGAATTCAAATTTCTTGATTGATACCAATTGTATTAAATGGCAAAATTTTTGTTGATTTCACGCTTTAATAAGTCATTAAATAAGGCAAATTTTATCATTTCAAAAAAATATTGCCAATCAAGAAATCTAAAAAAAAACTACCCAATTTGTTAAAACTGGCTAAGTTTCGAGGGACATAAATAATAATTTTTATAAACGATGTTTTTCTTTTTAGAAAATAGGTGTTCAAAAGTCAGGCAGTGTGAGAAACCCATTATGGGCCATGTTTTGAAGTGCAATACTGCAAATTCCTATTAGCGATTTTTGAATCATAATTTTCACCTAATTTATCTGTGATAAATAAGACAAAAAGTACTATTTTAAATAACTGTTGGGAATTTACACATGTTAAATGTGTATAGAAAACGGTTCGGATATAACAGTCAACAACTTTAAGCATTATCAACAGATCAACATTGTAAAAGTGAATTTGATTAATAGATATTTTTATAATTCTACATATTTAATACATATAATTATAAAGATTCTGCCCGTTAGTTATTCGATATTAATTCAGATATCGAATGGACAATAAGTAACAGGTTTAATTTTCCGCTACGAATTTATTTCGATGACAAAACACGACATTCCGATCTACCCAATTTAGTGTACACAGACCAGTATGCTATGTAACATGCAAGCTAAGATTTGATCTTCTGGTATATATAAATGTGAAAAATTGCGTTTTTAAAAGCGTAAAATCTAAATTTGTATTATTTCTAGCAAGATAAATATATAAATTAAAAATATGAATTCGGAAATGATCAGGCGTCTCAATGTCGGATTAATCGTTTTAACCATTTAGTAAAATTTTTATTTTATCTTTTAAAAGATTAATAAGCAAAACTCTTCAAATATCGAAATAACAATTTGACATAGCAAAAAGAAATAAAATTTAAAATTACTTATCAAAATTATAAAGAATTTAAAGTTTTCTCAATTGAATTTCATTTATCAAAAATATTATATATAATCGAAACTCTTTTACTCCAACTTGTTTCAATACAGCGTCAGATAGTAATTTAATAAAATTGCTTTTAAAATAACAATACTTTCATAATCCAATTAGAAAGCAGACAGACATTTATTATAAACAATGAAGTTTTAAAAATTTAACGTTAAAATATTTCTTAAACAAATAACTTTTTGAATGGAGAAACACGAATATTAAATTAGCAGATTTTAAAAGCACGAAAAGTTTCTATATTTGAGACCTTCTTTATATTTAAATTGCTATTAAATTAGCGTATTTTTTATACTTTGAGAAAACGAAACAACATCTTTTCTTATACAAGAAGGAACAAGAACTCTAAATATATTTTTAAAGAAATATTTCTAGAAATGTGAGAAGCCTTAAAAAATATCTTTTTCTTGTAAATGCTGCATCGAATGTAAAAAAAAAAAAAAAAGAGCGTAAGAAGTTTTCAAGAAGTTTGAAAACCATGTCTTTTATGTAATACAAAAACTTTTCATTTTCTAAATAAATAAATGAAATATAACATTAGTTGGATGTTTTTTTTTTTTAGTTTTTATATAATTTTTGATTTCAATATGGTGTCCTGCGTCTCACTAAAGTTCTACCAATTTTCATGACTTTGTTTTAGATGATTGTTTTTGAAACAAATATAGGATTTGTTTATTTGTTACAGCAAATTATTAGCTATATACAGCAATAATAAAAATGAAAACATCTTCATTAATTCTTTAAGAAATAATCTTAGAAATGTGTTACTAGTGCCGAATGATTGCAAATTAAGTTTTTTTTTTTTTTTTATTTATTTATTTTTTTTTTTTAATAATGTATATACAATCTACTTAGGGATTCATTTACATATAAAAACGAATTCAAAATTCATTTTTTTTCAATAGCAATACCCAATTTTAACATGATACTTCAAATTTTCGGTGCACACACATATCTCGATAAAGAAGGTGGCTCTGTAACAGGGTTCGTACGGATCCTGGAATTTTAAATCTAAGAAATTTTTCGGCAGAGTAATTTCTTATAGAAAATTTTAGTTTAAATAAGGCGAACTTTTACGCGTTTGAAACAGATTTATTTTTTTAGTAAAAAAATATTGGTATTTGACCTGAGAAACCTGGGAAACTAACGGTATCCGTACGAACCCAGTGCAAGTCAACAGTCGAATACCGAAATTCTATTTGGATACAGCTCCTAAATTATATTCATGCTAAAATAATTGATTTCTCGGAAACTTATCATAAAAATTGCATAAAAATTTGTTTTTAGGATAATTGAAGTGCGTAATTTTAGTTTACGCTGTCATAGCTGAGTACTAAGTTTGAAAAAAGGGTTGTTTAATATATAGATGGCCTCATGTAAGAAAATTTTATAAACATTATTTAAAAGTGTTTTTTATTTTCAATCGTTTAACCCATTCCGGCCGGTCTGGGATGCCTAATTTTAATTCCAAACTTGAAAACGGCACCAATAATATTGTAGAAAAATTCTGCTTTTACAATATAAGCTTAAATTAGGGATTTCAAAATATCTAAAAAAATCGTTCGTGAATTCCGGTATCAGTCGATAATTTCTTATTTTACTATCAAATTTTGCCCGTGCCGGAAAGTGTTAACGCCAAAATTTTCTTCTACAATAATATTTGGCAGAGTTAGTAGGGAGTGTTTATTTTTCCCCACGACGTACATAAAAAAGACTATTATAGCAGATATGTATTCATAAAATGCAGTGGCGTGATTTCCTGACCAGTGCCATTCAGCCTTATTACCCATCTAAATAGGTAATAATGCCATAACAGAACTATAAAACAGGATAAAATACTGGCATATAAATAGTCCAACTGTAAAGATACAAACTCTACAGCCATAGAAATTGATAGCTTGCTCTTACCCTTAAATACGATATCAGGATGCAGTAATTATCATTTAATATTAGTTTCTTCTGAGATGAAAAAAATAGCGGAATTTAGGGAATAAATATTTAAAAAGTATATTGGGTATCTGTAGCTAATTTCTAAAAAATTGGTTTTGAAAGCATGATTCATCTCGGAATAATGTTTCGAATATATTTTTAACACTTTAAAAGCCATTTAATCCATATATGAATTTTATAAAGAGTTTCGAAAAAATATTTTTGTCAGCCTCTGTAGGTTTTAATTAGAAAATTTTTTAGTGCTTGATAAAACAATTAAAATAACGTATTTATACCATCATAACTTATCACTTGTTAAAATCCTGAATTTTGAAATCTAATATTGAGTTATCCAAATATATTTACGGTATTAAAAGTTAGAACGGGAAAATGTTATTTCTAATTATTTCTAAATGTGATAAATTACAGGCACCACAAACCACATAATATTTTTAATTTTTAACATATTTAAAATAGCTATTTTGTCTTAAATGGTTCTTCATGTAATGAAAAAATTTGTAAGAGTGATTTACCAAATGTCTGAATAGTTCAAAAACATTTGCATTTGAAACTAAGGGAAAGACGAGTAAAGTGGCTATTTGAGGGGTTTTTTAACTGTGCAGTACTCACGCGAAAGCGTCGTCACAGAGGCTGGTAGTAGTGCCTGAGATTTTAAAGCGGAAGGCTACATTTTTCTAATCTTGAAAATATTTTACTGTTTTTTCCTCATCGTTCAATTTTGGCATTTGCTACGATTGCTTGATTATAGTTGATACACCGAGAGGCGGCAGCACAAAAAATCAAAACATCGAGTTCACGGAAGAAAAAATAGGATTACTTAAATTTCGATTAGCATATTAACACATTTGTGACGGGACCCTTTTACGGAATTTTTAATGTTTTTGCCACCGGTATTCAAAAGCAGAAATTTGTGACTTATTAAATCGAGAAAATGCTCCGACTAAATAAGACAAATTTTTCAGTAAAAATTTACTGGTGGGGGAAAATAGGGATTCTCAAGCCTGATTGTGGGCCACTGGTGGTACGCGCCTGCGTGAACGTGTGAAATGCAATCTTTCTGACAAGTCATATTTTGATGGAAAACAATTAAAAACCCGATTTTTGAGGTTTATGCATAGGCTTATCATTATGTATTCCTGTCCCAATCCTCATTATTTTCATTTTTGGGTGCAAAAAGCACAAGGTTAAGCCTATGAGTCAAACACTAAAACTAGCGTTGCAAAGGTTAGAAAAAATCCAGTTTAAACCCGGGAATAAACCGGGTTTTTAGGAATAAACCTGGAAAAACCCCGGAATTTTTTGGAATAATTCGTTTTTTTTTGGGAATAAACCTGGGAATAAACCTGGTCTATTGGAAATAAACCCGGGAATAAACCGACATTTAGCAACTCTAACTAAAACTAGGTATTTATGTATTTTTCACAAAGAAATAAACTGGAAAACTGATTGCATTTAAAGATACGAATCGACATTTACTTAATCCTAGATTGTCTTCCGTGAACTCGATGACGTCTCCTGGTCTATAAATAATAGATTGTGTTATAGTTATTTGCTCTTGTGTGATTTGGCCAGTGTTGATTAAGCTTAATTGTTGTGTACAATTTGAAAACAATAATTGAGATGTCATATGTAGATGAGAGGCTAGGCCACAATTTTTGTAATGTCGTCGTTCCGGGCAAAGCGATCACAAAGAAATTGATGTGAAAAATAACAGTAGTAAGTCTTGATTACGGCCATTAATAACTATATCGTAATATTTATAATATTTGGCCGGACAATTTACAAGATAGTTATTTATATAGACCACGGACAATATCCAAATTAAAAAGCGCGTGATATATTTAATTTAATTTCAATAACTATTTATTCCAGTTTTACACGTTCATTATGTTTGTAATTTTTTTTCTATTTACATCCTGAAGATAACTCGATTATAAAGAGTTGAAACATGTAAATGAAAATTTTCAATGTATTTTAAATGTTTATACTAGTACAACAATGTCTTATAAGCAAAATATTTATTTATAATATAAATTTTTACTTTTTTGTTGTGAAATATATATTATTTATATTACAAAGAAATCGGCGAAATGGCCAGAGGACTGCTTTACCCGGAAACGATTTTTCATTCATTGGTTATAACAAAATGTACAGTTGCATTTAAAAAGTTCTTTGGCTGACCGCGTACAGTCGTTATAACAAAGATATATTGACATTTGTTATTAAGTTTTTACGTCGTATCCAGGAATGTGATTTCCGATTTTTTGCGTACTAGTATAATCTTAGAAGAAATGTGATATTATTTAATCGGAACATTTTTTAAGGGGACAATATTCTCGCTAAAATCATACAGTTGTACAAACAGTCGGAAATCTCATCCCTTGTCGTATCTTAACAATTCAAAGCAACGTTTAAAATGAGTTAACAGGTACATAAATGTGTCTAGGAATGCCTCTTTTACAACACTATTGAGTTTTTAGCTCACAGGCTATCATAGCCTGAGAGCTTATGTGCCCGTCCGTTCTGTATGTACGTTCGTGCGTAACGCGATAACTCATGATAAAAATATCCGATCCACTTGAAATTTTGTATGTAGGTATATCCTGACAAGGCGCTTCCCTGATTAGTTTTTGGAGTTCATTCGATATGTATAAGAGGGGGAACGGGGGGCTCATGCCCCTCCCCTTAGTTGATATAAATGGGATTTTCATGCAGAATTAAGTTTTCATTCAAAATTTAGATTAGGATCATTCTGATGAGGTGATTCCGTGACTGTTATTAGGTGTTCATTGAATAAGTATAAATAGAGGGAACAGGGGTTCTACCCCCCCTTAATTTATATAAATGAATTTTTCAAGCAGAATTTTCAGATTTCGTTCAAATCTCTGAATAGTTTTGGAAGTTTAATGGTTAAGTATAAAAGAGGGGGATAATTCCTTTTAAATTATATAAATGCTAAATGGGTTTTTATTAAGAATTATCTCATTTGCTCTGAATTTTGGATATAGATTTTTTATATGATAAAGCATGTCTTTGATAGTATAGGAGGTTCAATGATTAAGTATAAAAAAAGATGAAAGGGGAGAGCTATTTCCCCTTCTTAATTTTTTTGAACGGAATTAACCCTTGAAAATATAAGGCTTTAGTGTACAATTAGTATTTGTAGCCTGTGAGCTCAGTGCCATCAGTTTAACTGGGCAGTATTCTTTTTATGTTAAATATCTGTTCGTACCAATGACGATTCATACTTAATTTCAACATGTGTAATAAAAAGAAATCCTAGTGAGAGGACAATGATCTTATGAGTACGTTGGAGTAGTTGCAACACACAACCTGCTTTCTCACCAAACGTTGCAGCAGAGTGTTAGACTTGTGAGCCGGATAGGTTTTACGAATGAGTCATGAACTTCCACTGCACAGAAAGTTGGGCCTCGGTTACCGCAATAATTTCAAAAGCCAAAACAAGACGTATTTGAAGAATTCACCAAACAAAGTAGAAACTTGAAGACGAAATACTCAATTAATGATAAAACATCTGTCAAAAAATAGTGATTCGATGCATGCGGGGAACTGCTCTGACGCGGGAGATTAAATCGTCGCCAACCCCCCCCCCCCCCCCCTGATACCTTTATTAAAAGCTTTAAAAAAGGTTTCATCACACGCTTACGTCAGTCCACAGACTCAAGACACCAAAAAAGAATATCCATGAGATGTGTGACTTTTCAAAACATATAAGAAGCACAGAAAGAATTACATATTATGGTTGTGGGCAAGATCGCAATAAGTAAAAGAAGTATTAAAAAGATAAAACTTGGTTTTAATTTTGAACGGAGTGCTGGACGAGACTATACTGAGTCATTTTATAGGGATTGGTAAGAGGAGCCGAATATGCAAGTGTAAGTTCAGTGGGTAAGAGTAGCAGCAATGAGAGACATTTGCTTAATCACCACATTGTAATACAGACGGGCTTAAGCAATGGGATTTATAGGGGTATTCCTTAAATAAATCATGTCCTGCAAGGAAGGAGGTAACGGGAGGAAAGAGAAAAGGAACCTCTAAGGATATTTTTTGAACGAGAACATGTGTGTGTCTTTTGTATTCCGAATTGTCCGAGTGGTCCTGCGCTACTCCAAACTGTTTGAATGCAATAATATTTTAACTTATGAGTGTGGCGCTAGCAGTATGTAGTGAACTATTGCGTTTTTAGCAACTACACTGTTAAAAATAATGGTGACACATTGCACCTTTTAGGGGTGAAAGGCTTGTCTCACTGGTGACACCCCTAGAGGAGCTAAAATGGCACCCTTAACTAGGATGGCACTCCTAATCCAGGGTGTTTCAGGGGGTAAAAGGACGGCACCTCAGGGAAAAATAATGGCACCCCTTATCCACAGTGTTCAATAGGGTGAAAGGATGGCACCACAAGGGAGAGTAATGGCACCCCTTATCCAGGGTGCCCCAGAGGGTGAAAGGATCGCGTCTGAGGGGAGAGTAATGGCACCCCCCATCCAGGGTACCTTAAGGGGTGAAAGAATGGCATCTCAGGGGAGAATAATGATACCACTTATTCAGGGTGCCTCAGAGGGTGAACGGATGACACACATAATCCAGTGTGCCCTGTGGCATCCTACAAGAAAAAGCACTCACAATCTATGGCCCACAGTTGCAACCCCCCTCCCCTCACCCCGCTTGTCAAGAAATTGTATTGGTTTGAATCATGAAATACAAAGTGTTTATCCATTTTTAAATTGAATTCTACAGCGAAAATTATCATTATCAGTCAATATTTTGAGTCTTTTTTTTTTCTTTCAGATTGATGGAATATTATATTTTTAAACTCATTATCAGGTGTCCAAAGAAAAATTGCAGCATATTTTTGTAACTCAGAGAGGGATAATATCAACTACAAAAATAATCATAGAAAGGCAGAGAATTCAAATTGTACTTTCATTTACATGGAGAGTATTTTAAGAAAAATTCAAAATTTTAACTTTTATACAGTCTTTGCATTTTAAAATCACCAATCATAAGTCATCACTATTGCATTGTTAGTCATACCCAAAAGGTTTTGTTAGAATAAATCGCAAAATTTACACAACCTCTACACCTATTTTCTGCTTCCAAAAATTACTGAGTTAGAGTCAAACATTGTGACTTTGTCATGCAATTTGAAGCCTGATTTTCAATTTTATGTTTTGAATTTCATGTAAAATGAAATAAATCATGATTTTTTACTGTCTCTAACTCAGATGTTTGGATCAAACTTTTTGGGTATGTTTAAGAAAGGGCCAGTAACTTTTTCTGTGATTGGGCATTTTTAGATGCAGGAACATTATAAAAATTTGATGTTTTTTGACTCCAAAATAAGAGAAAGTACAAATTGAATTATCTATCTTCATATGAATATTTTTATAATTTTCTTATAGTTTCAGAAGTAATCCGTAACCATCTTTTTTGACACATAGTATATTGCTTGACATGTATTTTCATTATTTTATATACAGGGCAACTGAAAAGTATGGGGACACAGAACAATGCTATATCCTGCAAAATAAATGCCATATTTCAATTTAAAAAAAAAAAGAAATAACAATATTTTAACAAATTGTTCACTGGCTTGATATTTATTTTTTACACAAGTTTGAAAACGAAAGATCACAGAATTGACAGTCCGCTGCAGATAATTCTGATTCTGTGAGTTAAGATCTGATTGTTCGAAGGCAATACACCTGTTATTAAATATCCACGCAGATGGGTGTTGAAGGTCAATGTTGTTTTTGCTCCATGTAATGGCCCCAATACTGCTGGAAGTTCCATTAAAATTATTTTGCTTCCATGAGGCCAACACTTCGTTGAACATATTAGTTGCTGATCATTTTGACGGTTGTGAACTTTTCGGAGGATTAAGATTTTCATATAATAGAAGAAATGCTACAAAATTTTAAAATAAGCATTTCTCAGATTTTAGTTGTGAAATACCAATGTCAAACAACGCACCAATATTTTTTCAGCTACCCTGCTGTATCAAATTAAAAAAAATGTAAAACAAAAATTAGAAAAGAATATGTAATAAATGCTGTGTAACTTTTAAATTAGTAAGAATACTTCATATTCTTTAAAATTCTTCCAGAAAGTTAGACATCAAGCTATGAAATGAATTATAGAAAATAAGCTCATTTTATAGTTGTGGTAAAATCACAGATGAAATTGAGTAAAAAAAAAAAAAAATCATTTTTACAATATGTGTAGTACTTGCCTTTATAGTGAACTTATGCAAATCCATATTTTATAGCATATATCCACACAGGATTAGAAATTAAAAACTGTATGTAAGGTGTCAACATAATGCCTACAATTTTTTTTCGATGAGCCAAATGCATTTCATATTTTCTTATTTCTTTTCACAACCATGTTAATAGTAATAATATTGCATTGCATATTTAATTTTAATGTATTGAATAAAAACTAACTTTCCATAAGTATAAAACCTGATTAAACTACAATATTTGGATTCTGGAAAAACTTATTCTTTTTATAAAGCTAATATGCATACAAAACAGATAATCAAGCAAATATATCCACAGAAAGAAAATATGAGCTTTAGAAATAACTAAGGATAAGCTAATTTTTAAAAAATCTGAGACTAACAGTACATCAGAAAATAAAAAGTTAGCAAATAAATGAATCTTTGGTTGCCAATTATGGTGTGGCATTTAAAACATTTCCAAATCACACATATTTTTTTTTTGTTTGTTTGAGGAAGGGAGTACAAAAATTTTAAAACAATTTTAATGCAGTTTCTTATTTTAGGAACATATAAGGATGCAGAAATATCTCATAATAAAAAAAAAATCTTGTTTACAGGGGTGTAATATCCAAGGACCAGTTTTATCAGTCATTGGTTGAAGTGAAGTTAACTTAGAGGTTATTGACAGGTTCAAAATTCTTAAGACACGTGCTGATGTCATGGCAGAGGGGGGGATGTATGCTAAAATACAAATGAAAGCATTTGCTAAACAAAAATTTAAGTTAAAGAAAGCTAGCTATCAAAATTTGACGACTACGAATAATTTTTCTATAATTTAGTTTCATTTGACGACTAACGACGGCTGATTTCTAGTCCTGTATCCACATCAAAACACTTTCTGCCATATTGTTTTTGTGTTTTGACTTATTGCATCTGAAATTTTAATCCAAGGAGTAATTATAATGAAAGGAATAAAACACTGAATTAAAAAAAACAACCTTTTAGTTCAAATAATATTTTTATTGTAAACACCAAGAATGTATTAAATATTATTTAAACAAACACGTGACACTATGTGAAATTAATGCCAATGAAGAAAGTTTTGAAGACATAAGCATCTAATAAAAATGATAAAAATTTAAATTGGCTTTTGCTATAGTTAACGTTAAACAACTAAAATAATGCATACCACAAAGTAACTAAGCTTATAAAATTATCAGTTTTTGTAATTAACTGTTTATATAAAATTAATACATAGCATGAGTAATTTAACAAGTTGCTTGAGTTGCGGTGCACAATAACAGGTTGAAACACAGAAATTTCTGCATCTTCTTCATGATAAAGAGTCGGAAACTTTTCTTGTATCAAGCATGGTAATGTAAGTACTGTAAATGTAAGTTCACTATCTGAAATAAAAATAATAACACATTAAGGAAACACACAACAAGACGGTCCAATTAAAATGTATCATCAAAGTACAGCAAAAATGGTAAATGAACAAAAAAAGAAAGAACAAAATTTAAATAAAATTTAAATTATAGCTCACAAGGCTATCAAAGCCTGACAGCTAATGTGCCCGCAGGTTCTGTATGTAACGTGATAACTCTTTATATAAATATCAGATTTGCTTCAAATTTTATATGTAGGTTCATTCTGATAAGGTTCTTCACTGATTAGCATTGGAGGTTCATTGGTTAAATATGAATGGGGGGGAAGACAGTGCTACCCCCTTAATTTATATAAATATGCAGAAATCATGCAGAATCATCAAATTTTCTTCAAATTTTGTTAATAGGTTCACTCTAATAAAGCACTTCCCTGATTAGTTTTAGGGGCTCATTGGTTAAGTATTAAGAGAGGTGGTAGCTAATCCACTGTCCAATAACTTATAGTTGATTTCTTTTATTTTTGGAAGGGCATTATTCTTTGAAATAGGAGTATAATATACAGTTGTATGTATAGCCTGCGAGCTTAATGCCATCAGTTTAACTGGGCACTTTCCTCTTTATTGCCTATTTTCGAACAGTACGAGAAAATTACATGACCAACTCATACTTGTCATTCAGATATTCTTTTCCTGTGTTATCATTAGGAGTTACAAACTATTTATATTATTAACCATATTTACAAAACATATTTTGCAACAAAGTGTCTATTAAAGATTAGCAACGAATTTCCCTAACATGTCCAGGTATTCCATACCAGTAATAAAAAAAAAAATGAGGAATTTTATTCAAATTTATTAGTACGCCCCTATTATGTATCCTATATTGACACTAATCAATGAATATATGGATACAACACCTCGTGTTTTTCTTTCATTTTGGAAATAACGAATTTTCAACGTTTTCTATTGACGATTATTTTCAAAATTTTCAAGATGTGATTTTGAGACTTTCACAAAAGTTGCTCTATACATTTGGGTAGCCAATTATATGCAAATGAAATTTTGATATGTTTGACGCGTGCGCAGTGAAAAATTATTTAGTAAGCCTACTCAATATTCGAACAATTTTTATTATTTTTTAATTCTGATTACAGGGTATTATGTGCAATGTTGTTTGTCAAATTTTCTCAAAAGAATGTTACTTTATATTAAGAACTCTTCAAATTATAAGCAAAAATCTTGGGTAAATTTGAGACTGTATTTTGGATTCGTAGAAAACCTTAATTTTTCTACGAGTATACATTCTATCGACATAAAAATGAACACAGTTTATTACAATAAGCCACATAATCATAATCTACAGTTTGAGCTATTTTGCTACATTAGTTTTGACAGGGTTATCCAAAAGATATTCAAAAGGTATTCTTTTTTAATTTGCTGACAGTCCCATACTGGAGTTTAGGAATAAAACCTTCAGGGAAATACATGACTTGTACTACACTACCTGGCCATTGATTATCGTCCACTTGCGATTTTAGAAATTTTGTTAAATATCTAGAAAAATACATGAGGAATTATCCTGAAATTCTCAGTGTATCAAACATAATAGTACAGGTCATATATTTCCGTGAAGATTTTTTCCAGAAACCTTATAGGAGACCGTCAACAAATTAAAAAGAATGAATATCTTTTGGATAACCCTGTCAAAACTAATGCAGCAGAAGCGCTCAAACGGTAGATTGTGATTAAGTACCTTATTGTTATAAACTGTGTTCATTTTTATGTCATAGCATGTACACTCGTAGAAAAATTAAGGATTTTATAAAAATAGTCCCAAAATTTTCCAAGATTTTTGCTTATAATTTGCAGAGTTCTTAATATAAAATAATAATATTTTCTGAAAATGTGACAAACAACATTGCACATAATACCCTGTAATCAGAATTAGAAAATAATAAACATTGTATGAAAAATGAGTAGGTTTACTAAATAACTTTTCACTGCGAATGCATCAACGATATCAAAATTTCATTTGCATATTATGTTAGCTAAATGTATAGAGCAACTTTTGTGAGACTCGCAAAATCATAGTTTGAAAATTCTAAAAATAATCGTTAGTATAATAAGTTGAAAATCCGTTGTTCCCAAAATGAAGAAAAAAAAAAAAAGAGGGATTTTATCCAAATGTAGTAGTAAGTTCCGTATTGTGTATTCTATATTGACACTAATCAATGAATATATGGACACAACCCCTCTTGTTTTTGCTTCATTTTGGAAATAACGGATTTTTAAGTGACTCTATTGACGATTATTTTCAGAATTTTCAAGCTATGATTTTGCAACTTTCACAAAAGTCGCTCTATAAATTTAGCTAACATAATATGCAAATGAAATTTTGATATCGTTGACGCATGTGCAGTGAAAAATTATTTAGTAAACCTACTCATTTTTCATACAATTTTTATTATTTTTTAATTCTGATTACAGGGTGTTATGTGCAATGTTGTTTGTCACATTTTCAGAAAATATTATTATTTTATATTAAGAACTCTGCAAATTATAAGCAAAAATCTTGGAAAAATTTGGGACTATTTTTATAAAACCTTAATTTCTCTATGAGTATACATGCTATCGACATAAAAATGAACACAGTTTATAACAATAAGCCACTTTATCACAATCTACAGTTTGAGTGCTTTTGATGCATTAGTTTTGACAGGGTTATCCAAAAAATATTCATACTTTTCTTAATTTGTTGGCGGTCCCCTATAAAGTTTCTGGAAAAAATCTTCACGGAAATATATGACCTGTACTATATTGTTTATACACTAAGAGTTTCAGGATAATTCCTCATGTATTTTTCTAGATATTTTACAAAATGTCTAAAATCGCAAAAGGACGATAATCAATGGCCAGGTAGTGTACTATATTTATACACTAAGATTTTCAGGATAATTCCTCATGCATTTTTCTAGATATATAACGAAATGTCTGAAATCGTAAGTAGACGGTCATCTCTGGCCATATAGTGTATATTAGGAGCTTTACGGAACTGGCTAATTCTTTATTTTTATCTTTTGATATGTGGGGGAAAGTCGGATGGAATGGGACAGTAGGTTTTTCTCTGTGTGCATTATTCTCAACATTTCATCGATCGCACACAAGATGAAGCAATGGTAATCCATTCTTCAGTTTACAAAAAATATTGATATGCATAGACTTGCAAATGTATGAAAGAAAAAATTATTTCAAAAATCCAATTTAAATTTGATTTATTGCTTTCAATATGTTAATCACTTGTTTATGCATAAGTGTAATAGTTTCCCTATTTATGGAACATTATATTGTATATCATCCATAATTTAAACTAAGCCTAAAACAGCATTTTTGTTTGAACAAGAAGTTTAACACAAAAAAGGAAGTGGTGGGGAAAGGGACATGCCAGAAAAGGGAGGAATGGGACGCGCCCAGTTCCTTTTTTTAATTAATAATAAAGCGAATGAGTTGCTAACATGCAAATATTTTTAGAGGATAATATATTAATTATAACAGTGATAATATATGCATTCATGCTTCAAAATGTAAATAAATTGATGATTATTTAAGGCGCAACGCTCGGCACAGGAAAAGACCCGGATGATAATGCAAAGTCTATGGGGGCGTTCTTTTCAAATATTTCGCCCAAATTTTAATATTTTTACGTGATTGTTTTGCACAAGATTTCTAAGGGCGATCCGCAACCGGCGTAGCTTTTACTTTTTCAGTTTTTGTTTCAGATTTTTTTTTTATTATTACTTTAACTTACGAAATCGGTTTAAACTGGTTCTGAAATTGAAACTATCGTTATACAAAAAATATAAAAGCAAAATCGAAAAAATAAAAACTAGGTCGGTTATGGATTATCCTCAGCTGTGTTGTTCAAAAAAATCATGTAAAAATATTAAAATTTGAGTTAGTTATTTGAAAAGAACGCTCCTATAGACTTTTACATTATCATCCGGGTCTCTTTCTGTGCCTAGTGTGGGGCCTTAATGACACCTATGACAGAGAATCCTGAATGTTCATTCCAGTCATGAAGATACTGGAATTTTATATTGTGGCATATACATTATCAACTTACAACCTTTGTTTGATTGTTTATCTTACCGACACTATAGGTTATTTTGTGCCTTGTAGCTTTTTTTATTATTGCTGTCCCATAACTCTTAATGAGGAGGTATGAGACACATTTTGAAACTTACGTTCTCTTTAAAATAAAATAGTATTTGCACGTTATGTTTCTGTATTGTTCAGGGGGATTAAAAATTGTTTTACTTTGCATGCTATAAATTGAAATTTTTCTTTTTGCATATATATATAAAAAATTCTTACTTTTGTAAAAAAATGTCCCACACCACCCTACTCTCCCCTATACAGATATTATATATTAATACACCAATTACATGAAAATAGAATTTTATTCAATGGTATTACGATACAGTTTAAGGGCTAACAGTTTATTGTATATCCTTAGGTTTTTACCACCTTCTCCCCAGGTTTTTATCGGTAAAAAGCCAACCCTGTTTACTGGTCTTCTTTCAGAACGGGTGGAATGAAAGATTGTTAAAAATTATGTCATTAGAAAAATGTTAAAGATTTATAAATGACAGTGCAAAAATCGCCTTTAAAACACGAGATCTTCATCACTTGCAGAAAATTTCACATTTGTGTAAAATTACGATATAAGTTTTTATTAATTGTTATATTTTTTGAACACACACTATTTCTGTAAACTATTCTGAAAGTTCAGTGGAGTAAATACAGATTGTTTTCCTTTTATAATTTGAATGTTCATGACTACAAATTTATCATATCGGATAATGTTGATGATTGAGAAAGGGGGGGGGGGACTGATTACGGTCGAATCAAGCTTAAATTACTATTTTTGAAAAAAAAAATATTTTATTTTATTTAAAAATAAAATTCTGCTACTAAATAAGGTTTAATGCGAAAGAATACTTTAGAAAAAAATGGCTGTAAATCTACATAGCCGATAATCAGATCATAAGGTTTATTCAATTCAATACCCTAACATTTTCTAATCTTTTTGAAAGAAAATGAAATCAAAAGTATGAAAATATGAAGAATTAGGAGTAAAAAAACAATGGTAAACCCAAGATACCGCTAAATTTGGGTTTTTAGGCATTTCCCACCAAGGTATGACTTGGCTGACTAATAACGTCTTAATATGCAAATCGAGGTTTTATCAGTGATTTTTATCCTTAAATGAGACTAAACGATTGTCCGTGCTACCGCCTCCAGATCTAATCTTATTATGAAGATTATTTTGGAAATAATGGTGGTTAATAAGGAAAATATTAATAATGAAAACCTTGTAAATAAGTTTTTATTACTTTAAGATTTGCAAGTATTCAATTGTCTTAAATGAAAAAGTTACCCCCCTTCCCTCTCAAACAAAGACAAATCAGGTATACTGAAACAATATTAGAGAAGTTACGCGAGGCTGCAGTATGGTGTGAATTAGCCTTTACAGGAGGGGTTCGGATAGCATCTATCCGACAATATATGCAAAGCCGGCCAGATGCTGTCCGAGATCCCGTGTAAAGGTTAAAATTAAAACTTCGCGAATAAAATTAATTGCTTTTAAATTTATATAGACGCAAAAACATATTTTAACCTTAACTGCTCTGACAAAAATCGTTACATAACTAATGTGAGCTGTCTGTCAGACCATTTAATCTGAAGATGAATAAAATGTTACATTAATTCTCAGAATACCATTTATGTATTAAACTTTATGTACAAGAATATTATAAATCAAATTCAGCTATTCAAAAGTATTTAGAGGTAGTAATAAGACTCTAAACTAAAAAAAAATGACCAGTATCTATAGTTAAACTAAAAATTATAAGTTAAACTATGAAATTTAAACTTGAAAAACTCACGGTGTCCGAGACCACTAACAGCAGTTAAGGGTTAAATCTAAACAGTTGAGTTTAAACACAAGGTAAAATGGTCATAGAATATTCCGATTGCAACAAGATTCGTCTATAATAACTGATTTGAAATGAAAAAATATGTAAATATTTTATAATCTTTCATTTCGCTCTTTCTAATTGTGCGCCCTTAGGATTCCCGTGCTTAGAGCAGTTTGCTCCAATTGCTCCTCGGTAGCTAAGGCCTCGATAAATCATTTAAAAATATTGACATGTAAACGAGAAATTGTAAAATAACTGTCTCATAGGTTTATCTTTAGCAAACGGGTATTTTGGTGAGAGTGTAGCTTGTAGCTTCACATAATAAACTTACCAATCAATCATACTAACAAAAAAATCTAATTTACTGTTTTTTTATGACAGTACATATAGGGATGTACGATAAATTAACGTAACAGTAAAATAAAATAAAATAAAGTTAAATCTTACCTTTAATCAGACTTTGCCCGGTTCACTGGTCGCGCAAATCGGATCGTTAAGTCCTCATTGTTGTTTCATTGTAGCTCAGTGGTTAGTCCTCAATTAATATCGCCAATTTACGCACTGCCATGTTTTAATTTGCTCACACCCGTAAACTTTACTTGCCGACACCGAAAGCAGAAAGACACACGTCATAGCGCATGCGCAAGTTGCCAGTCCCCCGATGAGTGGTACATTGCTACCAATACGAAGTGCATGGCACCTTATTTAGCTCCCATCATCCAGTAACAGAACTGTCGTCACCCCAACCACATATTCAAGCTCCTATGACACCCTAGGGTTCCAAATGGCACCGCCTTTTCACCTCCGGGTCCCAAATGGCACCGGTTTGTCACCTTTATTTTTAACAGTGTATATCTGCATATTCATTACCGAAGATCCTTTTGTGTGGTCAGACATGACCAAGTGAGGACTTATATAAAATATGTTTTAGCCGAATTTTAATTTCCAAAACGCGTTAATTGCCTGTAAACTGGAAAGTCTATCATTATAAACTTTAACTAATTTTTAAATGAAACGTTAGAAGTCCAATTCAAATCTTTATGAATGGTAAATATTTCTGCTTGAAAATCGGAGTTGTTGTCATAAGCTTGTAGGATCAGTCTTGGTTCATGACGCTACTATCTGTTGCTTACAAGGAAGGTCTCCATTGGGGGCATACTCAGAATTTTTTGAAAAAAATACGAATTAAACTACTCATGTAGGTAATAAAGGATCAGTGAAAATTAGCGGCGGAATTACATTATTAGATATGTAAAAAAAATAAAATAGTTTGGAATAATTGGCGTGAAAAGCTGAAAGCGACGCGGGATTTGGCAAGTAGTGCATTTCCTTGCCAAAAGCAGACGATTTTAACGAATCTGAAAATTGATTTTAATTGACTTCACTGTTAAAAATCTGCAGCATTTACTGCAACGTCACTCCACTACTTTTATAGAATATCTCTCTTCTGACCAATGAGAATGCTAAATAGCACGGTGAATTGACCGTTTTCTATAAAAGCGGTGGAGTGGCGCTGCAGAAAATGGTACAGATTTTTAGCGGTGTTGTAGCTTGTGCAACACTGTTAAAAATCTGCTGCATTTTGCTGCAACGCACTCCACCGCTTGTATATAACATCTCTATTCCAACCAATGAGAAAGCTCCATTTCATGGCCAAGTAACCGTTTTCTATACAAGCAAGGGAGTGCATTGCAACAAAATGCAGCAGATTTTTAACAGTGTATTTTTCAATTTGGAACAATTTTAATCAATTTAAATTGTGTTTTAAATGATAAAATATATTAATTTCATTTTGTTATAAGTACATATAAACGTATATGACAAAATTACACTTAAAGTAAAGTAAAAATGCAAAACTAAAATTACTTAAACTAAACTTATTTAAATAAATTGAACATAGAAAGTTTTTTCTTTAAAAAGTATTCGAAGCGTAAAAGCGTATTTTTCAAAATTTCGTTTTTTCGCCAACCGGAGATAAATCGCCAAATAAACGAAATTATTATTATTTTTTTACGGACGTTATAAGGAGGTTCCACCGAAATGTTTTTTATAAACATATATAACTATATGAGAAGAACATTCTGTAATTTTTTCAGATTTTTCTGAGTATGCCCGTATGGAGACCTTCCTTGTTAGAAAGCTGCACAAAACCAGTTTCGGTACGTGAACAATCATAAACACAGGATGTAAATTTGAAAATTTGAAAGAATTTCGGGATGGATTATCTTCTTCGATCAGTTCTCTTCCAATTTAAGACATTTAAAATTAGTAAAAAACTCGTGAATGATTCAAAGTCACTGTATGCAGATTTAATCATTTGGTGGGCTTCTGTAGCTTCTGTAGCGGGTTTGTCAGTTTAACATGCTATTTAATGTTCGTTTTTTTGTTGCCTTTCTTTTAGATAACGGTGTGGCACACACACGCTTTACGGAAATGAACATCAACAAGTAGGCACAAAGAAAACAATGCAATCACTTTATACACCTTGCTAATGGTAGTTAATTGCCCATCCCACCAGTTTTGTAGTACATCTGAGTGTTTTATCACTGGTGTTCCTAAAACTTTTTGATTACACTATATACTACTCACAATACTTCAAATATTTAAAATTTTATTAATGTTTCAAATATTTCAAAGTACAATATTTTTTCTTTATTTCTATTACTTTAACTTGTGTTAATATTGTTGAAATACCCCTCATGAATATATTTGATTTGTTTTGTTATTTCCCTGTGCTGGCTATTTATACACAACCCAGGCGATAATTGTGGTCATTCTGTATTTTTTATTTTAAATTAAGGTGTAGTACATATTAAAATATTTTTATTTTATAAATAATATACAATTGAAACTAAACGCATAATAGTTACAAAAGTATTTGTTTCTTGAGTTTTGCAGATAAAAAGGTACTATTCAATACTATTTTGACGTGATATATTTTGCATAGGATAGCTAATTATGATCCACAACGGCGTAGTTTTTACTTTTTAATTTTGGTTACATTCTTTTTATATTAGGATAGTTTCCGGATATTAGGATATTATATGATATTAGTATAACCGGTTCAAACTGGTTGTGAACGTTAAAGTATTTAAAAAAATCTGACAACAAAATTGAAAAAGTAAAAACTAGGCCGGTCGTGATCGTCCTCAGCTATCCTATGGAAAAAAAATCAAGGCAAAATATTAGAATTTGCGCGAGATATTTGAAAAGAACGCCCAGATAGACTTTACATTATCATACGGGTCTTTTTCAGTCACTAGTGTGGCGTCTTAACATAATATACCGCTAATAATGGAGCTTTGTGAGGAAAATATGCCCACCGTATACCTACACTGGTACTTTAACCCTTTCCGGCATTAAAGTAAAAATCTGCATTAAAGTAAGAAATTATCGACTAACACCGGAATTCACAAACGAATTTTTTAAATATTTTGAATTCCTTAATTTAAGCTTTTATTGTAAAAGCAAAATTTTACTAAAATATTACTGGTCTCGTTTGCAAGTTTGGCATTAAAATTAGGTATCGCAGACCGCGCACAGTGTGCCGGAAAGGGTTAGTCAGTACAAGATTGTAAATATACGTGAGAGGTGTTGAGTTCGAGCCAAAGCTTGGGCAAATATTTTGCGCAGATGGAAAAAATCGATTAGTGTGACATTTTTTCCAATCAACGTGATTGAGGAAAAACAATAAGAACGGTATAGCTATAGCATTATTGACTTTATAATTAGCTATTGAACAGCCGTAAAAAATGACACTATGTATCTTTTTTTGCTTTCATGTACATTAAAAAAGTTTGTAAATAATATACTGTAACATTTCATTGTTTAACATTTAAGATCAAATAATGAAAACTAAATAATAATACAAATAACTCATTAATTTTTATTTCAAGTATATCAAATTGAATAATTTGGTTTAATATGAATAATGATCTCTATACAGTTTCATGTTAAAATATGTAAATAATTTATCTTCATATTCATTAATATTTACATTTGTAAACAGTTATACACTGATGTTCTGTTCTGAAATTCAATAAATTAAATATATTGTACATTAATAACTATTTGCAAATTAAGACTGGTTTAATCTTTTATGACATTCTTTTTAAGATGAAAAGTATTATCGGTTAATATAACATATTGAGAAATACATTTTTTATATAATTTTAAAAATTAAGTACTGAAAAATATAGAAAAAGCCATCTTTCCGACAATCTTTTAAACATTATTTCTTTACATAAAACGTTAAAAAAATAATTCTAACAGGCACTCTCTGTTATTAAGAAAAAAGAGAAAAATATATAGAAGTTTAATATTCATATAATCCAATTAGGACACAGAAAAGCACTTTTTTGTGAACATTATTATTTACTTTTTTTAAAAAAAATTATCTTATTCAAAATATTATTCAAATACTATTCGAGATCTAGACGCATATTTGTGTAAATGAAAAAACAAGGCTTCTTATTTACCATATCAGAGGGATCTTAAATATTTTATGTCTAAGAATTTGATAACTTTGAAATGCAAAATTAGCATAATATTTTATTTTGCGTTTTAAAAAATGAAATACATCCTTTATCAAAGTCTAAAAACATATATTCGGAACTCAGATTTCGGAAGATTGGCTTATTAAAATGGTATAAAATTAGCTAAATAATATAAATTTAAAAAAAAAATAAAATATTTATAGAGAAAAGAATTATAAAATAAAATAAAATTGTTCTTTATTTTACATAATCCACGTTGAAAATTAGGAAGTTTAAAACTAGAAAAATTTTAATTTAAAAATTGTAAAATGTTTGCAACTGGGAATTTTTGTTTCGGCTTTGGTTGTCAGTCAGTAGAGCATTTGCAATTTTATAGACCGGGGGCAGCAGCACAGATAATCACCACATCGAGACCACGGGCGAAAATTTGGGATAAATTAAATCCCAAATCGCATATTAAAACGCAATCGGTCTGCCAAGTCATATCTTGTTGGAAAATACCTAAAATCCCGGATTTTAGCGGTTGATTTGTAAATTTATTACTGTGCTTTACACCACCCAAAAGTATAAGACATGGAGGATTTGGAGCAGGAAAAAATTATGGTAAACCTATGAGTCAAAATTGGGTTTTTAGGTGTTTTTACCACCACGATGTGACTTGTCAGACCTATTGCATATTGTTATGCGAATCGAGATTTAACTAATCCTAGATTTTCACTCGTGAACTCGGTGAGGTGAATGTCTGTGCTGTCTCAGTCTATTAGTGTAAAATAGTGGATTTGAATCCCGGTTTGTGGATATATTTTGCACAATTAGGAAAAATTCGATATGTGTGATATATTTGCCAATCAGAGTAACTGAAGCAAATCAAATAATATAACTATAATATCAACGATCTATAAATTAAGTATAGGACAAAAGTGAAAAGTGCACAATATTTATTTTGATTTTGATTTCATGTGGCTTAAATAATATTGTTAAAAAAATCCTGTAACTTTTGTGATAAACAACTTAAAAACAAATAAGTGAAAATAAATGTGAAAACAAATAATGTGTTATTTTTATTTATTTTTTATTAAATTCAATAACTTAGTATACCATGAATATAAAATCTATACAGTTTCGTGTTAAAATATATAAACAATTTTTTCTCATATTCATTAGTATTTATATTTTAATAAACTAAACACTGAAATTCTGTTCTGAAATTCAGTAAATTAATATATAAATAAATAACAATATGCAAATTAAGACGGGTTTTTTCTTTTGTGATACTCACTTTACCATGAAAAGTATTATACAGTCAATAAATATATCATACTAAAAAAGTTTTTTTTTTTTTAATTAACTGGGCTCCTAAATGGTCCGCGAGCTGAATACCAGTATTTTTAAACAGAAAAATGCATAGTAGATTACTACAGCAGTTATTCTAAAACTAATCTCCGAAGGCGGTTTCTGTGCAATTTGCAAGAAAAATATAAAAGGAAAAATTTTCCAAGAAAATATTGATAGTTGGCGGACTATTTGAGAGACCTGAATTAAGTACTGAAAATTATAGAAAAAACCATATTTCTGTCAATCTTTTAAACATTATTTATTTACATAAAACGTTAAAAATTAATTCTAACAAGCTTTTTCTTTTATTAAGAAGAAAGAGACAAATGTATAAATGTTTAATATTCTTATAATCCAATTAGGACACAGAAAAGCACTTTTTGTGAGCATTATTATTTACTGTGTTTGTAAAATTATCTTATTTTAAATATTATTCGAAATGTAGATGCATAGCTGTGTAAATGGAAAAAACAAGAGTTCTTATCTTATTTACCATATCAGAGTGATCATAAAATATTTTATTTCTGACAATTTGATAACTTTGAAATGTAAAATTAACATACTATTTCTTGAAATGAAAAAAACTTCTTTAAACACCATAAAATAAGTTAACTGCGCAAGGCCTTTCGAAAGAACTTAGTCTTTCTTCGTCAGGCGCAAAAAAGACGTGCGTCCACAATGAATGTAGCGGCACGACTGAAGGGGAATGCGGGAGGGAGAGGGAGCAAGCAGAAGGAACAGCCAATAGGAAAGAAGAAGACAACAGCCAATCACGGAAGAGCATAAACAAAACTAGATAGACAATGAAGGAGAGGAAAGGAAGAAGGGGGGAAGGGAAATGGGAAAAAAGCGGGGTAAATTAAAAAATTAACTAAAAGGAGAGATTAAAATGAAATAAAATGTACGCAAAAAGTATAAAAATTAGTAATAATAAAAATAAATAAATAAAATAAAATAAAAATACATAAAAATAAAAAATAGTTTACAATTATAAACACCCATGAATATACCTGAAAAATAGTATACATAATATATATATAAAAAATAATAATAATTAAATAAAAAACTTAATTATGAAGCAGTGCTGAAAAGATTCTTCCAGGCAACGGAGAGGGTTTTAGAATCAGATTTATCATTAACAATAATATCACGATTAATATAAATAGCTAAATTTTCAAGAAAGTCTAACTCAGAGGAACTATTGGCATTAAAAATAATTTTAGCAGTTTGAAAATTGAAACTATGGCCGGAATCCCAAGAGTGTTTAGCAACAGAAAATTTAGAAATTTCTTGATTAATGACATACCGAGAGTGTTCTTTTAGGCGTTTTTCGAGATTTCTTTTAGTTTGACCAATATACGACAAATCACAGCCATTACAAGGAATATTATAAATACCCCATTTTTGGAGGTCAGGGACAGGACATTTCATGGAAGGAAATTTTAATTTATTGACTGGTTTAAAGATAACATTAAAATTGAAACGTCTTAAAACTTTAGCTAATTTAAAACATAAAGGAGGATAAAAAGGGAGGACGACCAAATTATCAGGTTTACTTTTATCAATATTAGAAAGAGTGGAATTGTTAGGGGGTCTATTGAATTTGCTCACAGCAGTATTAATGATAGAAGGATTGAATCCACGTTTTACAGCAACAGATTTTAAGTAATTGAGTTCATTCTTAAGAGATGCAAAATCGGAACAAATTTTGAGAGCACGATAAACATAAGTATAAAAAACACCGATCTTTTGATTGACAGGATGATTTGAGAGAGCATGGGGTGGATTAGAGACAGAAAAAGGTTTTCTATAAACACAAGTTTTGAAAGAAGAATCACATTTGGTAACTAAAACATCAAGGAAAGGGAGTTTATTACAAATCTCTAACTCAAAAGTAAACTGAATATGAGGATCAATAGAATTGACAGTTTGAAGAATTGTAGAAATATCAAATGGATTATCCAATAAGACGAAAGTATCATCAACATAACGAATCCAACATTTAAAATTGATCAGATTTAATAATTTATCTTCAAAGTAATGCATATAAATATCACAAAGAATGGGAGATAAAGGATTACCCATACTTAAGCCTTCTAGCTGTTTGAAAAATTTATTATCGAATTGAAAAGTAGTAAGAGTTAAGCAAATTTTAGTTAAATTAACATAATCTTTGACCTCAATATCCGAGAAATGAAATTCACGTAATCTTTTTTCCAAGCAAGAAAGAGCGCCTTCAATCGGGACATTAGTAAATAAAGATTTGACATCAAGAGAAAGCATAGAACGATTCGATGGATTAATACTTTTTAATTTACTAACGAAATCATAAGAATTTTTTACAGTATGAGAATTAGCAATGCATAAAGGCGAGAATATGGAAGCTAAAAATTTGGCAAGAGGATAAGTAACAGTACCAATATTAGAGACAATAGGTCTTAAGGGAATATTGGTTTTGTGAACTTTGGGTAAAGCATAAAAACGAGCACAAATGGGTGCAGAAGGAATAACACAATGTTTAGTGTTGTCATTTAGAACAACAGAATTCTTAACAGCTTTAGTGAGCGTGGCAAGATGCGAATTAGTGGGATCTTTTTTAACTTCAATATAAGGACCTTCAGATAAGAGAGTATGAACTTTATCAGAATAATCATTTTTATCCATAAGAACAATTTGACCCCCCTTATCAGCTTTAGTAATAATAAGATTATCATTGGACTTAAGCTCATTCAAAGCAATATGCTGAGGACGTGAGAGATTAGGTTTATATTTAGAAACATTAGAAGAAATAGTATCAGCAAGAATGTGACGAAGGGTTTCTTTTTGAAAAGGAGAAACTTTACTATGTTTAAAGGAAGACTCAATAGGAGCAATCAATTTGGTGAGAGAAGGTTTGCAAGATTGAGAAAAATTTAAACCAAGATCTAAAATGCTTTTTTGCTCAGGAGTTAATGTATGAGAAGATAAATTTACAATATTGTTTTCATTAGAAAGATCCTTATTCAAAAATTGATACTTGGAATTCTTATTACATAATAAAGAAAACTTTTTATCAAGTTTATTTTGATGAGCAGATTTGAAAGAAAGCAGAGAAGGCTCAATCTTGCAAACCTTCTCTCACCAAATTGATTGCTCCTATTGAGTCTTCCTTTAAACATAGTAAAGTTTCTCCTTTTCAAAAAGAAACCCTTCGTCACATTCTTGCTGATACTATTTCTTCTAATGTTTCTAAATATAAATCTAATCTCTCACGTCCTCAGCATATTGCTCTGAATGAGCTTAAGTCCAATGATAATCTTATTATTACTAAAGCTGATAAGGGGGGTCAAATTGTTCTTATGGATAAAAATGATTATTCTGATAAAGTTCATACTCTCTTATCTGAAGGTCCTTATATTGAAGTTAAAAAAGATCCCACTAATTCGCATCTTGCCACGCTCACTAAAGCTGTTAAGAATTCTGTTGTTCTAAATGACAACACTAAACATTGTGTTATTCCTTCTGCACCCATTTGTGCTCGTTTTTATGCTTTACCCAAAGTTCACAAAACCAATATTCCCTTAAGACCTATTGTCTCTAATATTGGTAGTGTTACTTATCCTCTTGCCAAATTTTTAGCTTCCATATTCTCGCCTTTATGCATTGCTAATTCTCATACTGTAAAAAATTCTTATGATTTCGTTAGTAAATTAAAAAGTATTAATCCATCGAATCGTTCTATGCTTTCTCTTGATGTCAAATCTTTATTTACTAATGTCCCGATTGAAGGCGCTCTTTCTTGCTTGGAAAAAAGATTACGTGAATTTCATTTCTCGGATATTGAGGTCAAAGATTATGTTAATTTAACTAAAATTTGCTTAACTCTTACTACTTTTCAATTCGATAATAAATTTTTCAAACAGCTAGAAGGCTTAAGTATGGGTAATCCTTTATCTCCCATTCTTTGTGATATTTATATGCATTACTTTGAAGATAAATTATTAAATCTGATCAATTTTAAATGTTGGATTCGTTATGTTGATGATACTTTCGTCTTATTGGATAATCCATTTGATATTTCTACAATTCTTCAAACTGTCAATTCTATTGATCCTCATATTCAGTTTACTTTTGAGTTAGAGAATTGTAATAAACTCCCTTTCCTTGATGTTTTAGTTACCAAATGTGATTCTTCTTTCAAAACTTGTGTTTATAGAAAACCTTTTTCTGTCTCTAATCCACCCCATGCTCTCTCAAATCATCCTGTCAATCAAAAGATCGGTGTTTTTTATACTTATGTTTATCGTGCTCTCAAAATTTGTTCCGATTTTGCATCTCTTAAGAATGAACTCAATTACTTAAAATCTGTTGCTGTAAAACGTGGATTCAATCCTTCTATCATTAATACTGCTGTGAGCAAATTCAATAGACCCCCTAACAATTCCACTCTTTCTAATATTGATAAAAGTAAACCTGATAATTTGGTCGTCCTCCCTTTTTATCCTCCTTTATGTTTTAAATTAGCTAAAGTTTTAAGACGTTTCAATTTTAATGTTATCTTTAAACCAGTCAATAAATTAAAATTTCCTTCCATGAAATGTCCTGTCCCTGACCTCCAAAAATGGGGTATTTATAATATTCCTTGTAATGGCTGTGATTTGTCGTATATTGGTCAAACTAAAAGAAATCTCGAAAAACGCCTAAAAGAACACTCTCGGTATGTCATTAATCAAGAAATTTCTAAATCTTCTGTTGCTAAACACTCTTGGGATTCCGGCCATAGTTTCAATTTTCAAACTGCTAAAATTATTTTTAATGCCAATAGTTCCTCTGAGTTAGACTTTCTTGAAAATTTAGCTATTTATATTAATCGTGATATTATTGTTAATGATAAATCTGATTCTAAAACCCTCTCCGTTGCCTGGAAGAATCTTTTCAGCACTGCTTCATAATTAAGTTTTTTATTTAATTATTATTATTTTTTATATATATATTATGTATACTATTTTTCAGGTATATTCATGGGTGTTTATAATTGTAAACTATTTTTTATTTTTATGTATTTTTATTTTATTTTATTTATTTATTTTTATTATTACTAATTTTTATACTTTTTGCGTACATTTTATTTCATTTTAATCTCTCCTTTTAGTTAATTTTTTAATTTACCCCGCTTTTTTCCCATTTCCCTTCCCCCCTTCTTCCTTTCCTCTCCTTCATTGTCTATCTAGTTTTGTTTATGCTCTTCCGTGATTGGCTGTTGCCTTCTTCTTTCCTATTGGCTGTTCCTTCTGCTTGCTCCCTCTCCCTCCCGCATTCCCCTTCAGTCGTGCCGCTACATTCATTGTGGACGCACGTCTTTTTTGCGCCTGACGAAGAAAGACTAAGTTCTTTCGAAAGGCCTTGCGCAGTTAACTTATTTTATGGTGTTTAAAGAAGTTTTTTTCATTTCAATTGTGTATAACACCAGTTTCAATTTTATACATACTATTTCTTTTTATGTTTTGAAAAGCGGAATGTATTCTTTTTCAAATCCTGAAAATGTTTATTCAAAACTCAGATTTCAAAAGATTTGCTCATTAAAATGCTATAGAATGAGATAAAAAATGTAAATTATAAAATAAATATATAGAATTGAAAATGTTTATAGAGAAAAAACGTAGAAAATAAAATAAAAATGTGCTTTGTTTTACGCAATATTGAAAATTAGACAGTATAAAACTAGAAAAATCTCAATTTAAAAACAGGAACTGTTTGCAAGTAGGAATTTTTCTTTCAGCTCTTGTAGTTCAATCTGTAGAGCATTGGCAATTTAATTGACCGGGAGAAGGCAGCACAAATAATTATCTCATCTAATTCACTAGTGAAAAATTAGTATTTGCTAAATCAAGATTCGCATATTAATAAGCAATAAGTCTGTCAAATCATATCTTATTGGAAAACGCCTAAAATCCCGGTTTTAGCGGTTAATTCGTAGATTTAACATTGTGCTTTCCTGCATCCAAAAGTATGAAAACATGGAAGATTGGTAGCAGGAAAACACAATGTTAAACTTATGAGTCAAACGCTAAAATCAGGATTTTATGTGTTTTCCACCAAGATATGACTTGGCATACCGATTGCGTATTAACATGCAAATCAAGATTTAACTAATCCTAGGTTTTCATCCTTGAACTCGATAAGGTGATTGTTTGTGCTGCCGCTTTCCAGTCTATAAGTGAAAGATTTTGTGTTTGAATCCAGGTTTGTGGATATACAGTCGAGTCTCTCTATAACGAAACTCCATACATCGAATTTCTCTATATAACGAATTTTTAGTAGGAACGGTCCCCTTTTCGCATGATTACATTAAAAACAGTCTCTATATAGCGAAATATTTACCTCCATATAACGAATTTTTTTCATAAATTGATCTTAATTTATTCAGTTTTAAAAAGCTTCAAAATCATATGGAATCAATTTTTCATCCCTTATTCTTTATTTATCGTCAGTGCTGAGTTTTTTTTTATATTACTCCTCTCCTTGTTCTTTAAATCCAACAAATTCATCCCACTTCCCACACACCTTTCCATATCCTTCTCAAAACAGAGTCTAGTGGATTGATACACATGTAACAGAGGAATCAATGAGAGGCACATAAGAGAGGCCTTCAAATGGAGGAAAATGTTAACCACAATTTTTCATTCCTTGCTATAATTTGAGCATTTTTTTTTTTTTTTTGAGAGCGTAACAATTTTAAAATCAAAACAACAAAAAATGACAGATTTCTTCGTCCGAGATTAATGCAAGTATTCCTTATTTGAATTTCATTAAGCTTTAAAATAAATGTCTATTCTCTTTCATGAAACAGCTTAAATAATTAAGAAATGAAATATTAGGTTAATATATACTTTTAAACATTTCAAATTTCTTAATTAAAAAGATCAAAAATAATATTTGTTCAAAATTTACACATTGAATACGTTTTTTAACATCATTCTCTATACATCGAATTTCTGTATATAACGATTTTTTTACTGGAACGATGGATTTCGTTATATAGAGACTCGACTGTAGTTTCACATTTGAAAAAATTCGATAAATGTGATGATATTTTGGGTATTTCTGTGAGCACATGTCACGTAAGTTGCATACAACGATTTTGGATACTAGAATTTTAGAACGGAAAAATGCGACTTGTTTTATCAGAGATATTTCATTAATTGAATAAGGTATGCAAACCTTTCGAAAATAACGGTGGCCAACAACTTAGCAGTTACTAATATTGTGAATGACACAACAAGTGCTCGTGGAAATACCCATTTGCCAATCAGAGTGACTGAAGTATAGCAAATAATCATATTATAACTCTAATATGAAGGATTTAAAATTTAGCTATTGGACAAAGAAAGACGTACACAATAAGTACTCATCCTTTGCTTTCATGTGCCTTAAATAAGATTGTCAAAAATAAACTCTAACTTTAATTTATGTACCATTTAATAGCAAGTAAGTGAAAGTAAATATGGATACAATTAATGTGTTAATTTTTATTTCAGTTTCATTAAATAAAGTAACTTGTCATACCACGAATAAAAGAATCTTTACCGTTTCAAGTTAACCCAATTATAACTAAACAACTCCAATTCGGAAAATTCTTACATATATATCAAAAAGGATCCTTTTAATCACGAAAAAAATAATAAAAATTTATTTTTAAAAATGGGTTTGTTGCAAATCTGCAACATCTTGCTGAATGACACAAAAACTGAAATTTTTTAAAATATTTATTTACATAAAATTTTTTTAAACAACTGTTAGTTTCGTTGTAGCAAAGTCCCATGTCACATTCCTCACAAATTATTTGAAGCAAACATTTACAATGAATTATTTTTTGCGCACAATATGGCCAGCGCCCAATTTCATCTAGGCTTACTTATTGTGCTGAAATATGTTGAGCGCGCCCCTCTATGTTTATTTTGTTGAATCCTTTTAAGATGCAACATTTTTTTTTAAATTAAACAATATAAAAACAAACTAATGTTTCAGTTTTACAATAAATTTGTTGTTCCGAAAGAAATGCAACCTAAATAATCAATAAAAGAAATTTTATATCTTGCTCTTTTGATATTAAAATCCATTACAAGTATTTTTTCAAAGAAATACCACGTTTTTGACGATCTGCAACAAAAAAAAGTTTTCGTTTACCTTATACGTATTATAAATTACCTGGCTTGAAAATGACCTTTAAATAGGTAATTTAAACGTACTTTTGTGAAGTACATACTAGAAGAAAACTGAAGACTTTTTAAACTTCACTATTTCAAAGCTTAATTTAGCAAACATAACGGGTTGCAATCGAGCGATAAATAAAACTTTGTTGCAAAAAAAAAATTAGTATGGCTGTCTGTTTAATGAAATGACTATGTGAATTGCAGTGTAATAAAATGACTTTTGGGCATGTTGAAGATCTTCAACAAGATGATACAAAAGGTTAAAATATATAAACAACTTTTCATATTCATTAGCATTTACATTTTAAAAATACTAAACACAGAAATCCTGCACTGAAAATTAATAATTAAATAAAGAAATAAATTACAGTTGAAAATTACAGTTGAAAACTGAGAATGATTCAGTCTTTTATAATACTTCCTTTAGCATTTTTTTTTTCTACAGTCTATAAATATGTAATATTTTGAAATGTTTTTTACATTTTTTTTTGTTTGCAATAAAATGGTAGGCTTAGAAACATTATAATGAAAGATTTCAAAATTAAAGACTTGTAACGATTTTATCATGGAAAGAAAAGCAGGTTTTCAAAAAATTTTTAAACAATATTTGTTTGCATAAAATGTTAACTAGATAAAATTCTAACTAGCTTTAAAAAAATAGAGCTGAAAAAAGCATAGATAGCTAATACTTTTATCATCCAATTACGGCACAAACGAGCTCCTTTTGATTCGAAGAAAATTTAAACGCTATTTTTTGCATAAAATGCTAACAAGCTTAAATTCTAACTAGCTTTTTTAAAAAATAGAGCTAAAAAATAAATAGATAATACTTTTCACAACAAATTACGACACAAAAAAGCTCTTTCTCATTCGAAAAAAAAAATAAATGCTATTTGTTTGCATAAATTTGTTTGTTTGTATTTATCTCGGTCAATTATCCACACTGTAGGATATAGGCTCTAAGGGGTGGGGTGCCCACCGTGGAGAGTCTTCCTAAGGGAACCTAATCCGTATTTACGCAAGGAAATCCAAGGTTCGAAGAAAACCAAGAAAAACTTCGAACGATTAGGCCGACGGTCGCGATTGGTCTCGAACCCAGTTTGCAGGACATAACCTCTCGACCACTGGTGGAGTTCGTTTGCATAAAATGCTAACAAGCTTAAATTCTAACTAGCATATAAAAAATAGAACTGAAAAAAAGTATAGATAGATAATACTTTTATCATCCAATTACGGCACAAACAAGCTCTTTTTGATTCGAAAAAAAATTAAACGCTATTTTTTTGCATAAAATGCTAACAAACTTAAATTCTATTTATCTTTAAAAAGAATAGAGCTGAAAAACTATAGATAGATAATATTTTTATCTTCCAATTACTACACAAACAAGCTCTTTTTGATTCGATAAAAGTTTAAATGCTATTTGTTTGCATGAAATGCTCACAAGTTTAAATTCTAATAGTTTTTTTTTTTTTTTGTTTTTTTGTTTTTTTTTTTAATAGAACTGAAAAAAATATAAATAGATAATACTTTTATCATCCAATTACGACATAAACAAGATCTTTTTGATTCGAAAAAAATTTAAACGCTATTTGTTTGCATAAAATGCTAACAAGCTTAAATTATATTTATCTTTTTAAAAAATATATAGATAGATAATACTTTTATCATCCAAGTACGACACAAACAAGCTATTTTTGATTCGAAAAAAGTTTAAATACTATTTGTTTGCAAGAAATGATAACTAGATTAAATTCTATCTATCTTAAAAAAAAAAAACAGATTTGAAAAAAAATAGATAGATATAATACTTTTATCATCCAATTACAATACAAACAAGCTCTTTTTGAGAGCATTATTATTTACTGTTTTTGTAAAATTATCATACTTGCAATATTATTCGAAATCCAGACGGATATCTGTGTAAATATTAAAGATTTTTCATTTACCAGATCTGGAGAATCATGAAATATTTTATGTCTAAAAATTTGAGAACTTTGAAATGTAAAATAAGTATACTATTTTTTTTTTTTTTTTTACGTTTATTATATTGTTTACTTGTTAAACAAGAAACATGTTTTTCCTGAAAACATATATCCTGAACTCATATTTATTACCAAAAGATTGCCTTGTTAAAAAAAAAAAAGCAAAATGGAATCAGATAAATACCGTTGAAATTATCATATTAAAGAAACAATTTATCACCGAAAGAAACCGATTAAAAATAAATGAATACTCGTTGTTTGCATAAATTTTTAAACGATAATTCTAACTAGATTTTTCTTTAATAGAGGTAAAACTAGTCGTTGGGGGCCACCGTAATACTTACCCATCATGGATATGTATATGAAAATAAAACATGTGAAACTATTTATACAATAGATTGCAATTCATAAACAAAATTTAAATATTGTTAATATACATAGTAATGCTATATTAAATGCTATATGTTGATGTACCAATTTCCACAAATCATATAAAACGCCAAACTACTCAAGTAGTACCGAACTGCGTAAAAGAAACATCCTTATAACTCCAAAAATAATAATTCTATTAACTAACAATTTATTGCGTCGGATTAAGCGTCTCATTGCCAATTAAAATATACTTCTGAATTGAAATTTGAATGAAATACAGGGTCATGAAAAATCGAAGAATGTGGAAAACAAGATTACAAATATCTCGGCAACTAATAATCCGATCGACTTCGTTCTATATGCAAAATGTGTGTTATTTTATTGCCTTTTACGTCCATTCCTTAGAACAAAAAAATTCGAAAAATTTTATATACCTTTCATCACAATGAATTTTTCGAGAGTCCGAAAAAAATAGTTCCGGATAATCGAGGTTGCTGATATTAAATAGGGTTCGTCCCATTATTACATACTAACTACATACAAAATTTAAATTCTCTATCTCAATTTGTTCGGGAGATAGAGCGTTTATAGACAGACAGACTGACAGACAGACGGACGGCAAAAGTTTTTTTCTAAAAATATGTTTTTCGGAGTCTCCACTATCTAAAGCGTGTAAATCCGTCAAAATTTTTTTTTCGATTTTCAAAACGATTGCAAGACTTACCCTATACTACGTATGATGGGTAAGTAAAAATATAGATATTAAATACGTTTACCATCTAATTACGAGACAAACAAGCTCTTTTTGAGATCAATATTATTTACTTTTTTTGTAGAAGGATGTTATTCGTAATGTTATTCGAAGTCATGACGGATATTACTGTAAAAGAATCTTCGTTTACCATATTTGGTGAATCATAAAATATTTAAATTTCTAAGAATTTGACAACTTTGAAATGTAAAATTAGTATAATATTTCTTTTGATGTTTTGAAAAATACGATACATCCTTTTTCTCAAAACATATATTTTGATGTCATTGATATGTAAAATTAACATGCTATTTCTTTTGATATTTCGAAATACGCGATTCATACTTTTTTAGAATCTGAAAACATATATTCCGAACTAAGATTTCAAAACATTGGCTTGTTGAAATTCGAACGGATAAGATAAATAATACAAATTTAAAAAAAGAAGAAAAAATTAGTATCGCTATCTGTTGTGGTTTGAATGAGTTAATTATGTGAATAGAAGTGTAATAAAATAAAACGATCAAAATATACTGTGTAAATAACATTGACATTTTGGTTATGTTGCAGATCTACAAAAAGGTCATGCAAAAAGTTTTAATACATAAACAACTCGTATTTATATTTATTAGCATTTGCATTAAAAAAACTAAACACTGAAATCCTGAGCTGAAAATTAATAATTAAATAAAGAAATAAATTAACAGTTGAAAACTGAGAATGGTTCAATCTTATTACAATATTAGCTTGAGCAAGATTTTTTTTTAAAAGTCGATAAATATTTAAAACTTTGAAATAGATTTTACATTTTTATTTGTCCGCAATAAAATGATAGGCATACAAACATTATAGTGAAAGATTTCAAAAATATGAACTTGAAACGATTTTATCATCGAAAAGGAAACAGAGTATTTTGAAAAAAAAAAATTAAAACGCTATTTGTTTGCATAAAATGCTCACTAGCTCAAGTTCTAACTTTAAACAATAGATTTGAAAAAAATATAGATAGATAATACTTTTATCATCCAATTACGACACAAACAAGATCTTTTTGAGAACATTATTATTTACTGTTTTTGTAAAATTATCTTATTTGCAATATTACTCGAAATCCAGATGAACATTTGTGTAAATAGTAAAGAAGATTTCTCATTTACCAGATATGGACAATCATAAAATATTTTATTTCTAAGAATTTGGCAACTTTGAAATGTAAAATTAGTCTTTTTTTATGCTATGAAAAACACGATGCATCCTTTTTCTGAAAACATATATGCTGAAGTCATATCTTAAAATATTGCCTTGTTACAGATATCTGACGGATTTTTATTTGTTTGCAATAAAATGGTAAATTAAGAAACATTATAGAGAAAGATTTCAAAATTAAGCACTTGAAACGGTTCTATCATCGAAAGAAAACCAGTTTAAAAAAAAATATTTAAACGCTATTTGTTTGCATAAAATGCTAACTAGCTTTAAAAAAATAGAGCTAAAAAATATAGAGAGATGATACTTTTATCATCCAATTACGACACAAACAAGTTCTTTTTGAGAGCATTATTATTTACTATTTTTGTAAAATTATCTTATTTGCAATATTATTCGAGATCCAGACGGATATCTGACGGATTTTTATTTGTTAGCAATAAAATGGTAGGCACAGAAACATTATAGCGAAAGATTTCAAATTTAAGCATTTGAAACAATTTTATCGTAGAAAAAAACGAGTTTTACGAAAATAAATTAATGCTATATGTTTGCATAAAATTCTAACTAGCTTTAAAAAAATAGAACTGAAAAAAGTACAGCTAGATGATACTTTTATCATCCAATTACGACAAAAACAAGCTCTTTTTGATTAAAAAAAAAAACGCTATTTGTTTGCAGAAAATGCTAACAAACTTAAATTCTAACAAGCTTTTTTTTTATTATTATTATTATTATTATTATTATTATTATTATTATTTTTAATCTTTTAAATAGAGCTGAAAAAAATAAATCAATAATACTTTTATCATCCAATTACGACACAAAGAAGCTCTTTTTGATTCGAAAAAAAGTAAACGCTATTTGTTTGCATAAAATGCTAACAAGTATAAATTCGAACTAGCTTGTTTAAAAATAGAACTGAAAAAATATAAATTAATAACACTTTTATCATCCAATTACGACACAAACAAGATCTTTTTGATTCGAAAAAAGTTTAAATGCTATTTGTTTGCATGAAATGCAAACTAGCTTAAATTTTAACTATCTTAAAAAAAAAAAAAAAAAAAAAAGATTTAAAAAAATAGATAGATATTATTTTTATCTTCCAAATACGACACAAATAAGTTCTTTTTGAAAGCATTATTATTTATTTTTTTTGCATAATTATCTTACTTAAAATTTTATTCGAAATCCAGAGGGATATCTTTGTAAATTGTAAAGAAAATTTCTTATTTACCAGATCTAGAGAATCATAAAATATTATATTTCTAAGAATTTGGCAACTATGAAATATAAAATTAGTATACTATTTCTTTTGATGTTTTGAAAAACACGATGCATCCATTTTCTGAAAACATGTATCCTGAACTCATATTCCAAAAGATTGTCTTGTTAAAAAAGTATGGAATGAGATAAATAACAAATATTCAAAATAAATAAAATAAATAAAAATAAAAATAAAGATGAAGATAAAAGTGAATTTTTATGAAGAAAAAACTTAAAAGATGAATTAAAATTGCTATTTATTTAAAATAATATACGATGAAATTTAGGAAGTATAAAGCTGCAGAAATTTAAGTTTACCAATGATAATAATTTACAATTTGCGATTCTTCTTAAGGCCAATATTCTCCTTACAATTTCTCTCGAAAATGTCACCTCTATTTCAGAATAAACATTTTTGATAAACAAAGTTTCTATTGTTAAAAATGTTTAGCGTTAAAAGCGTAGCTTTCAGAAATTAAATATGGAGAAAAAAATTATTGAAAAAAAAATGTTAGATCTATAAGTACAATGTATCTAAAATTTTTGCATCGTTATACAAAAATATATAAATACAAAATTTATTAAGGTTATATATATTAAATTCAGAAATGAGAAAATAATAAGACTTCATCTTAAATAGGGCGTAATCACCACGGCAGCCTAGAATCATTACCTATCGTAGGATATGAAAGAATATATTACAGGATTTAACAGAACAAAGAAAACTTTTATAAATATCTCTTTAGGTTTTAATTTGATTTTCGTAATACTTGTTATAATTCGACAAAATTTTATAACTGTTACATATAGCAAATTTCAGACCATTCCATTGATAGGTGTTGCAGCGTTAAATGTGGACAGAGAGAAACTGACAAATCCAAAGACGACAAAAGGTAATTCAGAATTATATAAAAATGAACGCATCTATAAAGGGATTGGTTTGTAAAAACACATTGACCATAAATACCTGATGATTCAATCCGGGTAGCAAATTCGCAAACACTCAACGTCCCAGCGCTCTGGACGCCAACCTCTTTTGCCAAGCACTTTGGCGAGAAAACGAACGTCGGCGCGCATTCGTGAATACAGCTGCAGCATTCTGTTCGCTTCAGTGGATGTTTATGTTTTTTGTTTTGTCAAATGTTTTTATATTATGGATACGCTTACGGAAAATCATTTCATGTTTTCTAAACATGAAAATAAATGTAAACAATGTTTTGTAAAAGCACCCATTTGTAATGTAATGAATTTTTATAAACATCAGTTATAATGAATGTTTAATAATAATCCTTATTGAACCATCTCTACTTCTTATAATAATTTATTCATTAAAAAGAAAAGCAAAAATATCGCATTTTTGGAATAAAATAAGGAAAATATAAATGAATTATTTTGCTCCGTACAATTTTCACTGAAAGACTGTGAAACTTTGAAACATTATTTTTTACTTCCTAACTGCTTTTATTTAAGGCAATCATTTTATATATGGAAAGGCATAAGCGAATCTAAAGCATTCTCATGTTCACAATGTATATAAATGCATATTTATTATAATTATTCAGAAGAAATTTGATATAAACAAACAATAATTGCTCGGTCGAAATGTGCAATTACCGGTGTAGACCTTTGCAAGTTTATCCGCATAAATTTCGGTGCGCATGCGTACCGAAATTTCTCACCAAAGTGCTTGGCTACAGAAGTTGGCGTCAAAAGCGCTGGGACGTTGAGTGTTTGCGAATAAGCATCCGGGTATTATTGATTACAGAGCAGAAGCTATTTTTTTACTGAAAACATTTATGCTCATTTTTACGGCTATTCTTTATCAGACGCAAGTTTTTTCTTGCAATACTATAATTTTAAAGTAAATTTTATCGTACATATATGTCTGTGTGATATGATGAATTTTATTAATCGGTTATTATTAATAATAATTATTAATAATGACGATAACTACTTTTAATTTTTGTTTTACTTCAATGTTTGAAAAGAAAACTTTCGTTGGAATTAAAAACAAAAACAGTGCAAAATTCACCTTATTTACGAATTTGACAACACAAATATACACTTAACTGTACATAAATTACTTAAAAGGTGCACTAGAATACTTATAAAAACTTTAAAAATACATTTAAAGTTCTCTAAAATGTTCAAAGTTCAGAACGTTTTCAACCGCAAACTTACTCGGTCTTCGTCAGTGAGAGAACTGAACGAAAACTTTCATGGAAATGGTGTAGATCAAGAAAAAAACTTCAAGGAGTTATAAATATTTTTACATGAAAAAGATCAATTCTATATTGGACTAAAGATACGAAATGTATTAAAGGCAATACTTTCATACTGATCGAATACCAGAAATTAATAGCCGAAGAAACCGTCAATGATTTTGTAACTAAAGAACTCTTTTTTTTTTTTTTCATTATGATTATTCCAGTATGTAAGTATGTCGTGAAATCACGCGTCTATTAATTTTGTGTTTCATAAATGAATTTATTTATCTATTTGCGTTTTAATGAAATGTTAATTTAATTATGGAATATTAGCTATGAAAAGATATTTTGAACAAATTATGCTGTTTTAATTGAAAAAAAAGTTCCTAATAGAGATCTGCGAGGGTAAAAGTATAAAAAGTTAAATAAATCGTACGTGTTATAAAATTATTTTTATAATCATAAACAATCTATAATTTGAGATGTAAATTTTGAACAAATTGCATTTGAGAAGCCCATTTTTTTCAAATTATGAAAAATTATGTAACATTACTCTATAATATTTGTGGCATCTGCTGCCTTCAATTTTATGGAGTAATTTTTATCACTTATATAATGGTGTAATTTGAACATACGTTACTGGTGTAACATTACAATGTTACACTGGTTATATAGTTTACGATACTCAATAAAATTGGAGGCAGCAAGACTGCAACCAATTTTTTAGAGTAATGTTACACGAATGTTTTGCAATGTACAGTAGTCGTTTTGAAAGTGTTTGTACCAATGTTTAACACAGTATTCAAATACACATCTTTTAATTTTATGCTTTACTTATTACATTTACTTAATTTAACATTGATAAAGTTTTAGGTTCAAAACATTACCGTTTAAAGTGTTTTTGAACAATTTATATTATTTTAAATATAAACGAAATGATCGTCTGTAATCAAGATCTGGTTAAAAAAAAAAAGAAAAAACATACTTGCAAATTATTTTAATGTTTATAAAAAATCAAGAACTTAAGATAACGTCTTTAAACAAATTTATTTTGAGAACGCAATTTTCTTCTTTTTACCGTAGTATTTTAGAATCTGATTGTTTCAATGTTTAAACGTTTCTTGTTTTTAACGTATGTTGTGCAGGTCCTACAACAAAGCTTTACTACACCGAAAATAAAAATTGTGTTGTGTTATTTAAGTTTAATTTTTTATTAATGAAATGTTAATTTCGTTAGAGATTTTTATCTGTAAATAAAATAAAAAAAAAATTATATTATTTAAAAGCAAACTGATGAATTGCTAATCGATACCTCTATACTATAGAGATAGACTTTTTTGGTACAGTAAATTTTTGATTATCCACTTTGCGTGTTATTCAAGAGTTTAAATTTATTTTTTTCTTCCTTTCCCATCGTTCAAATGGAACTTATTTTCGCGATGTAAAGTGCGTTTCTGATCATTTATACTAAGCATAAATTACATTTCAAAATGGAAAACAGTTATGTGTACAAAGAAGGTGCAGCTAATCTGGTCGCAGGGTCATACACCTCTTGATACAAGACGTACATGTACTGAAGATTCATCTTCCAGTATTGTTCTTCTTACTTCAATTCTGATAAAACTGTGAGGTTTCCCGATCCAGAGCTGAGAGACTCCATGCGGTCCAAACTGGGAGGTCACGAGACCCCCGATCTAGAGGAAACAAGTGACGCACTGCCCTCGCAACAGCGCCGCTGCCGGCCAGGAACAACATGCAGGGGCACCAGGCACACGACCCAAGCGTCGCAGCCCGGCGGCTCGTCAAACCGCAGCCACTGAAACGACACCGCCCGCGCCCTACAAGGCTGACACCGAGGGGAGCAAATGTAGCAGGCGACGTATCAAAAGCTGCCTGAGCACACCTCTGATCAGCGGACCCAGCTTTCAGGGAGGACTTCCAGGAAAGATACTCGAATTCTCGTTACGTACAAGGAAAACCCTGAAAAACCTTCTATAGTCGCTTCGTCCGAATCGCGCCCAAAAGTGGTATCGGACTCCTCCGTTAGAGTATTGCGTTCGAACGATTTGGAAATCTTGCGTTCGAGAAATCTTCGGAACAAGATGGCCGAGAGCTCAATTGGTCCGGCGACCCACCCGATATAAAGTCTTTGTCAAGAGATCGCTGACTATCTCAACGATTCCCTTCCTGCTGTAATGATCAAAGCAAAAATCGGTAAGCGTTCGAGTGGGGAAGATTTGTGGGAAACTCTTTTCCCTAATGGACTTCCACAGGGGAGACTCATAGACGCAATGTCTAATCGTGCTAATCTCATTCCCGCAAAACACGCAGGGTTGCCTTTGAAAAAGCGGGCCTGATGGTCACCGAAGGCACCATGTCCGAATAGAACGTGGTTTAGAAAGAAATCACCCTGTATTCTCCGAGTGGAGACTCTCTGGAAGATCTCATATGTCATCGGGCCGTCCTCAGATCGGTCCCACCATTCCTGCCAATGTATAAGTGCCCGGTCAAGGAGCTTCCCCTTGACTTCATGTCCTGAGAGAGGAATCTGAATGTCAACCGTTTGTCGACACGCAGCCTCCTTAGCCAGAGCATCGGCATGTTCATTAAAGGCGTATCCGACATGAGCCTTAATCCGGTTCAAATGGATCATGTTTTGGCAGCCAGATTTCTAATCTCGGCTACTGCTTTGTGCCTAGGCACCAAGTAGTGAAGCGCTTGAAGTGCCGATCTCGAATCCAAGTAGATGTCGAGTTCACCGAGACCTCTCCGAAGAGCGTCAGAGATCGCTTGGACCTCGACCGAGAAAACAGTCGACCCATTGGAGAGGCGGAACCTTCCCTCCGCAACAATGCCGTCCCTAGTGGCGAGGTGATAGGTGCAACCCACCCTTTCACCAACTAGTTTGGAACCGTCCGTATAGTAAGTATACGTAGTCTTCCGGATGAGTTCCGGCGTCCAAGGTATTGGCTAGGTATCATTCGGCTTTGCAGCTTTGGACACTCTCTTACCAGTTACAGAACCTCCCCTCCGTGATGCTTTCCCGCTGAGTAGAACAAACCAAGCGTGTTGACGAATTTTGAAATCTTCCATACGAGATATAGATTCCCCAAAATATGATTTTCCTTGGGGACCGTCAAACCCTTGAGCTTATACAACTCCGTGAAGATTCTCGCACCTAAAGAGTGCGCTTCCTCGGAGAACGCAGCCGAGAGGTCAACCATATCCGAAAGGGTCAAGTCAACTCTTCCCAGCTGGCAACCAATTTTCGAAAGCTCAGGGCTGCCGGTTACCCGCATGGATGAGTCCAAGCCTTGGGCGTAACCTGGGCTACTCGTCGTGGAGGATAGTGATGAGTTCCCACCACTCCTCGACAGTGTCACATCCTCCAGTTCACTCGTCAAAAACATAGTGAATTACGAGAATGCACAGACAATCAAAAACAGAGTATGGGAACACTCGTTTCTACAACAAAATCGTTAACAACACAGCACAAAATCTTAACAAAAACAGCACTTGTTACAGGCAGTAAGAAATATAGCAAATCTGTATTTTCAACTCTCGTGCACCTTCAATTCTGATAAGGCTCACAAGTTTGCTTGTTTTTCCTGACTTGTGTACACGTGTCCAACAGGGTTCTATATTTAAATTTTGTCATTTGTCATTTTCAATTGTTGAAAAAAGTTGCAAAAAAGGAAAACAGTTGTGAAAATAATTGAGGATAAATAACAACTGGTTAAAAATTTTTGAAACGGTACTACGAGAAAAGAAACAGATTACCTTCCAACATTGAATTGCAGAATGCATAGTTAGGGTCAGCGCCATAAGCACAGGAAGAGGGGTCTAGATGCACTTGACACCAACAATTTTATAAAGTTTTCTCCGCCTTATGTAATTAGAGAATTTTCAGCTAATAATCAAGGCGAAAAAACGTTACAATTATAGTGCTGTGAAGCCCCCCCCCACACCTCTGTGTTTCTGACCCTTTTTTTTAAGCATAAATTTCGTTTGAAAATATGAAACATACATCTGTACAAAGAAGATGCAGGTAATCTAGTCGCAGGGCCATACACCTGTTGATGAACAATGTGCGGGTACTAAAGATCCATTCTCCTGTGCTGCTTTTGTTAGTCTCATTCTCATAAAGTTCAGAAGTTCGCTTGTTTTCTGTAACTCTGTGCATGTGTCTTACAAGGGATTCGCGTTTCTATTTAAATTTTGTAGTTTCTAATTTTCAATTTTTTTAAAATGTCGCAAAAAAGGAAAAAAAAATGTGAGCACCCCCTTTTGGCTAAGCCGCATGTTAAGGATATTTTAAAACAAAACGGTAAATTGGTGCAACTCGCAGCATCATCAGACCATTCCTAAAAAACGAAAAGTATGCACTTTAAAGACTAGATGCAGGATTTTTACGTTGAGTAAGTCAAGTGAAAAGTCAGGAAACGCCTGTTTCAGGGTCCATTGTTTCTGCAAAATTAAAACATTTTTTGAAATGCCGGGATTAAATGCAACATTTGACATATCGCCAAATACCTGTCAAAATTCAAAAAATGCCACGGTATAAGAGGAATGGGCGAAATATTAAGTTCCGACGAACAATCTTCTGGACATTTTAAAGATAATTTTGAACAGTTTTTCAATCGGAAGGAATTTCTTTCGAACAACTATTTTACGCCAATGAGTTAAAATTTACTGTGAAAATGTTTGAGAGCTCAAACTCTGGTACTCAAAAGCGAAAATCAAGTGTAGCAGAATCCTATGAACTACATCTAGTAGTGATAGGAAATAAAATAAACCAAGAATTTTTAAATCAACAAGAGCTGAGAATAATGCAATACATAATTTTAACAAAATAATGGTTGGATAAACCAAACAATATTGGTTTGAAGAAATGTCCATTTAACCAAGTTAGGAAGCATCTGCCGTTTCGAAATTTATTCGAGAAAGCTATATTGCCAACTGACCTTGAAGAATTATAAATAAAATCGGAAGTTGAAGATAATTTTGCAAAATGTTTTCCTTCCAATGCCACAACTCTTATGCAGCCTTTGAACCAGGGTGTAACCACTTCACCTAAGAAAAATTGTAGAAGGAAATTTCTGTACATTGAATTGATGAGGGAGATGGTCTTAAAAGATACTTCAAAGATAACCTGATTGCCGATAGCATTTGTGTGTAAACAGTGCTTTGGGGTAACTTCAGAAATCAATATTCTTAAAACACTGTCGAAAGAATTGGCCAAATGTACAAAAATATTTGTTAGAATCTGAAAAGGAAGAGGTAGAAATTATCGTTCATGATTTAGCGAAATCTGTTGCCAGTGGAGAAAATGTCGATGAAGATGATGTTATGGAGTGGTTAATCGTAAGACTAACGATTCAAGTTTTGTGCAGGCAATTAATGAGCTACTTCTAGAAGAATTTTAAGGTATAAATTTTAAAGAGAACGACAAAAAGATGGTAAATTACAAAAGAATGCGAAACACGATGCAGCTTTAGCTAAAGTTGAAATTTGTTTTTATTTGTTCTTTTTTTTCTAATTTTGTGGATTATCTGCGAAATAGACTTATAGGAGAGCGCCGTGCTAATCAATTCAGTTAATATTCGAGAGCTACTGTAAAACATACACTCTTAAAACGAAAGAGCTGATTTGGCTTCTTATGAAAGAGCTGTAATTTTTTCGATCATAAAAGAGTTGTTTTTCAAACGATTAAATCTTCTTGATCTAAATTGGTTATTTAAATAGCTCAACTTTATTTAAATTGGTTAAAACTCGAGTTATGTCAACTCTTTTTTGAGAAGCTGCCTTTCAACATTGAGATGAGTGGATTTCAACTCAACTTGAGCTATTTTGTGGCTGACTTTTTAAGAGAGTACACTTGAAAATTACTTTGATAATCATAAAAAACAAATAACTTGAAATATGGCGTTTTTAAAAGGACTGAATTTGAGTATGTATTTTTATTTTCTTCTATCTTTAGAAGAAGAATATGTTGGATTCGAAAATTTTTGAATTCCATTTTTTGAAGGATTTGTACGTTTTAGGTGTTAGAGATTCCAAAAAACGTGCTTTTACAAAATGTTTGTCTGTGAGTCTGTGACTCCGTCAGTCTAGCTGTCTGTGACTCCGTCAGTCTAGCTGTCTGTGACTCTGTCAGTTTGTATATATGTGATATACATTTTGCAGTCTTTCTATATCAAGATAGAGCGTCTACTTTTAATAAAAATTTATATTCAGGTACTCCCTGATATAAATTGATGCTTATTAATATTTTTTGTAAAATGTTTTGCAGATGGCACTGCTAAGCTCCCTTTTTAACGATTTTTGCAACAGCTATATCTCAAGAATTAATGCAGGGATTATAATCAAACTTCAGATTCACTTAGTCCTTGACATGAATTGACGTTTTCTACCTTTTGGTGGAAATCAATCAACAGATGGTGCTGCTGTGCTGCATTTTTTTCGTTGCTCGCAATAACACTATCTCTAGAAATAATGCACGGAATTTCATAAACCTTCAGATTCAGTTATTCCCTAATATATCTTAGTGTTGCTTAGATTTTATGAGTAAATTGCCCAACAGGTCGATCTCCTATGCTGTATTTTTACGCAGCCCTATCTCAAAAACTAATTTACGGATTTGACATGAATGGATGCTGTTTGTATACTTTGGTGTAAATAGTATCAAATTATTTTTTAAATAAATGAGGAAAAGCTTTAAATGATGAATTAAGCAAATTCTTTTTGCCCGAACGGTGTACGGGCAAATCAGTTAAGGGGTTAATCCCTGATACGAAATGATTCTATTTGCGTTTTGATGGCGATCGCTCAGTAGTTGGCGCTTAATGCAGAATTTTTTCGGATTCCCATAATAGCTCTATCTTAAGAACAAATGGAATTAATAATTTTTATCAAATTTCAGATTCAGGTTTACCATGATAAATAATATTGGTTATTATGTCTTGCTTTATATCGCACAACAGGCAGCGCTTTTCTTCTGCATTTTCCCCGATGATCGCCATAGTCATATTTCAAGAACTATTGCATAGAATTTCATGCCATTATAATCATCAAAATGCTCGTAGATTGACATTTAATTTTGACACAGCAATAACGAATTATAAAATTACTAACATGAATGAGATCGAAAAAAATTTCGGGATCACCACATCTAACTAGTTTTCCTTTGACAGTGTAAATTTTTCAAATTATGAAATATCTGAAAATTATTGATTAATTTACAGATATTTCATAATTTGAAAAATTTACACTGTCAAAGGGATTTTTATATAAAATATAATATAATATAAAATATGATATAATATAAGAGATTTTTAGTTCAAATTATACTATTATTTGCAATATTAAAAACATCATGCAAATTTTACTACAATATTCATTATATTTCTATTGTGTGTTTAAGAGAATAATTCACTAAACGTTTATAGAAGGTTTTTAAATCGCATATTAAGATTTATTTCCAAATAATATTAATCAACATAGTAAAATTTCTCAAATTGTCACAAAATTATATGTTTTAAATGCTGATTCCTAAGCCGTTTTACATTTTTTTCAAAAGGTGGAATTGCTTTATAAAATTTGTGTTCATTAAAATATCATTTGAAATGCGTCATGTATCCAAAAATCTTATTAAAACTATTTTTTGTAAAAAAAAGAATTTAATTTTTATACACTCACATATATAACACAACATTAAAAACATTTTTGCTATTATTTTTAGCGTTTATCATTTTCTTATTAAAAAGTGTCTAAGTTAATCTTTTTTTCTTTAATTTTTGTTTTCCCCATTAACGCACTACAATATTGATCAATAGGTTATTTCCTTTGTTCCTTTTTTTATCTGGGAAAACAATCACTGTAAACTATTAGACTTTCTTCTCAGAAACACTAGGATTTCAAGTAGCTTTGTTTATCCTTGAGTTTAAACGGAAATTGATGTCAGATAGAGAAGATTGAACATAGGAAAACAAAGATTTCTGGAACAAACTTTCAACATTTATTTCCTATCAATTTGTGATTAATTTCGCTATTCCGAAACAGAGAAAACAATATTTTTAATCTAGTAATCACAAAGAACATGTGATGTTTTTATTTCGTGAAAATTTTTGGTACTAATAGGCTTTCCCGTCGACCAAAAAATTCTCGCCAAACTATAAGATTAAATGCCAATAATGGATGACCGTGAATGTCATTAAATACAATTCACGTGTTTAAAATGTCATTAAGTGATTTTTATTTTGACTTTTTATTAATATTTTTATTAATATTCTACTAATTATTTGTTTTTTCGTTATTTAAAATAAAAATTATGTCAATATGTATAATTTGGCTATTAGTTTGGCGATTTGTATAATTTGACGAAATTGGTCCACGGAATAACAGAGTAGTACCAAAATTTTATTGTTTGGTCATATTAATATTTTTTTTTTATTTGCACATACCCACTTCCATTTTCCAACACTTCGCTGCACGAATTTTTGTATTTTTAAGAAAGAAAAATTGAAATCTGTTCATAGGTCTAATGATGTGAAAAAACTAAAAACAGAAAATAAATTTCGTATTTTCCGCTAAAATTCAATGTTTTATGTTGTGTATTCCATATACAGAACAAGGATTATAAAATACTGTATTCCTATACTTTGCCATTAAGAGAGACCCGTACCCCATTTTCGGCCAAAAATCATCAAAAGTTCAATTTTTTTTTCAGAAAACGATAAAATACATATTTGCGGATATCCATGCAAAATTTCAGAACTCGGGGACACTTGGAACAGGTAGAAAATGAGCTTTTTAAATTGTACTCACTATAGAGTTTAAAGGACTAGCGGCCATTTAAAACGTGTTTTTCTGAAAATGACTTTTTTCATATTTTGCCTAAGTTCAAAGTACTAAAGCTCAGTGGTAAAATGGTTTAGAAACAAAGTGTTTATGTTTTTAGAATCTTAAAAAAATTTGCAACAGAAGTAAGGAGAGATATTTTTTTTAACTATTTCTGAAATTTTTACATAAAATGGTAAACATGAAAATTATAACGAATTTAAGGAAATTTACCATGCGTATTTTTATTTTTTTAGCCGATTAAAATAGAAAATTAAAAATATCTCTCCTTAGTTCTTTTCTATATACTATAACACTATTTAAGAAATTTTAGTAATACCAAAATATTAAAAATTGAATGAGGAGTAGTAATTTTAAAAAGTGTATTTTTCGACAAAAAAATCATAAAAATCCCCATAAAAAATATACTTTTTAATAAAAAGTGAATTTTTTTGCTAATTATTCCTTATAAAAAGATTCTTAAATAGTACACCAAAATTCATTACTTTAAAATCAATAATAAAAATTTTGGGTTTTTTCTTACGGGTCTCCCTTAAATGAGGTTACATTAATTCAATTTATCTTCTTGAAACTTTGCAACTTTAAAATATTAATATTTTTAAGTATTCAGTAAAGATAATAAAAGCAAATTTTGCATTAGTATCTTGATCGAAAATATTTATGTTTCCGAAGAACAAATTGTAATTTTTTTGCTAAATGAAGACATAGGGTAAGATCCCCAGTAAGTGGCATGCACCAATGATTGGCACATCCTACAAACATGTCCTAAAATAAGATTTATATCCAGTCTTTTAAAAATGCAAGACCATATACCAGTTATATGCTCATTTACTTTAAAGATTATAACTTCGATTTATGCTACTAAATGACAATAGTGCCTAGGAAAAAGAACCATTTATGGTTTGTATCAAATTAGCCATTTTGTTGAAAATGCTTCTTGTCAGGCTTAAGAAAATCATACTTTTCAATTCTTTATTATCTGATTTCTAATATATTTTAATTTTTAATTGAGAATAGTTTTATTTAGTTGAAAAGGGTTACTTTAATTGTGTAAAAGTATTTTTGACAAAAATATTTGGATTTCTGAATTAATAATAGATGTCAATTAATGGTGCTGCAATTTTGATAGTTCCACGTAATTGGCACCTATTCCAATTACAAGGGATTCGCATGATTTGAGATTAAACCACTTGTTTTGGCAGTACACTAAGTTAGTTATAGACTAATTGCGTTTATCAGTTGTTTTTATTTGAAAATATGAAATATTATCAGTAATTAGACTCCATTAAAGCTTTATATGACAATTATTGAGGACAGCATGACAATTACTGGGTATTAACATAAATATTTTGTATTGTTTTAAAGTGTTCACATTTCAAACTAATATGGTGATTTCTTTCTTTCAAAAACCTGAAACATGGCATCTTCATCTACAGTAAATTCCCTTAAAGCGATTAAACCCAATGCAAAATATAAAGGTTTTTTTTATATAAACATGTGCCAATTATTGGATTAAGGGGTATCATACATTGGTGCTCTACGTGCCAATTACTGGTGACTACAGCAACTTTTTATAAAGTTATTTTTATAAAAATACTTTTTCAAAAATGTTTGCTTTTAATGGGCAAAATAGATGCACAGATATGCATTCTTTGATTTAAAAATATTTGCAAGTAAATATTTTATTTCTTGGCAATGAAAATTGAAGTAAGTTTAAAGACAAATTCTTAATGTGCCAATTACTATGTATGTTAAACTATGGCATAGACAAAGTAAATGTTATTTTATTGTTTGGATTGTTCTTGATCAGGGACAGATATCATATTGGGAAATTCATGACACATAGTGAGAATTATAGTGTTTTTAGGCATGTGCCAGATGTGGCACACGGTACAGTGAAGGGTTAAGTAGTGTAATAAATTATAACTTTTGAAAGGGCGTTAGTGTAAAACTTTACCTCCATGCATGCGTTAAAAATTTTGGTGATTTTACTTTATTCCTGTTTAACCTGATAAAATAAAATAAATCTGATCACATTTATTAACCTTTTGAATGTTTTATTTATATCAATAAATAAATTTGTTTATGTAGTGAAATTTAAAACCATTATTATGAGCAATTCTGTTAATATTATCTAATTAGTTATGCAGATTAATTTCAGGGAAAAAAACCAAAGAACCTCCGTTTCATGAAAAATCTGTAGCTTGAAATTTTGTAAGTAATTGGAGAACATGCATTATTTTGTTTCATTCGTTTGATTCGTAAAAAAATACAATATTTACACTTTCAGATATTTTCTGAATTTGTTTTGAAAAATTAAAATACGGGCCAATCCTTTTAAAACTTGCTTTATAACCAAAATGCTACTCGAAATTGAAGACTATTATTAGCACTTAAATTGACCTAAGTAACTTTGAAAATTACATAGGATTATTAGAAATTCCATTTCTTAGAGCAAAAGGATCAAGAAGTTATGATATTGATATGTCCAGCAAAAAATTTAAATACATAAAAAAGAGCATAATGCGATATTAATATAAAAGAAAACAATCATAGCTTTAGCATTATAATATCGAGAAAAAAACCCATTTAAATCAAATTGAATTCAATTGAGATTATTTTTTCCTTCTGTCTGTACCCTCCAACCGTAATAAAAGAAACCATATCGATTTTAACACGCAAATGTTTAGTATATAATGATGCAGCATCACGTAACTCTTTCACACCCCTTGAGTCCAAATAGCATCATGACATTTCTTTTTTTTTATTTTTAATTTGGATAATCCAAATTCATATCAGAAAATTAAAATAAAAATACTTGTTTTATTTAATAACAGACTTTTATATTTAAATAAAGCGAAATTTATCAATGAAATTTAGATTATCTGAACAACGGTATTTCTAGAACGTATTCTATAATGGGAATGAATGGGTTAACTGACCCAAATTATGACTCGAGTTTTTTTACAGGTTACAATAAATGAGATAAACGGGGAAAATGTAAGACTATAGAATACTTAATATGAATGAACTCCATGAAATTATTATGAAAAAGAAAAAATTTTGAAATTTTTTACATACCTTTCATCAGAACGAATTTTTCGAGAATCCGAAAAAAATAGTTCAGGGTATTCAATAAGCTTCGTCCCATTCGTTTAATAAGCTTCGTTCAGCTTTGTCCCATTCTTACATACTAAGTACATACAAAATTTCAAGTCTCTATTTCAATTTTTTCGGGAGATAGAGCGTTTACAGACTGACAGACAGACAGACAGACGACAATTTTTTTTTCTAAAAATATGTTTTCTGGAATCTCCGGCGTCTGAAACGTGTAATTCCGTCAAAAAAATTTCTATTTTCAAAACGATTGCAATACTTACCCTATACTACGTATGATGGGTAAGTAAAAAAAGGAAAAAAAGATTTAAAAATGCAAAATTTACAATAAAAATTTTACTAGTGAGAATTATATATCGTAATTGCAATATGAATGCTTGTACATGGTACAGACAAATCCTGATTGGCAGAAACACGTTGCCCGTATGATGCACAGGCAAATCAGGGAAATATTTTTACCTTTTCGTTTTGAAAATGATGGTTAAAATTAAAACATCTAAACAGTCAAACAAATATATTTTATTGTTTTAAACTAGCGGCCTTCGCCCGCTACGCTGGTCGGTTTATCTAAAGAAATCTTGAAGAAGTAGTTAGATAAGGTTCAGACATACATTAAAAAAAAAAAAGCAAGTCGATCATTCAAAAAACGTTGGGAAATATCAAATATTTACTGTAATTTTTTAAGAAAAACAAAGTTTCGAAAAAAAAATTAAATCGAAAAAAAAATTACACTGACATATTAATGCAAGGAAATTTTCCCAGAGAGAAAATTCGCCTTGAATACAATATTTCAAATTCTTTTAATTGCTTATAGGCGTTAATGCCAACATAGTGAAAAAAAATTCCATGCTGGGAATCGAACCCGGGTCATCAGTATGGCGCACTGACGTTCTACCGACTAAACCACATGGAACGACAGCCAGCTTGAAACTTTCTCATACTTAAGTAGACTGGCGAAAACATAACGATAGCGCGTTTTAAAATCGCACAGTGACATCTATTGGATTTTATATGTACTAAAAAACGTTATGTACTAAAAAACGTGAGCAGCGCACCTAATAGTTTCTTTTGTTTCTTTTTGTTACTTTTTTGTCTGTTGTCCGATTTTGATGAAACAAAGCCTATACACTGCCCGGGAGTGTGCAAACCGCATAAAAATCCATTCAGTAGTTACGAAGATAACCTCGAACAAACAGACAGACAGACAGACAGACAGACAAAAAATTCAAAAAATTTTTTTTTGTGTTTCATTGGTTTTCTTTTATCGCCCTGACTCCATTTTTGTCAATTATCTTCAATGTACAGACACACCGGGTCCTACTGTTTTATTATATGTATAGATGACACTTCTTAACAATAAATTTAGTATGTTACAGGCCAAACCCGATTTTAGGCCAAACTAGATTGGCCTAGTCCAAACTAGTCTATCCTAACGCCCATCGGATAAACTAGTTTTTCCTAGGCCAAACTAGTCTATCCTAACCCCCATCGGCTAAACTAGTTTTTTCTAGGCCAAACTAGTCTATCCGAACGCCCATCGGATAAACTAGTTTTTCGTAGGCCAAACTAGTCTATCCGAACGCCCATCGGATAAACTAGATTTTCCTAGGCCAAACTAGTTTGGCCGAACGGTCATTAGGATGAACTAGTTTAGCCTGCTATTCATTGGTTTGAATTAGTTTATCCTAGGCCGAACTAGATTGTCCTAGGCCAATTCAATTTGGCGTGATTTTTTTTAATCTAAAGACCGCCACGGCGCCAACTTTCTAGTTTTGATCTAATTTAGCCTAGGCCAATGTAGTGTGACGCGATTTTAGCTCACAGACTATCAAAGTATGAGAGCTAATGTGCTCGCAGATTCTGTGTGTGTGTATGTAACAATGTACGTATGTATGTACGTATGTACGTACGTATGTTCGTAATGCGATAACTCCTGATAGAAATCTCCAATTTGCTTCAAAATTTGGACATAGATTTATCCTGATAACGAACTTTCCTGATTAGTTTCAGGGGTTCATTGGATAAGAATAAGGGAAGGGGAACAAAAAGCTAAAACGCACCCCCCCTCCACTCCTTAATTTCGTTAAGTCAGTTTTCATGCAAAAGTATCAGATTTTATTAAAAATTTAGGTACAATATCAGTTTGATAAGGTACATCCATGATTAGTTGTGGGTGTTCATTGTTTACATATAAAGAAAGGAGGAATGGGGGGTAACACTCTTAATTTATGTAAACAGATTTTTCAGGGATAATTTACCGATTTGTTTCAAATTTTGGATGTAGATTTCTTCTGATAAGGCGTTTACTTGATTAATTTTGGGGGTTCTGAGTTTAAATATAAAGATAGAGCGGATTATTTTTTCAATCGGATAGAAACTTTTGGTTTTATGAAAAGATTTTTAATTCGTAACGGATATTGGTTTTCACACACATCACTTCACGCGAAATTGTTCGTATTAAAAAAGTAAACATTTGAATCCTTTTAAAAATAAGAAAAAGGTTAAATAAAGCATGACACTTGAAATTTAGGATACGGCAGGGAGGTAGAGTAAGGGGACACTAGATTTTTTTTTTAAAAACTCAGCGTTTTTTTTAAGTTTTAGCTGCCAATTAAATATTACCAATTTTGTGAAACTTTTTGAAACATAATATAACATGATGTTAAATATTTAAGAAAAAAGATGCCGCGTCAAATACCACTATTTTCTATTAGTAATTTTTGTAAAAATGTTAAATTCTTGTTGGAATTCAATTTGGCGTGATTTTTTTTAATCTAAAGACCGCCACGGCGCCAACTTTCTAGTTTTGATCTAATTTAGCCTAGGTCAATGTAGTGTGACGCGATTTTAGCTCACAGACTATCAAAGTATGAGAGCTAATGTGCTCGCAGATTCTGTGTGTGTGTATGTAACCATGTACGTACGTATGTATGTACGTACATACTTATGTATGTACGTACTAATATAACGGACTAATGTGTAACTAATATAACGCGAGCACTCTGGTGTTGGAATTTGGACGCGATTTAGTTCAAGCCAGCCGGCTTCGCCCGCTATCGGGCCCCTTCTTTTATATAAAATCTTGAAACGGACGTATGTTGAGGCGAACGAACTGTGAAGTGAAAAAAAACATGATGATAAATATTTAAGAAAAAGGATTTTGCATCGAAATACCACTATTTTCTAATAGTAATTTTTGTAAAAATGTTATATTTTTGCTGGAACTTTTTGAAACTGTGTGATAGTTTATCGCATAAGATATAATTTTATAAAAAAAAAAAGAGTTACATTTCGGCGTGAAAGAGGGTGTGGTTGCGAACAAAATCAGGAAATATAACGGAAATTCTACACTGTAAAAAAAAAAAATCTGCAAAGGTACTAAATCTTTTCTAGGAAACTGGGATTCCAAGAACTTTTCCTGTAACGGTAACAGCAAAAATTCAAGTTTCAGAATCGATTACATGAATTTTTCCTGTTAGCGTTACATGAAAAGTTCTTGGAATCCCAGTTTCCTAGAAAATGTTTAGTACCTTCACAGATTTTTTTTACAGTGTATGTTTTAAAGCACCGCGACCTCAAGTAACACATCTACTAATAGGTTGTTTAATGGAGTTTCATTCAAATACAGTTTTGTTAATAATAGTGTACGCTCTCAGGTGTTGGAATGAGGAACAAATATAACGCGGCTTAGTTAAAACTTGCTGGCTTCGCCCGCTATCGGACTGGCGTGTGCAGCGGGGATATGGTTCGAATTTCGTTCGCTTCGAGGTTCTTTCGAAAAGGAGGGTTACATTCGGTGATGCGTGCTCAGTATGCTTGCTACGATTTAAATTTTGTTCGCTTCGAAGTTCATTCGAAAAGGAAGAGCGCATTCGGCAGTACGCTTGCAGCACACCTGCTATACGCTGCCGCAGTCTGTGGGGACGCGGCTGAAGAACTAATGCACGAAATATAATAAAAAATTATATTCAGGCAGTCTCTGATCTAAATTGATGCTGATTAGTTTTTGATGTAAATCGTTCATCAGGTGGAGTTCTGTTTGGCATTTTTTACGATTTACGCATGAGCTTTACTTAATAGCTAATACAATCAAATTTCCATCGAACTTTAGATACAGTTCGTCCATGACATGAGTTGGTGTTGTTTATATTTTGAAGTAAATCACTTAACATGGCGATGACATGCTGCATTTTTCACAATTTTCACAATAGCTGTATCTCAAGAATTAATAGACGGAATTTAATACAAATTTATATTCAGATAGTCCCTGATATAAATCGATACTGATTACTTTTTCATGTAAATAGTTCAACATATGGCGCTTCTAAAGTGCATTTTTACTGATTTGCATTAACACTATTTCAATAACCAATTTACGGATTTTCATCAAACTTCCGAATCAGTAAATCCGTGATATGAACTAAATCTTTTACGTATTCGTGTTAATTGCTCAATAGGTGGCACTGTTGTGCTCAATTTTTCCGATTCCGGAAATATTTTGTTGCAAGAATTAATGCACAAATTTTCATCAAACTTTAGATTCAGTAAGTCCCTGGTATAAATTATAGTATTCTGTAGTTTTGGATTAAATCTCTTGAAAGGTAGCGCCGCTATACGGTATTATTCGTGATTATTGCAATAGCTCTATCTCAGGATCTAATGCATGGATTTTCATGAAACTCCAGATTCTGTTAGTCCTTGATATAAAAAAGTACAAAAGTACTTTTTAGTTTTTGGAGTAAATCGTGCAACAGGTGGCGCTGCTATGTGGCATTATTCATGATTATCGCAATATCTCAAGAAGAAATGCACGGATTTTCATCAAACTTCAAATTCAGTTAGTCCCTGATATAAATTAATATTCTTTTGTTTTTAGAGTAAATGGTTCAATAAGTAGTGCTTCTATCCAGTTTTTTATGACTTCTGCGATAATTCAAATATCTGAAATAGTACTAATACACAGATTTTCATAAAATTTCAGCTTGAATTAGAATTTGAAAGACGTTGTTACGGATTTTTCAGAAAGTTCCGGCAAGAATTTAACATTTTAACAAAAATTGTTATTAGAAAATAGTGGTATTTCTATGCGGAATTTTTTTTCTTAAGTATTTATCATCATGTTTCTTTCTTTTCGATTCAACATTCCTAAATACTTAAATCGCGTTTTATTAGTTCCAAATTCCAACACCAGGGTGCTCGCATTAGATCCACATTCCATCACCAGGGAGCGTACCTTATTACTAACAAAAGTGTATCTTAAGAAAACCCCGTTAAAGAATCTATCAGTAGATATGTTACTCGATGTCGCGGTGCTTTAAAACAAGAATTTGAGATTTTTGAAAAAATCACTATTCTTCAATAGTGGCATTAAATGCGAAATATATTTTTATAAATTTATATCATATGTCATAAACTATCTTAAAGTTTCAAATAGATCAACCTAGAATTTCCGTTATATTTCCTGATTTTGTTTGCCCCCCCCCCCTCTTTCCCTTTCGTAATGGGACTTTTTATACAATTTTTTATCACATGTTATAAACTATCACAAAGTTTCAACAATTCCAACAAGATTTTAACATTTTTACAAAAATTACTAATAGAAAATAGTGGTATTTGACGCGGCATCTTTTTTCTTAAATATTTAACATCATGTTATATTATGTTTCAAAAAGTTTCACAAAATTGGTAATATTTAATTGGCAGCTAAAACTTAAAAAAAACGCTGAGTTTTTTTTAAAAAAATCTAGTGTCCGCTTACTCTACCTCCCTGCCGTATCCTAAATTTCAAGTATCATGCTTTATTTAACCTTTTTCTTATTTTTAAAAGGATTCAAATGTTTACTTTTTTTAATACGAACAATTTCGCGTGAAGTGATGTGTGTGAAAACCAATATCCGTTACGAATTAAAAATCTTTTCATAAAACCAAAAGTTTCTATCCGATTGAAAAAATAATCCGCTCTATCTTTATATTTAAACTCAGAACCCCCAAAATTAATCAAGTAAACGCCTTATCAGAAGAAATCTACATCCAAAATTTGAAACAAATCGGTAAATTATCCCTGAAAAATCTATTTACATAAATTAAGAGTGTTACCCCCCATTCCTCCTTTCTTTATATGTAAACAATGAACACCCACAACTAATCATGGATGTACCTTATCAAACTGATATTGTACCTAAATTTTTAATAAAATCTGATACTTTTGCATGAAAACTGACTTAACGAAATTAAGGAGTGGAGGGGGGGGGTGCGTTTTAGCTTTTTGTTCCCCTTCCCTTATTCTTATCCAATGAACCCCTGAAACTAATCAGGAAAGTTCGTTATCAGGATAAATCTATCTCCAAATTTTGAAGCAAATTGGATATTTCTATCAGGAGTTATCGCATTACGAACATACGTACGTACATACGTACATACATACGTACATTGTTACATACACACACACAGAATCTGCGAGCACATTAGCTCTCATACTTTGATAGTCTGTGAGCTAAAATCGCGTCACACTACATTGGCCTAGGCTAAATTAGATCAAAACTAGAAAGTTGGCTCCGTGGCGGTCTTTAGATTAAAAAAAGTCACGCCAAATTGAATTGGCCTAGGACAATCTAGTTCGGCCTAGGATAAACTAATTCAAACCAATGAATAGCAGGCTAAACTAGTTCATCCTAATGACCGTTCGGCCAAACTAGTTTGGCCTAGGAAAATCTAGTTTATCCGATGGGCGTTCGGATAGACTAGTTTGGCCTAGGAAAAACTAGTTTATCCGATGGGCGTTCGGATAGACTAGTTTGGCCTAGAAAAAACTAGTTTATCCGATGGGGTTTAGGATAGACTAGTTTGGCCTAGGAAAAACTAGTTTATCCGATGGGCGTTAGGATAGACTAGTTTGGACTAGGCCAATCTAGTTTGGCCTAAAATCGGGTTTGGCCTGTAACAAGTACATTATTACAAACATTAATTTCTCAGATATTAAATTATTAGTGTTCCATGTAGGCAGACGATACCGTGCTACCTATAATTAAAATCTCAGTATCCAGAAAGTGAATAGAAGTGAAGTGTTTTTTATATTATTATTCCAAAGTTGTGTTTGAGAAATGTGCAGACGATAATGCAGCAGTGAGCTGCTAGTGAGTGTTATTCTTTTAATAAAGTGTTTTTTAATATAATCAGTGCCTATGGAATAATTTGTGCAGTGCGTGCATTAATTTTACAATTAGTTTATGATTAATTTAAGAAAAACATTAAATAGTTTCCTTATTATAAGAAACAGGCCCATGTACAGTCTTGGAAAATAAAAGCGTAAAGGAACTCTACTAACTAAGCAAAAAAAAGAAGAAAATAACTGGTACAAACGATTGTAAAAAAAAAGCTACTTTTAAGTGAAATATACAAAAAGTTTCTTAGGTTGCTATCTATATATTAAAACGAACCCCAACTTTGTTTCTTTTCAGTAGTAGTACCTAATTTTGGTATCATAAATGAACTCTGCACCCTTCAATTAGCCTAAGGACAAATTTTCCTGCAATTTGTACGATAAGATTCCGAGAAGTTAATTATTTTATAACTAGCAAAAGCCATGCTTTGTTTGGATTCGCGAAGCATTATTTTATAAAGCATATATTTGAAAGTAACAATATTTTTTAATATTATTTTTGCATCTTTATTAAACAAAAACGTTATTTTATGTTTTGGCGCAGTTTAATTCTACAAACGTAAGTTAAGCCAAATAACTTTCAATTTCCCAGGAATTTTTTATTTATGATGTAAGACTGGCTTAAAAAGTATTTTTGAAGCAAACTTTTACAAAATTTTTAAATATTCAATTAAAAGTTCTTTTTAAAGATGTTTTTACAATTTCTAGTAGCCACTGGTGTTTTTTAAAGTTGTTTGAAATATGCATGTTTCCAATCTTTGTAATTAACGTCAAATAATCTTTGATAGCCATTTTAGAATAATATATTTGAAGAGAGCTTGAAGAAAGTTACTTCTTCAAAATCCTATTTTCTGGAAAAACATTTGAAATCTGCTCTCGTCGATACTATGAATTTTTAACTGTAAAACTTTTTATTCTAATTTCTTCGTTTTTATACATGTTAACGCATGAGAATTTTTCATACTGTAGAACTTTTCGTAAGGAAAATTTCCATTGAATGCTTAATTTTGAAGGATTTTCACTCTTGACAACGTTACATACGTTTTGAAGCCAACTAGTGCCTATATAGCCTCAGTATCTACAACTGCTTCATCTAATTTTAAACGTTGGGATTTATGAATTGTAACAGCAAAAGCTAACTGCAGAAGAAATTCTTTCCTTGAGCAGCTTATGCTTCCATTTTTTCCAGAATTCAGTTATTGGGGGGAATTGGTACGCACCAATTCTTATAAGTTAAATTGCTGTAGTATTCAAATTTATCCATGATTATTCGCAATATCTGGTCTGGTGGCTTGTGATTTTCTTTAATACGTACAACAAAGCCTAAAGTCCCGTTCACTAAACATTTTTCGATCCACAAATAAGAACGTAACATTACTTTAGATACAAATGATAAAGTAAGAAATGATTGAAGTCCATTTGTCATTTCTGAATCGGCCAACTTTGCTGTAGTACATTTATAAAGAGCTTGAATTGAGGCAACAAGTTCCCGTAATTCTTTTAATTTTTCATTTATATAACAAATTTAACAATTAATTGTATTTGTTTACTATTCTTTTGTTGCCACTTTATAAAAAAATCCGTAATTAAATTCTTTTAAAATGTTTAAGTGTCATCTGTGCAAACGATTTTGCTGAATAATGAAAACATATTTTATTTATTTATTAAATTAATCATGATTCTATCTATAATCACTTACTCCATGATTTATATTTTTTTTTTCGGAAAATATACGCGTTTCATTTTTTATTTATTTGCTAAAATGCATCCGTATTGGAAATGCATGTAAAATAAATAAATTAAAATAATATTTTTTTAACGTTTTACTGTAAAAAAAATTATATTCTGCAAATCTACAGATCATATTTTATTTTTGTGTTTAATTTGAAGTCAAAATATTGAATAGTTTTTTGTAAAGTGTACGACAAAGTGTAATTTGAGTGGACTAGTAGAGGATTCGCTTCGCTCATCCTAACAAGCATATTTTAGGTGCTGTGTCAAAAATGAAGTTCGGTACTCGATTGTTGACAGAGGAAGCCCCTTTCTTGATCTAAGTATTTTGGATGTCAGTCAAGCAATCGTTGAAGAATGCTAGATTACAAGATAGCGTAAAAAGTTTCAAAATAACTAATCACTTTCTATCGTAGACGGCATTAAACCATCGTTTTCCTGTTTTTAAACATAATTCGAAAATTACTCTTATGAAAATTTTGGAATTTTGGATTTCCGTTAAGTAGGTTTTAATAAATCTAAATCCAACAAAAATATTGTAGGTTGCAATTCATGATTTCACCGAATATTTTAATTTCATAATTCATATCATAAAATTATAAAAAATTGGAAATTGAACGTATTTATGTTTGGGTATTTTAGTGCTATTGCACTATAAAAAATTAGCACATTAAGGGTGTAATTTCGGGAGACATTATTGAAAATATGAAAATGTAATTTAACATTAAGAGCTCCAAATTTTGAATTTTTCTATTTCAAACATTTATCATTCAAATCACTTGAAATTGAGTGTCTAGGCATAATTTGAACCGCAGGTTTGAAATAGCTTGTTAAAATTGCGTATTGGGATTGAAACTAAAGAGTTTGGTTTTGTTTTAATATGTAGATGCCCCCCTAAGCAAATTTTATATACATAATTTAAAAGTAGAATTTTTTTTTATCGTTCGGTATCAGTAACTTTCTTCTACGAGAAATTGCATAAATTGTTGGAAGAGTTTATAGGTGGTGTTTACTTTTTTCCAACGACTGCACATAACTTTTAGATTTATCTTCTTTATACCCAATTGTAAAATAACGCTGCAAATGCATAATCATTGATTTTGCACAAACAAAAAGACACAATAGATGACAGCTAGATCTTTTTTTTCTGAAATTAATATTTTAGGGGGCTGATCATTTAGGTTCGCAAATACGGATCTAAAATTACTAACACCTTTAAAATATCAATTAAATTATTGGCCCCACCAGAGGCCGACAGGTTCTGACCTCAAACTGGTAGACGGTAGGTGCTGGGTTCGAACCCAATCGCGACCGTCGGCCTAACCGTTCGGAGTTTTCCGTGGTTTTCTTCGAACCTTGCGTAAATACGGGTTAGGTTTCCTTAGAAAGACCCCCCCCCCCCCACGGAGGGCAACCCATCCCTTAGGGCCTATATCAAATAGCGTAGATAATTGGCCGACATACATACAAAGAAAAAAACAAACAAACAATTAAATTATTGATAACCTAAATTACGCAGAGACAAATTGAAGACCTTTAGATAATTGAATGAGCTACAAATTCTCATAATTTGTTATTGTAAAGCGTTTAAGTTAGTTAATTATGAAAATTTATTATGTTTATGAACATACCCTATGGTATGCATTTTACAAACTTAAATTAAAATAACGCTTTTTTTTATCAGGAAATAAGCATTGATGTTGCCATGTATCGGTTTTGAGAGAGAGCCAAAAATATTCAGCTACATAAAAGAGAAACAAAAATGTAACAAAAAAATCGAATAATTTAATACATATTTAGGTTAAGTATATTCCTTGGTACTATACTCTTTGGTTAAGAAATATCAGATGTGATAATTCAAAACCGAAGAGGTTACAGAATGTCAGGAAAAAACAAATTCAATTAGAAAATTTCATTTTATCATAAAAAAAAAAAATAAAATGCGTTAAATAAAAACAGTAAAAACAACAAAATAACAATCACTTAAATGATCAATATTTTTGAAAAAAAGAATGCCTATTTTTTCAGGTCGATTACAGAATTTTTAATACTTTATCACCAGTTTTTTCAAAGATACAGTAAAACCCCGATAATTCGGATTAATTGGTACCAGCCCCAATTCGGATTATCGAAAATCCGGATTATCATGAGAGTTAAAGAAAAACAATGAAATAAAACATATATATACAGAAAATCACCTTTACGTTAAACGATTGAATATTTACATACAATAAAAATGTTTTTTTTTATATTAAAAAAGTTTATAGTTTTCTGCTGTACCTGTTTTCTACACCTTTTGCGAGCCGTACGGTCACGCATCCGCTTCAGCATAAGCACATATAAATAATTTTCTGCAAGTGATATTGTAGAAGCGTTTTGTCACAATAACAATGAAACAGACCAATGGGCTGACAAAGATTATAAAGCAATCCTTATCAGACAATGTTTCTTATAGGGACTTTTTTCTTGCTTTCTTACAATGCTCTAAGTAAAAATTTATAGTGCAGTGATTTTTTATGACATTTCTAGGTGGTTTAAATAGAAAAGTAGTAAAATTGGAATTGCGAAAGTTACTGATATATTGTTGTTTCTTTGAAAGATAACATCGAAGAGTTTAAAGAAGAAAGCTTAAGGTATTCTTCCGAAAAGATTTCAGAAAAAGTTGTTTTTATTCAGAATACGACGATGCAACAAGTTAATGTTATGGAAATTAGCCAATCGCTTCTCAAACTTGAAAAAAAAAAGTTGACCAAACCAATCCGGATTATCGGGGTCCGAATTTGCGGGGTTCTATTGTAAGTAAAAATCTTAAAAGAAATTTTTGCCTAATTGAATCCAGAAAAATATCCGATTAAATACCATATTTACTCATGTATACCGCGCACGCGTTTATAACGTTCACCCCCTACTTAGCAAGGATAAATGATGATTTTTTAAAATCTCGTATATAACGCACACCATAAATTTGAGATTCAAGTGAATGAATGACCAAATGAATTTCAGTGAAGAAAATCGAAACAAACATTAGATCAGACAAGAAAACAAGTCGGAAATTCATTTTTAGACTTTGGGTAGGGAGTAAATGACGGCAATGAGAATTGCTAATTAGCGTTTAAATGATGTTATTAGCTCTGCTGTATAAAAAAGTGCAAGAGTAAAATAAAGATGCAATAACATATCAATTAAGTAAGATTTCCCGAGTGATTATGTCTCCTTTGATTGCATTTTTTGATTCATATGTATATCGTGTGATTACATCCACCAGTAAAAAAAATATTCCGTGTACAACGCGCTCCTAGGAGTTTTACCCTATTTTTTTTAAGTGCGCGTTATACACGAGTAAATACGGTAATACAAAATGTACTGATGAGAATAATAAATCATGATTGGAATATTGCCCGTACGTGGTACAGGCAAATCAGGATTTACAAAAGCACATTTGTCCATATGGCATACAGGCAAATGAGGAAAGCTTTTTGTCAAAACAAAAGAAGGTAAGAAAAAGCGAAAACAATAAATGTCATTGAAAACAAAAAAAATGTTGAAGTAAGCTTTTCACATTCATTTCCTATCAAATTGTGATTTTTTTTTTTTTTTTTTTTTTTTTTTTTGCTATTTTGAAAAAGAATATATGATCCTATGAGGGCGCTTTAGACTTTGGACAAACAACTAATTTACCGTCACTTTTTGTATCTCGTTAAATGCTTTGAAAAGCTGTGACCTAAATTTTGAGCTCAAAATCTGAATCGTTGGGAGTGGTTATGTAACGCACACTAAACTGCGTTTAGGACGGTAGGAAGGGGGGGGGGGTTTCAAATTTCAACTGCTGATCAAGGTTTCGTTTGCGCTTTTTGACCACTCATAACAATTCAGAGTTTGAGCTCAACATTTATGTCTAAGCTTTTAAAAGCATTTAATTAGATACAAAAAATAACAGCAAAAAATAATTACTCCAAAGTTCAAAGCGCCTTCTATAGGTATTTTTTTAAACTTTATCTTTAAAATTTATTTTCAAGAAAGTACTAACATAAAGAATAGTTTTAGAGAAAATCGCCAACGAACTAACCATTTTGTTTTTCGTTTTTTTTAATGGTTTGAAATTTAGAACTCTAAATTTTAATGACAGCTATTTCCTTCGGAAGACGCTTGAAATCCTTAGTCTCCCATTTAATAATGTTTGTCTTGATGTGTACTACCATTTCTTAAAGTTTTGCCCAAGAGATTCCCTCTGTGTTTTGAAGCAAACTTTCATCATTCATTTGCTATTAACTGGTGATATATTTTCATATTCCAAAACGAAGGGTGTTCATATATTTGAAGTGAAATTTAAACAACTTTAAGAGAGCAAAAGAAGTAAAATGTTGTGAAACAAGAAATTGTGAAAAAATTAAACAAGTTTGAGAGTGTAAAAAGAATAACGAAGTGTTAAAAGAATTTAAAAAAATGCTGGAAAAACAAAAGAATGTGACAGAGCATAAAAACAATAAACAAGTGCAAAAAAAAAAAAAAGGAGTGTAAGAGAGGATAAAAAAAGAATTATATCAAAGCAAACTTTCGACACTTTTTTTCACATAAAACTGATTAATTTTGCTATAACGAAACAGAATGTTTAATGTACTGGCGGAAAAATTAAACAAGCGTTAGAAATTTAAAAGAAGCATTAGAGAGTTAAAACAATAAAAGATTGTCTAAACAAAATAGTGTAAAATAGGGTAAAAACAATAAAAAAAATAGTAAAGTAAACAAATTTAATAGACGGAATACAATAAAAGAATGTAAAAACAAGGAAGGGATTTAAAAAACAAATAGTGTAAGAAAGTGTAAGAACTAAAAATATATGTTGTTTAGAGAAAACTTTCCACATTCATTTTCTATCAAATAGTGATTAATTTTGATATTTCGAAATGAAGACTGTGTAATATATTTGCAGTGAAGTCAAAAAAGTTTCAGAGAGCAAAAGCAATAAACGGTTGCAGAAACAAGAAATTGTGCAAAAGTTAAACAAGCTTAAGATAGTAAAGATAATAAGAGTGTAAAAAGAATAAAAAAAAATGTAAAAATAAAAGAGTGCAGTAAAAACAATAATAAAATGAAAAAGAGTGTAACACAGAGAAAAAAATATATATACTAAAATAAACTTTTGGCATTTGTTTCATATCAAACTGCGATTAATTTTGCTATAACGAAACGCGTATTTTTTTTCCAACCACCTCCGTCCTTCCAATCCCAAGCTCGCACTCTGATTGGTTGTAGCTCTCGGCACTGTTTTCACGTAACTTGACGATGATCATACTTGGCGTAGCGATAGATGCTTCCGTCGAGTTTGATTTCCTTCGGAGCCGAGTACAAAGTAAAAATTCGTGTTTAAAAACTTTTAAAGAGTACAGCTTTCAGTAAGACACGTTCCATCCAATCCAATGCTGCAAGAGAAAAGTTACTTTGTACTCGGTTCGGAAGGAAATCAAACTCCTCGACGGAAGCATCTATCGCTACGCCAAGTATGATTATCGCCAAGTTACATGAAAACAGTGCCGAGAGCAACAACCAATCAGAGTGCGAGCTTGGGCTTGGAACGACGAAGGTGGTTGGAAAAAAAAATACGCTAACGAAACAGAATCTTTAATACACTAGCGAAAAAATTAACCACTTAAGTAATCAATATTTTTGGAAAATTGTTAAAATAATGCTTATGTTTTTCATGTCTTTTACAAAACTTATAATATTTTATCACCGGTTTTTCAAAATAGAAATTTTGGTTTAGTTGATCACAAAAATGCTTGGTTTAACACTAGAACCGCCATTAGGGGTCAAAATGACCCCTGCCAGAATGATAGTAGTCGATTCCAACCAGAATATTCTTCATAAAATATGTTAAATGTAAGCAGCACAAAAATAGACTAATTAAATAAGTTAAATAGTTTAAAATTAAAATTCTGGTGCGAAACACTTTTTCTAAAACTTTAGTAAAATACTCGGCTGTTTTAGTGTTAAATAACACAAAAATTACAATAAAAAATTAATGGTAAGCATAATAAATCATGATTGTAATATGGATGCCCGTACGTGTTACGGGACAATCATGAAGGGCAAAAATACGTTGCCCGCATGACGCACAGACAAAATCAGAGAAGCAGTTAACCCCTTGAATGGCGATGGGATAATATATATTATCCCACTATACCACTTATTTTTTAATTGCGAAGAGCCACTTTGACACCAGAATTTTGAAATGAAAATTTTAATTTCATCATGTACGTAGAGAAAATAATTTTTATATTTTGAAAGAAAGTAGATTTTAAATTCTGGTGTTAATCAATCATTTTAGCATTTTATGAATAGAAGTGTTTTTCCCCTCAAAGAGTTAAACTTAACCCTTTAACGTTCATTGGTTTCGCCACGAAACCACAAAATTTTAATTCCGATATGCAACACTGACACCGGTATTTTTATCTAAAAATATCCCCTTTTATTATGTATGTGAAAAATCACGTTTTCTTATTTAGAAGTATATCTGTTCTTAATTTCCGGTGTCATTCATTTATTTCAACATCTTAACAATGAAAATGTTTTGATCGTTAAAGGGTTAACAGAGCTAAGACAATAAAAGATTGTCTAATTAAAAGAGTGTAAAAGAGAATACAAACAAAAATACAGTGTAAAAGTGAAAGATGTAAATAAATGACAAATCAAAAAATGAGCAAACATTTCACTTTCATTTTGCACCAAATTCTAATTAATATTTCTATTTTAAAATGGAGTGTTTAATACATATGCGGTAAAAATCAAACAAGTTTATTAACTTGAATAACTCTATATCTAAAAACACTGAACTTAGAAAAGGCCTGAACATGATTCTCTTTTTAAATTCTCATATTGTTTTTTTTAATTATGATAATGGAAGAATAGTCTGCATTGAAAATACATTTTGTTATAGATTGTAACATTAAACTACCAAAATATTCTCATGTAAATAAAAGTATTGCAGTTAAGAACAAGTACTTATTTCAAAAGGCACTTGAAAGTTCCATTTGTAATGTGATTAAACAGATTTCAATTTATGCGAAACAAATGTAAAATATTTTTACAATTTTACATTCTTATAGAATAAAACTAGACTAAATTATTTAAATGCATTTTATTGCAAAATATTCGTAAAGTTAAATTACACAATGAGTTCTGCTAATAGTATTTGTTAAGGAATGTACTTAAATGTTAGTAAATAAATAAATAAATAATCATTTTAATGCTCCGGCAACAGTTTAATAATAAAATATTGTTTTTTGTTGTATCACTATGCAGTAAAAATATATGTTTCATAACTGTTGTCTGAGCACGATTCTCGTTTTAAAACTTCGCTTAAATTTGTTTACTTAATTATGATAATGCAATAAAAGTCTGCTTTGAAATTATATTTTGTTATCTTAGGTAATATTAAACTTTCAAAAACTTTCACTTATAAATGACAATCTTGCAATTAGGAAGCATGTACTTATTTTAAATAAGACTTTAAAAAAAATTGCAAATTTTTTTAATAATAAATGTAATTGATTTTTTTTTTTCAAGGGAAATAAGTTGAAAATATTTCTGGTATTTTACTTTTCCTGCAGAATCTGACCAGAATATATTTTTCTTTCTTTAAATGTTTTTTTAAATACAGTCGAGTCTCTCTATAACGAAACTCTATACATCGAATTTCTCTATGTAACGAATTCTTAGTTAGAACGGTCCCCTTTTCGCATGATTACATTAAAAACAGTCTCTATATAGCGAATTATCTATCTCCATATAACGAATTTTTTCATAAATTGGTCTTAATTTATTCAACTTTAAAAAAGCTTCGAAATCATATGGAATCAATTTTCCATCACTTATTTTTGATTTATCGTCAGTGCTGTTTTTTTTATTACTTCTCTCCGTATTCTTTAAATCCAACGAATTTATTCCACCTCCCACACACCTTTCCACATCCTTCTCAAAACAGAGTCAATTAGATCGATACACATGTAAGAGAGGAATCAATTAGAGGCACAATTGGAGGAAATGTTAACTACAATTTTTCATTCCTTGTTAAAATTTGAGCATTTTTTTTGAGAGCGTAACAATTTTAAAACCAAAACAACAAAAAATTACAGATTTCTTCGTCTGAAAATAACGCAAATCTTTCTTATTTGATTTTCATTAAGCTTTCAAATAAATGTATGTTCTCTTTTTTGAAACAGCTTAAATAATTAAGAAATAAAATGTTAGGTTAATATTTACTTTTAAACATTTCAAATTCTTAATTCAAAAGATCAAAAATAATATTTCTTCAAATTTTACATATTAAATATGATTTTTAACATCATTCTCTATACATCGAATTTCTCTATATAACGAATTTTTTACTGGAACGGTGGATTTCGTTGTATAAAGACTCGACTGTATGTTCAAAAAGTAAAATGGCTCTATCAATCGTTGTCAGGGTTTCAGTTCGTACTTTTTTGTTAAATTCAGAAATTTCTATTTTATATCATAAATTCATACCATTGAATAGATGTCATAACATGAAATTATTAAGAAAAAGGTACTGGATATCCTGTAGATAGCGAAGATTAAACGGTAACTGCTTCCGTAAAGTCTCATACACACCGCGACAACTTCTACCAGTAAATTTATGCATAAAATTTATTCATATTTAAACTTCTCGTTAATGAAAAAATTCAATCGAATGGAATGGCAAAAACTCACAATAATTTTTACTGGTAAAAGTTTGCTTCGGCTGTTTCAATTGCGCCACGTTGTCACAACCAACCTCCAGTCAGTGAAAAGATTATAATTCCTGCGCAAACTGACATCAATAAAAATAAATAGCATTTTTCTTCCATATTTTTGCGAAATATTTCCCATCAATAAAGCTGTAAAATAAAATGAAATTTTCTATTAAAGTATATTCATGGAAGTTTTCCTTGGCGGTAAATAGAAACTGATGATCCGATCAAAAGAAACGGTAGTCATCTTGTGATAACCTTCTCAGTTAATTCACTTGCAACTGCTAGACAATGCACCTTATGTCACTTCCTTTTTAGGTGCGTTCGTAATTATGTAAATACGTAGCACCTATTGTTGTCGCTCAGTCCGTCCGTCTGTCCGTCCGTCTGTCTGTCCGTCTCTCTGTCCGTCTATCTGTCCGTCCTCATATAACAACGCAAAAACTATCCAACCGAATCGTTTGAAATTTAAAATATATAATTATTACATAATTTTGTCGAGTCATTTCAAATTTTATGAAAATCGGATGGATAGATCAATTACAGGGACAATCAAAAGGATTACATTACATTACGTCAATGGGGAAAAAAGTTTCAAATGCATTTTAATCGTTTGAAATTTAAAACGTATATTTATTACATAATTTTGTCGAGTCATTTCAAATGTTATAAAAATCGGATGCATAGATCAGTTACAGGGACAATCAAAAGTATTCTGTTACATAACGATCAATGGGAAAAAATGTTTCAAATGCATTTTAATGGTATTACACTCATTTGAACAAAATATAATTGACATGAATCTATGATGTATGTACTAAAATCTACATTCTGTACAATCTGGGATGCAGAGAATATTTATTATTAAATTACAAAGCCACAAAAATGTATTCCACTAAATCATGTTATGCGAGGAAACATTGTTTGGGGCGTGTTTAATTATATTAACCTACTTCACATTTTATGAATAAGTTATACGTTAATGAAGTATAATAAAAATTACTCCCTGCATATTATCAGGAACACAAAGATTTCGACCACTATACTGTATCCAAAGTACGCTCTACTATATCAGCAAGATCTGAATATTTTAAAACTTATAGTACGAACGCACCTCATTTGCTACGCTTCACGTGCAAACTCCAACTTGTTATTCATAATTCGATTGTCCATACAAGATACATGACCAGTCTAAATAAGTCCAAAATTTGATAACAAACATTGTTCGTAAGAAGTAGATCTGGCCATTAAAATTGCAACACCAGGAAACACTAATATGACGAACGTCAAAATTTCATGAAAGGAATAACAGATTGGAATATGCAAATGATTAGTATTTCAGCGCAGCTTTAACACTAGAACCGCCGGCTACTTTATTCAAGTTTTATAAAAAGTGTTTGACACAAAAATTTTCATTAAAACTATTTAACTTATTTAATTGGCCTATTTTTGTGCTGCACATATTTAACAATTCTTATCGAGAAATTTCTGCTTCAAATCTTCTATTTTCAATAAGGCAGAGATCATAATAACAACTAATGGCGGTTCTAGTGTTAACACTAAAACAGCCGAGTATTTTACTAAAGTTTTAGAAAAAGTGTTTCGCACCAGAATTTTAATTTTAAACTATTTAACTTATTTAATTAGTCTATTTTTGTGCTGCTTACATTTAACATATTTTATGAAGAATATTCTGGTTGGAATCGACTACTATCATTCTGGCAGGGGTCATTTTGACCCCTAATGGCGGTTCTAGTGTTAATGACACAGGCGGTAGAATCGACATTTGAAGCACTACATAAAAGAAAAGTTGCGTAGTGTATTCTAATTCGGAAAGTATTTTGTAAGGTCGGCATCGGCTCAGAATATCCTTCTATGCCTCGAATTAAAAGAAGTGCTTACCACAAATATCGAGTGCGGATTATCGTTTCGTGATCTTATCCGTCAAACTGGTCGAATTCTAACCATTATCTTGCGAATATATAATCAGTGGGTTGTTTAGGCTTACACTGAACACTATGGTGGGTCTCAAGGCCCTCCCATTACTAACGCCTGAAAGAGCAGACATATAGTAAAGTCGGCCTCGCAAAATTGTACAATGTACAACCATATCATGGAAACGGGCATGTTTGCACAGGGCCCAGTAGCCTTTCTTAATGTGCAACGATGTTTGAAGCGCAGTGAACTGTCAAAAACGGCGATCATTACTGCGGTTTCCCTTTACAACGCAACATAGAGAGAGACGGCGATTCTTTCGCTCCAAACGACAAACTTGGATACAGAAGTTTCACAGTTGCGTATTTTAAGACGAATATCGGCTCTACGTACAGTAATCAAATAGCCATATACATATATGGTACGTCCAAGGAACACGTTCGTCGCCTGTTTGCATTCGACATCAGTATAAGGCGCCTGGTGTTGTGGATTAGACAGCCACTGGATAAACGACGCGCACATATCTAGTTCGGATTGAAAGTAATTTCGACCCAAATTCTTTTTTCAGAAATTACAACTTTACATTCAGATGGTTGTGTTTCGTCTTTGAGGCTTGCCAAACGCCATTTTTCAACAAATAACACAAGGCCACAAGCCGCACATCGTGTTTTGATTTCCTCGATATACATGCAATTCAATTGCTGCCTTGGCCTGCATGGTATCCAGATCTCTCACTTATTGAAAACATCTCGTCATGGATTTCTCAGCGATTGGCCCGCTACTCCTGTCTAGCTGGTACGGTTGATGGAGTGTGCTATTGACTTAAAGCTTTATGGAAATAAGTTGCCCATTTCTGTCATCCAGTTGCAGTTCGATTCCAAGCCTTACTGGGTAAGAACCGTCCAGCTGTCGGGAAGGGGAGCATTTATTTCTACAAATTTTGCAGTTCTGTAAGCGTAGAAATCGCTTACAAATTTAATCGTTTTGTCTTTATGTCATACCATTTACATACAATAAATGTATATTTTATATTTTCTTTCTTTCATGGTGTTGCAATATCAATGACCAGCAATGTAGTTTAACTGCTTGTGCAATGCTTTGTGCAATGCTTGTGCAATGCTTGATACTTTGCAATGTGCCGCTGAGTTTTTCGATAAAAAAGTAAAGTGCAGTTTTAATGTTTATTTAATTTAGTGTTTGTATATTTTTATTGAAATAGAGATATAAATGTTTTGCAATATGTGCGGTTAATAAGTAATTTTTTAATATTAATCCAAAATGCATATGTTCTTCTAATAAAAATTAGGTATACAACCACCACTTGGCATATTTGTAATATTATGCGAGCAAGGAATTTGCCGGTCTCTTATAATTTTGAAATGAAAGTCCATTAAAAGTTTTATGTTTCATTCAACTAAATTCATCCCCTAATTAGCATAATTGTGGAAGTAGTAAAAAAATCTAGGAAAATCGTCTAATAAACATGGAAGAAAAAAGTTTGCTTGTTTCGTCCCTGAAAGTTTTCTATACCGCTAATTTTAAACTACAATATTAATTTTAACAGAATGCATACAACGCCATAGTTTTATTTAAGTGCATACAATGCCAGGTTTTTTTTAACCCTACCTTAGTGAGTGTAAATCATGAACAAGATCTAACTTTCATTTTTTTCACATTTTATTCTTACATATATATAAATTTATAACTGCAACTACAATTTAACAGAAATTTTCAATTTAATATATTACTATTCTATTTAATAAACTGACTAACCGTAGTATATTTTTGAATAAATAAATATACTGTTCAAATGTCTATTCGCAATTATTAAATTAAGTATTATATATGGTATATTTTAAATAATTTAATAGTCCGCAATTCTAATATTTATTTTTAATATGTGGCTGGAATTACGATATTACTCATGTCAAATTAGCAATCTTTTTGCTTAAATTACTTATTTATCTTCTCATCTGACTCGAGAATTATATTTGCAAAATACATTTAATTTCTCCATATATGAAATTAATTTTACCATATGATAAAATTCTAAATAGAACTTAAAATAATATTTAATTAATATATTTACTATCCTAAGTATAATTAATGAAGAATTAAAACGACTATTTAAATATCTATTCTCGACTTTTAAATTAGGAATTTTATACTGTTCATTTTAAGTAATTGAAATTGCATTCAAGTCTAATATTTATTTTTATTTTATATTAATAATTATTCCAATCAAATATATACTATGTTAATATATAATATAATTCACTACTTGAATGGTTTGGCAATTCGAAGTAATTTAAAGCATTTCCTTTGGGATAATTTATCCGCTTATGAGCTGTTTCGTAAACTGTCTGGTGTGAAAATCTAGGCAATAATTCGCATTTAGCGGCTAAATAGAAGTGCTTAGGATACACGTAATTCGATTTAAAGTTTCTAATGGGTTGGTTTGCCTTCGAATTTTAATTTTCGCATCTAATAATTAAAAGACTTTACCATTTAAACTGTTACTTAATATGAATTTTCACGTTGAATATTTCACAAACCGGTCAACTGATGTACAGGTTCATATGTGTCAAGCAATTTTCAAGGAGAGTTACGAGAATAATTTAAAAGAAAAAAAAACTCAGTTAAATCATAGCTGCCAACTTTTACGCATTTTTTCTACCACGAAAATTCTATAGTAAATATTATCTTATTTAATCGTCGAAATTTTATGATTAAACAAATGGAAAATCTCTGTACAATTTTAGTGGTAGCAAAAATGCGAAAAAGTTGGCAGTTATACTTACGAGTAAATGGACAGATTTCAACTTTCTTTAACTCTTCTCTGCACAATTTTTGTATTTTTACGACAAAAATTATTTGCAATCTATATATTAGTTTAATAATGGGGAAAAATAATAAATTAAAAATTAACTTGTAAATTTTCAGCTAAAATTTAATATTTTATGGCGTGTAGACTATATACACAATTAGGGATTTTAAATATTGTATTGATATATTTTGCAATTAAATGAGCATAAATGAATTACTTTTATCTGATTAACACTCTACAATTTCTTCTTATTAATATTTTTAAGTATTCAGTAAAAATATTACATGTAAATTTTGCCTTCATATTTAGATCGATTTTTTTTTTCCGAATAATAAATTGTAATTTTCTGACAACAATTATTTGACATGTCAAACAGTCACTGTTAACACTTTGAGGGTCATGCAGTAATGTCTCTGTAATATTGATTTCTCACCGGAAAAATCGAAAAAAATATTTTAAAATAAGAAAGAGACGATTTTTTTAACATGTTGCTGCCAAAATAAATAAAAAGCTAGTCAATACGACAACTTTTAAAGGATATTATCGGGGACCAAAGGGTGTCAAATGGCAATGAAGATTAGGGTTATAAAATTAAAACATCTCAAAAGGTAGCTCTTTGGATCATCAATTAGTCAAAATTAAGCATAGGGTATAAATTAATCAATAGGATAAAATTTAAAGAAATGTGCTAAAAATAGTGGAAATTCTCTAAAAAGAGCCTTAGGTCACCAATAAAAGTATGTGTAGGTAGATAGATGTCACAAGAAGGTGTTAGAAAAAAAAATAAAAAGAATATTGCCCAGTTAAACTGATGGCATTGAGCTCACAGGCTACGCATACTAATTGTACATTGCTGCCTTATTATTTCAAGGGTTAATTCCGTTCGGAAAAAAAAAATAAAAAAGGAGAAACAGCTCACCCCTTTCCCCTTTTTTATACTTAATCATTGAACCTTCTAAACTATCAAGGACATGCTTTATCATATAAAAAATCTATACCCAAAATTGAGAGCAAATCGGATAATTCTTAATAAAAACCCATTTAGCATTTATATAATTTAAGAGGAGCTATTCCCCTCTTTCATACTTAACCATTAAACTTCCAAAACTACTCAGAGATTTGAACGAAATCTGACAATTCTGCTTGAAAAATCCATTTATACAAGTTAAGGGGAAGGGCATTAGAACCCCCGTTCACACCTGTTTATACTTATTCAATGAACACCTAATAACAGCCACGGACTCGCCTCATCAGAATGATCCTATATCTAAGTTTTGAACGAAAACTGTTAATTCTGCATGAAAATCCCGTTTATATCAATTGAGGGGAGGGGCATGAGCCCCCCGTTCCCCCTCTTATACATATCGAATGAACTCCAAAAACTAATCAGGGAAGCGCCTTATCAGGATATACCTATATACAAAATTTCAAGTGAATCCCACATTTTTATCATGAGTTATCGCGTTACGCACGAACGAACATACACAGAGAACGGACGGGCACATAAGCTCTCAGGCTATGATAGCCTTGTGAGCTAAAAAATAATAATTCGTTAAAAGTTTCTGATGAAAATCTCGTTTAAATTAAGTGGAATAAAATATATCCACTCAAGGAGTTAAATATTCCTGGGAGTCTGACAGAGCTAACATTACTTTAAATAATGAAACATTTTAACATTAAAATATGATTTAAATATAATATATTTTTCACATCATAGAAATGACAGCATAGGCAATCATCTCATCGAATTCATTGATAAAAGTTTAGGTTCACTGAGTAGTATATTGTTAGTAGATTGATTCACGTATTAAAACGCAGTCGTTCCGCAAAAATATATCTCGTTGAAAAAAAAATGAAAACCCGATTTTAGCGGTTGAATCATAGGTTCATTATTATGTTTTCCTGCTCTCATTCCTCCATGTTTTTATATTTTTGAGTTCTTAAAAGTCACTTCAATTTCAACACATATCATAGCACTGTGAATCTAAATATCTTATTAAATAACACGGTGAACCGTGTGCAATTTATAACCGGGTCAAACGTAAGGACAGATAAACCCAATTCATATGTACTTTTCAAGTGTGCTGAAAAGTGTTAAAAACAAATATAGTCGAGCTTCTATATAACGAAATCCATTGTTCCTGTAAAAAATCTTTATTTAGAGAAATTCGTTGTATAGGGAATAAAGTTAAAATTCTTATTTAATGTGTAAATTTTGAACAAATATTATGTTTGATTTGTTTAATTAGCAATTTGAAATGTTTAGCTATAAATATTATCTTAATATTCTATTTTTAAGCTATTGCATAGCTTTTATCGCGGGCTTTGAGCGCCGTGACCGAATCGAAAAAATCCGTAACGCGAAAAATCCTAACACATCCTTAACGAAAAAACCTAACACTCGGCTAACGTCGTTTCCGTTCGGAAAACTTCGGGACGGTATCCTTCGGTAGACTTCGGCAGACAGTGACGCGGTATCTTTCAGATATTAGGATATCAAGTCTCAAACTTATGCTTCTTATGATCTAATTTTCATAGCGCGGCCAGATTTTGTTTGGTAATTTATTATGAGACAGTGTTTATTTTGGTGGTCTTATTTATTTTGGTGACAGGAGACCTTCCACTGTGAGCGTCGAAAAATTTAAAATGCTTATCACTCGCGATCTAACTTTCGTAGCGCGGCCAAACTTTGTTCGGTAATTTATTATGAGACATTGTTAATTTCTGGTGACAAGAGACAGCTCACGGTGAGGGTCGAAAAATTTAAAATGCTTATAACTCGCGATCTAATTTTCGTAGCGCGGCCAAATTTTGTTTAGTAATTTATTATGAGACATTGTTAATTGTTGGTGACAGAAGACACCCCACGGAGAGGGTCGAAAAATTAAAAATGCTTATAACTCACTATCTAATTTTCGTAGCGCGGCCAAATTTTGTTTGGTAATTTAATATGAGACTGTTAATTTTTGGTGACAGGAGCCCCCCGGGGTGAGGGTCGAAAAATTTAAAATGCTTATAACTCGCGATCTAATTTTCGTAGCGCGGCCAAATTCTATTTGGTAATTTATTATGAGACAGTGTTAATTTTTGGTGACAGGAGACCCCCCCACGGTGAAAGTAGAAAAACTTAAAATGCTTATAACTCGCGATCTAATTTTGGTAGCTTGGCAAAATATTGTTTGGTAATTTATTATAAGACAGGGTTAATTTTTGGTGACAGGAGACCGCAACCCACGATCAGGGCCGAAAAATTTAAAATGCTTATAACTCGCGATCTAATTTTCGTAGCGCGGCCAAATTTTGTTTGTAATTTATTATGAGGCAGTGTTAATTTTTACGGACATTAGACCCCCCACGGTGAGGGTCGAAAAATTTAAAATGCTTATAACTCACGATCTAATTTTCGTAGCGCGGCCAAATTTTGTTTGGTAATTTAATATGAGACTGTTAATTTTTGGTGACAGGAGACCCCCCACGGTGAGGGTCGAAAAATTTAAAAGGCTTATAACTCGCGATTTAATTTTCGTAGCGCGGCCAAATTTTGTTTGGTAATTTATTATGAGACAGTGTTAATTTTTGGTGACAGGAGACCTCCACGGTAAGGTAGAAAAAATTAAAATGCTTATAATTCGCGATCTAATTTTCGTAGCGCGGCCAAATTTTGTTTGGTAATTTTTTATGAGTCAGTGTTAATTTTTGGTGACAGGAGACCTCCACGGTGAGGGTCGAAAAATTTAAAATGCTTATAACTCGCGATCTAATTTTCGTAGCGCGGCCAAATTTTGTTTGGTAATTTTTTATGAGAGAGTGTTAATTTTTTGGTGACAGGAGACCCCCCACCGTGAGGGTCGAAAAATTTAAAATGCTTATAACTCGCGATCTAATTTTCGTAGCGCGACCAAATTTTGTTTGGTAATTTATTAAGCTACTGCATAGCTTTTATCGCGGGCTTTGAGCGCGGCGACCGAATCTAGGAATTCCGTAACGAGAAAAAATCCTAACAGTCCGGCTAACGACGTTTCAGTTTGGCAGACTTCGGCACGGTATCCTTCGATAGACTTCGGCAGACATTGACGCGGTGTCTTTGCATAAGTTGATAAAAAATTAAACACTCTCTCATAAGTTGATAAAAAATGCTATGCAATAGCTTTACCGCGGCACTCCCCGAGTGCCACACGTATTTTTTTTTAATATTTAAACGCTTTCAAAAAAGAGAACAGACATTTATTTGAATGCTTGATGAAAATCAAATAAGGAAAGCTTGCCTTAATTTTAGAGAAGAAAATCTCTAATTTTTTTGTTTTGATTGCAAAATAGTTACACTCTTGAAAAAAATGTTCAAATATTAACAATTACCCCCCCCCCCCAAAAAAAAAAAAAAAAATACAAATTCACCATCAATTCAAAAATAACCCCCATTGATCCCGCTCTTATATATGTAACAATCCAATTGACACTATTTTGAGAAGGATGTTGAAAGGTGTGTGGGAAATAGGGGGGGGGGGAATTAATTCTTTGGACTTAAAGAACAAGTAGATTCAAAAATAAAAATAATATAAAAAACTCAGTAATGAACGATAAATCGGAAATAAGTGATGGAAAATTTATTGCAGGTAATTTCGAAGCTTTTTTAAAACTGAATAAGTAAGGAACATCGTATGAAAATATTCGTTATATGGAGATAGATATTTTAGTATATAGAGACAGTTTTTAATGTAATCATAGGAAAACGGCTCCGTTCCTACTAAAAAATTATTATATAAAGAAATTCGATGTATGGAGTTTCGTTAAAAAGAGACTCGACTGTATAATATATACTTTAAAATTTCGTAAAATAGAAATAATTGAATAATTTTCATGGAAATTATGATACGGTTTATGTACTATGTTTTAAAAACAGTCCACTGTGAAAAGCTATGGAATAATTTATATTCAGCGCATAAAGCGAACATCTTTCCTAAAAGCTTATTTCAATTTGGGATTTCTAATGAGCTAATTCGCTCTTCATTTTAAAGTTAAGTGTATAATAGTTTCGTTAAAAAGAGACTCAACTGTATAATATATACTTTAAAATTTCGTAAAATAGAAATAATTGAATAATTTTCATGGAAATTATGATACGGTTTATGTACTATGTTTTAAAAACAGTCCACTGTGAAAAGCTATGGAATAATTTACATTCAACGCATAAAGCGAACATCTTTTCTAAAAGCTTATTTCAATTTGGGATTTCTAATGAGCTAATTCGCTCTTCATTTTAAAGTTAAGTGTATAATAGTTTCGTTAAAAAGAGACTCAACTGTATAATATATACTTTAAAATTTCGTAAAATAGAAATAATTGAATAATTTTCATGGAAATTATGATACGGTTTATGTATGTTTTAAAAACAGTCCACTGTGAAAAGCTATCGAATAATTTACATTCAACGCATAAAGCGAACATCTTTCCTAAAAGCTTATTTCAATTTGGGATTTCTAATGAGCTAATTCGCTCTTCATTTTAAAGTTAAGTGTATAATAGTTTCGTTAAAAAGAGACTCAACTGTATAATATATACTTTAAAATTTCGTAAAATAGAAATAATTGAATAATTTTCATGGAAATTATGATACGGTTTATGTATGTTTTAAAAACAGTCCACTGTGAAAAGCTATCGAATAATTTACATTCAACGCATAAAGCGAACATCTTTCCTAAAAGCTTATTTCAATTTGGGATTTCTAAAGAGCTAATTCGCTCTTCATTTTAAAGTTAAGTGTATAATAGTTATAAGGTATTAATGCTTAAACCAGAAATTACTTTATCTGCATTTTAAATGAGAAATTTTGAAGAGTGTGTTTTTAACAATCTTTTATCTTTATTTAATAAAAGTAAATTTTTAACCCTTCGGACACCGGTGCCTCTTACACAAATTTTATTTGATTAGCACGTTCCTTGAAGTAGACAATTACAAAAAATCTCTGATTAAATAAGAAAAATTTTATTTTCCTTTATTACTGCTGCCAAAAACAAATTTTGGAATGAAAGCTGATACCTCCGCAGAGGAGACAAGGGAGTGGCAAGGGTTTATATCCTAATATGAATGACATTATATCTAAAATTTTATTTGTATACAGTCGGCTCTTGTTAATTCGATCTCATCGGGACCGCAAGAAATGTTCGAATTATCCGAAGTTCGAATTATGGAAAATTTGAAATGAAAATATGCTTAGTATGGTACTATTACAAAGGAATTAACGTTATAGTATTTTTTTAATTTATTTAGTATATTATCATTAGAATACGACTTAATATTAAATTAGAATGCATAAATACATAAACGAATTAAAAGATTAGAAACAAGCACAATGGAAGAAAAATTAAAAGTGGATATCAAATGCATGGAAATATATATATACTTGTTCGGAACAATTTTCACAAAAATCAAAGAAAGTTATTCAAATGATCTGAAATCCGTGAGAAATAAAAGAAAAATGGAAAATCAAAATTCTCGAAAGTTCGAATTAAATGAAGTCAAGAAAAAAAGAGTTCGAATTAATGAAAAAATTTAACATTATTCTACCATTGAAAATTTCGTGACTTCATGTTTAGTTCGAATTAAGCGAAGATTCGAATTTTCCGATTTCGAATTAACGAGAGTCGACTGTACCTCCGCAGAGGAGACAACGGAGTGGCAAGGGTTTATATCCTAATATGAATAACATTATATCTAAAATTTTATTTGTATATTACGATATCAAATTTTGCTGTAATTGTGATAGAAGAAAAATTGATAAAATAGCAATAATTCTAGTAAAAATGTTTTTATGTACGATTCACTAGTCTCGTTTAGGAAGTAATGTCCGTTTACGTTTAATTTAAAAAAAAGAAAAGTAAATAATGTTTTTTTTTAAATGTAAGTAACATCGTATATTTTTTATTACAGTCTCAGCCGTTATTAACTAGGCAGAACGCGTGCGGGGTGTTTTGACACCTCATGCCTGAAAATATTTATCAGCTGTCCTTCTTTATAAACCGACGTGGTTGGGTCTTTTCCAAGGTTACCTTCCGTGCATAGAATATGGAAATAACCTATTCAGACTCTTTTTACTTTCTTCTATCTTTACAAGAAGAAAGTATTGAATTCAAGAAAATTTTCGACTTCCGGTTTTTGACGGATTTTTACGTTTTAGAAGGCCCTGAACACGTTTTGACTATTTTGAGAAAATGTCTGTGAGTCTGTCTGTCTGTATGTGACAAAAAATTTGTGGGCGCTCTATATCAAGAACTAATGCTCGAAATTTCATAAAATTTTATATTAAGTTAGACATTGATATGAATTAGTGCCTATTGGTTTTTGGTGTAAATTGGCCTGCAGGTGGCGCTGCTATACTACGTTTTTCATGATTTTAATGATTGCCATATCTCAAGAACTAATGCACAGAATTTCAACAAACTTCAGATTCTGTGAGACCTTGATACACATAGACGCTGATTAAATTTTGGTGTAAATTAGCCTGCAGGTGGCGCTGCTATACTACATTTTGCACGTTTTTTGCGATAGCTATATCTCAAGAACTAATGCAGAGAACTTCATGAACTTTCAGATTCTGGTATTCTATAATATATAACATAATTAGACGCTGATTATATTTTGGTATAAATATCACAATAGGTGGCGTTGCTATGCTACGTTTTTCATGATTTTAAAAAATTATATATATATATATATATATATATATATATATACCTATGCGCTAAATCGATGTAATTATTTGCACTTTTTAAATGGTTTAATTGACGTGATTTAAATAGAAGAAAGTTTTGTGATGGCCACAACATACTAGTTTAGTCTTATAGAACGTTTTAGGGTATGCAGACACTCAAAAAATCTAAAATTTCTCATTCATTTTCAATCTAATTTTTTTAGTAATTTATAAATCTCAGTTTTCTTATCCACCATAATGTATAATTTTACTATCGTTAAATTGTAAAGGAAAATCATAATGTGAAACACGGGGAAATTAAGATTTTCGAATACAGAAAATAAAAGTGAAAGATTTTAATTTATATTTATTTTTTTTTAAATTAACGAAAATTTAATATTTTAGTTATCAATTTTCATAATGAAGAAAAATTGTCATAAATTTCACTATCAGATCGAATTCTAAAGGTTTTTTTTCTTGTTTAAGCCATTTAATATATTTGGGGTGTGTTGACACCCTATGCCAGTTCTTGTGTTAAATTTCACGGCGCCCTCCTTATCGGATTAAGATATTAGCTTTGTCTCGAAATCAACTTGAATGCCCATCTCTTAACACTAAAACAGCCGGGTATTTTACTAAAGTTTTAGAAAAAGTGTTTCGCACCAGAGTTTTAATTTTAAACTATTTAACTTATTTAATTAGTCTTTTTTTTTTTGTGCTGCTTACATTTAACATATCTTATGAAGAATATTCTGGTTGGAATCGACTACTACCATTCTGGCAGGAGTCATTTTGACCCCTTATGGCGGTTCTAGTGTTAAACCTCTACCGCCAAAATAGCCAGCTAATTATGTACCCTTTTTTTAATCATACTCATTATAGAAACGTTCACCTTACAAGAAATTCTTGAATTTAGTGAAGAAATTCCAGCTAAGTCGGGGCTATAGGGAGGATAGACATTGCCCTATCGAATTTAACGCTTTATTTAGCGACAGTACTTATAAGTACCATTAAAGTTACTAATTATAAAATTCTTTTAATGCATCGATTAGTTGTAATACTGTTTAGAATGAGTTACAGATAAATTACATTATTTTGTCCCAAAAGCATTATTTGTTACACAAAACAAAAATATTTTTAAGAAGATCTTTTGCCTTTGTATCTTTTCAGCTTTCTTGGCGTCGAAGGAGTGATATGAGGGTTCTTCAATGCGGAAATATTTCTATACTTATATTGTAAGAACATCAAAATTATACATTTTATAATTCTACAAATATATAATTATAAATTATAATTCTACTTTGAGGTCATAAATAATGCACAAAATCCTTGTAAATTCAAATTTAATTAATCCTTCTAATTCCTTCAATCCTTCTAAAATCCTTCAAAATTGTATTAAATGATTATGTAAATCTATTAATTTAGTTTAAACAATTTACGTAAAATGCTTTAGAATGTAAAATTTGTATGAATTCTTAAGGCCCCTGTCCTCGCTCGAGGAAACGCTCGCGAGCTAATGCTATTCCTATGACGAAGCATTTTTCTAATTACTCTTTCGCATTTTGACATTTTTAAATATTTCTTTTATTGCATTGGATAGCTGAGGTGCATGCCGACAGCGCACCTTTTTTACTTTTACGGTTTTGGTTGCAGATATATTTTTTAAAAAGCACTTTCGAACACCGGTTTTGAAAGTGAAACTAACTTTGTAAAAAATATCTGCAATCAAAATCGAAAAAGTAAAAAAGGAGCGCAATCGGCATGCACCTCAGCTATCCAATGCAAAAAAAAAAAAAAAATATTCAAAAATGTCAAAATGCGAAAGAGTTATTAGAAAAATGCCTCTCCATAGCAACAGCATTAGCTCGCGAGCGTTTCCTCGAGCGAGGACAGGGGGCCTCAATGCGGTCGATAAAGGATTAAACTTCTGATGAAAGTATGTTTTCTCTTTGAAATTTTGAACCCAGCCCCCTACAGATGACTTATTTATTCTTCCTGTACCGTATATTTTAGTACTCTTCTGATGGATTTCGCTTCACGGACGTTTTCTGCATTCAAAAACTGGATCGCACTTCGCATTTGGCGAGTTTTCTATCTTATACGAGATAGTAAATACTCATTCTGTGCCGTATTAATTCTTATATGAATTCTTAATTTTTTATATTGGAAAAAGTTTGTACAAGATTTGTTTGGGAACTCATGTTCAGAATTGAAAGTTTAATTTTATATTTATCTCAATAGCAGTACCTACGCTAAAAGGATGTTCACAATTATTCCATAGAATTTGTTGTGAATAACTGAGATAAACGATAAGAAGCATTTTTAACAGCTTAATTAGATCTAATTATATAATTAAATTTTTTTTAATAACTATCAAATAGCTAATTATTCTAAGATAGTACCAACAGAAAATTCAACAACTTGTTCTAATATAGAACATATGTTCATTATTAATATACGCTTTTTGGGATATACTGGGAAGTCATAAAAAAACTTTGCCGATATACGGCGCTCTAGCGGCCAGTTCGCTCAACTGATCGAAATGAAATTTCAGATATAGCTATTCAAGGGTATGAGCTCGAGATTCTGTGAGCGACAACAAAATGACGCTCACGGTTACGGTTATAGTTACAGAAACTCGAAAATTTTCAATGGCGAAACCCATTTTTTTTCATCACAAAATGCTCAGCGCATGCGAAAACCCTAAAGAGCGTTGGAACTGTACGTGTAACGCAAGAAACGGACATGATATGCACGCACAAAAAACCATTCTGGGAATCCTTCCCCCCAGAGAAAAAACTCGATTGGGGCGCAACGAAAAAATTTGCATATGACACAGACTCAGTACACTAATCTCTGATTACAATACAGAGCGGAGAAACTAAAACTTTTATTTTGATTACACATTTTCCACATCGGTGCTGTAATTGCCTGTGATGGTGGCGAGTTTTTTGTTCGTGCATAACATGTCCGTTTCTTGCGATACACGTATGTTCCAACGCTCTTGGGGGTTTTCGCATGCGCTGAACATTTTGGGATGAAAAAAATGGGTGTTACCATTGGAAATTTTCGAGTTTCTGTAACCATAACCGTAACAGTGAGCGCCATTTTATTGTCGCTCACAGAATCTCGAGTCCATACCTCTGAATAGCTATATCTGAAATTTCATTTCGATCGGTTGAGCGGAATGGCCGCTAGAGCTGCGTATATCGGCAAAGATTTTTTATGACCACCCTGTAGAATAGTTAAGAACAGATTTTTCTACGTGTTTTCTTACATGTTACACAATATTAACCACTTAATTGTCGCACCCGAGACATTCAGGGCTGTAAGCTTCACGACTTTTATTCAGAATTGTATGATTCCCACAGGTTTTATAAAATATTGTAATTGTTTTTATTCTGGTATCATTTTACATGTCATAAGATGAATATATTTTTTAAAGTAGTGGTAATATTGAATTTGAATTTTCAAAGTCTAATTTTAAGCGACCATTAAGGGGTTAAACGTTATATGAATTCATAAAAGCTTGTACAGGTAAAAGTTTGTACACAATTTACTTGAGATTATTATATAAATAAATTTTGTTATGAAATTATTGCATAATTAAATATTATATAAATATATTAAGGAAGCTATAGATTTATGACAGTTTTACATTGATCAAATGCTGCTTAAAGTTATCCGTAGTTGTATAAAACAAATTGTTACACAATTATCCCAATAGGCTCTATTCTTATTAAACTGCGAAATCGTTTATAAAAAGAAAAATTCAGGTTCATTGCGTTAAGTTAGAAACTATCGAAAGAGTACAGAAAAATACATACATAAAACTTTCAGAAATTTTACCTTGATAATAAACTCCAGGTTGTTAGCTTCTGAAAGCAAATTGCAGGAAAGTTTGTACACAGAATTTATATAAGTTTTACACAATGATAATCTTTAGTCAGTTATTTGTTTCCCTTTTATAGACATTCAAAGAAAACTTCAGTAATCGAGCAAAATTGGTTCTTTTAGATGGGAAATTAATAACCAAGCATGTTGAAATCATTTCTTTATAAAGGATTATTATGAAACCTCAATTAACACTAGAACCGCCATTAGGACTGCCACCTGCCAGAATATCATTCCCACCATATGCCACCCTATCATTCTGACCCCTGCCAGAATGATAGTAGTCGATTTGAACCTGAATATTCTTCATAAGATATATTAAATGTAAGTAGCACAAAAATAGACTAATTAAATAAGTTAAATAGTTTTAAAATTAAAATTCTGGTGCGAAACACTTTTTCTAAAACTTTAGTAAAATACCCGGCTGTTTTAGTGTTAAATACTAAATGATAAATAACTATTAGTGAAAATGTCCAAAAGTTATGAATGAATGCGGTAAAAGATTATTCCACATTAAAAGCTTTAAAAATCCATTATATTAAATTAAATACGTAAAAATAGCTTAGAGATAGTTTGGCTGATTTCTTCAGCAAGTACGTTTATATTTATTATGACAAAAACAATTTTAAACACTGATAATATTTAGCGGTCCTCAAACAAATATTCTTTTAGTCGCTTTCCTATTTTGCCCGTACGTCATACGGGCAACATGTTTTTGCCAATCTTAATTTGCCCGTACCATGTACGGGTATCCATACTCCCATCATAATTTATTATTCTCACCAGTAAAATTTTATTATAAATTTTGCATCATTTAATCCTAGCATTTTTTAAAATTTAATTTGCCAATAATTTTCGTTTTGAAAAACCAGTGATAAAATTTTTAAAATTATATAAATGACATGAACGATATAGACATTATTTGAATGTTTTTTGCAAATATATTGATCAATTAATTGGTTAAATAAAAATTTATTTTTATGGTTCATGAACATCATGATTCAAAACTTTAGTAAAAGGTAAACAAACAGCAAATGTATACAGTAGAAGAATGTAGCATTAATTGAAATGAATAAAAAGAAACGTATATTTTTAAGTAACACGTTAAATCGTTTCGTCTAAAAAAATAAAAAATAAAAAATAAAAAATAAAAATAAATAAATAAATAAATAATACTGAGTGCAACACTCGTGCGATTTACTGATTTTTTTTATTCGTAAATACTCTTTTTTATACGATAAGACTTTAAAATACCTAACCTGCGACTTATGAATTTTTCGTGATTTCAGAGTATACAAGACATGACATGATGGACTCAGTATAATTAAAATTTAGTTTCCGGAAATTCATTTAATTTCTGATAAAAATTTAAAACCCGTACAAAAAAACCTTTTAAATTTGTGATTCACGAAGATGTAGATTAAATTAAAAGGATATGGTTAGTTTTTAGATAGATGATTGGAACGTCATAGTTTTCTAGAAAATGGATAAATAACTATTGAAAATGTTCTTCAATTAACAGAGTATAATGTATGTAGAAATATATAAAATTTCATATATATTTTTTAATTGTCAATAGATTATCTTTCTGTTTTGCCAACAGTCTTACCAGTGGCGTACCAAATAAGTAAACCACAGTCAATCAGCGTAACTTTGCTCCACCTTTACGGAACCCTAATAGCATGCATGATCACAGTGACGTCACAGTGACGTCGCTGTGAGTCACTTTGGTCACATCACATATGTGACCAAAATGCCACCACTCAGTGACGTCACATTGTGACTGAGATGTGACTTTCCTAAAAATCTTTAGAAATTTATAAAAATCCTTCAAAACATGTTATTTACTTTAAAAAACATGTTTCTGGCAATTTAAATATCGTCGCTTTTGTCACAGTTTCGTCACAATGTTAACGTCAAATTAGTCACAAATGACACATTTTTCACAAATTAGTCACATAGTGACCACTTTGTGAAACGTCACAAAAAAGCTCTAAAACGGCCATAACGACTTCACATTTTAGTCACTGTGACTTCACATCGACAATCGATGGTCACAAAGTCACAATGTGACTTCACAACGACGTTGCAGTGACGTCACCATGCTTTACGGGAATTTTGCTGCATTCTGCTATGATGGAATCGGGACGAATTATTTCCAGTGACCTGCCAAACTCACACTAGCACTGATATCTATATTTCGAGACCAAAACTTTTTCGTTAATTCAGGCGATTTGGCAGATTTAGTTTTCTTTTTCTCTCTTGGCCCAAAGTTACCCCGATTGACTGTACTTAAATTACAAATCGTAGTAGACTAGCTGTTCTCTTATAAAGGAGAGTATCTATAAATATTCCAAATTATTTATTTAAAAAAGAGAGTTAGTACTTGTAGGAAATGCGAGTACATTAATTCAAGTGATCGTAGAAAGTGAAAAAAAAATCTGTATACGACAGCAGCCATTTTAAATTCCACTCGAAGGGATAAGGATAGGGCATGTTTTTAAATAAACACTTCTGTCAACCAATCTATCGCTACATTTTTGTCAAAGCTATCGTTGCATAAATCATCTTGGCGACGACGTAGGCCAATCATATAATAGTTCTGACAAATGTAGACCAATGAAATTCCCGGAACTCATGTGTACAACAGGAGTCATAAAGAACGGACAGGTTTTTGTTGCTGACCCACTATAATTCAACCATAGTGACGTCAGCTGCTCTTTCCTTATATAATTTCAAGGGCGGAGACTACAGTTCTAACTTTGAAAAAAATATAGGACGAATCATCAGACCTAGGTAGCAAGTTCAAAACTGAGAAAGGTTTTTACATTTAATTTATATTCCCTTTTAATTTCCTTTTAACCGTTAAACTATTTTTCATTTATCAATGAAAAATAGTTTATGACGGGGAATTATGTACTATATATGGCAACACTGGTCTCAAACCCAATTCCCTTCTTACAATATGGTATTTCTAAGAATACATTTCAACAGAATATGTCTAAGAAATATCAGCAGTACAAGAATTTACAGGGTTCGCACTCTCTTATATTTTGTAAGGACTCTGGTACTACCATTAATTATAAGAAAATTTATATTTAAGTTTTAAGAAACTACCTCCTCGATTCGCAATTTTCGCAATATTTTTCTTGAGTGAAATACATTGAAAATACTGTAAAAATTTAGTGGCAGAGCTGTGAGAACCCTGATTTGTAATTTAATCAATTAATGTATAAAAATATCATTAGTTTTTTTCTTTTTCAATAAATATATTTAATATATTACAGTTAAAATATATTAATTAAAAAAATACAAAAGAAACTTTTAACGATCAGTCCCTCTGGCACTTTTTAAAGGTAAAATGTAGAGACTCTTCTTTCACTAAAATTTCTAAACGTATGCAAAAACGGGTTTGAATCTTTTTTTTCACCTCATTATTTTGAAAAAAAATCATTAACGCACTATTACATCTTTAAATTAACCGTTACCCGGATGTTCAATTACTTTAGCTAAGGTGTTTATTCCATAAAACTTCCATTAAACCGATTGCTTTTAACAGGAGAAAAAAAAAATCCCCATCTTTTTTACTACTATTATTACGATGATGTAATTTTAACCAAACTTTATTTTTTTATGGATGATTTATGTAATGGCATGTAAAATTATTCGACATAGAATTTTTTCTGTAATTGTTGAAGTATTTTTATAACGTAAAACTAAGTTCTTAATATTTTTTCTTTCTTTTAAAATTTTAACGTTTTTGAAAAAAAAATGATATACCAAAGATAAATTGTTTGTTAAATTTAACCATTAAGCTTTTATGAAAACTGAAAGTTTATAATAGATTTTAAAAAAATGAAGATATTTTTAGGTTGATAATATATATGCTACAGCTAGAACAATAATCTCTACTAGCGAGTTATTACAAAATAATGGTTACTATAGGTGGTCTTCATGGAGTTTTTAAAAAGGTGGAGACATGCAGTGTATCGTCTACCTGTTTCGAGATAGGTAACTGAGGAAGTTATCACAAGCTACGCAATGAATTTTTCACATCGAACAACTATTCTGATTACTTACGAAGCATACTTCCATCATTAAATTTTGAATGGGAAATTTTGCCTCAATTTAGCAGTCTTTTCACGATAAATTTCCATGATCAATATTTAAAAATTTTTCATTTGTTTTTACCGGTGGCAGTTTGCCCTGGTATTATAATCTTTTCCACTAACACTGATAGGAATTTGACTAGATTGTCACAATATGGCGAAAACGGAGGGCTAGAATAACGTCTAAGTAAATTACAGCCAATAAAAATTAATACTTTTTTATCTTTAATTATGTCTGAAATTTTACATTAACAAAGCGAATAAATTGCCTTTAACAGGGAAAAAAATTCTAATCTTTTTTACTACTATTATTACGATAATGTAATTTTAACCAAACTTGAGTTTTTATTGATGATTTATTTAATGGCATGTAAAGTTATTCGATATGGTTTTTTTCTATATTTCTTCAACTATCTTTTAAGAAGTAAAACAGAATTCAAAATGTAAAAATTAATTTTTTTTTCTTTTAAAACCTTTAACGTGCTTGAAAAAAAATGATGATCCAAATTAATTGTTTGAAAGTAAATTAAACCATTAAGCTTTGATGAAAATTAAATCTTTATAATAGGTTTAAAAAAAATCAAAAATATTTTTAAATTGATAAAATGCACAAAATATCTAGAACAATATGTTTTATTTATTTATTTATTATTATTATTTTTACAATGATGAAAGATAGAAAATGTTGAATTAAAAAGTACTACTTTATCGTTTATGACATAGTAATTAAATAAGGTTTTATACTTTAAATAGTGGGGTCCAACCAAAATTTAGTTATTGGGGAGAGTGGGGATGAATGGGACAATTTTTATATTTTTACTAATAACTTAAGCTGTATACAGTTGTTAATTAAAAAAAAATATTACTTAAAGAATCCTTCAGCATTTAGCAACTTATTGACATACTAATTTCAATAAACAACTGTTCTTTTAAATTTTTAATAATTTTTTTTAACATGCATGCATAGTGTACCATTCATCCCCACGATGGGGATGAATGAGATAGGTAAAAAAATTATTCTAAACATATTTTATTTGAAAACTGAGTGATATAATTTGTTTTACTACATATTGACTGAAGCTACTGTCTAATGACAACAATCCTTTGGTTCTGGCAGTTCCCAGAGATCTAGGCCCCATTAGTAGTTTTATAACAATATCCTCCAGATTAACAAAATAAATTTCTGGTGGATCGGTATAGTAAAATATGGAATTATTAACCTTTTTTCTCAAGAATTGTACTTGAAGGTTATCACTATTGTTTTTTAAAACCCTAGCAACGTTATGATAAATATTTTTTCCACATATCTTTGTTAGGAAAAAGTCGTCTTCTATTATAATATCCAAGCTGCAAACTTAGAGTTCATATCACTTGAAATCATGGTTAAATCACTTTCATCTTCATCATTGAGTTATAAATTGTCAGATTCATCACTACCGTCCATACCTTTACTAAAAATATTTCTTGAAGGCAGGCAATTCATTTTTCTTGTTTTCTGTTTTTTTACAATTTTCTTTTCCAAATATTGTTTTTTTTGTGTGTGTGTATCTGGCGACAATGGCTTCGTTTTCTCCTCTTAACCTCTGATTCCTCGGTAATGACAAAATGCAATTTTATTTATTATGGAATAGCCCTGGGTATGAATGAGACAGTCCCATTCATTCCCATACACACTGTCCCATTCATTCCCATACACACTGTCCCATTCATTCCCATACACACTGTCCCATTCATCGCCATAGCCACATGGTTATATAAAACAGTGATTAGGCTTAGTAAGCATTGTCAATTCTGTTCATTTACATCATAAGTATAAGTAGAGATTATATCATTTTAACATTAAAAAAATTGTAAGTTTTTGAGAAGGTTAACTATCAATTAAATACCAAAAAGATTAACCCCTTGAGGAGCGGTGGTTTCATAGATATACCATTTAATTTTAATTCCCAAACGCCACATTCGCACCGGAGTTTTGTTAATGAAAATTACGGTTTATTGAATGCGTGAAGTATAGCGTTTTCTTATTTACAAATAAAGATGTTTTCAAATTCCGGTGTCAGTCATTAATTTCAATACTTAAGCAATGAATTTGCCTTGCCCCGCAAAGGGTTAAACAGAAAAACGTACTTTGGTTCTTGAAAAATATACTTTGTACAATAGCTAAACTTCTGTTATGGATATTGATTTGAAATTATGTCTGTAGAATGACCTCAGTACTGCCATCAGTCAGGTAAATTATCAAATTATTTATATTTGTGGAACATATATAAATTTCTGTTGTCCCATTCACCCAACTCTCCTCATCCTTTTTACTGATTTAATTTTTTTTAACACTACTTTAGTTTCTTTGAAGTATATATACATATTTAATTTCCTTTCCCTTTTAACTCTTTCAGGGAAGGTACTTCTATTCGAAAAATTCTGAAATGACTGATTGACACCAGATTTTTTAAACACAATTATTTCAAAATATGCAAAAGTTTTTGTGGGCTTACTTTATAATACGAAAAATTTCATTCCAATGTCTGATCCCAATTTGGCAGTTATGGGATTAAAATTAGGTGGTTCTAAAATGAGCCACCGCCCTTTAAGGGTTAATGAGATATCTCCAAACTGTTTTTCATTTATCGATTGAGCGGTAAATTATGTACTGTAATTTCCTGCGAATAATCCGCGGGTCAAACATTTCTTTTTCGACCCAGAAATTTTATTTAGCAATTGAAGCCAAACATTTACTGAAATCTATAATATTACATTTTATTTAAAGAAATTTCTGGGTCGAAAAATGATTGTTTGATACGCGTATTAGACGCAGGAAATTATGCTACTATATCTGACAACACTGGTCTCAAACCAGAGTCAATTTTTCTTACAATATGACATTTCCAAGACTTCGTTTTAACAAAATACAGTCAAACCTCGTTAACATGAACACACTTAGCGTGAATTACTTTTAACATGAAAAAAATTTTGATACCCCTTGAAGTTCATGTTAACGAGATTCAACTGTATTTCTAAGAAGTATCAGTAGTACAAGAATTTCTAATTTAATCAATTAATATATTAAAAATATCATATTTTTTATTTCAATAAATATATTAATTAAAAAATGTATGCAAAAGCAACTTTTAACGATTTTTCCCTCTGGCACTTTTCTAAGATAAAACGTAGAGGACTCTTCTTTCAATAAAATTTCAAAGAATATGCAAAAACTGGTTTTAAGTGATTTTTTCCTACCTGCTTAGTTTGTAAAAAATAAAAATAAAAAAACATTAACGCGCTATTACATCTTTAAATTAACTGTTACCCGGATATTCAATTACTTAAGCTAAGATGTTTATTCCACAAAACTTCCATTAAAGCGATTGCTTTTAACAAGAGAAAAAAAATCCAAATTTTTTTACTACTATTATGACTATAATGTAATTTTAACCAAACTTGAGTTTTTTTGGATGATTTATATAATGACATGTAAAGTTATTCGATATAGAGTTTTTCTTTTAGAAGTACATCTTTTTAGAAGTAAATCAAAATTTAATGTTAAAAAAAGTGCTTTAAAATTTTTAACGTTTTTGAAAAAATAAAAAATGATGATCCAAAAATAGATTAATTTTTTGAAGGTAAATTTAACTATTAAGCTTTATGAAAATTGAATCTTTATTATGGATTCTAAGAAATGTAAAGATATTTTTAGATTGATAAAATACATGAAATATTTAAAACAATAATAAAATGTTTTTGAACGACACGGTGTACAATAGGTTGAAGAAAATAGGGAAAAAATCACCAGAGCTAAGTAACATATGCGAAGCTTTAAAAGAAGGGTTTATATATTTTATTTTCATTTCCTTTTAATGATTTATCTTTAAATTATTTTTTATTTATCGAATGGGCTGTAAATTATGTACTGTATCTGGCAACACTTGTTTCAAACCCCGTTCTTCTTACAATATGTCATTTGCAGGACTCTATTTCCACAAAATATTTCTAAGAAATATCAGGAGTACAGGAATTTCTAATTTAATCAATTAATGAACAGGGTGATTATAAAAAAACTATCCCGACATTTGGGCACCTAACTGTCATACCATTTACAGAAACTGAATGAAATTTTGGCGAAAGTTATTTTGAGGTATGCGCCCAAGAATGATATGGAAAACAACAGTGTCATTCAAACAGTTACGATTACAGAGAGAAAATTTCGAAAAAAATCAAATGGCAACACCCAATTTTTTGTATTGGAATGCGATCTCCATCGTAAAAAACCCCAAATAGCGTAGAAACGGCAACTGTAGCATGAAAATCACTGGAACAAAGCAAGGCTAAAAAGGATTTTTCCGTCCACCAGAGCATTAATGTTCGTTTCATTTACGTCACACCGTTTCTTCGGCTGATAACTCGGACTGATTAGTTGTCTACAAAACGAGAAGAAGAAACCAAGAAACTCAAATTTCAGGTTCTACGTAAGACACAGTCATGACTGACGCCGTCACGTTATGTGAAAGAAAAGGTACCGAGAAATGCGAGCCGCGTATGTTCCTTTCTGCCATTCCGAACAAGATGCCGCTTTCAGTGAAAGAACGTAGGAAAATCGTAAAGATTTATTACCTGAATGGACAAAATGCCGCAGAGACATTGCGTATTTACCACCGCAACCATGGATTAGGGCGAGGCCCGTGCACTGTCAAGGCTGTACGGGACTTGATTCAAAAAATTGAAGAAACTGGTTGCACATGCGATCGACTTTGGTCTGCATGACTTTCCATTCCTTTCGAAACTTGCAGAAGTCCATCAAATGATAAGCACAGTTAGACCCGCAATTACACGCGGTGTTTCACGTGTTTTGAATCTGCGGAATTCTACTGTACACAAGATTCTGCGCCCTGTTCTAAACATGTTTCCGTATCGATTCCAGTGTGTTTAGATGTTGCAAGCGGAACGCTATACATTACGGTTGGATTTTGCAAATCAATTCCTTATCCGGTACGATGAAGATAGCAGCTGGCCTTTACGCATTCTGTGAACAGATGAGGCGCATTTCTCGTTAACTGGTGACGTGAATTCGAAAAATTGTATGCACTGGCCAGACAATAATCCAATTGATGTACTTGCACGTCCATTACACGAGGAAAAGTGACTGTGTGGTGTGGTACAACGAGTACGTTCATCTTCGGTCCTTACTTTTTTGAAAAGGTTACTGCTGGTGATCTGCAAATGTATGCACGAGCGCTCGCTATCTGGACAGGTTAACTCTTTACGAGACTCCCGCACTGCAGAGACAAAATGCTATATCTAAAATTACGTGGATGCAAGATGGCTCTCCTCCACATGTCGGGTCTTCAGTCAAATGTGTCTTAAGGCAAAAGTTTGGTGACAGAATTATCTCCCGTCATTTCCCGTTTCCGTAGCCACCAAGGTCTCCTGATGTGACACCGACGGATTTCTGGCTGTGGGGATGCCTGAAATTCAAAGTGTACCATTTTCGCCCTCAAACTGCATCTGATTTCAAACGTGCCATCAGAATTGCGATTCAAGAGATTCCTATTGCCATGGTAACGTACTGTAGTGCTATACACCATCTGCCGCATGCAAAACCCATCGTGTGTAAAGGAGGTCATGTGAAAAATTCGTGAAACACAATAAAATGCTTTATTTTATGCTGCTTTCTCTCTCCTATTGCTTGTCCTCACTTTTAGTCTATTTACCGTAGGTGATTTCCATGTTACAGTTGCTGTTCCAACACTATATATTGTTTTTCACAATGGAGATCACATTTCAAAACAAAAAAGTGGATGTTGCCTTTTGATTTTTTCGACATTTTCTCACTGTACCGTATCTGTTTGAGTGACACTGTTGTATTCCATATCATTCTTGAGCGCACACCTTAAAACACCTTTTGCCAAAATTTCATTCAGCTTCTGTGAATGGTATGATAGTTATGAGCCCAAATGTCGGGATAGTTTTTTTATAATCACCCTGTATAAGAATTTTCATTTTTTTTTTACTTCAATAAATAAATCAATTTAAAAAAATCATGAAAAAAGAACTTTTAATAATCAGTCCTGAGGCTACTTTAGGTAAAAAGTGGAGGTGCATTTCTTTCAATAAAATTTCTAAGAGTATACAAAAACAGAATTTAACTGGCTTTTTTTCCACTTGCTTAGTTTGAAAAAAAAAAAATCATTAAAGCGCTATTATATCTTTAAGTTAACTGTTTCCCGGATATTCAATTACTTTAGCTAAGATGTTCATTTGATGAAACTTCCATTAAAGCGGGAATATTTTAATAAGGGGAAGAAATTCCGAATCTTTTTTACTGTTATTATGACGATAATGTAATTTTAACCAAACTTGAGGGGTTTTTTTTTTTGATGATTTAAATAATGACATGTAAAGTTATTCGAAATAGATTTTTTCTATAATTCTTCGTCTATATTTTAAGAAGTACAACAGATTTTAAAATGTAGAAAAAAAATCTTTTTTTTTAAACTTTTAACATTTTTGAAAAAATTAAAAAAATGATGATCCAAAAATAGAATACCGTGATTTCTGGCGTATAATCTGCGGATTAAACGATCATTTTTTGACCCAGAAAAGTTTTGAAATAAAATGTAATATTTTAGATCGCAAAATATATTTGCCTTCAATTACTAAATAGAATTTCTGGGTCGAAATAGAATTGTTTGTAGCGCGGGTTATAAGCCGGAAATTACGGTAATTGTTTGAAAGTAAATTTAACCACATTAAGCTTTTATGAAAATTGAATCTTTATAATAGATTATTAAAAAAAACAAAGATATTTTTAGATTGGTAAAATACATGAAATATCTAAAAAAATAATAAAATGTTTTTGAACAGCACATTGTACAATACGTTGAGGGAAATAGGGAACAAATCACCAGACCTGGGTATTTACATTTTTTCAATAAAATTTTTAAGAGTAAGCAAAAACAGAATTTAACTGGGTTTTTTTCCACTTGCTTAGTTTAAAAAAAATCATTAAAGCGCTACTATATCTTTAAGTTAACTGTTTCCCGGATATTCAATTACTTTAGCTAAGATGTTCATTCCACAAAACTTCCATTAAAGCGATTGCTTTTAACAAGGGGAAGAAAATCCGAATCTTTTTTACTGCTATTATGACAATAATGTAATTTTAACCAAAATTGAGTTTTTATGGATGATTTATGTAAATGGCATGTAAAGTTATTTGGAATAGATTTTTTTCTACAATTTTCAACTAGGTTAACATCCCCAGTAATTGGCACATTAAGGATTAGTCTTTAAACTTACTACTATTTTCATTACCAAGAAATAAAATATTTACTTGCAAATATTTTTAAATCAAAGAGTGCAAATCTGTGCATCTATTTTGCCTACTAAAAGCGAAAATATTTGAAAAAGTATTTTTATAAAAATATATTTATAAAAAGTTGCTGTAATCACCAGTAATTGGCACTTAGACTTTTACACGATTAAAGTAACCCTTTTCAACTAAACAAAACTGTTGTCGATTAAAATTTAAAATGTACTATAAATAAGATAATAATGAATTGAAATACATGCCTTTCTTAAGCCATAAAAGAAACATTTGCAACAAAAATGGCTAATATGATACTAGTCATAATAGTTTCTCTTTCCTAGGCACTATTGTTATTTAGTAGCATATATATCAAAGTAATAATCTGTAAAGAAAATGAGTATATAACTGGTATATGGTCTTGCATTTTTAAAAGACTATATATAAATCTTATTTTAGGACATTTTTGTAGGATGTGCCAATCATTGGTGCCTTCCAATTACTGGTGATGTTACCCTATCTTTTAAGAAGTAAAACAGAGTTCAAAATTTACATTACATTACAAAGTTACATTTTCTTTTTTCAAAAAATGATGATCCAGAAATAAATTAATTGTTTGAAGATAAATTCAACCATAAAGCTTTTAAGAAAATTGAATCTTCATAATAGGTTTTAAAAAAATTAAAAATATTTTTAAATTACTAAAATACATGAATTATCTAGAAAAATAATAAAAGGGTTTTTTGACAATGATGAAAAATCGAAACACGTTGTATTAAAAAGTACTACTTTATCATTTATTACATAGTAATTAGATAAACTTCTATGCTTTAAACAGAGGGGTCCAACCAACGTACCTCATGCGGTCCACTTGTTTATTTTTATTGACCTTTGACCTTCTTACTGGAAATATAAAATAATATGTGAAAAAAAAAATAGCTTATTCTTCTTACTGCTTTCTATAATTAAGTTTATTATTATAATTATTATTATTGAATTTCTATTCTCTTATAATGAATTATCTTTAAACTATTTTACATTTACCTATTAGCTAGTAAATTATGTTCTACATCTGGCAAAGCTGGTCTCAATTTTCCCAACAATATGACATTGCAAGACTCCATTTTAACAGAAAAACGTCTAAGGAATGTCAACAGTACAAGACTATTTAATTTAATCAATTAATGTATAAGAAATATCATCCGTTTTTTCATTATAAAAAATATAATAATTAAAAAAATACATGCAAAAAAGAACTTTTAACAATCAGACCTCTGGCACTTTAGGTAATATTAAAGAAGCACGCTTCTTTCAATACATTTTCTAAAAGTACGCAAAAACAGGTTTTAAGTGATTTTATTTATACTAGTTTAGTTAGAAAAAAAAAAACATTAACGCGCATTATTATTACATCTTCAAATTATCTGTTACCAAAAGCAGTTTAGCAAAGATGTTAATATAGTTAGATATTCCATAAAATTTCAATTAAACCGATTGCTTTTAACAAAGAAAAAAAATTCTGAATCTTTTTTGCTACTATTAAGACGATAATGTAATTTTAAACAAACTTGAGTTTTTATGGATTGTTTATGTAATGGCATGTAAAGTTATTCGATATGGATTTTTTTTTTCTACAATTCTTCGACTACATTTAAAAAAATAAAACAGAGTTCAAAATGTAGAAATTACGTTTCTTTTTTACAAAAATTTAACTTTTTTTTTTTCAAAAAATTATGATCCAGAAATAAATTAATTGTTTAGAGGTAAATTTAACCATTAAGCTTTTAAGAAAATGGAATCTTTATAATAGGTTAAAAAATATATTTTTTGATTACTAAAACACATGAAATATTCAAAAGGTTTTTTTTATAAAAGGTTTTTTTTTTTTTTACAATGATGAAAGATCGAAACATGTTGTATTAAAAATACTACTTTATCGTTTATTACATAGGTTCTATACTTTAAATAGAGGGGTCCAACAAGTCTATCACATGCGGTCCACTTATTCATTTTTATTGACCTTTTCCCTTCTTACTGAAAAAATTACTCATCATTTGAAAAAAAAAATAGTTTATTCTTCCTACTGCTTTAAATTTTTAACACTAATTTAGTTTATTTTTATTTTTATTATTATAATTATTTATTTATTTTCTCTTTTAATGAATTAACTTTAAACTATTTTGCATTTATGTATTGGACAGTAAATTATATTCTACATCTGGCAACACTTGTCTCAATTTTTTTAACAATGTAACATTTGCAAGACTCCATTTTAACAAAAGAATTCGTTGTTAAAATGGAGTCTTGTAAAATGTCCTCGTACAGTAAAAAAGCGAATGATATAAGAAATATCATTCGTGATTTCATTATAAAAAAGATATTAATTTAAAAAATACATACAAAAAGAACTTTTAACGATCAGTCCTGTGGCCCTTTAGGTACAATTTAGAGGCACATTTCTTTCAAGACATTTTCTAAAAGCACACAATAACAGATTTTAAGGGATTTTTTTTTTCCTAAATACTTAAAAAAATCATTAACGCGCTATTACAACTTCAAATTTACTGTTACCAGGATGTTCAATTACTTTAGCTAAGATGCCAATTCCATAAAATTTCCATTAAAACGATTGCTTTTAGCAACGAAAAAATTTCGAATCTTTTTTACTACTATTAAGACGATAATGTAATTTTAACCAAATTTGAGTTTTTATGGATTATTTATGCCATGGGTATGTAAAGTTATTCGAAATAGATTTTTTTTCTACAATTCTTCGACTACCGTTTAAGAAGTAAAACAGAGTTCAAAATAAAAAAAATTACATTTTCTTTTTTGAAAACCTTTAACTTTTTTTTTCAAGAAAATATGATCCAAAAATAAATTAATTGTTTGGAAGTAAATTTAACCATTAACCTTTGAAGAAAATTGTATCTTTAAATAGTTTTTTTTAAGATATTTTTTTTATTACGAAAATACATCAAATATCTAGAACAATAATAAAAGTTTTTTTGGCACAATGATGAAAGATCGAAACATGTTGTATTAAAAAGTACTACTTTATTGTTTACTACATAGTAATTTGATGAGGTTTTATGCTTTAAACAGAGGGGTCTAACCAGTATACCCCACGCTGTCCACTTACTCAGTTTTATTGATTTTTGCCCTTCTTACTGGAAAAATAATTTAACATTTGTAAAAAAATAGTTTTTTCATCTCACTGCTTTAAATTTTTAAAACTAACTTTGTTTATTATTATGATTTTTATTATTTAATTTCCATTCTCTTAATGAATTATTTTTAAATTATTTTACATTTATCTATTGGCCAGTAAATTATGTTCTACATCTGACAAAACTTTTCTCAATTCTTCTGACAATATAACATTTGCAAGACTCCATTTTAACAAAAATAATTCTAAGAAATGTCAACAGTACAAGACTTTCTAATTTAATCAATTAATGTATAAGAAATATCATCCGTTTTTTCATTATAAAAAATATAATAATTAAAAAAATACATGCAAAAAAGAACTTTTAACAATCAGTACTCTGGCACTTTAGGTAAAATTTAGAGGTAAACTTCATTCAATACATTTTCTAAAAGTACGAAAAACAGGTTTTAAGTGATTTTTTTTTTCTACTTGCTTAGTTAGAAAAAAAATCATTAAAGCGTTATTACATCTTTAAATTATCTGTTACCCGGATGTTCAATTACTTTAGTTAAGATGTTAATTCCATAAAATTTCATTTAAACCGATTGCTTTTAACAAAGAAAAAAAATTATGAATCTTTTTTCTACAATTATGACGATAATGTAATTTTAACCTAAGTTGAGTTTTTATGGATGATTTACGAAATGGCATGTAAAGTTATTAAAAAAAATAAAATAAGATTATATGTAAGTATAAAGTTTAATATAAGTGTAATTAAGTTAAACAAAAGTATAAAGTTTTTCTACAATTCTTTAACTACGTTTTAAAAAGCAAAACAGAGTTCTAAATGTAAAAAATACATTTTCTTTTTTGAAAACTTTTAACATTTTTTTTCAAAAATTTTGATCCAGAAATAAATTAATTGTTTGAAGGTAAATTTAACCATAAAGCTTTTAAGAAAATTGAATCTTCATAATAGGTTTAAAAAAAAATTAAAAATATTTTTAAATTACTAAAATATATGAAATATCTAGAACAATAATAAAAGGTTTTTGTTTTTACAATGATGAAAGATCGAAACATTTTGTATTGAAAGTACAACTTTATCGTTTATTATAAAGTAATTAGATCAGGCTCTATGCTTTAGACAGGGGGGGTTCAACCAGCGTACCACATGCAGTCCACTTATTAAATTTGATTGAGCTTTGCCTTTCTTACAGGAAAAATAATTTAACATTTGAAAAAAAAGTAGTTTGTTCTTCTTACTGCTTTAACTTTTTAACACTAATTTCATTTATTATTATAATTATCACTATTCAATTTCTATTCTCTTTTAGTGAATTACCTTTAAACTATTTTACAATTATCTACTGGACAGTAAATTATGTTCTACATCTGGCAACGCTGTTCTCAAACTTGGGTCACTAGTCTCAATTCTTCTATCAATATGACACTTGCACGACTCCATTTTAACAAAAAGAAAATGTCAGCAGTACAAGACTATTTAATTTAATCGATTAATGTATAAGAAATATCATCAGTATTTTCATTGTAAAAAATATATTAATTAAAAAAATACATGCAAAAAGAATATTTAACGATCAGTCCTGTGGCACTTTAGGTAAAATTTAGAGGCACACTTCTTTCAATACATTTTCCAAAAGTACGCAAAAACAGGTTTTAAGTGATTTTTTTCTACTTGCTTAGTTAAAAAAAATCATTAACGCGCTACTATATCTTCAAATTAACTGTTACCCGGATGTTCAGTTACTTTAGCTAAGATGTTATTTCCATAAATTTTCCATTAAACAGATTGCTTTTAACAACGAAAAAAAAAAATTCTGAATCTTTTTTACTAGTATCTAGACGATAATGTAATTTTAACAAAACTTGAGTTTTTATGGATGATTTATGTTATTGGCATGTAAAGTTATTGGATATAGATTTTTTTCTACAATTCTTCGACTGTCTTTTAAAAAATTAAACAAAGTTCAAAATGTAGAAATTACATTTTCTTTTTACAAAAATTTAACTTTTTTTTTCCAAAAAATTATGATTCAGAAATAAATTAATTGTTTAGAGGTAAATTTAACCATTTATCTTTTAAGAAAATGGAATCTTTATAATAGGTTTAAAAAAATATTTTTTGATTATTAAAATACATGAAATATCCAAAACAATAATAAAAGTTTTTTTTTTTTTTTTTTTTGAGAATGATGAAAGATTGAAACATGTTGTATTGAAAATACTACTTTATCGTTACATAGGTTCTATACTTTAAATAGAGGGGTCCTACAAGTGTACCACATGCGGTCCACTTATTCATTTTTATTGACCTTTTCCCTTCTTACTGAAAAAATACTCATGATTTGAAAAAAAATTAGTTTATTCTTCCTACTGCTTTAAATTTTTAACACTAATTTAGTTTATTATTATTTTTATAATTATTTATTTTTTTCTCTTTTAATGAATTATCTTTAAACTATTTTGCATTTATGTATTGGACAGTAAATTATATTCTACATCTGGCTACACTTGTCTCAATTTTTTTAACAATGTAACATTTGCAAGACTCCATTTTAACAAAAGAATTCGTTGTTAAAATGGAGTCTTGTAAAATGTCTTCGTATAATAAAAAAGCGAATGATATAAGAAATATCATTCGTGTTTTCATTATAAAAAAATATTAATTTAAAAAATACATACAAAAAGAACTTTTAACGATCAGTCCTGTGGCCCTTTAAGTACAATTAAGAGGCACATTTCTTTCAAGACATTTTTTTCCTACATGCTTAAAACAAAATCATTAACGCGCTACTATATCTTCAAATTAACTGTTACCAGGATGTTCAATTACTTTAGCTAAGATGCCAATTCCATAAAATTTCCATTAAAACGATTGCTTTTAGCAACGAAAAAAAATTCGAATCTTTTTTACTACTATTATATTAAGATGATAATGTAATTTTAACCAAATTTGAGTTTTTAGGGATGATTTATGCAATGGGTATCTAAAGTTATTCGAAATAGATTTTTTTCTACAATTCTTCGACTACCGTTTAGGAAGTAAAACAGAGTTCAAAATAAAAAAAAAGTACATTTTCTTATTTCAAAACCTTATAACTTTTTTTTCTAAGAAAATATGATCTAAAAAGAAATTAATTGTTTGGAGGTAAATTTAACCATTAGCCCTTGAAGAAAATTGTATCTTTAAATAGTTTTTTTAAAGATATTTTTTTTATTACGAAAATACATCAAATAGCTAGAACGTTAATAAAAGGGGTTTTTTGACACAATGATGAAAGATCGAAACATGTTGTATTAAAAAGTACTGCTTTATCGTTTAATACATAGTAATTAGATGAAGTTTTATGCTTTAAACAGAGGGGTCTAACCAGTGTACCCCACGCAGTCCACTTACTCATTTTTATTGACCTTTGCCCTTCTTACTGGAAAAATAATTTAACATTTGAAAAAAAATAGTTTTTTCATCTCACTGCTTTAAATTTTTAACACTAATTTTGTTTATTATCATAATTTTTATTATTTAATTTCTATTCTCTTAATGAATTATTTTTAAATTATTTTACATTTATCTATTGGCCATTAAATTATGTTCTACATCTGACAAACTTGTCTCAATTTTTCTAATATAATAATTATACTTACATATTAGTATCACTTATAATTATATGCAGAACAAGCCACTCATTATTGTTTTGATTTATTAAAAAAAGTTACAACATATACCAATTTTCTTTAACAAAAAAGTTAATTCGTCTGTTGAATCCTTTATCCGAATTGTTTTGCATTTACATCATAGCAAATGCAAATCAAGTGAACTTATCATTTTCATTTTACTAATGGAAATACCAGGTTTTGAGAGACATTAATCATTTATAACATGCAATACGAACAAATGGCGGAAACGCTGTTGAAGGAAATCAAAGGAAATTAATTTTGAATACATCAATAGGAACGTTTGATTTATGGAGGGAATATTTAGGGCAGCTCGATTGTTATGTATGATACGGAAAAATGTAAAAGTTTTCTCGGATAACATAGCATATAATCTTAATATAAAATTAGAAAACAAATAAAGGTAAATACTGCTTTCTTGCTTCATTAAACCATTAACGCCCACCATTTTCTTCATTAAAAATGAAATTTTGGGTTTCCCACTACTTTTAAAAGAAGAATAACTTTTATTTTAGTTTATTGAGGAATTTGTCTCGTGAAAAATAATGTTTATTTATCTTTCTATTTACTGGTGTGAAAAGTGATTTCTTGCCCTTTTTTATAACCGTCCCTAAAAACAGACGCTAGGCACTTATGGGTTATATAAGATAAAGAATAATAATTAGAAAACTAAACACACCTTATTTTTTTATTACTGTAATTATTTTTTTCATAAAATATGAAATTTGTGGTTACAAAAGAACCAGATTACCATCGGAGATATTTACACTAGTAAATTTTCATAGAAATTTCTTCTTATATAAACGCCACTCACGAAAAATTATCCTCATGAATTACACAGTGATTTCTGTTTGTAATCACATATTTTAAGGGGGCTCAGGGATTGAAAACTTTTCAAAAAATCGATTTTTTTTATGATCTAATTTGATTATTCATTTAATTCTTAACTCAAAGCAAAAAATCGATAAAAATATTTGCATTTTTAACGGAATTATAAGCATTTATGTATCAACACTTTCATAGCCGCATCCATATAATTTCAACTTTAAGTCGCGTTTTCTCGAAACTTGATTTTTGACGACTAACACCAAAATAAAAAAAAATCTATTTGATGGAATGGCTTAATTTTTTTGCATGTATATAACATCATTATCTAGGTTATGAATTAATATATTTTAGATAGTTTAATATTTTGAGTATTTTTAATGAAAAAAAAGTTGTATTTTTAGGAGTTTTTTAAATTTTCAAATTTAAGAGTTTTTTTAATAATTTTTTTGAGGGATTTTTATATCCTTAATTCATTCTCTAGAGTAAAGTTTCCTGATCATTTTAAAGGAAATTTAGGTTCTTAAGTCAATTCAACGTTAAGATATTTTGGTGTTGGTGATATAGCATATAATTTTTTTTTTCGAAAATTGTGTTACATACATTTCGCTATATTTTTTTATTATATTACATTGAAATACTTCATTTTGTAATTTTATAAGACTACAAACATACCATATCAGAAAGTTTAAATTAATTACATTGAATACTCCTGTTTTTATATGGGCTCGAAGCGAGAGCTCTGTTTACATGTTTTTCTGTATTGATCAACCCCTGAGTCCCCTTAAACTTGATGACCTGATATGAATTTATCCACTTTGAACTTAATTTCGAGCACACAGGTAGAAAGGAAGTTTTCAAATATTTTTTTCGCTCATTTTCAGGCATCATTGAATTATAAAAATTATATGCTTAGGTCTGATTTTGGTGTCAATAAAATATTTTATCAGTTTTAGAATTTAATTATAAAATTTAAAAAAATATTGTAAATCTAAATTAAAGATTAAGAGTGTTATATACATTTTGTAAAAATATTCTTAAGGTTGTTACTTAAAAAACAATGTTTTAGTGATTTCAAAAATTATTAATTATAAATACTAATTAATATCACAAGTAATTACATTGATAAACAAATTTTATTGAATTTTCTATTCCTCTATATAAAATGGGAGTTTCTTATAATTTTCAAAGTGCTGAAAAAGAATATGGTTGAAGAAACTTTCTATCACCCTCAAATTTTAAGAAATTTCATTTATACGTTTCGGTTTATATAGGCTACCTTATAGTAATTATCATTACGTTACATTCTTTTTTTTATTCGTTGGATCCACATATATATTTTTGAATTGCTAGCAATCTTCGCCACTATGCTGGTCGGTTTCTATAAAGGAATCTTTAATCAAATGAAACACATCTAGTAACGATTTAAAAAAATAATAAGAGTTCTATTTAAGGAAACATTAACCTTTTGATTACGGGCTAGGTCTGGCGAATATTATTATATTTACTCGTACCGCAATTTAAAAAATAATTCCGTTCAGTTATATTATTCTTGAAATTATTCTAGTTTAATTGTATGACTGAGAATAGTTTTCAAAAACTGGTGAGAATCAGATAAAGTTATAGTCTCTGGGACGACATATGTCCCAACCCCGTAGTCAGAAGGTTAATAATTGTTGTCTTATTCGTATAATCTTACATCATCCTATTCAAAGTCGGTGTAATAGTCGTTTCAGTAGACAAAATAGCTCTAAAATGACTAAAGTACCCATGTTTAACTATTTTTTAGTAGGTGTATTATCTTAAATTTCCTACTTCCACCTAAACTTGCTGTTGAGATTTAGCAAAAATTCTTAAACGTGCGACAATTCCATGATACCCTCTGAGGTGAAAACTTTTAAAATAAATGAAATATATGTTTAAGTTTATTTTAGTAGATTAGATAAACTTTAAATTCATGTCTCTATCTAAAACTCCTACTGAGCAATGGAGGAATTACCTAAATTTTCGCACATCTTATTAATCTTTTTGGACCGGAGAAATTTAAAAAATCACTTGAATATATATTTAAAAATTTTTAATCTTTTGTTATCTTGAATTTCAAGCTTCTGCCTAAAACTGCTGCAAGGATATGGTTAGTCGTGGGTGATTCTTGAAAAATTATCAACCGAAAAAATTTATCAGAAAAAACACAATCGATACTGTCATCGATTATTTCCGGGAATCTATATTCAAATTATCCTATAATCGATCATTAAAATATTTTTTTACATGCTTATAAAATATTTTAGTAAATGCATGGCAACTAAAAACGGACGGAATTAAAAAATACAAGGCTAAAACGAAATGACAATAGTCCAAAAGTCATGTGGCGGGATCTCCTGGTTGCAAAAATTTGAAAAGGCACAAGTAAGTATAAAAAGAGAAGGAAGTTTAAGTATAAAAAATTAGAATATTTCGACAGTTAGCCGCAAAATGTCGAAAACAATGTCCAAGAATTAAAGGTACACGTGGTTCCAAAAAGAGGAACTAAGTGGATGGTAAATGGGATCAACATTTTTATTGATTTTTCTACGTCATTGAGATCGGTTCGATAATTTTACTTTTATTATTAATAGAAAATTTCCAGACGGAATACAGTAGCTGCACCCCTCAAAAGGGCAAATCGGAGAGAGCGGACGGGAAATGCATAACATAAATAAGTGTTCTACACATAATCTAACAATATATCACATGAGGGGTGTCAGCTAAATTCAGAAATATTCCGCTCTCTCCCCATTGGATAATAGTAGGAGAAGAAGCGCTGGAGGTATATAATTTGGAGTAATGGTCAGAAAGCTTTCCAATGATATATCACATGAAATGGTGTGGGCCAAATTCAGATCCCCTCCCCCCCCCCCAGAGTTCCAACTATCTCTCCTCACAGGTAGATTTTAATCTTCCCCTCTCATTAATATTTTCATATATTATAGATGATATTTATCAGAGGGCCCCACAAAAAAATCCTATCTGTAATAATAAAACGCTACAATTAAAAAAAATCGAAAACTGCTCCTCGGGGGGGGGAGGGGGGTTTGGGTTGCGATAAGAAAGGATCATAAGATGAAAGAGAGTTCGGAGGGCTTTTACATGATATGTCACATGACAGGCCAAAGTTTGGAATTTTTCGACCCCCAATTTAACCCTCTCAGGGTGGAAATTTTAAATCTCTAGAAAACGTCATTAATTATTTTTTATAGATATATTTTCTACTGTTTTATACTTCTGCATAAAATGACTGTTGAGATGTACCAAATGTTCTAAATTGTTCGAACCCTCACCCCCCTCCCCTTTTGCACCGCCTGAGGAAGGCAATTTCTAAAATTTCTAAAACATGTGTTTAATTACATTTTTAGTAAATTTATTTTCTGGAATTTCTAAATAAAAAATAAAGAATGTTATATATATATATATATACATATATATATATATATTCTTAAAGTTGTTACCATGAAATTAATCTTTTAATGCCCTTTAGTGATTTTAAAATATAATTATATTTAATAAATAATATAGTTAATAATTATTTAAAACAGAAGTTAACATTATTTTTATTTACTAAAGACAATTATACTATATTATTTACTAAAGCAAAATATATCAATTTTCTTTACCTAAAATGTTAATTCGATATTCGAATCCTCTATCCGAAGTATTTTGCGTTAACATCAAAGAAGATGCACTCGAGAGAACTTATCATTTTCATATTACTAATTGAAGTGCCAGATTTTCTGAGACATTAATCATATATAACATGCAATTCCAACAAATAGGCGGCGGAATCATTGTCAAAAGAAATCGAAGGAAATTTTTTTTGTATACATCAACAGGAAAATTTGATTTATGGAAGAAATATTTCGGGGAGTTCTATTGTTATATTTGATGCGGTAAAATATAAAAGTTTTCACATATAAACTAGTGAAATATTAATAAAAATTTCTAAGGATAGTCATTATCTTTGCATTCCTTGCCTCATTAACTAAGATGAATAATAATAAAAACAAGAATAAAATAACCCCCCCTTATTATTATTCTTAGTTCATCAAGCATGAAGCTTGTGATTACGAAAAGGTTAAGTTGCTAAACGGGCAATCTTCCACCAATAACATTTTCATCTTATGTAAACATTACATCCATAAAAAAATACTGCCATGAAAAACACAAACACTTCATTTATCTGTTAAGAGTGTATTCGAAAAAACACTTTTCCACCTTCAACAGGTCGAAATTTTCCGATACAATTTCAGACACATGTTTAAAAGTAGAAACATGAAACTTGCTGAGGGGATCCTTGAAGGAACGTATGAGGTGCCGTGGGATGTCTTTTTCGCTCAATTCATTAGAATTTGATTTATAAACAATTACCTTATCAGTATGACCCTTTTTTCGTTCCCAGATTTCCCGCTTCAGAAAAATCGGTTCGAAATGCCGTTTTTGATTGTTTTTTTTTTACAATATTTTCTGCATTTATCAAAGAATTAACAATCACGGCACCTTGTGAACTTTCCAAATAAGAGATTTTGAAAGTTTGGTGCATTTAAGAGCAAAAATGAATTCAAAGATAAATCGGAAAATTGGTGTAAGTTTGTTTCGTTCATATTTTAACACTTTTGTATTCGCAAGTTTCTTACATTAAGATTTGTTGTGAATGTTTAGACATTTGGAACACATCTTCGAATTCATATGTAAAAATGGAATTTTTTAATAAAATTTTCACTTATTTTCAAATAGTGTTGGAATATAATAATAATGTATTCAGGTCTTTTTTGAAGAAAATAAAAATTTTAATATTTTTTAATTCAATTATAAATTTAAAAATATATTCTTAATCTAAATAAAAAATAATGAGTATTATATGCATTTCAAAAATATTTTTAAGGTTGTTGCTTTGAAATTAAATTTTTAATGCGCTGTGATTGTAAAATATTACTAATTATGCTTACTAATTAATATCTAATAATTTAAAGCAGAAGTCAGTCATTATTGTTTTGATTTAAAAATAGTTTGGAACATATATCCATTTTCCTTAACTGAAATGCTAACTCGATTTTCGAACCATCTAACCGAGCTATTTTGAATTATCATCAAAGCAAAATCAAATCTAGAGAACTTATCATTTCCGTTTTACTAATGGAAGAGCCAGACACATTAATCATTTATAACATTCAATACCAACTAGTAGAGGAAGCGGTGTCAAAAGAAATCAAAGGAAATTAATTTTGTATACATCAATAAGAAAATTTGATTTATGAAAAAAATATTTGGAGCAGTTCTATAGTTAAGTTTAATGCGATAAAGTTTAAAACTTCCACATATAAGATAAAGGACTATTGATAAAAATTTCTAACACTAGTCATAATTACTGCATTTCTTGCCTCATTAACTAAGATGAATAATAATAAAAAGAAGAATAAAATAAAAACAGCTTGTTAATATTTTTAAGTCATCAAGTAGGAATCTTGTGATTATGAAAATGTTAGATTATCAAAGGGCAATCTTCCACCAATAAACTTTTAAAAGAAATTTTCTTCTTATATAAAATTTTCTTATATATATATATATGTATGCATAGATATGTTTTTTCTTCTTATGTACGAAAATTTCTGTTATCTGTTATTAGTGGAGGTTTGTTTCACTGATATTTTGATCCTTTGGTATTTATTTGCAAGTTTCATACTTTGCCTTGATATGAATATTTACACTTTCAACTTAACTTCGAGCACATATGTAAAAATGGAATTTTATGATAATTTATTCACGCATTTTCAAATAAGTTTGTTGTATCATAGTTTTCTGTTCAGGTATGTTTGTGAAGACAATGAAACATTGTAATATTTTTTAAAATTTAATTATAAAAAATTATCTTAATCTAAATATAAAATAATGTGCATTATATACACTTTAAAAATATTTTTAATGTTGTTGCATTGAAATTAATCTTTTATGCACTTTAGTGATTTCAAAGAATTACTAATTATGCTTACTAATTAATATCTCAAATAATTATTTAAAGCAAAAATCAGTCATTATTAATTTGATATAAAGATAGTTTTGTAACATACATCAATTTTCATAAACTGAAATGATAACTCGACTGTCGAATCCTCTATACGAACTATTTTGCGTTAACATCAAAGCAAAATCAAATCAAGAGAACATATCATTCCCATTTTACTAATGCAAGTGCCAGATTTTGTCAGACATTAATCAATTACATTATGTAATGTAAAAAAATAGCGAGAGCGCTATCAAAGGAAATCAAAGAAGATTAATTTTGTATACAACAACAACATAATTTGATTTATGGAGAAGAGTTTTGTGCCAGGCCTATTACATTTTTTGCTTCATAAACTACTGCACACTAATAATGAATAATAAAATAGAGAAAACATATTTGTTATTATATATAAAAATACAAAAAATATTTTTTATTGTACATAAAAGGACAAAAAATATTTTTTATTATATATAAAAATACAAAAAATATTTTTTATTATACATAAAAGGACAAAAAATATTTTTTATTATATATAAAAAGTCAAATGTTATTTATTTATTTATTTATTTTATATGTTATTTTTTTATTTATTTTCTTACTACTACTGAAAGTAAAATACTTAATAAGAACGTTTCTCTTTATGTCCCATCAATACCAATTTAAAAACCTTTTAAATTTGTTTTTAAGGAAAATGTTTTACTTTCAACAATTTGCTTATTTTTTAAAAAATGTGGTTCAAATGATGCAATGTTCAACTTAAAGACCGCTTTTTTTAAAAAGGTTGTTCAAATGCATATTTATTTTAAAAAAATTAAAAATTTGAATCTTTATGAAAATATCAATTGCTTTTTTTAAATTAATTTTTTTGCCTATTTCTTTTAGGGTTTTAAGCATGTATTACACAAAACTTCACATGGATTTTTAGATACATCTGATATTACATTTGATATATATTTCATCACTGTTACATATAGTGCAATACGATGAAATCTAACACAACTTCTTATCCCAAATAAGAATTTTAACTTGCGAAAATTTGTAGCAGACTTACTTTGCAAACCTGCAAAATTGCAGTAAATTTGGCAAGACAAGAATAAAAGTCTATAACAAGACTGCGGTAAGATAAAGCTATCTTCGAAGTCATTACATTTTGCACTTGCGACGAACTTTTCATGCAAATTAATATCTTGTTCTGTCAAATTTATTGCTAATTGACGCCAAAGAAGTAGAAAATATAGTTCTGCATGACTTAAGTACGGCAAATTCATTGCAAGCTAGAAGAAAATTTAACTTTGTCTTGTCATAAATAGTGAAAACATATTGGAAATGACTAATGTTGTCATGCAAATCTACCTGTCTGCAAACGACACATTAAAATATTAACCACTTTATGTCTATATAATAACGCTCTGATGTATACGTCTCGTCAGAAACTGCAGCACCGTTTTATAACCGTCAATAAATAAAGAAGATATTTGTATCTTTATGTCTGTCTTTTTTTTTTTTTTTTTTTTTTTGTATTTGATAAGTAAAGCATTAAAAAAATTGTCAACCGAATAAAATTTGTGCAAGGAATGCGGTCCCTGAAGTTGTCTAATCTCTCAATAGAGGGATTTTTTACAATTCTACAATTTCTTTACAGGTCTTTCAATTTTAGAACAAATAACTGATGCAAGAGGATGATTGTGTTCCTAGTAGGAGATTCACTGCGAATTTCTCAAGTCAAACTTGTCACGAAAAAATATCAGAAGAAAATAAAACTCGCTGCCAGTGTGTCTGAGATACTTTTATATAAAAAAAATAATAATATTAAAAAAGAAAAAATGACATTTTAACGTAATAAAGTATATAAAGTAAACTCTCTATTTAAAGGATTGAAAAACAGGTTTATAAATTCGGATAATTAAACCCGGACACTTATTATTGAAATAGCTGTTTTCTTTCTTTTTTTAATTTATGAATAAATGCAATATTCGATTTGAGCTTATTCTCGTCCAAGCTTGTCTGGTGACTGAAATACAATCAATCATGAATCTGTATTCTATGTACGATTTATAGACTAGGGCCTTAAGTCTCCTTCTTATGTCATAAAGGAATGCGAATCACCATTCAAGTACGTAAAAAAATTTACAGTTATATACAGCAGATGTCATAAAATGCACTAAAAGTTTTTCAAATTCAGAAATCTTCAACTAATGACAACTTAAGAAAAAAAAAAACTTGCAGGAGTCACATGTAAGTTGTCAGGAATTTGTTAAATGCTACTACCGGTTTTAGTTCCGAACAACAACTATAGATGGTGCTGCAAGCAATAAGCACTCAATCAATGTAAAACGAGAAAACCTCCTTTTCTGGAACCAATAAAGATCAAACATATGGAGTGGGTCTTATTCGTTTATACAATATTGTTTTTAAGAGCTGGATTCTAAAAATATTCTATACATTTCGACATCGTATGTGCAGGAGACATCAATAAAATACTCATTGTTGTCTTCGAAAAAACGGATTTTATGATTTTGAAATGTATAATGTATATCGACAGAGACTAGTAACCTGAGAACAAATTAGTGTTCGAGAATGAGATCCATTCCATTTTCTAAGTTTATTTTTCAGCTTAATTGCTAAGTATTTTTGATTCTATAACGATTCAATGTTTATTGCTTGCAACACCATGATTACTTTTATTTGGAAATAGAACTCCTCAGAACTTACAAAATCTTCCTTCAAAAATATTTTAAATAGTTTTTAACTATTTGTAAGTTATTGAATTTTAAAAAAACTTTCTCGATATTGGGAAAATCAGTAAATCATAAAAGTCTTCACCAAATTCTGCATTACTTCAAAACTAAATTAATATTGACCATTATTTATTTAAATTTATTTACTAAATGAAAATTTATTTTATGGCAGCAATTTTGTAGTAAATTGGTCACAGTTTTTTTCTCAATAAATCGTAATAACGTTCCAAACTTTTAAGAGCATTGACACCTCCGCAAAATTGTGCAGAGTTGTATAACTATAGTATTTCTACAGGGTGGAGAGTGATCATGAAAAAATAGAGTAAAAAGAAAACAGATCTCTACCAGTAATTTCTTATAAAAAATTCTTCAAATATTATAAAGGAATTAAAGAAGGCGATATTCTCTGTAACAAACTACTGGCATTTAACATCTTTTTTGACTGTTTTTTTTATCCTGACCACTTGCCACACTGTTCTATATTATAACTGTTACTATAGTATAAAAATATACAATAAAGTATTATCATGATAAACTATTAATTTTTGGTGCTCAAGTTAATACTATTTTTTTGTTGAATGTGATGATTTATATTTAAAATTCATTAAAGCCTTCTAGTATGTTCATCCATTTTTTACGATATTAAAACAGCTAGTAAATAAAAATATTTTTCAACAATTTATCCTTTAAAAATTTTCCTCAGGTGTTTACGTAAAAACAGCATAACAAATAGTATTTTATCACAGAAAAATATTATGCAACGAAAATTGTAATAGTTATTTTTTTCTATAGTTAATAATTAATATTCATGAATATTACAAGAATTACAAAAGGCTTTAGTAAAACAGATTTTGATAGTTAAAATAATTTATAATAAATTGTTTTTAATCATGAAAATTTCACTATCTTTTAAGCAAATAGATTTTTTTATTGAATTTTTTTTTCTAAGAAGGATAAGTTTGTTTAAAATCCTTTAGGGAAATTTTTTAAGCAAAATAAATCCCATAAGTTTCACTAAAGAGATCTTATGTTGAACTATTTTTTAGAAAAAATGCTACTTGAATCATTGGTGTTTTCTTTTATTGAAGAGAGGCATTTTTCATATGGGTCTTTTAAAACTCAAATAACTTTATATAACATTTGTTTTAAGAAGTATATTAATGTTTAGACCAGGTTTTTTTTTTCTTGAGAAAGATTAGTCGTAACTTCTAAATTTTATACGATCCCGAATTCTTTATATTTTAAACTAAAGGTTAGAAGAAATTATTTACTAAACTTTATGCATTTATAACATTTTCGCATTATGTCGCTTCATTAAGTAACTAATTTTTCCAGTTATACTAGGTTTCAAAATACATGCACAGTTTTATATGTATTTACAAAACAAGCTCGCATAAATAATATTGGGCTAATTCCATTAAAGCTTATGATATCTGTCACATGCAACGATTTTTGTCTACCAGTATTTCAGAACGGAAAAATGTAACTTATTTTATCGGAGATACCTCATCATTAAATAAGGCGAAGGAAACTTTTCGAAAATAACGCTGGCAGACAAGCATATCGATTTTTAGCTGTGTGACAGACATGACAGCTTTTCATGGAATTAACCATTGGGGAATTTTAATTGATATTGAAAGTGAAAGGGATATTTTAAGAAAGTTCTTCAAAATGCTTTACCCCCCTAGTGGAATATCATCTTTATGTAATTAAAGCAATCTCCGGGCACCTGAGCGACCTTTCTTTTTTACTTTTCTTGTTATTTCCCTTGTGTTTCTTACCTTTTTGTTTCACTCTCGCCGTGGTTTCCTTTTCGGAACGAAGAGCAATTCTGCATAAGCCGATATCTTCCGATATCTATAATGCCTTATGCAAAATCATGATTGCCGAACGTGGTGACCCGTGTTCCTGGAAAGAGATATCCTGGTAGATGAGAGAAACCAACACACTGCTTTGGCTTCTGTTTCAGGAAGATGGGAGTGACATATTGGCCCCATTTGCATCCATCGACTGAAGAGCTGACTTAAGTCACTGGCTGGGAATCAAGTGAGCGGGCACTTACTAGTCATGTCGTTGAAGGTGGACTCTGGCATAGGAGTGTCTTGTGACTGTATGAGACCTTGCTAGCACTGGTTAACCAATGTGCATCTCCTTGTTGTGTTCGATACTGGGTGGTGCAGCCGGGATCTGAATTGTATTTTTTTTTCATTATGGATGGAAAATTTTTATTTCTTTTTAACTCTCTCCCATGTAAAGAGCAATAAATTGCACACAGTATGTTTGCTCTTTTATTTGTAATTAAACGTACCGATAGCCTGTCTGAGGGTTCTTTTAAGATAATTTAGCATTTCATTATTACTAAAACATTCCATCATACCTTGGGGACGATTCTACACGCAAAAAATTGGAATATGGAGATTTGCTTGTTGAGGTGCCTTAAACCAAATAGTCAAAACATTTGTCTAATTGCTCTAAAATAGGATTATATTCCTTTCCTGTACATGCACATAAAACTCTCAATACAAGACGTAGTGTAATATCCGAACCAGAAATTTTACTCTCGACCAAGAAAGAACTTTTACAAAATTGAACAGACCAATAAATATAGATCCATGCCATATATTTATCCGTGTGATTGGGAAAGTGATTTCAATGAAGCACATCTTTCTGACTTTCAACAGTCCTCCTCTAGCCAAAAAAAAAATAATCTACATATTTCAACTTTTAGTACGGACGTACATTTGTGATCCTCTTCATTGCTTCAAATGCCAGCGTTATGGCGACACAAAAAATGCCTGTCGTTGTTCCATTACTTAATCACTGTGGGCAAAAGTTGTCCACGACGGTACGTTATGTGAAATCTCAAAACCTTGCATAAACTGCAAGATTGGTCATACAGCGTACTCCCGTTCATGTCCAAGTTAATCCCATGAGAAAGAAATCTGTATTGTTAAAATAAGTCAAAATCTCTCATACCGTGAAGCCCGTAAAGTTGCTGAATCCAGGACAGTGTTGCCAGTGGGATACTTTTATTAAAATCAGATTTCTTGATTGGTACCACTTTTTTTGTAGCTGTAAATTACCTTTTCTTTTCGCCTTAATTGTTATGTCATTCAATAAAGCACGTTTTATCATTTGTAAAAAGTGGTGCCAATCAAGAAACTGAATTTCTAAAAAGTAGCCCATTTGGCAACATTGATCCAGGATCCCGTCATTCGGGATATCTTACTTTATTGGAATACAACGGAATACACTCTCTCTGAATACTAATACTAATTGTATCTTACTTTAGACTACTCAAACAAATTTCAAAACATGTAAGGTACATAAACACCCTGATCGAATTCTCTACTCGACTCTGCACTGCACAGTATAAACCGGTAATGTCTGTTGTGCAACTAAAGAATACTCGTCACCTGCGTTCTGAGAACACTGGCCACCATTCTCAGATTCTTTTACAATAGAATATCAAAGTAGTCAGTTCGAAAAATATTCAGTTCACTCCAAATAATCATCTAAAAATCACAGTGACACTAAGGCCTTTTTCATCTGCTAAAACATCAGCGAAACCTGATACCTTTCCATAAAAAAATATAAAATAAAATTCTTGTTTAGGAAAAGACAGAAGGGAAACTTCAAATGCAGTTTCTTCACTGTGCAAAACTGAGAAAAAAAAATAAGAAATCTAATCGTTATCCGTTTATCACTAATATGAAAGACCCCAAGTAACATTCAACATATATCGAAGACGCTATGGAATCTTAGTCTTACTGTAATGGCTCGGATTCCTTTCTGACTCCCATAGTGACTTCTGAAGAAATTACTGTGTTTGAGGAATATGATCTTAATTTGTTCTCAGAGCTGCCAAGTCTCCGGCTTTTTAGGCTTCAGTATTTAATATAACAGAAAATAATGTCTTTTTTAATTGAAACATTTGGGAGATTTTAAATAGCAGTTTTTTTTCTAAGAAAATTGTAGAATTCAAAAAGCAGGAGATTTTGGCAACTCAGGCCTTCTCTTTATTAATAATCTGTTTTCTAAATATACTTTTTTTTGTTATATTAAAACATTTTATTTTTCATGCCATTGACCTGTCTTTACTTTATTGACCATCCAAATTTTAAATATAATTATTTTCTTTACTTTTAAGCATGTTTTAAAAATACCATTGACTGTTATTAATTGTATTTATCATCGCATTGCATATCCAATTAATTTTGGTTTTCATTCACACAGTCGAATTCACTCTGTTTTTTATCAATAATTTGTGTTCTTGTGGTGTATTTTAATTTGAAATCAAACTGAACACTTTAATGGCCATGGTAGCTTATATTCTACCAACAGTCTTTCGAATTTAATAGATCTTTTAATTCGGATATTCCGAATTCAAACCAGAAATTTAAAATAGGAATATTTGCTTAACTTAATGAGTGGAAAACAGAATTTAAATAAAGATGAATTTGTTAATGAATTTTCCGTGAATGCGGAATGTCTGAACGCCAGAATATTTGAACGTATTCTACTATAGGAATTAGCGGATTAAAAAAGATTTTACAGGTCCCTTGTCTCCTCTCGCAAAAGTTTCATCTTTTAAGATTCAAAAGATTTACTTAACACACAATAAAAAATATAAATGTGCGCAGTTCAAAAGAGTTTACACTTTCTTTATCTTGCGCAATTAAGTTATGCTTCTACTTTGAAAGTTGTAGCAAGGCATAGCAGCACCAGGCTTTCTGCTGCTGTCTATGGTTTAAAATTTTCTAAATGTTCACACCAGTTTTTACATAGTTCGATATCAAATTTTAATTTTACTTTTATAAGTCATATTATAAAGAGAAAAATATACATACCTGTCTGCAAACTTGTTTTTAGTGTTCAGAGCAACAAATATTTCGTAAAATTTTCGTACTGATAAATTTAAAAAATAACCGAAAATGCAACAGTTGCATGTTTTTTTGCAAATGAATTTCAAGTTTTCATAAAAACGATATACCCGTAACTACGGCTTTCATGGACAGACAGCAGGAATACCGCTGCAAGAAATTTTTAAAATTTCTTCAATTCGTATCATTTTTTAATTAATTTTCTCTTTGTGGCACATTCCCCTTGCAATGTTTGGAAACACTTGAAGCATTTACTTTATTTTATGAAAATATGTGTAGTTATTGGATCGCTCATTGGGAGCAGATCAATTATGCATTGAACGTACACCGTACATGTACAATTTGCTAGCTCATACGAGTGCTATTTTAAACTCCTGTGCCTGGTATCTAAAAGAAAACTGGTCAGCAAGTACATAATATGCAAATTTTGATTAAAATAAATATGAATCCCTCTTCTCTTTTTGACGAGTTGTCAAACTATAAGGCGTCAAAAAAGTAAATCAAACAATTCGGATTCACACCACAAAATACTAAAAGTATTTTCAGATTAATTTAACCCCTTGGGGCGAGCGATACGCCTACATGCCGCAAACGGTGTTGGAAATCCTTCTTTATCCCCACCAGTAAAATTTTACTGTAAAATTTTCCTTGTTTAATCTGAGCATTTTCTCGATTTAATGAAACACAAATTTCTGCTTTTACTTTTTTAAGCATCAAAATTTTCGTAAAAGGCTCTCGCCGCAAACGGGTTAATGACAGGCATTTCTTGACTGCTGAATGTTAAAATTCTTCTTAGCAAATTTCTGATGTGAAATGTGAATTCAGTAATAACAAATAAGGTCAAACTGGCAATCCCGTGAATAAAAGAATAGGTACCGCAGTCATTCTTGGATTCGAAAATTCGTCTCAGGAACTTTACGGCACCAAGAATATTAAATCTGGCATTCAGGTTTAATCCCCTTTTGCATTATCCGATTTGTATTAATATTAATCAATTTCCTTTTCTAAATTGTTGGTGCAAACTTTCGTTTTACAGCATGCAAAAATAATATCAGACGTAAGAGGGTGCTATTTTAAGCTAACGAAATTTCTTTCCTTCTTCTGCGCAGACTAATTATACAATCGGGAAACACTGGCGATAATTAATAAATTAATTAATACACTTTGTAAAATCACCATAAAATGAAAAATAAAGTAGTACGCGTTTTGAGCTACAACAGTAACAGCTTGTTATCAGTTAAACCAAGACGTGTCGGTAAGGCACAGCCCTTTCGGAGACGTGTTGGTGTTACGTGTTTGTTATGTTACGTGTACGTGGTGTTACGTTTTATATCACGATTTCGGTAAAATAATTTTACTGGTAGAGTATAAATATAAAATCATCTGTGGTAGACAGTTTAATCAGTAATAATTATTAGTTTTAAAAAAAATTCTGAAAATAGAAAAATTCTGTAAAATAGTAATCGTTTCAATATAAGAAAGTTTTAGCCCCAGATAAAAAAAAAAGGGTTTGTCATAAATCTTGAGCATAATTCAGTGAATATAGATTCGTAATTTCATTAAAATAGGTCAAGTAGTTTCCGAGCACACGTATCTTAAATGTCACATATTTCCCGTAGGATTGCACACAGTCTTATCTTTTCTTAAACCTTTACGGCGCACTATGTCCGATCTGGACACACCTAATTTTAATTCCAAACTTACAATTGGCACCAATAATATTTTAATAAGATCTTGCTTTTACAAGAAAAATTTAAATGAAGGAGTTCTTGATTTCTTAAAAAGTCGTTTGTAAATTCTGGTGTCAATCGATAATTTCTCATTTTACTAACAGAATTTGTCCGCACCGGAAAGGTTTAAAATATATGTAAGTGTTTTTTAATAATAAAATAACAAATAATAAGAATAATAAATAGGAATAGGAAATGAGGATAATAATGAGGATAATTAAAAAGATAATGAGACTAATAAATATTAAATAATGCAAAACTATTATTTTAAATACTTGCCTTTAAATTAAAACCACAGAAGAATCATTGGAACGCTGGTAATACTAAACGCGAGCAATGGACTAAAAGAAAAGAAAGAATACCCAATTAAATAAAATGACATCTCAGAAAAAATGGAGACAACTGCAAGAAAGAAAATATTTGTAAAAAATGCCGTTAAATGAAGAAAGGAAATCTAATGAAATAAGAAGACGACATTTTTTTCCCAAGCAGGAATTAACGACAAAATAGGACAAAGGGAAAATGAAAAGCAATTTAGAGCCTTATTTATTTGATGCTATAAAATACAGAAATATAAAACTCAATCAAGAGTTAATAAAAATGAAAAGTTTTGCATGAAACATAGATTATGAAGACCTTTCCATCATATTCAGAATATTGTTAACGTGTTCTAATAATTAAATAGGAAATAATGAGGCTATAGGGATAAGGATTGAGGTTAATAATGATGATAATAAATAGGATAATGAGGATAATGAATAAAAAATAATGCAAAACTATTATTTAAAATAATTTCTCTTAAATTAAAACCACAGAGGAATCATTGGAACGCTAGTAATACTAAACTCGAGTAATGAACTAAAAGAAAGGAAAGAACACCCAATTAAATAAAATGACATCTCAGAAAAATTGGGGAAAAAACTGCAAGAAATGAAGATCTGTAAAAAAGGCCATTAAACAAAGAAAGGAAAAATGTAATGAAATAAGAGGACGACATTTTTTCTTTAAGCAGGAAATAACGACAAAATAGAACAAACTGAAAACGGAATGCAATTCATTGCCTTATTTATCTGGTTTTATAAAATACAGAAACAGAAAACTGAATCAAGAGTTAGCACAAACGAAAAGTTATGCGTCACGTATAGATTATGAGGCACTTTCCAACATATTCAGAATATTGTAACCGCTTTCTAATAATTAAATAGGAAATATTGAAGATATAGGAAAAGGGAATGAGGATAAAAATAATGATTATAAATAGGATAATGAAGATAATAAATAGGAAATAATGTAAAACTATTATTTTAAGCAATTCCTCTTAAAATAAGACTGCTGAGGAATCATTAAAATGCGAGTAAATACTGGACTAAAAGGAAAGAAAAAACACTCAATTAAATAAAATGTCTTTTAAAAAAACGAGAAAAAACTACAAAAAAGAAGATTTGTAAAAAATGCCGTTAAATGAAGAAAAGAAAAAGCTAATGAAATAAGATGACTGTATTTTTTTTCAAGCAGGAAAAACAGCAAAATAGAACAAAGGGAAAATGAAATGCAAATTAAACCCTTATTTATTTGATTTTATAAAATATAGAAACAGAAAATTTAATCAAGTCTTAACAAAAACAAAAAATTTTGCTTCAAGCATAGATTAAGAAGCACTATGCAACATATTCAGAATATTGTAAACGTTTTCTAATAACTAAATAGGAAATAACGAGGCCATAGGAATAGGGAATGAGGATAATAATGACGATAATAAATGGGACAATGAGGATAATGAATAAAAACCAGTGCAAAACTATTATTTTAAATAATTGCTCTTAATTAAAACCGCAGAGGAATCATTGGAACGCTAGTAATACTAAACACAGGTAATGGAATAAAACAAAAGAAAGAACACCCCAATTAAATAAAATGACATCCCAGAAAAAATGGAGAAGAACTCAAAAAAAAAAAAAAAAAAAAAAAAAAAAAAAATGGTGTTAAATGAAGAAAGGAAATCTAATGGAATAAAAGGACGGAATTTTTTTCCAAGCAGGAAATAACAACAAAATAGAATAAAGGGAAAATGAAAAACATTTTAGAGCCTTATTTATTTGATGTTATAAAACACAGAAACAGTAAACTCAATCAAGAGTTAATAAAAATGAAAAGTTTTGCGTGAAGCATAGAATATGAAGCACTTTCTAACATATTCAGAATATTGTAATAAGACCTTACGATTTAAAAAAAAATTAAATACGATGTAAAATATATTATATGAAACTTTAAAACTCACTGTTTTACTGAAAATTAGACTAAAATGATAAAAAAAAGATAAAAGTTAAAAATAGCATGTTATTTATCTCTTCATTGCACCGTGTGCCACATTTGGAACATAACTAAGAAGTTGGAAATTGCAAGTCAAACATAGCAAATGAAATGCGTTCCTATTATAAGGAAATTTTTAAAATATTCAGTTCTTGGTGTAATATGATACAGCCCTTCGGATACAGAAAAGCATTCGAAATATTTGGTGTATCCCTGTAAATACTATCTGCATTCTATTATAGAAGAAATAAACCTCAGCAACGTATTTCAATTTCATAAAATGTGAAATACTTTAATATTATCCAAACATGCTCAAAGCTACGCTTCCCCGTATACCATTATGTAATGGAATACTTTTGTGTATCCCTGTAAAGTAATAATAAAAATTCTCTCAAACACAGATTGTACGAATGAATATTTTAATATATACTTAAATTTTATTATGTTCGAAAGAGTATAACATCATAAAAATGCACTTGAAATTATTTTTTTTTCCATTCGTCGCAATGCAATGGAATAATTTTGATTGTCTCTGTAATTAAATTACTCATCCGATTTTCATAAAATTTTAAAGGACTCAACAAAAGTATGCAACAATTATTTATTTTAAATTTCAAGTCATTCGGTTGGGTAATTTTTGTTCTGTTATATGAGGACAGACGGACGGAAAGACGGACAGATGGACGAACTGAATGACGACTATAGGTGATACGTATTTACATAACTAAGAACGCACCTAAAAACACTAAACTTCTACATTATATGTGTGCCATGATTTCGGCGAATATGATTGTTGTAACTGATCAAGAACAGTCCAAAGAAAATAAAATATTTATTTTGTACATGTCAGATGGATGTGATTTGAGAAAAAATAGAGTTTGTTCTCGGAAAAAAATAAGATTTCGATGAAGCTATTAAAGCAAAATTTACTTTTACTAACTACTTTTAAAACTAAATTTTATTAGTTTTTAAGTGCACGGCATGTGAATTCTCACGTCCGTGGCATGTCACACACCTGGTGTGTCTGTGAATGTTGCTTAATAACTTATTTCACAGAGTACGGAACAGAGAATCAACTTTCATACACTGTAATGGCAACTTGTTTAACATGGGATTACGCATAGACAGTAGCGATACGAGCGGATCACTCTGAAACTGCGATCATAACATAAGAGAGGTTGCTAATTCGGCGAAACATCGCTTCCTTGGCGACAAATAAGGGAAAAAAGAAAAAAAAACAGCGAGGGCTTGCTGCTTATTGTTTTGAAATTTATGAAAGAATTATTTTAATATGAAACAACTTTGACGTATTCGTCTTGCATACAATATATGTGTCTCTTCTTAACATGACGACCTAATAATATAAACTTGAAAATTCAAGAACAATAACACTAATAATTACGAATCAATATAAGCGCGGAAATCTAAGATCAAATAGAATAAGCACGTATGCAAAGATAATCAAATCAGCATTCAGCAAGAAGTGCCAAGCCAGAATATGGTTACAGTTAAACAGAAATCACGAGGATAAAAATCGCCAACGAGATGGTTTAGTTTTTAAGTGATCCACTGAGAGCGTTCTTTTCAAGCCGAGTGAGGCTCTGTCCGTACTCTGTGATTTATTTAATTTGAAAAATATATTTAAATATTTATAATTCCTTCCACAAGTATCTCAAATACTATACATTTAAGGATATTCAATTTTTTCATATTGTGGCTTAGTTTATTTTATTAAAAGAATTATGTGTGCCACAGGAAAATTCTCAACTCCGTTACCTATGCATTTAACTCCATTTTTCAATTATAGATGGCAGTACTGGCACCAAATTTAATTTCCCATAATGCAAGTCATCCATTTTGTTAACTTAAGCTATAAAAAAGTTCCGAGATTTTAACTGAGAAACCAGAGGACAGATTTTGTTTTTAAAAACAAATGTGTTTATTCAAAATTCACACCTCAGTGAACTTAAATTTGCGGTAGGTAAAATATTATAAAAATAAAAGTTTCCCTGTTTTAATATGCTTAACATGTGCAAATTATAATACCAAAAAATAAATTTATTTTCCTGAAAAGAGTGTACATTAAGGCTATTTTAACTGAAGGTTCCTCAACTCCGTGATATTTAAAGCGCAATTCCGTGAATAAGGTTATATATATATATTTCAAATTAAAAAAAATCGCCAAAATTAACTTTTATATTATATTAATTTCCTTTCAACAATATTCCGTACTTAGTTCAACTCATTAAATTAAAATCCTGTTACTATATCTAATATATTAATCTTTATGGAAACGATATAAATTCTTCATTCACCTTAAAAAACATTTATTCCAATATGCGTAAATTTAAAAAGATGGCTCTAAATTAAAAATATTCTTAATTAAACTTTATTTCTTAATGTTCCAAATAAAACTCTTTTTTCTTCTATGTTTTTATCAACCCTTTTTTAAAAAGTCTTATTAAATTTATTCCAAAACCATACCTTTTTAAAAAATATATCATTAGTTTTATTTATTTATTTATTTATTTTCTCTCCTTCAACATTTAATATTTGTGCATATCAATAAATTCATTTCTTTTCTTTTTCTCTTAAAATTAATCGTCTGTAAAAATATCGTCTGCCTAATATATTCGAAATTTTGAGTTCGATTATAAATTAGTTAAAGAATAATATTTTTAAAATAAAATTTATCGTCAGAATGAAATAAAAATCTCGACGCTGGACATGAATTATGTTTACATGGGAAAATGATGGTTAGGGAGTAGAGAATTTTCTAGAAGTTTGTTTTTAGATTTAAGAAGGAAGCCTAGAGGTGATGAGAGAGTTTCTTTGTTTTTTCTTCCATGAGTACGCTAAGGACGGCTTGCAGAAGTAATGATGGAATATTCTTTTCGATGTTTCGGCTCAAGACGGCTTGCAAAGGGAGCATTTCCCTCTCTATATGACAACAGTTTAATAAACTAACTTGCAACAGTCAATGTGTAATTTAATGAATCTTCTACATGTATTTATTTATGTTGCTTTTTCCCTCGCTTCCCACTGCTGTGTGTTTTTTAAAAAAGGGGAACGAGTGAAGATAATTCGAGTGTCTCCTTAAAACATCACATATATATTCATTTATGAGTAAAATAAGTAAAATTAAGTAGGACTATTGTTTATGAGTAGTTTTAGTAAGAGATTGTTTGATATAAAAATTTAAAAAAAAGGAATTCAAAGTTTTGAATTTGAAAAATATTTTTGCTTAAAAGATACACTTTCTAGAAAATGACCCTTATAATAAACAAGTATGAAAAATCATGCGTTAAGCATAGATTATGAAGCACTTTCCAACACTTAATGAAATCTTTAATAAAACTTTGTTATTTAGGGAAATAATAGTGTATAGCCAAATATACCCAAATATGTATTCCAGTACATTAGAACAGCCCTGTATTTCATATGTCAGTTCATATAATGAAAAAATTTAGCTTAGTAAGAAAATACCCAGTAGCTTGAGATTTCTTTTTCAGCAATTCATACTATTAGATGGAAACATACTTGAATACTTTTGTTCAGCCCTGTAGTTTACATTGTACCTTTATTACACGTCAGCATTTGGCTAAAATTTATTGTAAACTAAAACACTTTTAAAACAACTGAAATCACATTCTCATAAATCATCATTCATACTCGTCCATGTACCGAATTCTTTGCGTGGCCCTGTATATCCTTTTATCTATATTCTGCAAACATTTCTCAGTAAATTGAATGAAGCTCAGCGTAAAAATGCATAGCTTATTTAAGAACCACGTCTAAATAATTTACGCTCATATTCAGTAACGTTGGTGAGCTCTTTATGGGTAGCCCTGTATATCAACTATAACATTTATACACACCATATAATGTGCATATATTTAGCGAAATATAAACGCGCATATCATAATTAAAATGCATTTCATCCCTCCATCAGCCACCATCGGACACATATACGGTACTTCGGAAAAAATATACTATTTGAAATATTTTGTGTGGCCCTGTAAATGCTATGTACTTCATATTATGCAAGACAGTAGCGTACAATTAATATTAAGCTTCAGAGACATATATCAATTTTATTATACATGAAAAAGCTTAATATATTCAAAATATGTAATGGGAAACTTTTGATTCGCCCTGTAGATAAACTAATCATGGTAGAAACTTCATTTTCGATAGGACTTGTGCTAGGGTAAACGTCAATAACGTCCTAAAATTTCATGGCAATCCGAGTATATTAACGATTTTTCCCCATAGGCCGTAATGTAATGGGAAACTTTTGATTCGCCCTGTAGATAAACTAATCATGGTAGAAACTTCATTTTCGATAGGACTTGTGCTAGGATAAACGTCAATAACGTCCTAAAATTTCATGGCAATCGGAGCATATTAACGATTTTTCCCCATAGGCCGTAATGTAATGGGAAAATTTTGATTCGCCCTGTAGATAAACTAATCATGGTAGATACTTCATTTTCAATAGGGTTCGTGCTAGGGTAAACATCAATAACGTATAAAAATTTCATAGCAATCCGAGTATATTTACGGGAGTTAGAGCGCGGAAAGACGGACAGACGGCCATCCGGCCAGACGGACAGACGGACAGACAAACCGAATGCATAAGCACGTTTCAACTTTGTTGGAAAGTGCTAAAAATGAAGGGACTTTCAATTTCATTTTTAAAAATATCTATAAACTTGAAAGTTAAATCCATGCTCAAAAATATTAAATACGCCATGGAGAACAAGGATAAAAAAATCTACTATTTCCAAAAAAGTGGTTCCAATCATGAAATCTGAATTTTTATAAAGTAAAAAAAGTCTCACAATACTGTCTTATATAAAATAGTTTGACATGGTACTGAGTATATAAGAAGCTTAATGATGGAGCCAATTTATGTTGTTTTATTAAACCTTTCGACTCGGGCGTCTCTTATTCAAAAGTTATTCGATTGACATCACTTTTTAAAAAGAAATTTCCTTCAAGTATACAATTTCAAAAATGCTTTAGTTGTATAAGACACATTTTCTTTTCTTTTATTACTGGTGCCGAAAAGTTTTTTGCAAAGAAAAATTAAGATAATTTAGACTGGACAAACGAAAGCAAAGGGTTCATTAATATTTATTCTTTTTTAAGAAAACAAAAGTGTTTGTCTTAGCTAAGTAGTTTTCTTATTGTTCAAATAAAATAATAAAAAAAAAAAAAACTAGTGAGATGTGACGATCCCAAAACATTCTACTATCTTATGCTACGTATGTTAATAAATCCTGAAAAATGCAGCATAGCAATGCCACCAGTTTAGTGGTTTAAACTAAAATCTAGTGAGTAACAACTTGTGTCAACATATATCGAAATCTGAAGTTTGGGGAAAATCCATGCATAAGTTCTTGAGATACATTTATTGCGAAATCGTGAAAAATGCAGCATAGCAGTGTCATTTGTCGAGCGATTTACACCAAAAACTAAACAACACTAATCTATACCATGGACTAACTGAATCGAAGTTTTAAAAAATTAATGCTTTAGTTCTTGTGATAGAGGTTGGATGATTTACAGCAAAAATTAAACAACACTAGCCTATATCAGGGACAAACTGAATCGGAAGTTTTAAAAAAATTTCGAGCTTAGTTCTTGAGATAGAGCTATTGCGATAATCACGAATAATGCACCACGTCAGTGCTACCTGTTATGTGATGTGCACCAAAACGTAATAAGCACCATGTTATATCATTTACTAATTAATATAAATGTTTAAGAAAATTTATGGACTTGTTTTTGAGATATGAATATTGTGGTAATTGTAAACGATGCAGCATAGCAGCGAAACCTTTTTAGCGATATATACCAAAAACTAATCAGATGTAGTTTACACAAAGGTCTAACAGAATCTAAATTTTTGTGAAACTTGGTTCATTAGCTATTGAAATAGAGCGCCCACAAAATTTTTATCACATACAGACATACAGAGAGACAGGCTGACAGATTCACAGACAGACATTTTGTTAAAACCTGTTTTTCGGGTACTCTGAACCCACAAAACGTGTAAATCCGTCGAAAATCAGATTTTGGAAGTTTTCATGAATCCAATACTTTCTTTTTTCTTGTAAAGGTAGAAGAAAGAAAAAAAAAACTGAATGCAAAAATCATGTAAAATATTTTATATGAGGAGCAAAATAAATGCTAAATTAAAAAAAAAAAAAAAAAAAAAAAAAAAAAAAAAAACGAAATTTATTTAAGGAAAGTAAATTAAGAAGTACAGAAAATTATTGATCAAAGTATTTCCGCATCAATAAGAGGTAAAAGTGAAAGAATTAATTAAACCGGAGATGACAAAATCTTTCAAGCGTAGAAAAAACAAAGGGATAATGAAATATAATTTACGATTTATTGATTTCATTTTATAAAAGAACCGAAGCAAAAAAGTCACTGTGGAAGAAGTATGTTTTTTACATCAATAATCTAATTGGGGAAAGTTTATTATCGAAGTAAAAAATAAGAGAGACTTATTGGAATTAACACTGAAAAAAAAAAGATGTATAAGTTCATACATATATTTTTCACTGATTATTGAATTTCTTGAGACAATGTTATACTGTATTTAAAAAATAAATAAAACTTTTTCATATTAGTTTAAAATGATTTAAAAAATTAAAAAAATTCATATCTGAAAAAATTGTTTAACTAATTCATTAAAAACCAGCAATAAATAAAATACAAGTTGGCAGTAGCGCCAACTTTTGAAATATATTGGAAGTCATCGGTCTATCAGTGAATTGTCTATATTATATTATATGAAATTATGCGTAATTGTTTTCCGAGCACCTTCATCGTCCCAAGCCCAAGCTCGCACTCTGATTGGTTGTTGCTCTCGGCACTGTTTTCATGTAACTTGGCGATAATCATACTTGGCTTAGCGATAGATGCTTCCGTCGAGAGTTTGATTTCCTTCCGAACCGAGTACAAAGTAACTTTTCTCTTGCAGCATTGGATTGTATGGAACGTGTCTTACTGAAATCTGTACTCTTTAAAAGTTTTTACACACATGAGTACAAGACCACGAGGATAAGAATGAAGGAAGAATAAGAATGAGTAGGTTAGATTTTAGGTTTACTTGTTCACTTACGAGCGAAGTATTTTTCACCAAGTATGGTTATCGCCAAGTTACGTGAAAACAGTGCCAAGAGCAACAACCAATCAGAATGCGAGCTTGGGCTTGGAATGACGAAGGTGCTCGGAAAAAAATTTCGCATGAAATATTGGGTGGGCTGAAAAATATTTTTGTAAAATGGTGTGAGTAGTTTATTTTTCTTTGAAAGGTTGGCAGATGTTGAAAAATGAAAATTTTAAGTCGAACTTTCATGTTTTAATAAAGTTAAAATTTTATTAAATTATACATTCATGCGATTTTTCTTACGAAGACACTGATATTTATTGTAACGTTAGGATATTATGAACATGAATACAAAATGAATTAGCAGAAAATTAAACATGGATTAAAACATTTCAGCCATTTAGGATTTATGGGTTTCAATTAGAGTATTAAAACATATGGTCATTGGCAAAATAGCTTTTATTCTAAGGAAAAAAATGAATAATAAAAAAATAATAAAAAAAATAACTAACGCAATGAAAATTGGGTACGCTATGACTCAAAATTGTTCGGTTGGCTCGGGCCTTACGAGCCCATATAAGTTGGCGCCACTGCAAGTTGGTAAAAAAAAATAATACGCCTTAATGGGGTATTGGCTTTTAGAAAGCAAATGAAAAGATGTTTTTTATACTTTTTTATTTATTTTATTGTATTTGTTTTTTATAGAACATAAATGAAGATTTTAGATCAGGGAATTTTACAGGCTATTTTTTATTATTTCAATTTATTATTTATAAGTAGAGTGATGATTAAAGAGGAGGGGGCATAAAGTGAATTGTCTATCAGTTACGAGTGAAGTAACCGAGGAGGTTATCACAAGAAGGTAAGTTATTTCTTTTAATTGGATCAACAATTTCTGATTATTGCCGGTGAAAACTTCCACCAGTAAACTTGAATGGGAATTTTGTACTTATTTTACGGTCTTCTTGATGGGCGTGGGGGGGGGCGGAACTTCTCTCACAAATTTGGTAAAAATTTTCTTTTTCTTCTCATTGGTGTCAGTTTGTTCAAGTATTATAATCATTTCACTGACACTAATACGAGTTTGTTTCGGTTATAACTATGTAGCAGAACTATTACCACCGAAGCAAATTTTTACCAGTAAAATTTAATATCAGTCATTGTAATTCTTTTTTATTAAAATTTTCCGTTAATAACCCCACTAAAAACAATTTTAAGATTATCTGAAGAAATCGCCACTTACTACAGAAATTCTACAGAAATTTAAAGAAAATCTGCAGACTTAGCTTTATCTTTAAAATATCTGCAGAATTTTAAAAGATATTCTTAAAAATATCTGCAAAATGGGCCAAATACCTTCGGATTTCCCACAGATTTTTGAGCCAAAAAGCTGTAGATTTTCTACAGATTTTTTTTAGTGGGGAAGGCAAATAAATGAAGAGAATTATTCTGCATATATTCACTGGTGGAAGTTTGTCGCTGTGGTAATGAGCCCCTGCGAAAGAAATTACAGTTGAAGCTTCCCCATTTTAACTGCTTTCCTTTATTGCCTGTCAGCGTACGGGAAAACAGGAAATCAGTAAAATCATCAGTAAAATTTCATTGTAAATTTTGCATTTTTTAATCTGCGAATTTTTCTGATTCAATTAAGCAAAAATTTCTGTCTTGAAAAACCGGTGATAAATGCTTAAAAATTCTGCAAAAGATATGAAACAAATAGACATTATTTGAAATTTTTTTCAAAAATATTCATCTGTTAACCCCTTGAAGGGCGGTGGTATAAAATATATACCACCTAATTTTTATTAAGAAATGCCATATTGCCACCGGAATTTTGAAAGGAAAATCTAAATTTTATCAACTAGGTGAAGAAAAGCATTTATATATTTTGAAATAAATTTGTTTTTGAATTCTGGTGTCATTTAATCATTTCAGCATTTTATAAAAGGAAGTGCTTTGCCCTCAAAGGGTTACGTGGATAAGGAAATGTCAGTTTGTATATCTTTCTATGTAGATCAATGTTCCAATGGAGTGATATCCGGTAGAGTGACAGAGTAGTCTTCAATCAATTTTCATTAATGATTATGAAAATGGATACTATTGCATAGGTGCCAACCTGACATCGATTATCCGTAATACATGCGTTAATTTGACCCTGGTTTAATGAGTTTTGAACCAAATTTTTTTCAAAGAAATGAAATTAAGTATGTTCCCGTAACAATCCCGAAATTGAATAAATAAAAATTCATGAAATATATTTTCTGGTTTGAAATGACGTTAACCTCGAGCAAACTAATCCTGATATTACGGAAGAATAGTTGAAAGTTGGCAGCTATGCCATTGTCTGTAGTTTCAAGTACATTGTTCAGGTTGGCGAGTTTTCAGGGAAAACCGGGAAAAACACAGTGAAGAAAAGAGAGAACTACCAGTAATTGCTTACAGAAAATACTTCAAATAATATAAAGAGATTATATAAACTGAATTTATCTTTAACAAAATACTGGTATTTATCATCTATATTGACTATGTTTTTTTTATCTAACCACTCGCCACCCTGTTGTCGTTAACAATGAAAAATCAGCAAAAGATATTTATTCGAAAAAAAAAAGTATATTTCTGACCATATTTTGACGTGCTGCTAAAACTGTTTCAGTTTTGTATAAACCAATTGCGTAGCAACCATGTTGATTATAAATTGCATTATATCATTCGATTCTTTCGCGGAAAATGAAATCTCATTTTAAATTTAGAAAGCAATTATAGTATTAACCCTTCACTGTACCATAGAAAAAAATCGCGCAGTGAAAAGTTAATCTTCTGAAATACACTATTTCAAATATTAAATTATAGTTATTATTTAATTCTTACATTTAAGTTTTCCCAACGAAAATGCACATATTATATTATTTTGTTTACCAAAAACATTTTGCTTCCCCAAGATTTGGCTTTGAATATCGAAAATGTTAGAATTGATGTCATTTGTATTAAATTATACAATAACTTTGTGTAAATTTATTGAGAAGCATTTTATATTAATGAATTAAAAACTATGCTTAAATAAATATATTTTTTCTCACTAAAACATTTTGTTAATAATGCCCGCTGAAAAGTTTTACCGTCATCTTAATGCAACAGCTGAAAATATACTTTTCTATTTTAAATTAAATAAAAACAACTGACCAATCAATGTGTTCCCAATGTTCTTGTCGGTAAGAAAAATTTTGCTTTATAAATTAAAATGTTTCGTAAAACTTGCATACGTGAATTATTATATTGTATTTAAGGAAATTTTGTTAAAAATTACAGTTCAATCACAATATTTTTTTTTCACTTTTTATTTGTATAAAAGTTAATTTCAATTTAAAAAAGATGTCAAACAATCGTATCTAATAATCCGTATCATTCTTCTATTTATTTATTTTTATCCACAAAAATGAAGCAATTAAGTTTTCATCATTACACAAATGACATAAAAAAAGAAAAATATATATATCTCGAATATTAATTCAAGTTGCCAAAATCTACGCTATCTTTTGCCATACACGGATTAGCTGACGTCAATTTCATCGCACAACATTCCATATTCTAGGAAGTTTAGCTGTAAAATACAAACAGATACCGTATATACTCGCGTATGAGACGACCAATGTTGCCAGTGAATTCCTTTTTTTAAATTCAGGTTTTTTTATCGGTACTCCTTTTTTGAAATGTCAAAATTCTCCTCGTATTCGCTTTAACTAATGCGTCATTGTAATGTAACACATATTTTATTTTATGCATTTCTATTAATATTACAAATGTTAGTCCCCCCTCTTTTAAAATATAATTTTTAAAGAAAAAAAAAATTTAATAAGTATTTTTTATTAGGTGTTCGTCTTCAAATCTCATATAAATAAAAAAACAAATAATAAATTAGTTTTTTCATTCCTAGAATTTTTTACATAATTTTCCGTGGATTAAATATCAAAATAATTAAATATTTTTTTCTGTTTTAAATAGTCGTTATATTTATTACTTATCATCTTATTTGTTTTCTATAAAGAATTTAATTTTTTTCCGATGACACAACTTCGCAGATGTTCTTTTAGGGTAGCTGTATGCTGCGCGATTTTGGCTGAAAGCGATAACTGTATTATTACTGACAACTCTCATATTAAATTTCGCCCATTACTTTTTATCTACTGATCTTTTTAGCACTTTCCAACAAAGTTGAAAAGTGCTTATGCACTCGATTTGTCTGGACGTCTGTCCGTCTGTCCGCGCTCTAACTCAGGTAAAAATACTCGGATTGCCATGAAATTTTAGGACGATATTGACGTTTAGTCAAGCACGAAGCCTATTGAAAATGAAGTTTCTACCATGATTATTTTATTTACAGGGAGAGTCAAAATTTTCTATTATATTACGTCCTAAGGTGAAAAATCGTTTCAAAGGAATTTTAACGATGTTATACCCTGTCAAACATATTAAAATTTATATGCATTTACAAGGGGCATTGAAATATGCATTCTATAAAATATGAGGTGAAAATACAGCTATTATTCATTTACAGGGCCATACAAAAAATTCCATTATATAATGGTAAAAGGGGGAATTGTGTGTGACATATTTTAAATATGTTAAATAGTTTCATGCATAATAAAATTGATGTATGTCACTGAGGCTTAGTATGAATTATATGATACTGTCTTGCCTAATATAAAGTACATAGTATTTACAGGGACACTCAAAAGTTTTCAAATAGTATATTCTTTCCGAAGTACTCTATATGTATCCGATGATGGCTGATGGATGGATGAAATCTATTTTAGTTATGATATGCTCGTTTAAGTTTCACTAAATTTATGCACATTATATGGTGTGAATAAATGTTGTAGTTAATATACAGGGTTATCCAAAAGAGCTCGCTAAAGTTACTGAATATGAGCGTAAATTACTTAAGGCTGTTCTTAAAAATTTTTACATTTTCACGTTGAACTGCATTCAAATTGCTAAGAAGTTTTTGTAGAATGTAAATAAAATGATATACAGGGCCACGAAAAGAATTGGGCACATGGACGTCTGTGAATGATAATCTATGAAAACGTGATTTCGGTTGTTTTAAGAGTGTTTCAGCTTAAAATAAATTTTAGCTTAATACTGATGTGTAATAAAGTTACAAGGTAAACTACAAGGCTGAACAATATATTCAAGTATGTTTCCATCTATTATTATAAATTGCTTAAAGAATAATTTCTAGCTACTAGGAATTTTCTTGTTAAACTAATTTTGTTTCGTTATATAGGATGTATATCAACTGACAGATTAAAAAACAGGGCTGTTCAAAAGTACTGGAATAAATATTTGGCTATATTTGGCTTTATACCATTATTTTCCTAAATAACGAAGTTTTGTTAAAGATTTCATGAAGTGTTGGAAAGTGCTTCATAATCTATGCTTAACGCATGATTTTTCGTACTTGTTTTATCTGTATGTTTGAGTTCGGCTTGATAATCTATTGTGTGCCAAGACAATTTCTCTTGGAGTTTGTGTAATGTAAAAAAATTATTCAAACTACGTTCTGGCGTGGTTATGTTAACCCACTCACACTCACAGTTGCCGAAAATTACAAAGTATTTCTATATTGTGATTTAAAGCGTTTATTTAGTTTGCTGCATTCACGTTGTTTATAAACGCTCACTTTATTTATTATGCAAAAATAAAAAAAAAATAGTCAAGAATATATTTAAGAACTGTATTCTTTGTCAAAACGACATCATCGCTTTTCTAGAAGAAAGTTTATAAATGGACTGGGCTCACTATACAAAAAAATAAAAAAATAAAACAGCAATGACGGCCAGTCACATTGTGGTGTGAAATGGCACCATAGCATAGCTGCCAACTTTCAACTAATCTTCCGTAATACCAGGATTAGTTTGATCTAGGTTAACGTCATTTCAAACCAGAAAATATATTTCATGAATCTTTGTTTATTTAATTTCAAGAGTTTTAGTGGAACATACTTAATTTCATTTCTTTGAAAAAATTCTGGTTCGAAACTCATTAAACCAGGGTCGAATTAACGCACGTATTACGGATAATCTATGTCAGGTTGGCACCTAAGCCATAGTCATTAAACAAGGCGAATTTTGTCATTTAAAATAAGTGATACCAGTCAAGGAATTTTAATTTTAAAATAGCAGCTCAGTGGCAACACAGAAGAGGATACTAAATTGGAGAGGAATAACAGACTGCATACCCAAATATATAAAAAATATTTTCATTATTAATAGATGCAGAATTTTCTGATGCAGTGGTGGACATAATTATATGGCCTCTGCTGAATTTCACTTAGAATTAAAGAAACAATATAAATCTTAAAAATGCATTACATTATATCTGAAGAAAGCATAAATTTACTCTGTTATCATTTATACTAATTTAATAATAATAATATTTTCATGAAATTTAATGAAAAACTTAAAAATGTAATGGACAAAATTATAAGACACCAAACTTTTTTTCTAATAGCGTTGTTAACATAATTAGCAGATACCAATGATTTAAAAGAAAATCTTCTAATATTATTCAATATTTGGTGAAGCTGCCATTGTTTTTTATAATATAAAAAATGCGTTTCGGAATCGAATCTATCAATTCTAAAAATTATCGCAAGGCATTTCTTCCCAAACATATTTTATAGCTTTCTTTAGGTCTTCGACATACGTAAACTGCCTCCCATTTCAGTAAATTGTATCACGAGTTTAGATCCCTCACAAGTTCTCGATGGTACTTTTATCTGGAGAGCGAGAAGGCCACGGAAGAACATTGATTCTTCCTTCTAAAATCCACTTTTTTGTTACATGTGATGTATGAATCGACTCGTTGTCATACTGGAAAGTGTAGTTTTTGTCACAAAGAAGTTTACCGTATATGGTAAAGTTTATTTTTAAGAAGATTCTTATACATTTCGTTAATCAATCTTGAATACACAAAAATGATATCGGTTTTCCCTTGAGCCGAAAAACCAGCCCAAACCATTTCTGAGCCTTCACCCATTTGGCGGCTCATTTGTACATCTGGAGACTTCCGTAAATCATGTCAATAATAGCGAAACCCGTCAGGACCATCCAGGTTAAACATTGATTCATCAGAAAATTCCACAGAGTACTATTTGGAGGTCCAAGCCATAGTTTGTTTAGCAAAGTTTAAACAGTCTTTTTTGTGTGGCCTTAGAAGCGGTTGTTTTTTCTACAATGGTGTAAATTTCCCATAGGGAGTTTTATGCAACACCCTGCAAATAGTTCTGCTTGAACAATTTAATTTCAAAGCACTTTTAATGCATATTGCAGTCATCTTATTCAGTACAGCGAACGAAAGCACATGGCCCCTGTCCCTCGAGGACAAGCAAAGAGTATGTTCTGATCCTTTAATCACTGATCCATTAATTCCTCTTTTCAAAACATTAGAAATTGTACATCTAGAGCGTTAAGTAACTTTTGAAATATTATGAAATGCAACACCAGTTCCATTTCATCTCCAAATTTCGCGAATTTCAATTTTTTTTAATTATGTTCCTCGTAGCATGATTGTCAATGCGTGAAGTTGGTTACAATCTGTTTTAGTTAATTGCTAACGTCATAACAGCATGCAGAAAATTTGCATATTTCACATTATTTTTCAAAAAAAGGAGTGTTTTAAATGTTAGAGTGTTTTATAGTTTTGCCCATGGTATTTTAATTTTTTTAAATTAATCTCTATAAAAATATTATTTCTGTAAAACAATTACATGTGAAATAAGAATAAATTTAAATTTTTATCGTATTTGAAAAAGCATTTTTAAGCTCTTAATCTCTTCTTCCACTGTATTTTTAATTAGTTAGTTGTCTTATAATCATGTCCACCACTGTATTAAATATCGCGACTATAGCTATACGAAAATACAGGTTTTTTTTTCTTTACAGAATTAGAGTTCGCATTATACGCGAGTATATAATGAAATCACCTTTTAATATAATGGTATGATGAATTTTTAATTTCAAAATTAAAACTTAGATTGTGACAAATGCTAAACTATTTACATTGCTTAAGGTGGATTTTTTTTTTTTTTTTTTTTTTTTTTTTTTTTTTGTAATGAAACTGCAAAATTGTACATAATTTGTAAATTATTTAAAAAGGAATAATAAATAAATTAATGGAGAAAAATATCTAGCAAATAGCATTTGAAGGAAGATGATTTTCCGTATATGATGGAGTAAAATTTGAAAAATGTGCTATGTTTATAAATTTAAACAAATCAAAATTGTACTGCAAATGTAGCAAATTAAGGGCGTTTTCCTATAACGAAGTTTTTAAAACATTCAAACTTTTATGCATTAGCTGTTATACTCTTATTAAAAAATGCATGAATAGAAAATTTCTTATGATTTTAAACAATAAATTCAACAATTACAGATGTAATAACATTTAGTTGAGATTTCTTAGCCTCTGAAAAACTAGTTTTGTCGATAGACGGAACTGATCAATGCACTGTAAAAATTCTCCGGAAACGTTATTGATACCTACGGACAGCTAATAAAATTTATTTTTATAATTTCGTTTTTAAATTTCGAAAAAAAAAATTGTGAAATTTCTTACGCTACCGAAAAGTTTTTCGGAATATTGGATGATTTAGAAGAATTTTATTGAATATTTTTGTTCGCGATCATAGTAAATTTTTGCAAGTTAAGAAACATCTTTTTTTTCTGTGCGATAGGCTGCTGTTAAAAATTTATTAAAATCGCTCAATTTAGACCCGAAAAGTTTCTCGAATTTAGGACTTTTTCTGTAATTTGAATAAATTATTAAAGTCTCTCAAAATATTTAAGTTTTCACAACGTATGACATATGATATGATATGATATGATGACATTTTCACAAGAGGGAGCTTTAAAGTTCATAATTTATAAATAAAGTGTATATGATTTGAAGAAAAGTACGGTGCGATTATTACATATAATAGACGAATATTTGCTCATTTTCAAAGATTATGCATTAGTTGATTATAAACTTACATTTGCTAAATTAAAAAGAATGTAAAACTAAAAAAAATAATTGGTTTTATGTAAAATAAAAGTAAAAATCTGCAGTAGCAAGTCAATATTCCCATAACTGAATGTACATGAAGTGAAACATTAATATTAGCTTTCAAATAGAAATCATGCATAAAAACAAAATATATTGCAATTTCTGTTAAACTATTACGCTTTTTTAAAAATAAACTTACATACTATATCAAAAATAAACACCATATCCAGTAAATACTCCATATCAAATTTAATTATTTTGCTGTTCACTGGAAATTTCATTTACTTAATGTAAAACGCTCTGAAATTCTTTGAAAGTTTGAATGACACAAAAATGTATTTTTTTCTTTATTCGCATTAAAATACTCTCAAGAGGGTAATGAGAATGTAGTTCCACTTAAAAGACGCAAAGTAATTTATATACAATTTTTTTTTTCAAATTCAAAGCTTAATGCATGATTAATATAAACGATGGCATAAAAAATGAATTTTCAAAATGTATTAATAATATTACACTATGGATAAAAGAAAGTATACACCTGGTATGGATTGATTTTCACTTTGTTTTATGTGTATAATAGTAGAAAGTGTTGTAAATGTATATTTTTATCTCTCTGCCCGCCTTGTATGTTCGTAAAGTTTACAATAGTAAAGATAGAACTGAAACAAACATCATATATAACCTCACAGATTGTTCCTAAAAATTTTACCACTTTGCATTTCCCCGCTGCTTACGGCTTAGTGTAGCAGATGAGCTGCACGCGTACTGCCGAATACTTACGTTGATTTCATTGAATACATATTAAATCTAGAACAGAAAGAACCTCGATATGTGTGTCAGACTGAGTGTTTATACCTCGTGAACTTATTGTTTCTATACGTAATGATGGACTGTTCACGATTGGGTAATTTTGGTCCTCGCTGCCTGCAGCACCGTATAGCAGGTGTGCTGCACACGCATTGCAAAGTCGCGTAAAGTGAAATTGTTGCATTGGGTCTTTGAAAGTACATTAAATCCCCGATCAAAGAAATCTTGACTCAGATTCCCGCTGCCTACGGCACCGTTTCCCCCGGAATTGCACTTTTACTCTAAAAAGGAAGCTGGTTTCCCGGGGCGATCAACCTGTCATCCTTCTCTACGACACCGTACAAGAGGGATGCTGCGCACTCTCTACATAAAACCTTTATTTCTATTGCCCACGGTTTTCAAATGATATAGCACGTGAGGGGCATCGGCAAAATTTAGAAAAGCACCCCCGGGAAAAAGTGGTGGCGGTGCAATGGAGTAGTATAAAATAATTAGCGGTGACAGTCATTTCCAACGATATATCACATGAGAGTTGCCGCCAAGTTTAGAAAACTGCTTTCCCGTTCGGGGCAAAATTGCGGGGAATGCTTCCATGTGTATATGACATAAATAAGTGATGACATATCTTTCTAATGATATACCACATCAAGAGTCTCTTTCAAAGATAGAAAAGTACCCCCCCCCGGATGCCTACCAGGTCTTTGTAAAAAATGAATTAAGATGGGAGCATGAAAACTTAGTAATGTACAAGTCGAAATCTTTAAAACTTTCTATCATATGAAAAAATTCATTTCCGGCAGCCAACAAGTTAGAGGCCCCATAAATGTTTGGAATTAAAACAGACCCCAGCAACAAAATCCTCGAGCGGAATTTAATCTTGGTTAAACCTTCAAATGAGATCGAATATTGCTGTCAATAAATTAGAAGATTTTCCTAATCTGCCCCCTCCCCTTGAGGAGTGCAATTCAAGGAAGGTTGAGAATATGATAGAGTGATCCGAGAACTTTCCGATAGTGTACCACATGCGGCTTTCGGGAAAAAAAGTTTCAAAATTGGCGAATCCAAGCGTCTCTGCCTACTTGTCTTGTGGCAATACTCACTAGCAAAAATTAAGAAGAACGAAAAAAATTGAAAATTTGACACAGAAAAAATTTAAAACTGTAATTTATTAAATTAAAAACAGCATACAGTTCGAGGGTTTAGACTCAGGATTGAAGCAATCGGATTACCCGGACTACCGCAGCGGGTTTGAGCTTTTAATGCTGTGTGTCACAGTCATAAATCACTAGGTATCTTCAATGCTCACATCAAAAGTAAAAGTAAATTGTAGCTATGAACGACAGTTAATTTCAAATTATGTTTTTCTTTGAATTATTATTTTTTTTTTCAAACAGATCGAAAAGTGTATTTCAGCCTGTGTTAAAACAACACGCATTTCTAGATTTACAAATATGAATGATTTAAAGCAGGTTTTGCATCAAGAAACATTAAAATGAGCTTCAAGGAGCACCATACAGCGTCATGATATCCATGATGTATAGAATTTAAATCGAAATATGTGAAGACGCTACGCTTTATTTTATATTTAATTTATTGTCAAATCCTTGCATATTTCAAATTAAAATAATCAAGCTATTTTTAACCGTTCTAAAATTAGAAAACATTCTGTTAGTCAAAAATAGAAGCCTTTTATAGAGTTAAAGCGCCATCTAAAAGAACGATTTCCTCTCCAACACTGTACCTTTTCATCCCACAATTAACTCATTTTATAACTTAATCTATCATGGTTCGTACGGTTACCGTTATTTTCCAGGTGAAATACTAGCATTTATTTACTGAGAAATAAACCTAGTTCAAAGGCGCAAAATTTCGTTTTGAATAAACATAGATTTTCTATAAGAAAATACTGGGGCTAATGAATTTCCTGTTCATGAAATTCCAGGACTCGTACAAACCTTGTCTATGAATGGATAATTGTTTGCTACGTAACTGTCAAACGTTTGTCTGGAACCTGTTGACAAACTACATTAGAATTGTGGAATGGGAGATTTCTCGTCCTAATTCATTATAAATTAATACTGCTAATACCCGTAGAAATGTGCCGTCTGCAGACACTAGTACATATCATTGAATGATTAGAAAATTAGTGAATCTCAGATCAGCAGCCTCAATATCAGCTCTGAAAATCATTATAATTTTAATCTCGTTTTTCATAACATTCAACACCTTACAATACACATTTCTTATAGTATGAATATTTATGTGGGTATAAAATTCTTAGCAGATTTCAATAGATATAAATAGAAGAAGGAAATATCAATAAGCAATAATTACTTAAACCGAATCCCTCACATTTAAATAACATCTAATTTAGAAATTTGTTTTTACAATTTTTGTTTCCGAAGAACAATTTTGATGATCAAAGAAGTAAGACCTTATCTAAATAGATCCTATAAAATTACGTAAGAAAGTAATTTTTTGTCATTAAACTGTAATTATAACAGGCTAAATGCGAAAATTAAAATTATTTACTCAAGATAAAACAAGTGTGGGTATTTCCATGAGAATACGTCGTGTAAGTCACATACTACGATCTTGGATACCAGTATTTTAGAACGGAAAAATGTGATTTATTTTATCAGAGATATTTCATTAATTGAATAAGGCCATGCAAACCTTTCGAAAATAACGGTGGCCAACATTTTAGCAGTTACTAATAATGTGACTTACACGACAAGTGCTCATGGAAATACCCGTGTATAAATGTGATTGCAGATCGCACAAAGGGTTTCGTTTAATATCTGTTTCAAAATATTTTATAATTAAATTACAAAACTAAAATTGTGAATAGAAAATTTAAATGAATAGGAATTTTATAAATTAAAAAAAAATATTTACTTCGCGTGTCAAAACAGATGATAAATAGGATGAAATAAATCAAATATGTGCGTTTTTCACGTAATTTATTTAATCCATTAATTTATGTTAAATACATAATAATTGTTTAATCTTTTTAAACTTCCGTGTAATAAAAGAAAAAGAAAAAATAGGATTACTTTAAAATTTGAAACGAAATATTTAAATGTAATGTGTCTGAAATCTGTATCTTAATTTGCTTTTGAGATATTAATTTTTTTTAATACTTTTAGTATAATTTTAATAATCGTGGCAACAAAAGTACACCATTTCTATTAAAAGTAAATTTGAAAAAGAAAATAATTTTTATATCAATTTACACTTGGATGCAACAATGAGAAGGAAAAAAACCAACAAAAAATGAACTAATGATGTTTAAAAAAAGCATTAATTAAAACAATAGCTTTTTTCAAAATTTTATGATTTGTTGTGTGACAAGAGTTATTTAGCTGTAAGTACACAAAATTTGAACTCTCCGACTTATAAGGGAGGATGGAGATACTTGAGCCATTTTTTTAATTTTAATTTTTTTTAAATTTTTTATAATTTCCTAGAACAAAATAAAATATTGAAAATAAAAATTTGATATTTTTTTCTTCAATTGAAAACCACTTTCAATTAATTTTGAACTATTTTTCTATGTCTAATAAATTTTTACTTTTTCTTTTACATCGTGGCTCAAGTATCCCCATGGAGGGGATACTTGAGCCACGATGTCACATTCGCACCAGTATTTTGCAAAGAAAAAAGCCGATTTACAATATACGCGAAAAAATGCATTAAACCTTTTAAAAATAAATTTGGTCGAATTTTCTGGTGTCGTTGTGACATTTAGGAATTAAAATTATGGTAGAAAATTCTGCCAGCAGAACTCGAAAGGTTAATCACCATACTTTCAAAATGGTACCAAGGTATGTGATTTCTTTTTTACATGTTCAGAACTATAAATATGTTACCATGTTGCCAGTTTTAGAAAAAAAAATTGACCAACTGTAGCGATAACAGGGGTGGCTCAAGTATCCCCTATGCTCAAGTATCCCCACTCTCCCCTATAGTTTTTATGTACGGACTTTGTGACAGACAGATAGAGGACAGAGACGAACAGGGTTGTTTTGTCAGATGAACGGAACCCCAAAAACGAACATGTATCAAAAATGTAAACAAAATATGTAATGTATATGTAAAACAAAAATCATGAGATTCACATATGTAATAAAAATGCGTTGTCTAATACAAAGCGTCATACATAAACTTTTTTTTTTTTTTTTTTTTTTTTTTTTTTTTTTTTTTTTTTGTAAATTAACATATTTTTCTGAATAGTTTATTAACAAGAAGTAAAAGGTTTGCCTCCAGCATAGATTATGGATCTCTTCCAACACATTCAGAATGTAGTAACACAAATTCACTATTTACTAAGGTTAAGCATAATATCTAAATAAGGAATTTGAAAATTTCATAGTGCAGTAAATACTCATCATAAAATATAGTTTCTGCTATTACTATCAATAATTGCAAAAATATTCTTTTTGATTTATGATTTTTTTCTAGAGCCCTGCGTATGATTTATGGATTTATATGCATACAATATAGTATGCTGAAAGTTAACTTTGTTAAACAAGTACAAGTGTTGAAATTTTCGGCTCAACAATTTTCGTGATAAAACGCAAAGGTATTTGAAATTTTTCGTGCGGCCTTGTATTTCATCTATAAAATTTATGCACACCAAATAAAGTTTTAAAACCATAGTTTTGTTTAAAAATGAGTTTCACATTTGAAAACACACTTCTAGCAATTATTGTTCATAGGCTTCAATAGTTCTAACCAAATGCTTTTCTGCATCCTTAAGAATGATCAATAAATTCTAAGCTTCGTGCGTACATCTCAGCGATAATTATAAATTTCAGCATGTTTAAAATAATGCAATATCATTAAAATATACCACAAATAATTTTTCCTAATTTAAGAACCGTCATGTGACGACAGTTATTTGATTGTCTTTGTAAAAGAATCGTAAATGGTATGCACTTCATTTTCAATATTGAATATGCCATATTGATTATTATGTATAGGTTTCATGGTAATAGTTTTATATTTACGAGAGTTAGACATGAACAGACAGACAGTCAAACAGAATTCATAAATATTTTGGAACTCGTAAAAAACAATTTTAAGCAACTTAAGCTTATTTTTAACAACAGCGACGAACATTTTGTATAGCTCTGTAAATAGATTTTTAAAATTTATACACATCCAGTTGTGTGCAAAAATTTTATTCTTAAAACGCATACCATGAATAATGTTAATTCATGAAAACGTCATATCGACTTCATTCTTATATTCTATACCATTCTATTATTTCTAGTACGGAAATTAGTTTATTGTAATGGTCTATAACTACCTTAATTCACATTATATAGCTATCATACTTTTAAAAACTTGGTAATGTACCTTGTTTTAAAAATATTACCAGGTTATGGAAGGTTAAAAGAAAATATCAAGAAAAAAAAATATTTTCTGTTACCGGGTTACCTTCTGTTTCCGTTTAAAATGGGCACTTTTCGATAACTACGTTCTCATCCTTAGTTGTCGCGACAGCTGAGAGTTGGTTTTGGAAAAGATAGATAAGTTCAGTTACAAATTTGAAAATCTGCTTCTAAAAAAGGATTAGGTTAAAAATATTTCCTCTTCTGTATTTTAAAATAACTTTATGGATAATATTCTTCCTTTCAGTTCGAAGATTTAAAAACAAAATTACGTCTGCTTGGTTATAATATTCAGAAACTTGGAAATGCACTGTGATTTGAATTTTCTCTGTTATATTTTATGTTTTGATCAATTTTTAGAAACTTGCAGAATCTAATTCCTTTTTGTTTCTATTTTAAAGCACCATAATGCATATTTTCATCTTATTTTTTAAATGTAAATTGTTTTTTATTTAAAAATTTATGTAATAATATTCTAATAAGTATTCATTTAAAAGTGATTCGTACAAAATAAATCGAATTCGAAAAAAATTTTACTTGCATTTATGCTGCGTCGCGGAATAAAATATTTAAACAAACTTGTTAGCCGCGCTATTTTTATATATACCATGTGATACCCATTGTGACATTATATACGGATATTCGCCATAAAGAAAATCATTATAAATGCATATTTTTAATATATGACGTAATTTTCACCTCAAATTTATTTCGCGTGCAATAATATAATTGTTTTATTATATTTTTTTCAATTTGAGATTTACTTGCAAATATGCAATTCATTACGCGTAAGTAAGTTATATAATAGAATAACAATGTGGTTGAAATATCAATTTGTTTTACATTTTAATAGTAGTTCTGTAAAAGCAAGCAACATTTTTCTTCTTCCGAAGATGGAAAATGAGAAAAGCGTACTATTGTATCATTTTTACTTTATTGATGTCATTTCCTGATTAAAAAATAATTGAAAAGAAAGCCAAGTGGAGAAATTTTATATTCTCATTGCAATCAGTTAGGCAATTATTATTTCTCATATTCTTTTCAGATATCTGGATGGTTCCAAGGGTCTCATAACTCATAAAATTTGTAAATGTAAAATATTAAAAAAAGTACTATTATTGAAGCACTAATTTCTTTTAAATTTTAATGCATTTCTCTAATAGCGGCATAAAAATATTTTTATTGCTGTAGATGAGATAATCACCTTTCTCTCTTCAGAGAAAAAGGTAAATGATGTCATTTTCTCGTTTAAGTTGAACTGAAAACCAATCAGGAAATATTATTGTCTTTGGATTCAATTGAATGTCGATTATTAAGTCCTACGTTCTTTTCAAATATTCAAATTAGTATTTTTATAAACTTGTTACATTAAGATCTTTAAAAAATGACAATAGGATATCAATAAATTACAATCCTTATTAATTTTTCCTCTTTTCTTAAGCTTTTGCGTTACTGACGTCATTTGGACGTATTTGTTCAAAATATTTCTAGAGTATGAAGTAAAATAAATGCTTAGAAAATTGTATTTTTCTCTTTAAACTATTCTGGCTTTAAACGCCTTTACTGAAAAAAAGCTATGATGGAATAATTACTGTTTTTTAGGTCAATAGAGATGCAGTCGATTGCTGGTTGGCTGTGAAAAGTCACTCCCTATGATCGAGTACAAGAAAGTAAGTTTTTTTTCCTTCGAATATTTCTTAAAAACTTACTTTAATCACAATATTTTCTTTACTATTGATTCAAACCAAAACTAATTTCAATTTCAATTTGGAAAATGACGAAAGAGGTGAAATTTAATAATATGTATTTTTTTTTTCTTTATCTACCTTTGAACCACAAATAATGGAGTGATTTCTTTGTCATCATTAGAAAAATTCCATTAAAATTAAAATAATAATAATATTTCGAAAACTAATTCAAATTAAAAAAATTCTAATGCCAAATTTCAAACCACTGGATAAATAAAGATAACTGTTGTTAATTTCATTGTCAGACATTCCATATTTTAGAAGAAATAGCTGTGAAATTAAATCAGTCGTTTAATGTGTTGATTCATAAATTCGTTTCATTACGATCTTATCTATGTAGGGTATGCATATACCGGGTGATCCAGAAGTTTCGGGAGTTTTGAAAAGTTAATAATTAGGAAACTATGTGTAATACAAAGGTTCTGTTTTCAGATATATGCTCAGTAACATGTGGGATTTTTGTTTAGAATGAATTTTTTTAAATATATATAGTTACCATTTTTAGCAACAGGTGGCGCTGTTGTATAAGACTGAATGTACCTATAACATGCGTTATATAGACACATGAGTTCATTGCGAAACTTCTTTTCTATGATATTGGTGAGATTTCGTTTTAAGGGTGGTTTATGTACAAACATTTTTTGTAAGGTAAATGCAATTGCATTGTAAGGGAAATTTGTTACAAAATTTCATGAGCAACTGCAGTGTTTAGACATTGTCTAGACTATGTTTAGACACATCTTTGCATGTCGCGTTGTTTTTATATCGTACAATACGTCAAGTTAAAACTGCAAAAGAATCGATGGCCATTGCAAATGTGAAATGCTATGGTAAGCAATGTTTGAGAAAAAGGCTCATTGGAAGATCGTAATAGAAACAAGAGATCCCAAATGTCTGTTACAAACGTAAATTAGGTAGGATTCTATGCCAATACTCCATAGAAATCACCAGTGCATGGTGAGTGCAGTAAACTTGGGATATCACGATGAACTGAGATTTCTTCTGGAATTTCTTTCTGCTCTGAGGATACTGTACACGCTGCTTTGCATCGGCTCACGGCGGTACTTATAAGCCATGAGCGTCATGATTAAAATTTGTAACCCTTGGACACTAATTCGTTCTTTTTAATGAGATGTATCATACTATAAAAACAATACTATCAATTTTAGCGCCACCTGCTGTCAAAAAGTGCAACTAACATAATATGTTTTTTTTTCATCGAAAAAAGAAATCCCACAAGTTTCTCAGCATTTATGTGAAAACCGCATACTTCTATTGTTTATGATTTTCTAATTATTAGCATTTCAAAAGTCCCGGGACTTCTGGATCACCCGGTATATATATATTATAGAGAGAGGGAGAGAGGGGAATATACATACATACACACAGTTTGATAGATAGAAATGTAATATATGTAGTCAAGACTGGGGAAAATGCGACATAGACCAGGCTTCATCCACACGTCAGTCTTCATAATTAAAGGAATTTCACAGTTTTGAGACTAATTGGTAAGCAAACCTGCTTAAATATTCCAGCAATTTTCAAATGGTAAAAAGAAAATGTAAATAATTTGTTCAAAGAAAGATGTGAAAAGCTGAGATGTGACAAAAAAAAGTAATGAAATATAAATGGGAAAGTTGATAGGAACATTTATAACGTTTAAATAGTACCCTTAGTAAGAAAAATAGTAAGAGTGGAAAAGACTATAAAGTTGAAGTGCACAACCTGTGGCACGCGGACCCCCAAGATACCCCATATTTTCAAAAACATTTTCCTTAATGACAAAAATTTTGCTAATAAATAAATCAAACTTCACTTTTTAAACATTGTGGTGGCAAACAATTTCCTGACAAAAACATTGTGCATCACTACTATAAAGGATGAAAGTAAATGCTTTAAGAAATGGAAAGTTTCTATGTCTCTTCAAAAAAATATCATTGATTGAAAAGCCTTAGGAAGATATGTAGGCAAATTTAACCCCTTAACTGGTATGCACGAACTTAACCCGAACGCCGTCCGGGCAAGACGAATTTCCTTATTGCATCATTTAAAGCTTTTTGATACCACTATTATTTTAAAGAAAATTTTCATACTATTGAAAGGCGGAAATGTTTAGACTAAATTTTACGAATATTTTATTTAAATAACTAGCAGGCTATGCCCGCTGCGCTGGTCCATTTTTCTAAACGAATCTTGACTCAAACAAAATGGTGATTTGAAATTTCGTTTTTAAAGCAGTGTATACCATCATCTGGAATGTCCTTCCGCAATGCTGAAAACGATGCCAGTGCCAATGACATTGCGATATTGCACTATTGTATGCCTTGGACAAAATTTGGGTAATTAAGTACTATCTCTCTTGTTTTATCATTTATAGTAGAGTTTGATATGAAAATGAGACCGTTATGACAGCAGGAATCAAAATGTTATCTACTCATCACATTATTTTGTTAGAAAGATTTGCAATGATTATCAAACTCTATTAATTTTCATATCGCACATTATCATATGTTAGTTCTTAAACTCCCGAATCTGAACTTGCACTATGTGTAGATCTGGTAGCCTAAATACAATCTCCATTACATGTTGCGTTACATTTTTTAATAACCGTCCTCTCCTGGCAGGTCTACTACAATTTTCTCTCTACCTTGGTCTGTTCCAGCAAAGTACATAGCAAAATGTGTAAAAAAGAGTGTTAACTTATATATTTATTAGAACAATGAAGCATAAAAGGTGTGTTTTAAAGCTGAATTATTTGAATAAAATTACAATTACATCAGTTTCATTGCCTCTTCATTTTTTTAAACCAGTTGCAAACATGTAGCTTTTAAATAGGGGATAATCTTTATGCTAAATTTTGTAGAAAAATAAAACTTCAGCTTGTAATCAATTCCATTATGATTTTTGGCGTCAAACATGTTATTTCGTGTCTATTGTCAAATGAAAGTGAAGTTTACAATCATCTATTATTGGCATTTAATCTTATACCTTGGCGATAGTTTTTTTGGGGCGGGGGTTCGACGGGGTAATGAAGTAGTATTTAATAGTTAATTTTTGATAAAATTCTGTTGATAGGGCTTAAATGTTAATTAAAACTGCAACATAAACATTAAAAACAAAATTTTCTACTGTCGGTATTTCATGTATAATTTTTTCTTAGCCAATTTTAAAGTATTTTTTTTAACCTGAATGATTGATAAATTAATTGCAAATATTTTTTTTAATTCGATATCATTGTTATTCCGAAGATTTTTCCTGCGCATTGCAAATATTGCTTTTTTAGTGATAGTAAAATAACTGCAGATGAAAAATACATAAGGCTAAAACCCAGAATTAACGACAGCTTGGCGAATGCCTCTACGGAGACTTGAAAAGTACGCGAGTTCTGTCAACTTAAATATCCAGGTAGAATTTTAACAAATAATAGGTACTACTTTATTATTCCATAGATCAATTTTGCCAAATTATACATATTGCAAAACGATTCACCATATTATACAAACGGATATAACTTTTATTTTAAATAACAAAAGAATCAATAAATTACTAAAATATTTATGGAAATACAAATAAAACGTCGAATCAAAAAATAGTTGATAACGTAACAAACACATGTAGCATGTTTAATGTCAAATGAATGTGACATTTACGATAATCCATTATTGACATTTAATCTTATATTTTAAATGCAGCAGTTTTTTTGGTCGATGGAATAATTAAGTAGTACCAGATAATATAAAAATATATAAATAATAATATAGCCAATAATATTTTGGCCAGGTGTCATGTATGTATCACGTTGGCGCGATTGCAACAAAATTGTGATTTTATGGATTGCGTGGTAATCTGGTTATTGTTGTTTATTTACTAATAAACTGTTTCTTTACTTTTCTTTATTGTTTTGTTCTATAGTTATTAATTAAACTTCACTTATTTATTATTGTTTCCTTTTTAAAATAATAGAAAATAATTGAAAATAATATAATATGTAACTGGTATTTGAAAACTTAGTGTTTGCCAAACTGCTGTCAGATTAAAAAAAAAAAAAAAAAAAAAAAAAAAAAAAAAAAAAAAAAAAAAACGCATTAAGGTGATGCGTATATAAAAATGGAAAAAATGATTATAGTAATGTAAACAAAAAAAGTAAACAAATAATTAAAAAATTGCATTTTCGGTTAAGAAAAAAAAAAAAAAAAAAAAAAAAAAAAACACCAAGCAGTTGTTAATTCTGTAGTTGCATCAATAGTAAAATTTCTTTTCTTCGTTTGTTTCATAATGAAAAACCATAAATTTAATAATAATCTCAAATAAAATAATCTGACAAATTTTCTATAACATCGTTGATTATCTAGAAGTCTCCTTAATACATAAACAAAACGGCAAAGATGTCATATGCGCCGAATTTGGCGCGATAATTTTTTATGCTAATTTGGCGTAAACATTGTTTTCGAATACCAGTTACATGTGTATATTTAAATTATTTTATATTATTTAAATAGTAATAAAAATTAATGAAAAAAGTTTAATTAATAAGTATATAACAAAACAATTTATACAATTTATAAAGTAAATAAACATTTTATTTATAAATAAATATTAATAGTCGGGTTAATATGTCAGACAAAATAATGCAATTTAAAGTCTATTACTTACCTCGGTGATATATAATATCTGTGCCAGTAAAACTTTCAATAATATAGTACATATGCTACTTGGCGGTGTTCAATTATCGAAGATTAGTCCAATATCATTTTAAATACTATCTAACGCAGGAAAAATATGAAGAAAATCGAAGAAATGGCTAATTAAAACAGATTTGTAAAATATTTTGGCACATATGCCATATATGCATCACAATTTTTTTTTTTTTTTCTTACACAAATTTGGCGAAAACTTCATAACACCTCAAAAAAAAAAAAAAAAAAATGCCGAAAGATGTTTTTATCTCAGAAAATTTACTTTTAAAAATATGATTTGTTCACAAAAAATTGCATCTTTTTTTAAATTGCTATTTTAAATACTTTTATTTTTTAAAAATATTATTTAAAATGCTGAATCAAATTGAAAATTAAACATTTTCATTTAATTAAAAGAAAAAAATTCAACGCGACAAATAATATTTTGAGTTATGACAATTTTAATTTACTCTAAATTAAAAAAAAAAAAAAATATTAAGAAAGTTTATGATGTGATAGTGCTTACAAATTATGTGGTTAACCATCACAAAACATTCAAAATTCAAACTCTATAAATAAATAAATAAAATAAATGTTTCCTGGGCAACATACAGCAACATTGTTTCTTCAATTACACGCATTTCAATTTGTGTCTGATCCCTTGAAACCTCACGATTTATTAAAATTGTCATAACTCTCTGAGTTTTGGAGATATCAAGATGGAATTTTTTTTGTTCAATTCAGGAATGGATAAGGAAAATTTTTCTAATTGGAAGTTTTATCCTATGGGGGCCGTATAAAAATTTAATTTTTGTATTTTTTAAAATAGACCCCCCATGGAGTTGCAACTTATCTTATCAAAAAATTTACCTTTTTTGGTGAAACTTTGCAGTTGGAAGTATGGGTCTAGGGGCAATCTTTAAGGAGATAGCCTATTGTTTCGATATTTATGACTCACCCTGTATATATATACACTCCTATAAAAATATAATATAAAAATTAAAGTATACAGGTTGATTAAAAAAATGTGGGCAAACTGGTATGACAAATCAAGCATACTACAAGGATAAAAAACCACAAAGGAACATAGGGTGGGAAACTACTTATTGAGTCAGGAACACAGGGTGTTTCATTCTAGCTACACCATGTTTGAAAGTAATAATTCCGAGGAAAATAAAAATTTTGTAATGAAAATGCAACGATATGTACCTTATTTTGTGTGTAATGCGATAATGTTACGAAAAGATCTGGAAAAACATATTGCTCAAGCAATCGATGATACCGTTTAAACTGATTATCACAGTCCAAAATGTGAGATGCCAAGTGCATATTGCTGATGCGTATAATGCAAACTTCTACCACATTTGTTTGGTATTATCACATTTAAAACAAAGGTGAGAATGTCTGTTACATGTTTTATTGTAATATACTCCAGTTCTCTCAAATTTATTACCGTCAACCCAACTTGAGTTATGATAAAACACCATGTATTTGTGACTCAATAAGTGGTTTGCGGCCCTATGTTCCTATGTGATTTTTTATCCTTGTCGTTGTAAAGGGGTTTTCCTTTACATATTATTTAATAATGGTTTCCCCCCTTAGTTAAAATTACAATATTCCCTTACTTTGTAACTTTATTTAATAAGCTAGATTTTTAATCCCTTTAATTCTGTTCAGTTACTAACGGCCATTTTCCCTTTAAAATATGACTTCACTTATCTCTAATTCTTTCTTTAAAGCCACAACATATATTCGTTTGTTCATGTAACTGTAAGTATTTTCCCATAGCAACAACCTTTTAAAGAGTTATTTCTAGGCTGTTGTTATGCATAGTTAAACGCTACTCGCTTAGGAAGCAGATGCGCTAAGTTTGTCTTTTATTTTATTTCATTAGAATTCATTTCCTTTCGGAGCCCGTGAGACTCTTGTTAACCCTATGTAAAGAATTCAATTTTTGTGGTTTTCCGGACCATATGCTTTCTTTTATCATTTGGCGTTAATTATTTCAAATCATGCACTTTGGTTTCTATCATTGAATGTCTATGTAACGGAAACTCTCCACGTGCCTTCTCTCATCGCAATTTGTGCGTATCAGTCGTTTTTGGTTATTTTTATGTACATGTATCGCGCCAACACTTGACGATGTGAAAAATGTATTTGTCACCACTCCTTCTCTGTAACTACTAGCGATCGGACCTATCTCTGCGAGGGTCCCTCTCTGGCACGGCAACCATTCTTGAAACTGTGAAATTAATAAAAAACTTGTCTCTAGTAAATAGCCTCCTGTGTTGCCTTTCTCAATATTCATGGATTATCTACGAACTTGGGATATCAACTACAGCTTAACGGCGCAACGTTACCCTTACGATGTTAAACTAGTCGTTGGGGGCCACCGTAATACTTACCCATCATGGATATGTATATGAAAATAAAACACGAGAAAACTATTTATACAATGCATCGCAATTCATAAACAAAATTTAAATATTGTTAATATACATAGTAATGCTATATTAAAGAACTGCTGATGTACCAATTTCGACAAATTATATAAAACGCCAAACTACTCAAGTAGTACCGAACTGCGTAAAAGAAACATCCTTATAACTCCAAAAATAATAATTTTATTAACTAACAACTAACTGCGTCGGATTAAACGTCTCATTTCCAATAAAAATATACCTCTGAATTGAAATTTGAATGAAATACAGGGTCATGAAAAATCGAAGAATGTGGAAAACAGGATTACAAATATCTCGGCAACTAATAATCCGATCAACTTCGTTCTATATGCAAAATGTGTGTTATTTTATTGCCTTTTACGTCCATTCCTTAGAACAAAAAAATTCGAAAATTTTTGTATACCTTTCATCAGAACGAATTTTTTGAGATTCCGAAAAAAATAGTTCCGGATAATCGAGGTTGCTGATATTAAATAGGGTTCGTCCCATTCTTACATACTAACTACATACAAAATTTCAAGTCTCTATCTCAATTTGTTCGGGAGATAGAGCGTTGACAGACAGACAGACAGACAGACAGACGGACGGCAAAATTTTTTTTCTAAAAATATGTTTTTCGGAATCTCTACTATCTAAAACGTGTAAATCCGTCAAAAAAAAATTTTCGATTTTCAAAACGATTGCAAGACTTACCCTATACTACGTATGATGGGTAAGTAAAATCGACTTCATAAAATATCTGCGATGTTTGCTATACGATAGTGAAGCCATCGTCTTCACAGTTGTATGCCTGATTTGTCATATCAATTTGTCCACGTTTTTTTAATCACCCTGTATAACAAAATAAACATTTCTTTTAAAATACGCCTCTAAAATATTTCTTCCTTTTTTTTTTTTTTTTTTTTTTGGACAAGACTGATAATTTATGCTACACATTTTAAGTATTGCTTACTAGATGTGATGAAATAATGTGCTGTAATTACATAAACAAAAGTTCTGAATGTTACAATTTCTGAATTTAGTAATAGTTTTTGATTGTTTGTTTTTTAAAGATATAGTAATTAATATGAAAAAAGCTAATGGTCTTACTTCTTGTAAATTGTTTGACAATAAAGGTAATCTGCAGGAAAATTTTAAATACAACTTATCAGATGTGTTTAAAAGTATAATGTAATTATATTAAAAAATTTCTAATGTGTAACACTGAATATTGTTTGTTTAGTGGATAAGTCTTTGTTTTTTCCTATATTTTTAAAAATATATATTTATATTAGTTAATAAAAAATAACTAGTGTGTGTTTGTTTCTTCTGAATACTTCTTATTTTGATTTTAAAAAAATAATTTGTTGGAAATTTTTAAATTTCGTTACGAGATGCGTTTAATAGATTATGGCATAATTATGCCAGAAAATTATAAAAACAGTCGCATAATCAGGGTAGGAGCCCAAAACCAGTAATAATGAAAGTTTTTTTTTCCTTCATTCATAGGAAAAAACTTTCTGGTTAAATATGCGAGCGGAATTGGCGTTCAAAAATTACTGGTATGGGCCCTTGGGCAACCACTCTTGTTAAGCCACTGAAAACTTCAGAGATCATATTTTACTAATTGCATGCACTGCATAAAAAAGTATGTTTCTGTATCTACTAAAGTAAAAACTCTTCAATAACGTCTTCCGATTTAGCCACTATTTCGAAAAGCGTTTAGTTTTAGCTAGTTTTGCCAAACCGAAATAAAAGTTTTTAGGATAATATCAATTCTAAATAACAGTAATTTTAATAATAATATTATTATTATTTTTAATAATAATAATGAAAAAAATTTATAACGTTAATATTAATTTTAATAAATATAATATTAATTTTATGCTATCTAATTTATTAAGGTTTTACTTTGGCTGTTAAAAAACTCTGTAGAACATGGAAATATTTCTTCGAAGATAGATAGCGTCAGAAATATCAATTTTGCACGTTTATAAAATTGATTAACACACTGGAAAAATATACTCAAAAATGTTTCCGAAAGTCCCTTGCAGCAAACGAATAAATAAATAATTTAAAACTTTTATTTTATTTATTTATTTATTTAGTATTTCGTAAATGATTTTACTAATCTTGAAACTATATTTATTTCTGAGTGTTTTAAAGATAAAGAATGCTGTTCGAAATCTTAGGTAACTCGCCAATAAAATGTATTTGTGTAGTTTCGTTCCTGGCTTTATTATATTTTCATGATTAAAAAATGTTTGCCCATACCAATGACTTAAATCGATAAAAAAATAATAATTTTTCTTAAAAAATTAAGATATCTTACGTAACATAAGTAAACACTTCTGAACATTTCATTGCAATCAAAGAATTTTAAAATGTGTAAATATAAAGCAAAAAAAATGAAATATAGCCCATAACCTATATTACTAGTCAGCTTTTAAAAAGCCGTTAATTTAAATAAAATTCCCAAATATTTGTAATTAACGAATTCAAACAAAATATTTTTGCTTATAATAAGAAACTAGATGGATGTGTCAATCCCAATATATTTTGAATTCCATACATGTTAATACTTCCTGATAAAATGAAGCATATCAGTGACACCGACTAGGTAATTTACACCAAATTCTAATGAGCAACAACATATGACAACTTCTAATTGAATCTGAAATTTGATGAAAATCCATGCATTAGTTTTTGAGATAGAACAGTGGAAGATATGGTAAAAAAATCGGAATAGCAACACCACTTATTGAGGGATTTATTCCAAAAGCTAATCAGAACAAATTTAAGCTGAAGTTTTATGAAAATTTTTAAATGCTGTCTAGAAGTGTCACCTACAGGGGGATTTACACGAAAAAGCTAAACATTTCTAATTTATATCGGGGATTAACTGAATTTGAAGTTTGATGAAATTTTTTGCTTTAGTTCTGTAGACAGACTATTGCGATAATCATAAATAACTCCACATATCGGTGCCATCTGTTAATCGATTCTAACCAAAAATTAATCAGGATTAAATTATATCATGTACTAACGGAGTTTTACTATTTCTAAAACAAAACGTTTTGCATCGTTCTACATATACTAGTTAAGATTGTAAATAATGATACCACAAATTGATGTCATTCTGATGGAGTTCACTGTTGATATATTTTATGACTGTTGTCTTAAAACTGTGTTTCCCTTTGATTATAATTTAAAAATAGTTTAATTTCGTTTAATTAAATTTGAAACAGTTTGATTTTTTGTTTACAGAATTAAAAATAAAATATGTTTCAGTTTCAAAATAAAATATTAAAAAGAATAAAAAAATACAAAGTTGTTCAATAAGATGTTTAAATTTTCTTTTTCTTATGTAAAAGACGCCCCACCAGTGGCCGAGAGTTTCTGACCTCAAACTGGTAGACGGTAGGTGCTGGGTTCGAACCCAATCGCGACCGGCCTAACCGTTCGGAGTTTTCCGTGGTTTTCTTCGAGTCTTGCGTAAATACGGGTTAGGTTCCCTTAGAAAGACCCCCACGGAGGGCATCCCACCTCATAGGGCCTATATCCCATAGCGTAGATAATCGGCCGACATACATACATACTATGTAAAAGACTATCAAGAACAGTTTATTTTTCCTTAGATAGAGAATAATGAAAATGCTTTTTTACTATTCCTTTGATTAAAATTTGTACATACATATTTTAATCAAAGAAATAGTAAAAATAACTAAACTAAAAATAACTAAAATAATTAAATAATATTAATTATTTTATTAATATTTAAATAATTAATAAATAAACAAAAACTAACTGACTAAACTAAATTTCATAACTAAAATTCAATTAGTTTTGCATTTTAGTTATTGCAAAACTAAAATGAAATAGTTTTGCATTTTATTTACAGAATTTAATTGTATATATGTACATGTTCCTGTTTCAAAATAAAATGTTAAAAGGTTTTTTTATGTTATTTAAAAAATTTATTTATTTATTTATTTATTTTTACAATCCTACGATTAGTACTTGCACTTTTTTACGAAAGACGTTTATTTGCATTTAAATATTGAAAAAAAAAAGCATTTAAACTAAATCTCCAAAAAATTACAAACAAATTACAGTCGATAAGTACAATTTAAGAACTTTCAATTTTCGCTTTAAGTATTTTCCTTATCCTGAGTTTAACGAAACGAGGTTAAACTCAGGAGGTTATATATGCATATGGTCCCGTTTCAAAATAAAATGTTAAAAGGTTTTTTATGTTATTTAAAAAAATTATTATTATTATTATTATTTACAATTCTACGATTAGTACTTGCACTTTCTTACGAAAGACGTTTATTTGCATTTAAATATTGAAATAAAAAAAAAGCATTTAAACTAAATCTCCAAAAAATTACAAACAAATTACAGTCGATAAGCACAATTTAAGAACTTTCAATTTTCGTTTTAAGCATTTTCCTTATCCTGAGTTTAACGAAACGAGGTTAAACCCGATGAAATTCGACGAAAGAAAATATTTGAAAAGGAACTGTTTTATTTATTTACTAGCGGACCCGACAGATGTTGTCCTGTCACCGGCAGTCGTTTTCCTTCTTAGCACCGACTCCAGAAAATCAAATAAATGTACGTAAATATGGTAATACGCACGATAAACACTACGCTCTTAATGTAATTTCTTATTACAATTATGTAAGGAAATTATATTTCACTCTTCTGTATTTTTTGAAGTCGTTTCAATTTTTGATAGAAAAGTTTATTTTTCTCTTTTTAGTTAAAAGTTAACGATTGTCTGAAGTCGGTTAATCAAAATTATAATACAGGAAATATTATTGTAAAGCATACACGTTTGTCAGGAGTGGGGTTTGAACACGCGATCTCTTTCTTCAAGAAGCTGAGCTTAAATCTGGCGCCTTAGATCGCTCGGACATTCCGTCCGAACTTATTCAACACTTTTAATTAGCGAAAAATCACTAACTATTAGTTTTTGCCTAATTACTAAAAAAGTACTGAATCAATTTCTATGACATGTGAATCTAAACCATTCTCGAGTCCACTGGAACACACAGACACAAATTTCATTAAAATCGGTCCAGTCGTTTAGGAGGAGTTCAGTGACATACACACGCACAGAAGATTTATATATATAGCATTGAAAATTTCAGGTTTTTGCGCCGAAGACATCGCCAAATTAGGAAAATGTGAATTATCTCACGAACTACTGGATTTAAACGAATTGGCTTAGTACCATTCGATTCAGAATGAAAAAATGCACTAAAATATGTTATCAGTTGAAAAATAACTACAAAAGCCGATTTTTAAGGAATTTTTTAAAAGTTCGTTCTTTTTTCTACACATCGTAGGGGTGGAATTTTCGAAAATCCCTTTTTTGCGGCACTCGATGTTATAAGAAGTATTTTTACCCCAATTTTCAAGATTTTTGGTATGGTTGATTTTTTTGTGCTATGATTAATACGAAATCTTGACTTTCTTTAATATCTATAGCACTTTTAATTAGCGAAAAATCACTAACTATTAGTTTTTGCCTAATTACTAAAAAAGTACTGAATCAATTTCGACGAAATGTGAATCTAAACCATTCTCGAATCTACTGGAACGCACACACAAAATTTCATACAAATCGGTCCAGTCGTTTAGGAGGAATTCAATTACATACACACGCACAGAAAATTTTTATATATAAAGATGAGCATTGAAAATTTCAGGTTTTTGCGCCGAGGACATCGCCAAATAGGAAAATGTGAATTATCTCACGAACTACTGGATTTAAACGAATTTGCTTAGTACCATTCGATTCAGAATGAAAAAATGCACTAAAATATGTTATCAGTTGAAAAATAACTACAAAAGCCGAATTTTAAGGAATTTTTTAAAAGTTCGTTCTTTTTTCTACTCATTGTAGGGGTGGAATTTTCGAAAATCCCTTTTTTGCGGCACTTGATGTTAAAAGAAGTATTTTTACCCCAATTTTCAAGATTTTTGGTATGGTTGATTTTTTTGTGCTATGATTAATACGAAATCTTGACTTTCTTTAATATATATAGCACTTTTAATTAGCGAAAAATCACAAACTATTAGTTTTTGCCTAATTACTAAAAAAGTACTGAATCAATTTCGACGAAATGTGAATCTAAACCATTCTCGAATCCACTGGAACGCACACACAAAATTTCATACAAATCGGTCCAGTGGTTTAGGAGGAGTTCAATTACATACACACGCACAGAAGATTTTTATATATAAAGATAATAAATCTACAAAATTAGTTATAGTAAACAATCCATCTTACATTGGTCAGTCTAATTCTCAAGCAAATGTTAATTAAACTAAAATTAACAAAATAACATAAAACTCAATTATTCAAATTACTAAAAGAAATAAAACCGAAATTCACCGGATTTTATAACAGGCGCATTTTAATTTCTTTTCTTTCTTTTTGTTATTTTGAAAGAAAATGGAGTGATTCTCTTGCCGCAATTACAAAATTGGTACTAAAAATTAGAAAAATAAATGTATCAAAAATAAATTTAAATACAGCTTTGAAACAAACTGCATTTAAAAGTACATTTTTTTTCTCTATACAACGATGTAAAAGTTTCAAATGTATGATGTTTAGAAGTGTAAAATTTGTAGTTCCGAAAATTGCAAAACCAAAACTGCATGGAAAAGTGTTGCACATTTTAATTTCTTTCTTTTTTTTTTAATTTTAAGAGAAAATGGAGCGATTATGTTGCCACAATTACAAAATTGGTACTAAAAACTGTAAAAAAAAAACAATATCTCAAAATTAAATTGAAATATAGCTTTGAAACAAATTGCATTTAAAAGTGAGTGTAAAAATTTAAATTATGCGATGTTTAAAATTGTAAGATTTGCAGTAGTGAAAATTTCAAAACCGAAATGACAGGGGAAAGTGTTGCCATTCGCAATATGACGTATGTGTTACGCACAGATACGTTTGCCTTTATAATATAGATATATAGCATACCTTATTTGGCGTTTAAATAATGGGATGATATTTTTTATTTTATTTTAAATCAAATTTGTTTTCGCATGCTTTTAAATTTACTGGTTAATATTCTAAAAGCTACTATTTTTTTCTAATTTCTTTCTAGTTTTCTTCTCTTTTTATACATTTCCTCTTTTAAAACTACTACTCTCTTTAAATACCGTTAAATTAATGAAAAATAACAATATATGTTATGTGTTTATTAATCTTAAGCAGTCGAAGCAATTCTTATTGTCGATGTTATTTCAAAAATAATCTACAAATTGGGAAAAAATATTTATTTGTCAGCCGTTAAATCTTTCTACTGCGTATGTTACACGCTTTTAAAACTTTTTGCTTTACTTCTGCTTACAAAATTGAAAATGTTTTTCTTTTATTCAACTATATTTACATTTTCTAAGGATGTTTATTAATGTGCCATTTTCACCATTCGCTAACATTTCATGGTAACGGATTTGACATCTCAAATAAAACTAAAAAAAAAACTATTAAAATGAAGTAGCTTGTATATTTTCTAACTTAGGTAATAATTTACATACCTTCAAAAACTATTTAGTAAATTTACTTAGCGGCTTACATTTCATGGTAACGGACTTGACATTTCAAATAAAACTATTAGAAATGAACTAGCGTGTATAATTTCTAACTTAGATAATAATACACATACCTTCTGAAACTATTTAGTAAACAATACTTAATTACAAACGTGCAAAAATCATTATTTTAATATTCAAATTTACGGTAACAGACTTGGCAGTTAAAAAAAGTACCAACCTTGATAAAAGCTTATTCTTGCCACTATTACATTGCTTCACAAATGAAGAGTAAACAATGGCAATTAATAGTTGCGTGAATAGTTAACTTTATCGCCGAATATTTGCTGCTAAATTTAGGCAGCATTCGAAACCTATACTGACTAAAATAATCACAAAGTAACGGACTTGACAAAAAGTGAGGGACAAACGATTTCTGGTAATTTCTCAAAGAAAATATGTTTTGTAATATTTTTTTTCATTGATATAGAACACTAACAGTTCATATTTAAAATAATTAAACCTTTTTATTTAAAAAAGGTAGCTCAAATTAAAAAAAACACACAGTTAAAAACATAAAACTTGGAATGGGACAGGAATTTTTACTTAGAATCAAAATTTTAAAGATTTATATCTCAAAATTTTTTATTGACTTTTTAATTTTTTCATGTTAGAAATGTTTAATATAATCTTCCTTAGCTAATGAATCTCTCAAATCAAACTTTAAATATTAGTTTATGTTTGAATTTTCTATTTTTTACTCTCGGACAGCATATGTAAACGAAATCTGAAAATGGTCCTAATACTTACTATCAAAACAGATTAAAAGAAAATCTCCAAAAAAGTAACAGGCATTTTTAACTAAAGAATTTAGCAGATAGACATTAAATAAGTTTTTAGTGCTGTATTAAGCAAAGAAAAATGACATATACTTTTGACATTTTTCGGTCCACAGAACTAATGTATGTACATTTAATGTAAATTTAATTTATATGTATGTACATGTATCTTTATTTAAAAGTTAATATTCTAAAAGTTTATGATTTCAAATTTACATGTTATTTTAAATAGTTGTTCTAGTTTTATTTTAATGGAAAACGCAGTAATAAAAGTCTAAAAATTACATTCGGGTTTTTTTTTTTATCTTGATATTTTCCTAATAATTTCATCTTTATATGCTCTTTGAAATAATCTTTTTAGTATCCTTTTAATGGAAATAAAAGTAAAAAAATAAAAATTTCCGTTTATATTTCGATATTTTTATAATAAGTTATTTTTTATATTATTTGTTTTTAATAATTGTTTTATTTTTATTTTAGTGGAAAAAAAAAGTAATAAAATTATAAAAAAAATCCAGTGGTTTTTTTTATAATTCGATATTTTCAAAATAAATTCGTCTTTATGTCTTGTTATGAAATACAGTCTTCTTAATTCGAACTCGTCAGGACCACAAGAAATGTCGGAATTATCCAGTGTTCGAATTATGGAAAGTATGAGAAGAGCACATTTTTATAGGTGTAATATTGCAAATAAATTAATGTTATAGTATTTTTTAAATATATTTCGGCTGTTCTCATTAGAGCATGAATTAACATTGAATTAAAATATATAAATACATAAACTAATTAAGAGATTAGGAACAGGCACAAACGAAAATGATGGAGGTGTCATTGATGGACAGACGAGACACTAAAAAGGCGTATATCAAATGCATGGGGTTATATGTATACTTCTTCTGAACAATTCTGTCAAAAATAAAAGGAAGAAAGTTATTTCAAAGATTTGAAGTCCGGGAGAAAGTAAAGAAAATTGAAAAATCGGAATCCCATCAGTTCGAATTACACGAAGTCAAGAGAAAAGGAGTTCGAATAAATGAAAATTTTTTAGTTTTTCTTATATTGAAAATTTCTGGACTTCATGTTCAGTTCGAATTAAGCGAAGATTCGATTTATCCGATTTCGAGTTAACGAGAGCCGACTGTAGCTGTTTTAACCTTTGGAATCCCGCGTCTCTTGCGCAAATTTTATTCGGTCAGAGCCACTTTTATGAAAAAAAAAGATTCTTTAAAGTGCGCAATTTCCTAAATGCTCTGATTAATTAAGGCACATTTTATTTTCCTTTACTACTAGTATCAAAAACAAACTTTACAAGGACAAATTATGTCACCGCAGTGGCAACAGCAGAGTACAGAAGGTTAATTATATTTTAATATATATATATAAACAAAAATAACAATACAATTAAAGAAAATCTATTCAAGAAGTTGGAGGAGTTCTTTTTTTAAGATATATTTATATTATGTAAAATAAATTAAACAAATTGGAATTACTACTCTTAAATTTGTTATTTTTACAAAAAAGACAATTTGTAGGAAAGTTTTAAATTCTTCATACTAGACGAGTTTGAAAGAATATGATGTAATAAATAAAAAAAAAAGCTATAACATTTTGAAAATCATATAATAAAATTTTTCCACATTACAAGAAATGAAATGTTTCTTCATCTTTGAAAGTATAATATAAGAAGTACGAAAATAGGCTGTAAATTCTTCCGAGTTACGCTCCCCGCCCCCATAGTGAAAAACTTTTTTTTTCTTTTTGTTTATTGCATCCTGAGAATCCAATATATTTATGATACCTAAATATTTAATTTCGATATCTTATTTATAAATTAATATAAATGTTATCATCTTATTAATAAATATAGATATCTCAATATTTAAACATTTATGAGAATGAAATTTGTTTTGCTTCGATTTATATTTGGAAATGATTTCGTTTAGTTACTTACTCATCATACGTAGCATAGGGTAAATATTGCCATCGTTTTGAAAATCGAAAACAGAATTGACGGTTTTAGACGTTTTAGAGCCCAGAGATTCCAAAAAACATATATATATTTTTAAACATTTGTCGTCCGTCTGTCTGTGTGTCACTAAGTGCTCTATCTCTCGAACAAAATGAAATAGACACTTTAAATTTGGTGCGTACTTAGTATGTAATAATGGAAAAAGCCTATTGAATATCAGTAACGTCGATTATCCGGAACTATTTTTTCGGATTCTCGAAATATTAATTCTGATGAAAGGTATATAAAAGTTTTCGAAAGTTTTTATTTTAAGAAGTGAGTTTAAAAGAGAATAAAACACATAAATTTTGCATAATGAAGTCGATCGAATAATTAGGTGCCGAGATATATGCAATTATATTTTTCACACTCCTCGATTTTTCATGACTCTGTATTTCGTTCAAATTCAATTCAAAGACACATTTTAATTGAAATTGAGATGCTAAACCCGACGCACTAAACTGCTAGTTGATATGATTATCATTTTTTAGAATTATAAAAATATTTCGTTTACGCAACTCGGTAGTACATGATAATCCCTATCCATCGCTAAACTATCTAACGCTAACAAACTATCACCAAACTATAAGATGGCATCAATGATGGCTTCCATATAAATGTTCCACATAATTTGACATTAAACACGTTACACGTGTTTCTTAAGTCATCAAGTGAATTTTAGTTCTTCGTTTTATTTGTAAATTTATTAATATTTTACTTATTCATTTGTTCTTTCGTTCTTTAAAGTAATATATATGTATATTCTAATTAGTATAACTTACGAGTAATGAGGATTACTCTATATTTAAATTATTTAAATATACGTTTAAATTTTGTTTTGGAATTGCGTTGTATTTTATAAATAGATTACACATGTTTTATTTTCATATTTTATATTATGCATATTCGTTATGGGTAAGTATTACGGTGCCTTCGAACGGCTAGTTGTTATATTGTATCAATTAGTTTTTTTCAAAACGAAATGTAAGATTTTTAGATCTTATCAATTATAAATTAAACATTTTAACCCTTTAAATTTTATTCCTTTCTCTACGAAACTAAAAAATCTTAATTTCGATATGAAATAACGACACCGGAATTTTAATTTAAAAAAAATCCTTTTATCATGTATGTGAAAAATAGTTTTGTCTTATATTCAAATATATTTGTTCGTAATTACCGGTGTCATTCCTTTGTTCCAACACCTTAGCAATTAAAATGCTTTGACCGTTAAAGGGTTAAACTGCCAGTGGTGCAAAACTTTAGGCGAAAGCCGTTAGTCTCTCACTATTAAATTTTAGTTTAGTTTTCGTCGTTCAAAATTTAATAGCATTCAAACAAGAATTTCACACGAAATAGACCCTCCCTCCCTCCCCCCCCCCCCCCCAAAAAAAAGAAATAAATTTATTGGTGAGAGACTGCCAGCTGGCGCCTAGATTTTTCAACCACACTGCATAACAGAATATTATCATATTAAAATTGATAATAATACTTTTTTATCAATGCTAATATTAATAGTTTTAATCTTTCATGGTGGATTTATAAAGAGCTTTATACGTTATCTTAGATACTGAAAAAAAATCACCAATCCCTCGATTAATACATGTACATACTTGCGACACTTTTTATATTTGCTTTAAAATGTTAAAATAAACAAAAAAAAACATTTAAACTACATCTTAAAAAATAAGAAAATAAATAATATCCACGCACAATTTAAGAACATTCCATTTTGGCATTAAGTACTTTCACTATTCTGAATTTAACGAAAAATGCTGCATACCATTTCTCCGTCGTGTTTAAATATTAGGATTGGATTTTCCATTAAGTTATCCTAAAACAAATCTTTTTTCCCAATTCTACATTTGCTGTTTAACATTCTAGAAGATACTCTTTTCTTGTAATTCCCTTTTTATTTCTGTTTCTTTTTTTATATAGCCGCTGTTTTAAAAGTTCCCTTCGTTTTTAACACCGTTAAAATTAATGATAAATATCAATATATGTTGCTTTTTTATAAACTTTAAGCAGCTGAAATATTTCTTATTTGGTGGTATTTAAAAAATGAAACACACATAGGAAAAATGTTCACACTTAAGATGTTAAATCCTTCTACTGTTTATGTTCCACGCTTTTAAAACATTTTGCTTTTATTTTGCAGACAAAATTGAAAATATGTTTTCTTTTCATCAACCATATTTGCATTTTATTAGGATGTTTATTAGCACTTAAATATAAAGAAATACAAACACATTAAAAGAAAATCTCCAAGAATCTAACCGACATTTTTAAGCAAAGAATTTTGCAGATAGACATTTAATACATTTTCAAAGCTGTGTTAAGCAGACAAAAATAAAACATACCTATACTTCAAATTGGAAAATATATAAAACATTTTTTCGACTCACAAAACGAATATTTTTGAATGTGTATGCGTTTAAAATTTAATATTTTAGAAGTTGATACTTTTAAAATTTTCAAATTTACACGTTATTTTAAACGTTTATTCTGATTTCATTTTAATGGAAAAAATACTAATAAATGTATAAAAATTACATTTACTTAAAAATTAGTTTATGTTTTAATTAATGTTTTGTAATGCAAAAACACATTAAAAGAAAATCTCCAACAACCCATTTTTAACTAAAGAATTCTTCATATAGATATTAAATACGTTTACAAAGTTGTATTACTCAAAGTAATGTAACGCATACTCATAATTGAAAATAGAAAGTATGGAAAGTATAAGATATTTTTTGACCCACAAAACAAATATTTTTGCATGTTTCTACATTTAAAAGTTAATATTCTAAAAGTATATTCTTTTACAATAATTTCAACTGTATATCTTGTTATAAAAAAGTTGTTTTAATTTCATTTTAATGGAGAAAATATTAATTAAATTTTTAAAAAAATCCATTCGATTATATAACGATGCATTTGTAATAGTTTCATCTTCATCTTACATGCTCGACATGAAAGCCCGCTTATCAGTCATCAACAATTTACAGGGACGATATAGCACGCGGAAATTTAACAACAGAACAGAGAGCTCCACACTAGCGCATGTAATGGAGACAGTGAGAATCGAGCCCAAACAAGTCCCTACGCTCACGTGCGATTAGCGGCGTGGTGCCTTAACCACTCGTTCACGGAGCCCCCTTTTCTGCCAATTTGAAAAGATTTTTTTCGAAAACTCTTTAATACATTTTGGATGATAAATTCACAATGTGTCATAAAAAGACACATAATCGCTCAGAATTGTACTCCAATGTCTTGAGCTACATCCTCATGCACCAAACCTTTCTGGCTGATTCTCAACTATGCCTGGATAGTAGTTACATTGCGTTTTCGCGGCCAGTTCTAAAATCTAGATTTATTTTATAGCAGTTCATTGCCTGCCCAGACACGGTCAAAAACCAATTAAAAGATACCTGTTTTGGCTCAGTTTGACTCATTCATTGTGGCGTATGGTCTGTGAAGAACACAGCCAAAAAAAAAAAAAAAAACTACCAGTATTTTCTTATAGGAAATACTTCAAATGATATAGAGAAATTAAAAAAAGGCGAATTTCTTTTTAACAAAATACTGGTATTTAATACCTTTTTTTATTGTATTTTTTTCTAACTAATCGCCACCCTGTCATTTTCGGGTAAAATGATAGTTAGTACTTCAGAAAAATTATCCTAGATAGAAAACGTTATTAAATGAATATGACATACAGCATATGAGAAAAAATCAAAGTACAGCATTTCTCGAATTAAATATTAGCAAGTCATTCCTTGTGGAGATCTAACATTAATGATAAAATTTAGATAGTTACATGAAAAATCAGTTAAACTAACAATAATAATAATAATATAGCTTAAAAAGACTCAAATATCTATCAAACGTATAGCTTAAATATCTCAAATTAGACGCTCTGCACTGTAAAAACATGTTTTTTGAAACTACAGATAATCTACGGTTAATCTATTATTTTACGTTTTATGCAAAATTACATAGATTAGAAATACCGAGATCATTTTTAACAGTAGAGAACTTATTTTAATTTAGAATAGACTCTGTAAATTAACATCGCTAATTATACACAAAACTTTGTAAATTTACCTTTAATGATAATAATTTAATTTAATTTTTAAAATTAAGAAAGTAAACTTTTTCATTCGAGGTGAAAATGGTATACATTTTTCTCAATGTGTGATCACAGTACCACATTTACCTTTTTGGCTAGTTTTGTAATTAAAACTTCATGTTGAATTAATCATGCCTTTTGAAATATTTATTCTAACAATGTGACGCTGCTACAGGGAGTACCAAACATGGATATATTTTACGAGCAACATGAGTCCCCTTTTATGTATATATTTAAAATAATTTAATTCAAATGCAAGATACTATTAAACATAGAAGTTTAATAAATGAATGATGCACGTTAGAAAACATATAATTTCGTAAGCTTTTCAGTTTAAATTATTTCAGCTTCAGAAATATCATTCAATATTTTTATTTACATAATAAATTACTTTTAGTGAAAAGAAAACTGATTATTAAAAAATATAAGAAAAAACAAATAAATGAATTCATATTGTTTTCTTCACTGCACTAATAAAATTTGAAAAGACAGTTTTTTAACTAGATTTCCGTATTAAGAAGTGATTATATAACGATAATTGATTTGAAATGCATTTTTATTAATAATAAAGTAAATGGGAGCTTTTTTGTAGTGAATCTGTATAAAAACTATTGACTTTAAGGTAAATGTATTAAGTATAAATATGTTTGAAAGACTCACTTAATGAAAAAAATGTTTGCAAACATGTATGCAAAAAATAAATAAATAAATAAAATAAAATAAAATAAAAATAAGACATTAAAAACAAATTAATAAATATTTCGAATAAAAGCGTGTTGAAAACTAAGTTTAACAATGCTACTAAATATAATATAATTCGTATAATATATACTAATATATACTTAATATATTATATTATATAAATTTATTAATATTATATAAATAATTGTTCTATTATTTATTATTATATTATTATATATTATATATATTATATTATATATTATATAATTATATTATATATATATATATATATATATATATGTGACGATTTAAGGAGAACTCGAATTATTTCCACTGGTTAAAAAGAAACACACAGTCATGGCAAGCGAGGGAAAAAACAAAATAAATAAATAAATGTAGAAGATCCAATAATTAGTCATGGGCTGCTGTAAATTCATTTATTAAATTCGTAATAATGAGGAAGGAAAAGCTCCTTTTGCAAAAATTCCATCATTATTTCAACGAGCTGTCCTCATCGAAGAAGCAACCCAAGAAATCTTCTCTCTCATCTCGAGACTTCCACCTTCTAAACTAAAAAGAAAGTACTGGAACATTCTGTAACCTCCAAACCATCATTCTTTTAAGTACACAGAATTCTTGTCCAGTTACGAGGCTATTTTAAACAGACGATAAATTTATTAAAAAAAAAATATTATTTAACCAATTTATAATTGTCTCAGAATTTTAAATATCTTACGCAGACGATTTTTATAAATGATTAATTTTAAGAGAAAAAGAAAAGAAATGAATTTATTAATATGCACACATCAAAGGTCGACGTAGGAAAAATAAATAAATAGATAAAATAAAATAATGATATTTTTTGAAAGGTATGGTTTTGGAATAAATTTAATAAGACTTTCTTAAAAAGGGTTGATAAAAACATAGAAGAAATTAGTTTTATTTGGAATATTAAGAAATAAAGTTTTAATTAAGAATATTTTTAATTTAGAGCCATCTTTTTAAATTTACGCATACTGGAATAATGTTTTTTAAGGCAAATTAAGAATTTATATCGTCTGCATAAGGATTAACAGATTAGATTTAGAAACAAGATTTTAATTTAATAATTTGAAGTAAGTACGGAATATTATTATAAGAAAATTAAGATAGTATAAAGGTTAGTTTTGGCGAAAAAATTTTAAATTTGTAATATTATCCCCCCTCCCCAAGACTTTGTATGAAATTGATAGTTAAATAAAACTACAAGTTCAGACAACAGAAATATAATAATTTAGAAAAGTTAAATTTTGGAATAAAACTGTCAAACTCAGGAAGCCAAGAGATGGAAGAAAAGAAAATTAACGCAATATATAAAAAATATTAGCAATTAAAATAAAATAGTTAAGAGAAAATAATTCTGAATTAAATTTAGGTAGGAGCATTTCCCTGAAAGAAATACAATAATGTTACAACATCACTTACCATTTGTAAGTGCAGAGGAGATAATACACATAATAACAGTAAATAAGTTATGAATATTAATAAGCAAGAGATAAAAATATAATAAAAACAATAAAAATTCGTTCTCATGGAAGTTTAAATAATTACAATGACTTAATGCATAGTTTATTTTAAATAAGTCCTTTAAATGAAACAAGTCTTTCAATAGTATGTATAAAAGAGTCTTTTCCAATGTTCTCTGAATACAGTCTCTTTAATAAAAATCTTCAAACCTAGTTTAATCTTTGGTTTTAATGTTATATTGGATCCAACATCTTTCAGTAATATATCAATTTTTCAATAATAAATAGCATCACTCTCAATATCAATAATAAATAATATAGAAAAATTTAAATAATGACAATAACAACAATAATAAGTAATAATATAATAAGACTCCATATCCTAATATTTTTCAATAAGAGTATAATTAATACTAAACTTCATTATAGAAATCATAATAATAATAATAATAGTAAAACAAGAGTATAATCAAAAGAAAATATCACTATTTGTTTATTATTGATAGGGAAAAAACTGGTTGAGGATAAAAATAATTACATAGCAACTAAATAATTTTCTTATCTTCTAATAGCATAAGAAAGTATTTTTTGCTAGCCGAAAGTATAAATAAAAAAAATCATAATAATTCCAAAATCCAAATAAAATTAAATCTAACTATTTAGAAAATAAACTCTCAACCAGTATTTCCTTACAATAATTCCTCTCTGATACTCTTTTACAAAATTGTCAAATTTGGTTATAAGTTTTCAAATGCCAAATGTAGAATAATGTTTTATCTACACATGGTTTATAAACTTTAATAATAAAATACAATAGGAATAAAAGGTGTCATTCTTAATTGAGAAATAGAAATAAAAATAGTGTGCTTTTCTGAAAACTCTTAATATCTGTAGTTTTCACAATCACTGAAAATCACATATTATGTTATAGGTTTGAGTAGAATTATTAGATTTTATAACTGTTATAACATAAATATCTGCTGAATAAATAGAATAATACTAATGTCAAATACATGAGTAAATATAGTTAGACTTAAACACCCTTAAAATTAATTTATCAACATCAATTTGAAAGCTTTTACAATCAAAGTGTACACCTTATGCCTGCATAAGGAGCCCAATTTAACCCCAAAAACTCCCAAAAACAAGTAATATTCTTGTAGGCCTCCAAGAACATACCTGCTAATGTTGAAAATTATGGTGATAAACTATTTAAAGAATAAGAATTAAATCTTAATCTATTGTCTTGACTTTAGTTTGATCTAGTGATTGTGATTGTATCTGAGGTTTTGTTTGTTTTTTGGGTTGCTCATGAAACAGTTTAAAATCTTCGGGTGAAAAATAGGGTCTTAATTTAGAAACATGCACAATAACGGAATTCTGTCCTGTCTCATAATTAAATTTATCTATTTCATAAGTTACATCAGAAAGTTTATTTATAATTTTATATGGTCCAGAGAAAGTAGGTTCTAATTTTCGAGTGTTAGGGTATTTAAATTCTTCATAAATTACAGAGTCTTGTATTTTTAATGGGCATTCAACAAAATTTCGATCATAGAGCCTTTTACTTTTAAGGTGAAATTCATGAGTTCGCGCTTTCGCAATTTTGAGGGCTTTGTCTACTGATGGGTAATAGTTTTGTTTTAAAGGAGATTCATAAGGCAATTGACCATAAAATAAATAGGCAGGTGGGAATTTGGTGATAGAATGGGGCGTATTGTTGTATTCTTCGATGACTTGGTTTAATAATCTAGTCCAAGGTATTTTAGAAGAAGTGGAATTAACTTTACATTTAAGCCTGGTAACTATAGTCTGATTAACGCGCTCTACCTTTCCATTGGTCTGAGGATGATGTGCGGATGTAAAACGTAGTTGAACATGATGATTTCTAAGGAATTTCTTAAATCTTGGAGATCTGAAAGATTTATGCCTGTCACTAAGTATTTTTTGAGGTGCTTTGATATGGAAAATTTGTTTTAAACAGTTAGTGTATGTTTCAGTGGTAACATTTTTGGAGGGAAAAGCCCAAACAAATCTAGTTGCATGATCTATTATTATGTGTAAGAATTTTTTTGTTGAGTTGTAATAGTTAAATCCACCAACAGTATCAATAGAAAGACATTCAAAAGGTTGATATGTTGCTGGCATAGCTTGTAATAAGCCGAATCTTTTCTGTTTTGGTTTTTTATTTTTCTGACAGGTATCGCAATGTTTAACAAATTCTGTAATGTCTATTGTCATATTAGGCCAATAATAGTTGGGAGATATTAAATTAAGCATTTTTTGAATCCCTAAATGTCCAAAATTATCATGAGCAATATGGAGTAATTTTTTTCTTAATGACATTGGTACAACAATTTTTTTGAATCCCTTTTTCTGAACTATAATAATTCCATTCTCTTTTTTATATTTTTTGTCACAAACATTGTCTTTGTCTTGCATCTCTATAATTTCTTTCCTATCTAGCAATAAACTAATATGTTGATTAAAATGACAAACAGGATTTCGTGACAACATGTCTGCTTCGACATTTGTTGAACCCTTTTCATATTTTATCTCATAATCAAACATACTAAGTTTGAGCGACCATCTAAAAAGCCTACCTCTTAAGTTTTTAACAGTCTTTAACCATACTAGAGATGCGTGGTCCGTATGAATTGTAAACTTGACACCATGAAAGTAATGATAGAATTTGTCAAGAGTATCTATAATAGCTAAACATTCTAATTCAGTTATGAAATAATTTTGCTCATAACTCTTCAAAATTCTAGAATGATAAGCAATAGGATGTAAGAAATTTTCTTTATCAGGTTGTTTTAGAACAGCACCTACTGCTATCTGAGAGGCATCTACAAACATATGTAAAGGTAATTTAGGATCATAAATTTTGAGGATGGGTTTAGCAATTAAAGAATTTTTTAATTTTTCAAAAGACTCCTGGCACTCTGAGTTCCATTCCCATATTGTGTCTTTTTTAAGTAATCGGTTCAGAGGATATCTAATTTCAGCATATTTATTTATGAATTTATGGTAAACATTAATGGAACCTAGAAATCGTTGTAACTCTTTCACATTTGAAGGAGGTTTTAAATTTTTGATGGTTTCAATATTGGCATTTGCTGGTGTTATAGATCCATTAGTGATTTCATAACCTAAGAAATTGGTTTTATTTTGGCCTAATTTATATTTAGAAAGTTTAAGTTTAATGTTTTCTTGTTTGCAAATGTCAAAAATTTGAGCTAAATGGTTTAAATGTTCTTCTAATGAGGAAGAGAAAATTATAATATCATCAAAATAGTGGCACGCAAAGTCGATTTTATATTTATTAAGGATTCTTCGAATGGTTCTATTGAATATGGGAGGGCCCGTTTTTATGCCAAAAGGGAGCACGAGCCACTCAAAAAGTCCAAAATTGGTTGCAAATGCTAATTTTTCTGTATCGGATGGATGTATTGGTATGTGCCAGTAGCCAGAGGCTAAATCCAAAGTTGAAAAATACTGAGCACTACTCAATTTATCTAAAATTCCATCGATACGGGGCAAGGGTTCTGCATCATTTTTAATTATTGCGTTTAATTTTCTATAGTCTATACATAATCGCGTTTTTTTACCTTCCTCTCTTTTCATAACTAGTGTAACAGGGGCAGAATAGGGGCTATTACTTTCCTTTATCAGTCCGGCTGCTAACAATGATTGAATTTGGTTTTTTATTTCTATTTCTTCTAGAGGAGATGTTCGGTAGGGCCTCAAAGATATAGGTAGGTCTGAGTTTAGTATAACGCGTTGTGGTTCAATATTAATCCTACCCACATCATATTTATGCTTTGCAAAAATATCACTATAAATATGAACTAATTCCCTTAAATTTACATCTTGAATTAAATGTTTTTCCCCAGTTAAATCTGAATCCGAATTATCGCGAAAATTTTGAAGAGTCATGGAACCTCTATAATCAGGATGCACATTAATTGCGTGATCATATTCAACACAGTCTTCATTTTTCATAATATTTCCACAAATAGATTGTAACTCTATATCATGATTACTTACATTCAGTGTTTCATTATCATAATTATCTATTGCTACAGTATTACCAGTATTTAATTTCATATTTTTTTTATATTCTGAGGTTACAAATTCATTAGATTGATCCCTGTTTTGTTGTACTTGGTCCATATTTACTGTATTGAAATGAAGGGATCTCTCATTATGTATGGATATACTGTTAGTTATAATTTTCCTTCCCTGCCTTATAATACAATTTTTACATTCTATGTTTAATTTAAATTTAGAACATTCTTTTAACCCCAAAATAGCATAATCCAAATTTGTATTGCATACTAAAAAGTTAACATATTTTTTAATTTTACCCACTTTTAGAAGAACACTACATTTTTTATTTATATGTAAAAATCCTTTTGCCTGACTATTGGTAACTGAGGGTATAGTCTCAATTTTAGCATTAAGTTTTTTAACAAATTTAATTGGCAATATTGCAATAGTTGAGCCAGTATCTACAACACATGGCAAATTATAATTATTTGTACATCCATACACAATTAATAGTCAAATATTATGAGAATTATTTTGTGAGCTACTTGGAAGAGTATCAGAGGATGGCAACTCACTCCTAAAAATACATTCTCTTTCCCAATGAAAAGCATTACTGACACCCCTATTTGTGCATATCCTACAAGGTCTTGAAGGGTATGAATTTTGAATATAATTATTTTGACAAACTCTAGGTCTTTGAAACTGAGATTGCCTTTGGGGAATCCAATTCCTAGGTGTATTATTGGGCCTAACTGGCTGAATCCAGGGCCTAGTTGGTTGAAAAGATTGAAAATTTTGTCTAGCTGATGGTTGATTTATTACTTGGTTTGAAACTAGTGGGGTGGAAACTTCCACGAATTGTTTGACAACCCGCTATCATTCTGTGGTACTACTAGGAGGATTTATAATAATATTGTTTTTGAATTCTGGTTTTAAACCATCAGTTAAACCTTGTAATAGTATATTTTCACTAAGATGTAATTTCCTACCAATTTCCACTTTTTTACGAAAATAAGTTTCTAAATTGTCTAAATTATCTAATTTCAGATTTGAAAAATCAGAAAAACTCGGGATGTCTAATTGAATGAATCTTTCTATCAAAATTTTCTTAATTTTTTCATAATCCGCACAATTTAAACAGTCATTGATATAAATTTTTTGCGCTTCCCCTTTCAGATATTGCGCAATAGAATTAAATTTCCATTCTAGATTTTTCTTCTCCTTTTCACATGTTGTATCAAAATAAGTTAACCACGACAAAATGTTCATTCCAGAACTCGGGTCAAACGGTACGAACTTAGGATCTTCCATAATTTTTTGATTCTTACTAATTAGAATAAATGAAGCACTTCTATTTTCTTTATTAAATCCTGATCGTAAAATCATTCGCAATAAATTTCAAAGTTAATAATTTCTATCAATTACATATTTTTTCAAAATTACTATATCAGATCCATAACATACAAAAAATAATAAAATAATAAATAAATTAGTAAATTAATAAATTAACTTCAAATTACTCTCATCAATAAAATAATAAATAAATAAATAAATAAATAAATAATAAATACTTTCCATCAATCATAAATAGAATAGAAATAATAATCAAAACATTTAATAAAATAAACTTACAGTTCACGAAAAATCTTCAATAAAATCCATTCTTCATTAAATTCCTCATCAAATACCTTTCGCATACTCAGCACTTTGAAGTAATTAATTTTCAAAAATTTTCCTATGACCATGAATACTCAATCAAAGTTTGTGCGCACAGATCAACATCAAGCGTCAGGAAATCCACATCAGACTCGAAGCAAGTACTAATTCTTTCCAAGCATAGCTGTGAAGTTCTTTAGAAAGAGCATTTCTTTTACTTTAATTAAGTAAGAAATTACGGCGATTTAGGCACAAAAACATTCACGAGAAGTCGATTATCGGCGGTTCACAAAGCTATAATCATTTCGTTCCACAGCAGATTTCATTAGCAAGCCGAAAATACCATATAGAATGTCCTTCAATCGAACTTCGGCGATAGCATGCTTTTCTTCGTTCCATCGCAATTTTCTTTAAATATCCAAAAACGGCAGCACAGATAAATAATCCTGTCGGACTTTTCGATTAGTTGTGACGATTTAAGGAGAACTCGAATTATTTCCACTGGTTAAAAAGAAACACACAGTCATGGCAAGCGAGGGAAAAAACAAAATAAATAAATAAATGTAGAAGATCCAATAATTAGTCATGGGCTGCTGTAAATTTATTTATTAAATTCGTAATAATGAGGAAGGAAAAGCTCCTTTTGCAAAAATTCCATCATTATTTCAGCGAGCTGTCCTCATCGAAGAAGCAACCCAAGAAATCTTCTCTCTCATCTCGAGACTTCCACCTTCTAAACTAAAAAGAAAGTGCTGGAACATTCTGTGACCTCCAAACCATCATTCTTTTAAGTAAACAGAATTCTTGTCCAGTTACGAGGCTATTTTAAACAGACGATAAATTTATTAAAAAAAAATATTATTTAACCAATTTATAATTGACTCAGAATTTTAAATATCTTACGCAGACGATTTTTATAAATGATTAATTTTAAGAGAAAAAGAAAAGAAATGAATTTATTAATATGCACACATCAAAGGTTGACGTAGGAAAAATAAATAAATAGATAAAATAAAATAATGATATTTTTTGAAAGGTATGGTTTTGGAATAAATTTAAGAAGACTTTCTTAAAAAGGGTTGATAAAAACATAGAAGAAATTAGTTTTATTTGGAATATTAAGAAATAAAGTTTTAATTAAGAATATTTTTAATTTAGAGCCATCTTTTTAAATTTACGCATACTGGAATAATGTTTTTTAAGGCAAATTAAGAATTTATATCGTCTGCATAAGGATTAACAGATTAGATTTAGAAACAAGATTTTAATTTAATAAATTGAAGTAAGTACGGAATATTATTATAAGAAAATTAAGATAGTATAAAGGTTAGTTTTGGCGAAAAAATTTTAAATTTGTAATGTATATATATATATATATATATATATTATATATTATTATATTATTACATTATTAAATTAATATTATATAATTATTATAATACTTATATACTTAATATATAATATATACTAAATATAATATAATTCGTATATAAAAAGCTCGAGTATCTGAACATCATATGTTAATACGATTCCTTCTGTTCTTTATTAACCATTTCCTTGTTTTGCCCTTACTACGTACGGGCATCCATACTCCACTCATAATTTATTATTCTACCCAGCAAATTTTTTATTGTAAATTTTATATTTTTTAATGTGACCATTTTTCTGATTCAATCAGCCGAAAATTTCTGTTTTGAAAAATCGGTGATAAAAGATTAAAAATTCTGAAATACATGAAAAAAAAATGGCCATTATTGGAAAGTTTTTTTTTTAAATTATTGATAAGTTATTTGGTTATGTACACCATAAAATGTTTTTTTTTCTTTTTAATTAAAATTTTATATTTTTCTACATCATGGGATAGGCGAGTTTACTTTTATATTTTACATAATATTCTAAACATCCAAATGTATAGTCAAAACCTGAAGTTCGAGATTATTTTTGTTCTAATACAAAAAAAAAAAAAAAAAAAAAAAAAAAAAAAAAAAATTACTAAATGTAAGTGGCAAAGATATATAGGACCCCCCCCCCCCATTGACATAAAATCTGTCTAAATAACCCGAAAAACTTACAGTCCTAGCCCCCCACCCCCCAAAATAGGATTTAAAAAAACTATCACAACACCTACTTTTGTTCATTTTATGCTAATTTTACGATATCACATTTTTGTGTTTATGTATTGGACGACGATGATCCAGCTAAATGTCAATGCTTTGCCTTTCTCAATTCGCCCCTAAAGCACCAATACAAACAAGGTGCCTGTCGAAGTCGGATTTTTTCAGCGTGTATATGGTCCGTTAAATTTTGTTACAAATTATTTTTAATGTCCCACCTCAATTCATTTAGAAAATTAAAACGGTCATTTTTAAAATAAAATACTGGTGTCTAAATTTAAGAGACAGCAATTACAATTTAAAAAAAGAATCCGCCGTCGACAGGCGCCATTTCTGTTTCAGTGCTCAGACAGAGTATTCATGGGATGGTGTACTACGAAATACCATTTAGACAAATCATCGCTATTCGATATATAAACGCAAAAATATTATGTAATTGCTAAAATTATCTTAAAAGGTACAAAAGTACGCAAATGTGCATGTTTAAAAAAATTCTTATTTTTTTGCCAGGACTGTAGACTAAAATTATTTTAAAATTCTATCATTCCAAACGCGTGTGTTAAAATTTATTTTCAATTTTCGACTTATAGTGAACACATTTTTATTTGAAATATCTATAATAAAATATATTATTTTATTGAATAGTTGTGATTTACTTGTATTTATATATTAGTTTTATAAAGAATACTTTTATATTTGTTTTATGAGTTACAACATTCCAGACATTTTATAAGTTTTATTTATATATAATTCATTTCAGAGTTGAGCATTTTCATGAATCTCCATAATAATCATATGTGACATATACTCCATTGTATCGTTTCATCTTTTTCGGCGTTGAGGGAGGGGGATGTGGCTTTTTCAATTCGGAAACATTTCAACATTTATATTGTAAGAACATCATATTTGTACATTTTATAATTCTACAAAATACGAAGAAAAGAGTGTAAGATAAAAGATTTGAGTAGGGTTATAAGTATTGCACAAAATTCCTGTAAATTCATGTTTAATTCATCCTTCAAATCGTCTAAAATCCGTCAAAAATTTATTAAATGATAATGTAAATCTTTTAATTTAGTTTAAACAATTTACTAAAATACTTTAGAATGTAAAATTTTCATGAATTCATAATGCTGTCGATAAAGGGTTAAACGAAAACGTTACTTATGATAAACGTGGCATATATTCTGCTATCGTGAATGATTCTTAATGATAACGTTCCATGTGATTCTGTTATCTCGAATGCCATTTTAATGTATGAGCTTTCATTGTACTGTCCATTGTAATGTAGTGTATTTTAATGAATGAGCCGACATAGGAGATGTATTAACTTTCCCACTGCCGCGACTTGATATATCTGTTTACGAGGGTACAGGTTTCACTGCAGTTGAAGCTTTATTTAAATTAATATATTTCTACAAATATAATCCAGTTTTAAGAAATTAAGTTATCATTGATATTTTCGAGGCTTATAAGTATATACGTAACAAAAAAATTATATTGTGTTAGAAAAGCTCATTTTTAATAGCATTTAACCCTTTAACGATCATAGCATTTTCATTGCTAAGATTTCGAAATAAATGAATGACACCGGTAATTAAGAACAGATATATTTCTAATTAAGAAAACGTGATTTATCACATATAAAATAAAAGGGATATTTTTGGATAAAAATACCGGTGTCAGTGTTGCGTATCGGAATTAAAATTTTGTGGTTTCGTGGCGAAACCAATGAACGTTAAAGGGTTATATTAAATTACAGAGAAAACAACATTAAAATTTTGCCCTTCGATTCGGAAGTCAGGGGGGGGGTAATTGTTCTCTTATAGAACTTCATTTTCAATACAGAACATTTAAATAGACATTTAAGTTTGTTTTAAAAACAAAAAAAGTGTAATCTAAATTTATTAAGCATTTATAAGAACGATAGATAAACGATTATTATTGTGAAACATATATCTCCCATTTTTTTTTCAAGTTCCTATATTTCGTGTAAAATAAAATTATATATTATACTTTTATGAAGAATAATTCGCTTCAAAATTATTTCAACAGTTATCTAGACTTCAAAGACGTCTTTGATGAATACGAACATTTTGCAATTGTACATAATGAGAATAAATTGGAAAACTTAGAAATTACAACTGCTAGTAATAAATAGTAAAAAAATGGGGATAAAAGCAGGGTCCGTATGTTTCAAGGGTGTAGTACTAGAATTTTTGTAAAGTAATATATACCTTATCTAATGGGAAAAATTCTAGTTTTAGATATATCAATCAGTCCTTTACGATTTTTCTGGTGTAGAACTACGTAAAATCCCAGGAACCCCCTGATGCGAACGAACCCTGAAAAGGGAAAATTATGTTCAATTGAGTGACTATAAATTTAACTGCAGCCCTGTAAATCCCTTTCAAATTAACATCAGTATGAAATATGAAATAAAATTTTAGAAATTCTGAATCCTTGTGATGTGCCCTACCTCCTTTTTAAGTTTGTTCCATTACTTCTGGGACACCCTTTATAAGGTTGCGAAAAAAGACAGAATACACTGACGATATTTAATAATTAAAATAATAGACTTTGTAAAAATCACTATAAAATAAAATAAGCAGGACGTTTCGAGCTAAAACAATACAGCTCGTCATCAGCTAATGCAGTCGACAGCTGAAACGAACACGTCTCTTCTTCAGCTGATGACGGACTGTATCGAAAAGCGTGTTGCTTTTTTTATACTTTATGGTGATTTTTACAAAGTCTAATATTTTAATTAATATGTAAGATTACTAAGAATTTTTTAGGGAACTGAGATGCCTGGAAATATTTATGTAAATTAGATTACAGATAAAAGTTTAGTAAGATAACTGCAATTTTAGTAGATATTATTGAAAAACTACAGATGCCTGTGTAGTTTTACAAAAATTACATTTCTAGATGTACATAATTTCTTGTATGGTATGTACTTAAAATTGTAGTAAGTATACAGATTTCCCGTAAAATTACATCTGTGTTGATACAAGTTTTTTTTTTTTTTTTTTTTTTTTCAAACAATGGTACGAACATTTTTATGAAAGTAGGATTGAATGTGACGAATATTTTTAACAACAAACGCACGTGAAAATATTTTAACAACAACATTTCTCATACCTTTGCATAAAAAAATATTAGTAAAATCAATGTTTTTTTCACTTTATACTATATATTACATCAGAAATCAATATACGACCAAATAGAAAGGCTGTGATAAAAGAAATGTAAAATATATCCAATATCATTGTGGGAAAAGGATATGACTTTAATACACTGCTCAAAACAATTAACCCTTTCAAGGGCAGAAGATTTCTGTTCCTAAAATGATGAAATAATTGACTGACACCAGAATAGTAAAACGAATTTCTTAGAAAATATAAATCCGCTATTTTTTACTTTCATTGCAAAAGGAAATTTTTACTAAAATATTCTTGGTGTCATTTGCCACTGTTTTAATTAAAATTAAGTGGCTAGACCCTCTAGCCACCGCCCTTGAAAGGGTTAAAGGATATTGCAGTTTTAGGTGGATTTTGTATCTGGGAAACTTTTTAGCTGATTGATACATGGTCGACAGACATAGTAGATTATATGAGAATAAATTACACATGTTTGGCAGAAAAAAATGCATTTTATTGCGCATTTGTGTACAAAAAGAAAAAACACTACTTGTGCATATGAGAAAAAAAGAAAAAGAAAAGGTGTTTTCTTCAAAGAAAATCATCTTCAGTAGGGGGTATGGTTTCCACGGGCGGCCAGCAACGTTGAACACCTTTGAGGCATGGACTCAATGAGGCTATTAATGACGAGTTGGGGTATTCTGCCCCACTCTTTCAGAAGAGCTATTTCCAGTTCTTGGATAGTTTGTGAGGGTTGTTGGCAGCCAGAAACTCGTCTTCCTAGAGCGTCCTAAACGTGTTCGATTTGATTCATGTCTGGAGAACACGCTGGCCGTTTCATTCGAACGATTCCTTCCTCGAAAAGGAAATCCTCCACCAGGTTTGCACGATGTGGCCTGCAGTTATTGTCCATTAAAATGAAGTTATCTCCGATTGCTGCAGCGTAAGGGACTACAATATGTCTGAGGATCTCATCCCTATATCGGCGACCAGTCAGAGCTCCATCTCGAATGATGCAGAGGTCAGTACGCCCGTCAATGGAGATGCCAACATACACCAACACTACTCCACCGCCAAATCTGACACTTTCGTTCACGAACGCAGGATTATTCCTACTGCCACGGTCCCTCCAGATGAAAATACGCCTATTATCCGGATGCACAGAAAAACGGGACTCGTCAGAAAACAGAATATTGCTCTATTCATTTCTCCTCCAGTTGACATGCTCGGTTGACCACTCCCTGCGGTCGCGACGATGCCTTGATGTTACTCTAACACATACCATCGCTCGGCGAGCATACAGACCTACAGCATGGAGCCGGTTTCGGACAGTCTGTGTTGAAGTCGTGGTGCCTGTAGCAGAGCGAAGGTGTTGTTGAAGAAGAGTAGCGTTCATGTTTCGGTGTCTCCGAACAGTTAACGCTAAATACCGATCTTCATTGGGCGTTGTTGCCCGTCTACGACCTTGCCCTGGTCTTCGGCCTGCACATCCACTCTCCAAAAAATGGTTCCAGATCCTGGAAATGACACTTTGTGACACTCCAATGGCTTGCGCTACTTCGGCTTGAGTTTGGCCCCCTTCTAACCTACCAACAATTCTCCAAGCTTCTGAATCTGTCAAATGACTTCGCTGAGACATCGTACTCATCGAAACAAAGGAATCACTGAATGCCGATCATCCTTGTCTTCATTCTCTTTTATCCAGTTGAAAGTCAAATTTTATTCGCTGCCGCTGAAACGACGTTTTTGACGTCGAACTCAAAATTTGCATACTCCACAGTTTGAAAACCAGAAAAATTTGCATTTGTGATACTCTTCTTCTATTTTCGGCGAAAAAGTTTTCGTTTATATCTTTATTTTATATAAAACTTCAAATATCCTTTAATTGTTTTGAGCAGTGTATTAGAATGGTACATTTCAAAAATATCTTATCACGTTTACAGTAAATATTTCAAAATGAACAACTGATATTAAAGAACTAGTAAAATGAAGATGACATTCAAAATTTCAAGTTTGAAAATTTAGAATTGCTCACAGCTTTTTATTAAAGCTTTTAGTTACAATTTAGTTTAATGCATCGAATCCTGAGAAATTGTTTATAAATCTATATTTTTAATATTTATGTTATGTCCAATTAGAAAAAAAATGTATATACGACAGTTTATTTATTTAATGAAGTTTGATAACTTAAAATTTTAAATATGCAAATTATACATAATATGGACTGGTATAATAGACGGATACCCCTTGGAGGGAAAACAAATTTTTTTCCTGTTATTTTGATTTCAACTGGGAGGCATTGAAAAAAGACACTTCAAAAAGAAAACCAAACCAATTTAGCATAGCTGCCAACTTTTACGCATTTTTCCCACCACAAAATTTTATAATAAACATTGGCTTATTTAATCGTCAAAATCTTATAATTAAACAACTGGAAAATCTCTGTACAATTTTAGTGTTAGCAAAAATGCGTAAAAGTTGGCATCTATGAATTTAGGCACCATTGTTCCACCAAAGATTAAAAATATAAAATTTCATGAAAAATTTCTGGTGCGAATATAATTTAAATTAGGTGGGATAAAATATCTCACACCGTCTCTCAAGGGCTTCTAAAATTAATTATCCCGTTGGTGAAAGATATGAGCAGTTTAAATCCATATCACTATTTTATTCAAAATACAACTCCTGTGTTATATTTATTGCGATTGTGTTTAAATGCGAAATAAAGAGCTATTCCGAAAAGTACATTAATAAAAAGAAATACATTCAGAAATCTATTACTTGAGGCAAAATTTCCACCACTTGTTCCGAATAGTTGTCGTATCTCCCAATTTAAACGCAAAATTTATGTCATAAATAATGTTTAAATTACAGTTTGAGGAAAGTGGCAAAGTTTTGCAACGGGGTAAACATATTCTGAATAGATAGCTAAAGTTTTGAAATATTTAGCTATGCATTCATATTATTTTATGAAAGTTTGAAACATTCATTAAACGTTTCTGTTATTTACATAAGTAGTTCTTTTTTCAATTTTTTAAATGTTTCTTCAGATTAATTTCTCGAGTAAACTATGCCAAATATTCATTATGCATAGGGGCATTTCCATGCGAACTTCTTTTTCTGTTACGGACTACGATTTTTAGCTACCACTATTTTAAAACGAGAAAATGTGACTTAGTTTATCAAAGACATATCATCAATTGAATAAGGCGAAGCAAACTTTTCGAAAATAACGGTGGCCAACAAGCATAGCGATTTTCAGTTGTGTAACAGACTAACAAATTAGCATGGAAATGCCCATAGATGTTTACACTACATTAAGAATTAAGGATATCTCGAGAAATAGTGGAAGAAACCACAAATGATGAGAAAACCGTATCATATTGCACCAAATAATGCACAGTACAAGCAGCGTTATTGAAATCGCTATTCGAAATATTATTGTACTAGCAGGCTATGCCCGCTGCGCTGGTCAATATTTCAAAATCAACCGTGGATGGAAAGAACTGGTGAATTTAAATTTGCATTTTAAATAATTTGGACCTCCAGCAACACCTTGCTCATTGCTGAAAACGATTTAGACACCATTGTGATATTAAATTATCTTAAACGTTGGACAAAAGCCAGCTATTTAGAAGTAACTATTTTAGATTATTACTAACAGTGCACATTTAGAAGCGAAATAAGACCATTATGGCAACAGAATTTAAAATTTTCCCTTATCTGAAGAAATATTAATTATTACAGTCATTACAACGGTACAACTTCTGAAAAATTTCTTTACAACTTTTCATTATGTGAAGCCAGGAACCCAAAGCTACTCCCACCTAAAAACTTTATATATATATTAAATTTTGTCCGCGTGATAAAAGGCATAATTATGCAAGAATAATCTTCAAATTCGTCATGTACATTGAGATGGTTAATATCTCAGTGGGAATTGCAAATGTGCAAAATCGGCCCAAGGGGGTGGTAATTGGGAAGGGTTCAAAAATTTGAATACCATCTTAATATGGCTTTCACAAAACCAGCTCTTACAAAACAATAGCAGGGAAAAAAAAACATTTTTCGTTACAGCAAGTTGCCAACGATAAAAAACACACACACACACACACACACACACACATTAAAATTCTCACTACAACAATTACTTTATTATTGCAAAATTTCCTCCTGAAAAATGAAAACAAAATTTTAATAACAATTTTAATTTTTCTTAAGAAAGGTGTTATAATAAAAATAAAACCATATTCGGAAATAAGTTCCATAGTCATAATATCTTTTTAAAACAAAATTATTTGCTCTTTCGTATGTAAGCATTTTCTCTTTAGTTATTTAAGATAAAATTAAGTAAATTTGTATAATTTGGCGAACGATTTGGTGAAATTGGTTGACGTTATAATCAAGTAGTAGCCAATTTACACTTTTCATATTTCACAAAAGATTCCTACACAGACATCATATACGCAATAGGTTTAGCACGATTATCTTGCAACTACAATGTGGCGAAATCCTCGTTTTAGAATACCAAAGAAATTTATGCTTATTTTATTATCTTCTATCATTTTAAACAGCAATTAACAATAAATAAAAAGTAACTGTAGAACAAAACAACAAATATCATTTCAAAAAAGAAAAAAATGGAAGTAAATAAACAACTTATCAGTAAACAACTATAGCTGGGTTACCATATGAGGCAAATAATGCCATTTTGGCGCCAGTGAGATACCTCGATGAGTATATGACCAAATCCGTGACAAAACTTCCATTTGGAAAAAAACTTTAATCGGTATTTATGCTGCATTTTCCCTACTTATGTATACGAAAAAACTTTGACACAGATGTCATGTATGCACCACCTTGGCGCAATTTTTTTCTGGCGCCAATTTGGAGAACTTGGTTTTTAATTAACAATTTCATAAATATTTTTTAATTATTTTGTATTATTTGAAAAAAAATAATAAATAAAAAAGTTTAATTAATAGCTATAGAACAAAATGATTTAAATTATTTTAAAAAACAAAGTGAAAGTTAATAAATAGTTTATTAATAAATAAACAATCATAGTCGGTTTACCATGTGTGGCATAAAATCGCCATTTTGTTGCAATCGTGCAAATGTGGTGCGTATATGACATCTGCGACAAAACTTTAAAAAGTTGCAATTAAATTATTTTACAGTTTGGATGAGGAAGACATTTATACTATAATTTAAACATTATACGCATTTTTTTGCTATAATTGCTATTTATATATTTACAATTAAACATAAAAAATTATCCTAAAAATGCTCTCACACATTTAAAAGAGAGTGAGAGAATTTAGTAATTGTAAACATCGTTCCGGCTTATGCCTTCTTGGTATAAAATCGCATTGTTTGATGACAAAAGTAAATTCAAGCACCCAAATAAACAAATAACGTACAATTAACAGATAAAACCATTTTTAAAAGTAATTCTGCTATTTTGTCCTGTAAGACACATAATGGTAGAATTAGATTTGAAAAATATTTTTTTTTTTTTTTTTTTTAAATAGAAAAATGTTATTTACGTTCTATCTAATAAAATATTTAAAATACACTTTTGTTAGCCTGCGCGAAAGAGAATAGCGAAAGTTTGATTGAAGAAATATTGAAGAGGAAATGGTCAATTAAAAAAGACTTGTAAATTTTATTCAGCGGGAATTTTTCATTTCAAAATGTTGAATTTATCTAGAGTAATAACGCATAATTGCATAAATTTACTTTGAATTGCAAAATGTTTTCTTCAGTACTACTTGGTTATACCGTCGATCAATTTCGCCAATTACACAAATCGCCAAACTATTAGCCAGATTATATAGATTAGTATAAATTTTCATTTAAATAACGAAAAACAAATTAGCAGAACATATATAAAAGTAGAAATAAAATGTCGAATTAAAAATCACTTGATGACATAATTAGTATGCTTAATGTCAAGTGAATGTGACATTTACGATCATCCATTATTGACATTTAATCTTGGAATTTGGGGGTAGATTTTTAATCGATGGGGTAATCTTTCCTTCTTCAGTTTTTAAATTTTAAAACTGAAATTTTTCCTGTAAGTGAAATTGACGAAATGGCGCAAGAAAAATTAAATTAACAATGAAAACATTTGCAAAAAGAAATAAAAGAGTTATACTCATATCTATATAATTTACGATTGAATATTAAAATATACTCTAAAAATTATCTTCACTTGGAAAAAAAAAAAAAAAAAAAAAAAAAAAAAAAAAAAAAACATTTTTGCGACTATAAGAACCTAAGTTAGGCATTATGTCAGTAGTGCATTTTCGGCTTAAAAACACATTCTTTGGCGACAAAAGCAAGATGAAAATGGTATAGAAACGAATAGTAACTCACAACTTACAGTGTCTTTTACAATCAGATCAGCTTTTTTCTGCTGTAAGTTATATTATACGGAAATTCCATACAAAAGAGAAAGAAAATAATAAAACGGGAAATGATTATCATTCAAAATTCACTTAATCAATTTCTGAAATTCATGTTCTTATTCTAACACCAGGGATAAGTCGCCAAAAGTTGAACCATTTGTTATATTTCGCGTTAATTTATTTTTTAAGCATTACAAATATTTTTTTCATTTTCAAGATAAATATATTTTTATAATATTACGCCTCATTTAAGCGGTCTTTATTATTATTAATATTATCAGTAGTTATGCTCTGCTATTTTTTGCAAGATATTTGTAATATTTCTAATAGATATAGCCATTTTAATTCTTTTAGCAATTATAATTTTCGCCAAAAACTGCTACTGGCAACCCTTTTATCAAAAATAACCGAAAAATACGAAATTTACTACGAAAAATCAGAGTTATCAATGTAAATTTGAATCATAAACCTTGGGAAAAATATTTCCTATCGAATGATACAATCGGCAAAAAAATCCATCGGGTAGTTTTTGAAAACACCCGTTTGGAAGTTTCAGAATTTCTGCTTTATAATGTATATGATTTCACACAAACTGAGATGTAGTCTGTTGAAACTCCATTACAATTAATCCATTATTCTCTAAATTTATAAGCGGAAGACTATATTTTTGTAGGAGTGTGCATTTATAAATGAATAAATAAATATTGATCCTATGAGTTAAAATTTTCCAAAAGGCCGAAAAATGTCCGGGTCGGTATTCTAACCAGACATCTCTTACCTAAAGCTGCTAATGCTCTTTGAACTGAACAATCCCGGATGAATTTGTAGGGCTTAATTCCCCAAGCAAATCTTATTTATCACAGCATCAAGTCTCATATATGAATCAGTTCAGCACGATAATTTGCAGGTAATAAAACTCCAATAAAGACTGCATACTTAAACACACTAGATTAATTTTAACACAGTTATTTTGCTTTATATACTTAAATAAGCAGTTGTACTATGGCAAAAAGAAAGAATTCTTAAACCAATATAAAAAATTTAAATAAATTTGCAAAGGTTTTTGAAAAAAAACGAAACTTTTTTCATCAAGTGCAGAGAACAACACATCCTACTACTTTGAAATTAGTTTACAACTATAGACAATAGCTTTGGTCAGTCTTGCTTGTGGTAATAATAAAAAATTTCCTAGTTAAATATTTTTCTCAGCTTTCCCATGCAAATGAAATACTTTTAAAATATTAAAATGGAAGCGAGAAATTTTTAAGGAACGGTCGCATTGGTTTAACACAATATGCGATTTTTTTTTTTTTTTTTTTTTTGGCGTGACTGGTGGATTTTTATAATTCACATTTCTTTGTTTGCTAACTGTAGCAAATAATAAAATTTTTATAACTTTAAATAACTTAACTGACTATTTTAATTAACAACCTTTTTAAAAACAATATAGTCCCATATTTCTGAAAATAAGAAGTAAATTTTCAAGTTTTATACGTTTGAATAATCTACTTGTTTATTCCGTTTTCAGAAATAGAGTTATTTCAAAACAAACTTTATAGAAATTAAATATTTTAACTTTCAACATTCGAACTGAGACTGAAAAGAATCCATTCACATGTAATACTTAACGTCAACGCGAGTAATCTTTGAATCTATCGGAATTCACTAAAGCTTCTTATCTTTTGAAAACTGTCGCTCCGTATTTAGATTAATTAGTTTAAATTCTAAAATTTACATACTAAAATACCAATAGATTTTGAAATCAGTTCATACTACTGTGGCCCACTGCTTTGGTCATTTTTGGTTGTAGTAATAATAAAAATCAACCTACTTAAACTTTACTCTCAAGTGTCCCATGCAGATAAAATAATTTAAAATATTAAAATGGAAGCGAGAAATATAAAAAAAAACTATCGCATTGGTTTAACATAGTATGCGATCTTTTTTGCGTAACTGGTATAAGCTCATAATTTCATTCCTATTTATCAGTTTAATAAATATAACAAATAACAAAACTTCTACACTCTTAATAATTTAAGTCACTATTTTAATAATCAAACTTAAAAAAAAATAATCTCATGATTTTGAAAAGAAATTCTTAAATTTTATTAGTTTAGAAAATCTACATGTTTATTCCGTTTTCAGAAATAGAGTTATTTTAAAACATACCTTATAGATATTAGATATTTTAATATTCAACAGTTGAACTAAATGGAAAAGATTTCATTCACATTTAATACTGAACGTCAACATGAGTAATCTTTGAATCTATCGCTATTCATTAGAGTCACCTGCTAATCTTATCATTCGAAAACTTTCGCTCCGTATTTTTATATGTTATTAATTTGTTTGTTTATTCTGTTTTTAGAAATAGAGTTATTTTAAAAGAAGCCCTATATAAATTGAATATTTTAACTTACAATAGTTCAACTGAGATTGAAAAGACTTCATTCATATTTAATACTTAACATCAACATGAGTAATTTTTGAATCTATAGCTATTCACTAAAGCTTCTTATCTTTTGAAAACTGTCGCTACTTATTTAGATTAATCATCCAAAATTCTAAAATTTACTTACCAACAGAAATATCAAAAGGCGGGAATAGTACAATGGAAAAGTATAGAAAAGGAATTTGTATGAATATTTAACGCCATAATAAAAAATATAAGAAAGATCAACCAAGTTGTAAAATCTATACATTTATTAAATAATTTAGTTAATTGTCTGTTATCGATGGTTATTTGTTTTATGCTTTGTTCTCTAACTTCACGTGTTTTTTGTTTGTAAGGGTTAGGATGAAATTTATCAAATAGATTTCTAACTAACTTTCTGATATGCTAGAGTTCTTACAAAAAGTAAAGTGGTAGGTAAGTGTACCAGTAGTGGGCCACGTACCAAAAGTTGGCCACCAGTTTTCAAAGTTGAAAAGTAAGTTTTCTAGTCACCCCTGCCAGATAACAAACTAACTGCTGATTGGCTGGAACCCTTATCTGTTATCAGACAAAGGGACAACTTCAGTATTCTGATAGTCTTTGAGTTGGAAGGGTGTTTTTCTTCCAGTCTTAAAATACAAGGATTTTGTGGCTCATTCTTACTGCTTTTCTTAAGAGGCAAGTTTTCATTCAATATTTTTTCTTTAAAAGTATATTGTATTTTATATTAAAATGTCACATTTTTAATACACTGTATAAATGAATACTTTATTCCTAATGCTTATAAGGTATAAAACTAACATATTAATAAGTTTGGGGGGTGGTCCACTTCTGGGTCATTAAATTTCAAGTAGTTCCAGTAGTGTGCCACTACTTTATCCCAGAAGAATCTGAAGTGAAAGAGGGACAATTTATACGTGTCTCAATAATCGGAGGAAAAAGAAATACAGAAAAATATGTATATTTGTGTGTAGTTCAAGAATTTAAAGAAATAATAATATTTTTGCAAGGATTGGAGTCAACTGGAAATAAAAAAGACTTTGTCATAAAGGAAAATGACGGCTCTAGCATAAATTTTTCCGATGTAGCTGGAGTGATACCGCAACCAGAATTCAGTCAAACAGATATTCAACTTTTGTATTCTTTTTGAAAAAAATGGCTGTAAAAGAAAAATAAATGCAGTTAAATTTAAATCCCACTCACATTATTATTTTTTTGTTCTGTTTTCTTTTTTTTCTTTTTTTTATAAATGTAATATAGTTTTGCAATCATTTCAGCATTTAATTACCCTTTTTATTATGTATATCTTATTATTTATCACTACTGCAAAGTAACAAATAGGGCAGATATATATTTTTTAAATTATAAAATATTACAGACTGTTCGAAAAAACTAAAGAGAACCTGATATTATTTTACGTAATCATCAAAACTTCTAAATATGATTTCATTATTGTGTATATTTAAGTACAGAAATGTAAAAAAAAAAAAATTATAACCTCTGTACAGTACACATTAAACTCAAGAATGGTGTGGCCCACTACTGGAGCATGAGCATTTTACTATGCCCACTACTAGAGCATAGAGGAAGGTAACATTTTTTATTTTTCATTTTTTCTAAAGAATATATTTTAAAAATTTGAATGTTTATTCTGATACTTGAAGGTAAGGACTAGGCTAAAAATATATATGTTTTTTGGAATTCACTAACATATTAATAATAACTAGACAAATGTCCTTAAGTGGCTCACTACTGGTGCATTTACCTTATGTTTCCGATGGTAATACAGCATTTGATATTTCTATAATTTATCAAATATACAATACATTAATTTTAAAGCATTTTTTCTACATCGCTGCAGGTGATGAATTGACAAATATTCTGTTTTAAACGTTTCTACGTTTGTAAAATCTACTCATTTATTAAATAATTTGGTTATTTGTTTGTTATCGATGGTTAGTTGTTTTATGCTTTGTTCTTTAACTTCACATGTTTTTTTGTTTGTAAGGGTGAGGATGAAATGTTTCAAATCGATTTCTAACTAACTTTCTGATATGCTTGAGTTCTTACAAAAAGTAAAGTGGTATGTTTCCGATCTATAACTTATGAAATATACAATACATTAATTTTAAAGCATTTTTTTTCTATATCGTTACAGGTGATAAATTGACAAATAGTCTTTGTTAAATGTTTCTACGACTTATCAATGATACAATACATTAATTCTAAAGCATTTTAATATATATTGCTACCGGCAGGGCTCCCAATTGGTCTGCCAACTGATCATCAGTGTTTTCTTAGAAAATTTTTCGTTTTATATTTTTCTTATAAATTGTGTAGAAACTGTCATCGGAGGTTCATTTTAGCACAAATGCCGAAGAAACCTACTATGAAATTTTCTGTTAAAAAATATTGGTGTTCAGATCGAAGACCATTTGGGAGCCTTGTACAAGTAATAAAGAGACAAATATTCTTTGTAATATTTCTACGACTTATCAATTATACAATACATTAATGCTAAGGCTTTTTAATTTATATTGCTTCAGGTGATAAATCGACAAATATTCATTGTAATTTCTACAATTGTGTAGGAGAGGAGTAACAATGGATCTAATAATTGCCAATAAATGCTTGCCACAATAAGCCAAAAAATGGAAATGCTACAATGAAATATTTTGAAGACTTAAAGATAGAGAATAAGTTATACCAATTTTGTTTTTATGTCAAATTAATATATTGTAGTGAGAATTTTATGGAAGAAATATAAACAGCAATTAAAACATTAAGTGGCGTTTTTAAAGTGACACATTAATGCATATACAATAGTATTTTTAAAACTAATTTGACTTGTATTCATTTTTTAAGAAACATTTTTATAAAATGGTTAAATATAAGGTATATGCGTAATAAAAATTATTTTGATACAAGATTTTGTTTATTTTCTGAAAATTAAGCCAAGTATTAATGATCTTAAAAAAAGTATGATATGAGCACAAACTGATACGACATCTAACAACGAAATATATGTATTTGTAATCATAAATGAAAATCTGTAATTATACTTATTTTTAATTGATTAACTTTATTTAATATAGCAAAATGTTAACAAAATGCAAAAGATTAAATAAACACTTTTTCTTCGTTTATAGTTTTTTTATATAATGCGCAGGAAACGAGACTTAAGATTCGAGCATAAGATCAACGCTTTAATTTGACGAAAAAAATCTGGAATTACCGGCTTATTTATGCATTTTTAGGTGCATTCGTAATAATGTAAATACGTAGCACCTAAAGTTGTCGTTCAGTCCGTCCGTCTGTCTGTCCATCTGTCCGTCCTTCCGTCCGCATATAAGAACGCAAAAACTCCCTAACCGATCTCCCTAACCGTTTTAATCGTTTTAAATTTTAAATACATAATTATTACATAATTTTGTCGAGTCATTTCAATTTTTTTGAAAATCGGATGCATAGATCAATTACAGAGACAATCAAAAGTATTCCGTAACATTAAGGCGAATGGGAGAACATGTTTCAAATTCATATGCACTCATTCGAACATAATAAAGTTGATATTCATCTATAAAGTACACATTATAATATACATTTTGCCTAATCTGCGGTGCAAAAACATTTGTTATTGATTTAAAGACCACAAAAAACCTTTCCATTACATAATGGTATAGCGAGAACATTGTTTAGTGCTCTTTTTAATTGTATTTAACTATTTACAAATTATGAAATTGATATATGAGAGTGATGTTTTTAAAACTTCGTTATCATACAAACGCACCGCATTTACATTGCTTCACGTGCAATTTCGAACTTGTTTTGATATTTAGTAATTCGTACACTAGTTAGACCATCCAGAAAAAATGCCACTGCTATTTTAGATTACATGCGTTTTCCTAATATTTTTATTTCAGATTAAAAAAATTTCCGATCTTAATTTAAAATCGTAAGAACATTTTTTCTGAATTTTTTAATTTTTTTATTTTTTTTTTTAATAAGGTGAAAACTTTTATTTTAAAATTAGAACATAACTGTAAGCAATCTGTAATTTTAAATAATATGTTATATGCTACGGTATAACTTATTTTATAAGTTTTCCCCAATGCATATCCTACAACATACATTAATCACATATTTTAACAAATACACTAATAATGCTTTTAAGAAAATTTACTAACATAAAATTTGAATAGTTCATACAACAGATAATATTACTATAAAATATTACACTTTTTACGCAAGTATAAATTTCAACACATACGACATACTTATCTGGAGTTACCTGAATTACGACAAACATTTTATAATCTAAATTCGCACAAATTCAGAAAGTTAGTTATATTTTTTTCGAATTCGCAAAAAAAAAAAAAAAAAAAAAAAAAAAAAAAAAAAAAAAAAACATGATGCTAAATTATTTCTTTAGAATTACTTCACAATTCACTTTAAAATTCATATTTAAAGAAATATGTTATGATATTAAATAAATATAATGAAATGTGTTATATATCTGTAACTTTTGATTAATTACTATTGAACAAAACTTGTTTGATTACACGTATAATTTAATTACATTTCCATTGGTATATAATTTTTTAGTATTATAAACCCGCAATTTTAGTCGCTATTGTAAATTTTAATATTGTGTACTCCAGTTTATATTGCTATAAAATATGATACCGTAGTATTAAATATAAATTTTAATGCACATCGCAGTTATTGAAAGCTGCCTGAATTTCGGGGAACATTTTACCATCTAAATTTACATAACAACCATAAAACTAGAATATTTCTTTAAACTTCCCTCCTATTTCATTTGAAACTTTTGAAGTATGTTTTCGTATATTTAACAATCATAACGATTTCTTTATAATTATCAAATATGAGTATATGAATTCTATATTTAAAAAATTTTTGCATTTTAGAATATACAATAATCATTTTTAAGTATAATTATGGAGTATAGCCCTCGCATTATGGTATTGTGATTATACTCATTTAAAACGTTTTATGATTCGTATATTGTCCTCTATATCATATTGTTTCAAAACATTTACGTTGCCGACCCAGTGGCGTGGTTGGTAGCGGCAGCTGCTGCCACACCGTGGGTTCCTGTTTCGAATCCGGGTACGGGCATGGATGGTGTGTTGTCCCTTGAAAGTGTAATAAATTATATGTAATGGATATGTGTAATAAAAATTGTTCTGTACTGTCTCTGTTTCTGTGAATAATGGATCAATCGAGGCGACAGCCACAGCAACTAAAGGCCTCAAAGCGCTCTCAATTCAAATGTCAAAAATGTCATTAACGTTGTTAAAATACGTTGTTTTTAATATTTACTTGAATGTTTACTGGTTTTGAATATTTACATTGTTTTCAATATTTAATTCTAAAGAAATTAGACTTTAATAAGACGGGTTATTATGTTAGAACATTATGGATGAATCGAGTAAATGGCGGTCATCTAAGAAGTTTTTTATTGTAACAGTATTATTTGAAAAATATAATGTTACAACTATATAATTTGTATTTTAGAGTTCTGTCAGTAATATTCAGATATTTTAAACGTTTATATATTACTTTTAAAATAATATTTGTAACAGTTCTTTATACCGGCATCACCTCGGGCTTGGAGGACGATTGTCAGTTTGGCATTTTTTTCTTTAGCAATTTCGAATGCATACCAAAAGTTACGAAATAATAATTAATACTTAAGAGCCCATACTACTGACAGAAAAAGATCCGGATGATAATTTAAAGTATATGGGGTCGTCTTTTTTAAATATCTCGCACAAATTTTAATATTTCGACGTGATTTTTTTTGCATAGGATAGCCGAGGACGATCCACAACCGGCCTAGTTTTTACTATTTTAATTTTGGTTATATTTTTTTAATATTAGGATAGTTTCAGTTTCAAAACCGGCTCGAACCGGTCATGTCAAAACGTTAAGATGTTAACAGTTAAAAATATTAAAATTTTAGCGAGATATTTGAAAAGAACGCCCACATAGACTTTACATTATCATCCGGGTCTTTTTCAATCGATAGTGTGGCGTCTTAATCTAATTATTAATTACATGTCATTAAACAAAGAAAGTACTTTTAGAAATGTCAAGTGTGAACTATACTTTATATCTCAATTTTAAAAAGGACAATTCGTAAACATTGTGTTGAGGCAATCTGTGTATGTAATCTTTTCAATTGGTAAACTCGTTGAAAAAACAAATTTCTAAAATTACGATTTCAGCATCTTCCAGTGTTTATAATACAATACGGTGAAAAAGAAATATCAATATTAGTAGCCCCCCCCCTTTTTTTTTTACAATGCACCGACGCTACCTTTGTGCTCATTTTCAGAGAAACCGATAAAAAAAAATGCCTCTTAAAGCAGACTTTCTTCTCTTAGATTAAGCGATGCAATCAGTTTTCAAAAATTCAAGTTTTAACAGCTTCAAAAAGAATTCGCGACAATCAGGTCATTTCGCGCTTACCAGAGATCTTCTTTTTTCTTCTTTACTAATAGTCGTTATTTCAACGTGTTATTTTTACACGATAAAAAAATAATACTGGAAAATGTAACTTTTTGAAAACTGGATTTGCATCAACTACAAAAAGTATCAAGCGTTTGGTTGAGCAGAAATTTTAAACATGTTGGCAGTTGCACGTGAAGTGTAGCAAATGAGGTGTATTCATACGAAAATGAATTTTTAAATATATTCAGATCTTGCAATTATAGTAGATAGTACTTCGGATACAGTATAGTTGTTGAAAATTCTTTTGTGTTCCTGCAAATATACAGGAAATAACTATTATTACACCTCAGCAACGTATATCATACGCTATACTATCTGCTTTCTATTATATCCAGGGATGAGATTTCCGCTTTTTTGCACACCAGTAAAATCTTAGAGAAAATGCTATATTTTTAAATCAGAACATTTTTATGATTTAAAATAACAACATTTTCTCTAAGATTTTACTGGTGTTCAAAAAAGCGGAAATCTCATCCCTATATATCGGAAATAGCTTGTAGTATTCCTCAGCAACCTATGTCAATCTCATAAAATGTTAAATAGTCAATTTCAATTAATACACGCACCAAATATTGTTCTCCCTATAATATTATGTAATGGGATACTTTTGTGTGGCCTTGTAAATGAATTCAAATGTTTTTTGAACCACAGATTGTGCAAAATGTATATTATAATATACATTCATAGATGCAGAACAATTTTATTTTGTTCGAATTTGTGTAACACCACTAAAATGCATTTGAAATTTTTTTCACCATTGACCGTAATGTAATAGAATACCTTTGTCCGTGTAAAATTGTCCCTGTAATTGATCTATGCATCAGATTTTCATAAAATTTGAAATGACTCGACAAAATTGTGTAATAATTATATTTTAAATTTCAAACGATTAAAAGGCATTTGAAACTTTTTTTTCCTATTGACCATAATGTAACGGAATACTTTTGATTGCCCTGTAATTAATCTATGCATCCGATTTTCATAAAATTTAAAATGACTCGAAAAAATTATATAATAATTATGTATTTTGAATTTCAAGTTATTCGGTTGGGTACTTTTTTGTTGTTGTTTGCGGACAGTCGGACAGACAGACGGACGGACTGAGCGACAACTATAGGTGCTACGTATTTACATAATTACGAACGCACATGCAAATAAAAAATAAAAACTGCTAAATTTTATTTAAAAAAACACGGGTATATTTGATGCGGTTTCAGTTGATGTTTTCACGACTAAATATACATATCGTTTTACGAACTTTTTATGCATGCGTGGAAATAATTATCATAACGGACAATATCGGAGTTCATGCAATAAGAAATGTTTTTTTAATCCGTTAACTGATCATTATTTTTTGAAAAAAACTTTCAAATAATGCCAATTTTTCATCTGTTTTACATAATTTTTAATTTATTACCACCGGTTATTCAAAACAGAAATTTTAGCCTAATTGAATCAGAAAAATGCTCAGATTAAAATAATGCAAAATTTACAATAACAATTTACTGATGTAAATAATAAATCACGATTGGAATATGGATGCCCGTACGTGGTACGGGCAAATCATGATTGGCAAAAACACGTTGCCCGTATGGCGTACGAGAAATCAGGGAAGCACTTAAAAGGACCCAACACACGAAAAAAAGAGAAAATGCATTCCTTTAACCCGCGAGTAGTCGAGCCTTTTTTCACAACGCCATTAGTCGCGCTCGGTCTTTTCGCCGCTTGTCCCCGCATACCAAATATGTAAAATAAGAAATATTTTTTATCTAATATACGAAGATAACATTTCAATGAAGATATAAATTTCAAGATTTCTTAAATCATGCATGTTTTTCATATGATCTGGAGTAGTTGGAAAACGATAAAATGAACTGACATCAGTGACTGTTACGTAGACTTTTTCGCCAATTTCAACTTTGTTTCTAAAAATATACCTAAAAGAAAAACAGAGGTATCCTGTTACTTCCCTAAGGTGGTCGAGAAACCTTCAAAGTCAGCTACATGGTAGATCTCCGTTTTATTTGTAATGTGATACAAGTTAGGAGAGGTTAAGTTATACGGGCGGCGAAAAGACGACACGCGACTACTGACGGGTTAAAACTACGTATTGACATTTTTTCACAAATATTTTTACACATTCTCCACAGTGTTTATATTTATAAACGATAAAATATGCAAAGAGTTCTGGCAATGCAATCAGGGTTTCCTTTTCTTTGTAACCCCTTGAGATGCAGTGGGATACATTATAGCCCACCTAAATTTAATAACGTTTTGTACCCGAAACATGTAATAAAATTTTAGTTTTAAAATTTTGGCGGGAAGGGGGGAGGCAAGAGTTAAAAAAATGTTTTCCTTAATTTAATGGTTTTTTTAACGAAATTTTCTGGGCAAATTCAGCACTACACAAACGCAATTACTTATCTCAAAGGGCCAAAGTGGAAAGCCAGAAAAAGTGGTATGTCAAACCAAAAAACCTGAAGAAATGGTGGTCGACGCCGCGCCGTGCGGGTTAGGTAGCTTGCTAATAACAATAAATAATGTTTCATTATATCACAAAGTTGTAAAATATGATTAATTTATGCATTTATTTTTAATAAATAATTGTTTGTATTCGTTACGAAATATATTTAACACTTCGGACTCTGGTGCCTCTTACACAACTTTTATTCGAATTGCACCATTTTTTTAAAAGAACTTTCTTTGAAGTAGACATTTTCAAAATTGCTCTGATTAAATAAAGCAAATTTTATTTTCCTTTATTACTGGCGCCAAAAACAAATTTTGGAAGGAAAGATGATGTCTCCGCAGCGGAGACAACGGAGTGCCACGTGTTAAATCATATTTACGTGGCATAAATATTTCAAGAACGTTTTCAGGAATGTACATTTATGACTCATTTTAACAGTAACATAATATTAAATTTCCTGTTCTGGGAGCACATTTAATGACTAAAATTTTAATATTTCCGATTTGAGGACATAACCAATTTTACCAAGGAAACGTATAAAAGAACATTACAGAAAACGATCATGTATTACTTTTATTGCATGCCGCTTTTTCTGCGACTTCTCTGAATGTCTATCAACCATTTAAATTTTCACAAAAGTCATAAAACTATACTATTCTTTAGCATTGTTTCCCATTTAATTTTTAGTATTATTTTCAAGATGGATGGCTTAAAGGATTCGCTTTAATACATATTTCCAGTAAATGTTCTTGCGTTTAACGGTATTTTAGTGTATTTTAACTTTTCCATTGATCTTCTAAATTGCAATAAGGCGTCAGAAAACTTATTAATATGTACTGTAAATCAGAGGTTTCCATGACAGTTCACCCATTCTGTGGTGAATTGCCCATGGGCTCTGATGCGATTAAGGATAATTTTATTGAAATCAACATATTTAAAGCATTTTTATTTATTTAAGTATTATGTGAAAAAAACTCGTAACTACAAATATATTCGTCCGTTGAAAATTATATATTTACTATTTTATTATTATATAAAATTATATACATAAAAAATAATAATAAGGATAATAAAAAAAACCTTCGAACTTTTTGAGCGAAAATGCGGGTGGATTCGGTGGTTTCAGTTCATGTTTTCTCTGCTAAATACACATATTTTTTAAGTACTTTTTAGGCATGTTTAGAAATACTTATCTTAATGGATAATATGAGTGTTCAGGCAATAAGTAATATTTTTTTTAATGACCGACCACAAAAAAGGAAGAAAACATGTGTATTTCTAATCTAGATATCGACATTTTTTCACAAATATTTTTCACTGGTTACATATCGTTCATATTTATGATAACATCCAAATTGTTTTGGCAATACAATCAATATTTTTTCGTTTCTATCAGGTTCAGGCGCGATGGGATATAGTATATCCTACCTAAGTTTAATTCGTTTTGCACCCAAAATTTTAAATAAAATTTTACTTTTAAAACTTTGGTGGTGCGGAAGGGAACAATAGTTAAAAAATTTATTTTCATTATTTTGTAGTTTTTTTTTTTTTTTTTTTTAAACCAAATTTCTGAAATGAATTCAGCAGTAAACAAATGCAAGTTTTTGCTTCTCAAAGGGTTAAATAAACCGATTAAAAAAAGTGGTATACTTAAGGGTTTTATCATAGGATCGGCCAACGCCGTGCGGGTCAGGTAGTATCCTAATGACAACAAATATAATGTTTAATTATATCGCACAATTGTAAGGTGCGATTAACATATATATATTTATTTTTAATAAATAATTATTTATATTCGAATTATATACGAATTATATTTTAAATAAAATTTATCTGGCATAAATATTTCAAGAACATTTCCTGTAATGTACATTTATGACACATTTTAAAAATAACATAATATTAAATTACTTATTCTGGGAGCACATTTAATGGCTAAAATTTTAATATTTCCGATTTGAGGCGACGTTACTATAAAAGAACATTACAGAGTATGATGATATATTACTTTTATTGCATAAAGCCTTTTACTGAGACTTGTATGGATGTCTATCAACCCTTTAAATTTTCACACAAGTCATAAAACTATATTATTCTTCAGCATTGTTTCTCGTTTAATTTTTAGCATTATTTTCAAGATGAATGGTTTAAAGGTTTCGCTTTAATAAATATTCTCAGTAAATATTCCTGTTGTATTTAATGGTATTTTAGTGTATTTTGACTTTTCCATTGCCCCTTTGCATTGTAATAAGGCTCGTAACTACATAAATATACGTTCGTTGAAAATTACCTATTTATTATTTATTATCGCATAAAATTATATATATAAAATTAAATTAAAAATAATAAAAAAGGAAGAAAAACCTTGCAAACTTTTCGAGCGAAAACGCAGATGGATTAGTTGGTTTCAGTTCATGTTTTCACGACTACATATACATATTTTTAAAGAACTTTTTACGCACGTTTAGAAATAATTATCTTAATGGATAATTTCAGTGTTTAGGCAATAAAAACTGTTTTTTAAATGACCCAACACAAAAAAGAAGAAAACATATGTATATTTTTAAAACTAGATATCGACTTTTTTTTCACAAATATTTTTACACTGGTTACATGTCGTTCATATTTATTATAAAACATTCAAATAGTTTTGGCAATACAATCAGTGTTTTTTCGTTTCTATCAGGTTCAGGTGCGATGGGATATAGTATATCCTATCTAAGTTTAATTCGTTTTGCACCCAAAATTTTAAATAAAATTTTACTTTTAAAACTTTGGTGGTGCGGAAGGGAGCAATAGTTAAAAAATTTATTTTCATTATTTTGTAGGTTTTTTTTTTTTTTTAACCAAATTTCTGGAATGAATTCAGCAGTAAACAAATGCAAGTTTTTGCTTCTCAAAGGGTTAAATAAACCGATTAAAAAAGTGGTATACTTAAGGGTTTTATCATAGGATCGGCCAACGCCGTGCGGGTCAGGTAGTATCCTAATGACAACAAATATAATGTTTAATTATATCGCACAGTTGTAAGGCGCGATTAATATATACGTTTATTTTTAATAAATAATTATTTATATTCGAATTACATACAAATTATATTTTAAATAAAATTTATCTGGTATAAATATTTCAAGAACGTTTCCTGTAATGTACATTTATGACACATTTTAAAAGTAACATAATATTAATTTTCCTGTTCTGGGAGCACATTTAATGACTAAAATTTTAATATTTCCGATTTGAGGCGACGTTACTATAAAAGAACATTACAGAGTATGATCATATATTACTTTTATTGCATAAAGCCTTTTACTGAGACTTGTATGGATGTCTATCAACCATTTAAATTTTCACAAAAATCATAAAACTATATTATTCTTCAGCATTGTTTCCCGTTTAATTTTTAGCATTATTTTCAAGATGGATGGTTTAAAGTTTTCGCTTTAATAAATATTCTCAGTAAATATGTCTGTTGTATTTAATAGTATTTTAGTGTATTTTAACTTTTCCATTGCCCCTTCGTATTGTAATAATGCTCGTAACTATATAAATATATGTTCGTTGAAAATTACCTATTTATTATTTTATTATCGCATAAAATTATATATATAAAATTAAATTAAGAATAATAAAAAAAAGAAGAAAAACCCTGCAAACTTTTCGAGCGAAAACGCAGATGGATTCGTTGGTTTCAGTTTATCTTTGCACGACTAAATATACATATTTTTTAAGAACTTTTTACGCAGGCTTAGAAAAAATTATCTTAATGAATAATTTCAGTGTTTAGGCAATAAGAACTATTTTTTTAAATGACCCAACACAAAAAAGAAGAAAACATATGTATATTTTTAAAACTAGATATCGACATTTTTTTCACAAATATTTTTACACTGGTTACATATCGTTCATATTTAGTATAAAACATTCAAATAGTTTTATCAATACAATCAGTTGTTTTTTCATTTCTAACAGCTTCAGGCGTGATGGGATATAATATATCCTACTTAATTTAAATTGATTTTGCACCCAGAATTTTAAATTAAATTTCACTTTTTTAACTTTGGAGGTGGAGGAGGGGGCAATAGTTTAAAAAAAATTATTTTCATTATTTTGAAGGGTCTTTTTTACCAAATTTCCTGAGGAAATTCAGCATTACACAAATGAAAGTGTTTGCTTCTCAAAGATTTAAATAAACCGATTTAAAAAAAGTGGTATACTTAAGGATTTTATTACAGGGTCGGCCAACGCCGTGCGCGTCAGCTGGTATGTTAATAACAACAAATATAATGTTTAATTATATCGAACGGCTGTAAGGCGCGATTAATATATATATATTTATTTTTAATAAAAAATTCTTTATATTCCATATGAATAACAACAATAATTTAAAATCAGATTTATCTTATATAAAATTTTCAAGAAAGTTTTGTGTAATGTACATTTATGACACACTTTAAGAGTTACATAATATTAAATTTTATATACTCAGAAAAAAAATAATGGCTAAAATTTAATTTTTCTCATTTGATGCGACTTTACTATGAAAGAACATTACAAAATACGATAATGCATTATTTTATTGCATGTCACCTTTTACTGAGAATTGGCTGAATGCATATTGATCTTTTAAATTTATACAAAAGTCATAAAAGTATACTATTTTAAAGTGGACAGTTTAAATATTTCACTTCAATAAATGTTGTCAGTAAATTTTCCGGTTATAGTTAATGGTATGTTAGTGTATTTTAACTTTTTCAATATCTATCTAAATTGTAACAACATGTCAGAAAAAATATTAATACAGTAGAACCCCGCAAATTCGGACCCCGTTAATCCGAATCGGTTTGGGATTTTTTTTTTTCTTGCTTGAGAAGCGATTGGCTAATTTCCATAATATTGACTTATTTCATCGTCGTATTCTGAATAAAAAAACTTTTTTTGAAATTTTTTCGGAAGAATTAAGCAAAGTAAACATTTTTACTGTCTGTAAATATTCAATAAGTTTAACATAAAGGTGATTTTCTGTAAGTATGTTTTATTTTATTTCATTTTTTTCTAATTCTCCGGATAATCCGAATTTCCGATAATCCGGATTGGGTCTGGTCCCAGTTAATCCGAATTATCGGGGTTTTAGTGTATGTACTTTTGCCTTTTAATGGGCAAGCAATAATGTTTCTGTAATATTGAATTATCACCAAAATAATCTAAAAAATTTATTTTAAATTAACGAAAACCATTTCTTTAATATTTGAATCGGTGACAAAACATTTCGTAAAATTCTTCTTCGCGAAGGGGTACATTATGTTTCACCTAAATTTAATTACTTTTTACACCTGAAGTGTTAAATTAAATCATATTTTTAAAACTTCCGGAGAGCAGGGGGGGGGAGGTTCAAAATTTATTTTACTTAACTTGTTGGGGTTTTTTAGCAAATTTCAGGAAGAAATGCATCATTACACAAAAGTAATTGTTTGTTTCCCACAGGGTTAAATGTGCCGAAATGAAAAAACAAAAATATTGGTATATTTAAAATTTTTTATTATCGGGCCGGCAAAAGCCGTGCTGGTTAAATGGTATGCTATTAGCAATAAATAATTATGTTTCATTATATCACGGCCTTTTTAATTTATAAATTTATTTTAATAAATATTTCGTTACATTCGTTATGAATAACAACAGTAATTTTAAATCATATATATGTGGTATCGATATTTCGAGAACGTTTTCTGCAATGTACATTGATGACACATTTTAAGAGTTACATAACATTAAATTTCCTATTTTAGGAGAACATTTAAAAGGCTAAAATTTTAATAGCTAGCATTTGAGGTACTGTTTCTATGAAAGGAATTACAGAAAACGATCAAGTATTACTTTTATTGCATATCGCGATTTACTGTAAATTCTATGAATGTCTATCAATCATTTAAATTTATACAAAAGTCATAAAACTGTATTATTCTTTAGAACTGTTTCCCATTTAATTTTTGATATTCTTTTCAAGATGGATTGTTTAAATATTCCGCATTAATAAATGTCCCAACGAATGTTCCTAGTACATTTAATGGTACTTTAGTGTACTATCTTTGTCATTGTCTATCTAAATTGTAATAACGCGTCATAAAATTTATTAATGTGTACTTTAAAGCAATGGATCCCAAACTGCGGTGGACTTTCCATGGACTCTGTGGCGATTTAGAAAAAGGAGGAGAATTGAAATCAACGTATTTAAAGCATTTTTATTTTTATTATATTTTATGTGAAAGCACTCTTAATTACAAAAATGTTTGTCTGTTGAAAATTATACATTTATTATTTTATTATTATATAAAATTATAAACATAAAATTAAATAAAAATAGGGAAAAACTACGAAATTTTAGAGCGAAAACATAGGTAGATTAGGTGGTTTCAGTTCATGACTTCGCGACTAAATACACATATTGTTTTACGAACTTTTTTACGCACACTTGTAAATAATTATCTTAACTTACAATTTCAGAGTTCAGGCAATAAGGACTATTTTTTAAAGGACCGAACGCAAAAGATAAAGAAGAAAATATATTCTTTTAAAACTACACATCGATATTTCCTCTTTATATAAATAGCGTTCATATAAAACATTGAAATAATTCTGGCAATACAATCAGTGTTTTTTTCTAACCCCCAGAGGCACTGTGGGATCCAGTATATCCCATCTAAGTTTAATTACCTTTTCCATCCAAAACTTTAAATTAAATTTTATTTTGAAATTTTTGTTGGGGGCGGGGGGCAAGAACTAACACTAGAACCGCGGCGACGGGTGATTTTGACCCATATCATAAGGAGAGATGTCGATTCGAATCAGAAAACTCTTAATAAAATAAGCTAAATATATGCTGAGCAAAAACAATTTTCAGTACATAACTTAAACTATTTTAAATGAAAATTCCGGTGAGAAATATTTTCTTGAAGGGGATTTTCTCCAAATTTCCAGAGGAAATCAACATTACACAAATGCAATTGCTTTGCCCCTCAAAGAGTTAAATGAGTGGAAGTGAAAAATAAAAAAAGTGGTACATTTAAAGTTTTTATCACGGGGCTGGCTAACATTGTGCGACTCGGGTAGTATGCTAGTAACAATAGATATAATATTTTATTATATCGCACACTTGTAACACATGATTAATTTATATATTTATTTTTATTGATATTTCTTTATATTCGTTATGATTTATAACAATAAGTTTAAATCATATTTAAGTCGTACAAATTTTTCAAAAATGATTTCTGTATTGTACATTTATAACACATTTCTACAGTTGTATAATATTCATTTTCCTATTCTGGGAGAACATTTAATGGCTAAAATTTTAATATTTCGCTTTTGAGGCACCATTACTATGAAAGAACATTATAGAAAATGACCTTTTATTACTTTTTTTGCATGTGGCCTGTTACTGAGAGTTGTTTGAATGTCTATCAATCATTTAAATTTACACATAAGTCATAAAGTTATATTGTTCTTTAAGATTGTTTCCCATTTAATATTTAACATTATTTTTAAGATTGATAGTTAAAATATTTCGTTTTGATAAATTTTCTCAGTAAATATTCCTGTTGCATTTAACGGTATTTTAGTGTCTTTTGAGTTTTCCGTAATCTGTCTAAATTGTAATAAGGCGTGAGACAAATTATTAATATGTATTTTAAAGCAGATGTACCGAAACTGTGATGAAATTTCCATGGTCTCTGCTGCAGTTTAGGAAAATTTTATTGAAACCGATATCATTAAAGAATTTTTATTTATTTATTTACTTATTATTTTTATATGAAAACATTCTTAAATACAAGAATATTTGTCCGTTGAAAATTATATTTATGCAAACAAAATTAGAAATGAAAAAAATATACAAAAAAAAAAAAAAAAAAAAAAAAAATCTTGACCGATCCTAAAGGAATATGAAAATTTTACAGCGCTTTAAACCCATTGGGAAAGAGTGACTGGTATACGTGCCACTTAAAGTGTTCAAAATCCTTCATTTTTCTTACCAGTTAATTTAATCTCTAAAATCTATTTTCTTCAATCAGCGCATTTTTTTCAATTCAATTACTGAAAATTTTTCTTGTTTGAAAAAACAGTCGTAAAATATTTAAAATTAAGCAAATGACTTCCGTCTCGGAAACCATTTGCGACTGTTGCTGATTAGTGTTCGTCTTTTTTAAGTGCGTTCGTAATTATGTAAATACGTAACATCTATAGTTGTCCGCCCGTCCGTCCTTCCGCATATAACAACGCCCGCCCGAATCGTTTGAAATTTGAAATATATATTATTACATAATTTTGTTGAGTTATTTCAAATTTTATGAAAATCGGATGAATAGATCAATTACAGGGACAATCAAAATTATTCCATTACATTATGGTCAATGGGGAAAAAGTTTCAAATGCATTTTAATCGTTTGAAATTTAAAATACATAATTATTACATAATTTTATTCAGTCATTTCAAATTTAATGAAAATCGATTGCATAGATCAATGACAGGAACAATCAAAAGTATTCCGTTACATTATGCTTAATAGGGAAAAAGTTTCAAATGCATTTTATTGGTGGAATGCCAATGGAAAATCCTGGATCGACCTTACTCTGGGGAGATTCAAGCCTCCCACAAGGGCAGTTGGATGGGAGTTGGAGCCTCGTGAGACGGGCACCCAGCATAGACGTATAAGGACGGTTCTCAGTACGGAGATACCTGTCCCTCGCCCCCGATACAGGGTGAGAGCGAAGGATCTGAACCTCGAGAAACTCCGAGTGGCCCTGTCTCGTGAGATAGGGAGCATGTCTTTGGACTGGCTGGAAGGGAAGTCAGTCAACGTGTGTGTCGAGTCCTTGACAGAGATCGTCAACGACTCTGTAATGAATCCATCAAAAGGAAGGGAAGTAGGATGAGGAAGGTCCCGTGGTGGAGTACCTCCCTAACGATCGAGCGAAAAGGGGTACAGGCAGCGAGGCGCCGCACAGTGGAGTATTTGACCCGAAATCCCGGTCAAAAATATTTTTCGATGTAAATATAGTCCGATTGGCTTGAAATTTTTAGATGTTATTGGGTATCACTATGGAATGTTTGGCATTGTAAATGAAGTCTATAGCCTGGACAGTTCATTTACAGAGACACCCAAAAGAATTCCCTTACATTATAGTCAATGGGGAAAAATCGTTTCTTCTGTATTTTAATGATATCACACTTTTAAACGTGCTGAAATTTATATATATCACTAATGTATACTAAGGCACTTGTGGAATATGGTGTGCATTTAATAGATCATTCATTTACAGGGACACACAAAAGAATATGGCGGAAGAATAAATTTAAATATTGAAGTCTATGACCAATAATTGCTGGAAGTGCGTTTGTAGTTGTGTTGGCGTTTTAAAATGGGCCAGCTTTTATTAAATATTTATTGGTGTGGATACATTCTATATATCATATACAGGGATGCACAAAAGTTCTCAAGTACATTTCCATTCACGGAATGGATATTTTTAATTGTGCTGTGCGTTTCACTGAGCTAACTTTTAGCATACTATGACCTATGCATACAAATCCATAGCTTAGTTTAATATTTTATATCTTAAAAGCTGACGAAGTGTAAGTTAGATTTTAAGACTTCACATATTAATAAATATATATTTTATAAATATTTTTACAATTAAGAAAAAAAAAGAGTCATCATTTAAGAAGAGCACAAAGAAAAAAGAAGAAAATTATATAAAAGAAATGGAAAAGAAAAAAATAGAAACAAGCCGCATTGCTATATTTTTTCTTGTGCTTAAATACATTGTCACAGCGGCAGGAGCCAAAAGCCGCCCGTATAAAAAATATATTAATTTACCATCTCTTAACAGAGACTTTAACCCTTTCCGGCGCGGAGTAATTCTTTCTTTAAACTGATGAAATAATGGACTGATACCATAATTTATAAAAGGAGTTATTAGAAAATATGAAGTTGCTTATTTTCACGTACATTATAAAAGGAAAATTTTAATTAAATTTTCTTGCTGCCGTTTGTCAGCTTTGAAATTAAAATTAGGTGTCCCTTTTTAAGGACATCGCCCTCGGAAGGGTTAATTCCCCCCTTTCTCCTCTTATATTACACACATGAGTCCCAAGAATTAATTAGGGGACCCTTTTTCAATAAATACGTATATATAATTTGAAGGAGATCGGATATTTCTATCAAAGATGTCGAGTTGCGTACATATGTACGTACGTACATACATACATATGTATGTACGTACATACATACAGACATAATATGTAGGTGCAAAAGCTCTCCGGTAATAGTCTGTGAGCTATAAACCTGCAATACGACAGTAAATATATAGTTCTTATCTCTTCAATTCGGTGGCTGTAAAACGGGGCATTTAAATAGTCATCCCGAAAAATTTTTTTATAAAAAAATGGCACAAACATGCGCAAGATTTTTTTGCAGAAATTGACACTCAAGACTATAACTAATACGATTATAACTCAAACATGGCGCGGCAAAGCGCGGCACATATTTAAAAAGCTTTCGATATGTATAAATTAGAGCCAAAAACGCTTTTAAAATAACCTTTTTACACATTTAATATTTTTTTATTACATTAAAAACTAAACTATTTAAATTAACACATGGTTTAACACTAAGCTCTGACCTTTGTTAAACACGTAAGCCATGTTTTGTTTCAATTAAAAAATTCATTGAGCCACAAAAAAAAATATATTTAAACATAACAACAAAGCCAAAAACCAACAAAAAACCACGTCTTCTCACGAAGAAACTTCCTCTTCAGCCGAGGCCCGGAGCCACCATATATAACTCAGGTTCCTAAAATAGACATAGATCGATGCACCAATTAGTTAGCTATTTAAAAATATAATTTTTACAATTGTTGACGAAATTTTAATTTTTGCCTTTTTGACCAGGTTTTTGGGTCAAATACTCCACTGTGCGCCGTGCCCAAAGATGTAGCAATGAACTGCAGCGAAAGGAGTACGAATTAATTTATCGTAAACTCAAAAGTAAATTTAGAAGATCGGTCCGTCGGGCCAAGTGGGTTCATTATCGGTCAATTCTCAAGGAGATAAATCCGAATAATCCCTTTGGCCCTCATTTCGACTGGATCAGAGGCCGATCTACGGGTCGCCTCAAGCTCAGTTCAATAACCGATCGAGGGGGTAACAAAACCGCGGACTTTTCCTCAACTATAGAAGAACTGTTAAATTATCACTTCCCAGTAGTTAAAGGTGAAAACAACCGCCCTGTTCAGTTCGATACAGAGGACTTGATGCACGAACTCGCTGACGACGACCCGGAATTCACTCTGAAGGAGATTGAAGGGGTCTTCAGGTCTTTGAATAGAGGTAAGGCACCTGGAATGGACGGATTACCTCTCGAGATAGTCGAGATGCTCTTCAGGGCAAATAAACCCCTATTTAGAGGGATCTTGAACCGATGCCTGCAGGAAGGTGTTTTCCCAGATTCGTGGAAAACGGCAGAACTGGTTCTTTTCAATAAGTGCGACAGGGATCGTTCGGCTGCCAGCTCGTATAGGCCCATTTGTTTGTTGCCTGCTTGGAGTAAAATCCTTGATAGGCTGGTGACTAATAGATTAGCTTACCATGCCAGACAGTCAGGTTTTCTTCACGAGAACCAATTTGGGTTTACTCCTGGTGTAGGCACAGAGAACGCACTCCACGAAGTGCGAAAGACAGTAGATGACTGTCATAGGAGAGATAATGATTGTTGCATGATAATGTTAGATATAAGGGGAGCATTTAACAACTTGTGGTGGCCGTCGATCTTTGAAGCATTAGCAAAAATGGGGTGCCCTCGTAACCTTTTCCAACTGGTGAAGAGTTTTCTGTCCGAGAGGAAGGTACTTTACCGAACTGAAATCTTTTCCATGGTGCATGAGTATAATGTGGGTTGCCCGCAGGGTTCTAACTCCGGACCTTTCTTCTGGAACTTGGTCGCAAACTCACTCCTAGAGCTGGAGTTGGGGAGGTTTGCGCGGTTGATTGCGTATGCGGATGACTTTGCACTACTCATTGAAGGTCCGAACGCATACCAATGCGGGAGAAGAGCAGAACAAGCATTAAGTAAAATTGCAGCATGGGCAAAAGCACACAAGCTCGCTTTCTCTCCGGAGAAAACCACTTCCATCTACTTCCGCCTGATGAGACGGATGGGACAGAAGAGGAACCCCTCTACTGCTCCACGTATACGATTTTTGGGACGAAATGTTCAGTCTGTTCAGTCTGCCAGATACCTCGGTGTTATGGTAGACGCAAAACTCAATGGAATGGCATATGTGGCGTACATTAAGGCAACGATTGCGAACTACACTAGATCCCTACGCTACCTCAGTCAGAGGGACTGGGGCTTGAGCGGGTGTGTTCTGAAGAGATTGTACAAACTGGGAATCGAGAGGATAGCAACGTATGCAAGTAGTTTCTGGTGGACAGGTACACAACGCATGAGGGAGAAACTGGTCTCCGCGCAGAGACCAGCCCTCTTGTCAATAACCAGGTGCTTTCGTACTACAAACACGGAAGCCACACAAGTCCTGGCTGGGTGCCTTCCACTGGATCTACAATGCGAGAAGGAGTGCATTCTCGCTCGCATCCTCCGACTAGATTGTGATTTGGATTACGGTCCGATTCACTTTAGAGCAGACGAAGTAGAAAGGAAAGTGTCACATTTCAGATACCACCCGGCGAGGGCTCCGTTTATCGACTGGAGGGAGGCTTCTTTACAAAGTGAGGATCTGGACCAGGGGACATCGGTGTATACTGATGGGTCCAAAACCGAATCAGGTGTCGGTTCGGGGTTCGCAGTCTATGAAAATGGGGCACTGGTGGTGGAGAGGTCTTACAGCCTCCCACCGTACGCCACGGTCTTTCAGGCGGAACTCACTGCAATAATTAAGGCAATCGAGCTGTGTGGTACACTATACGAGAGCTTCTCAATTTACACGGACTCAATGTCGTCTCTGTATGCGCTTTCGCTCGCAAATCCTCAGAATCAACTTGTGGTACAAATACACGAGCTGAGGGAGGGTCTGGAGATTAAGTGGTTTTGAATTAAGGCGCAAGTTGGCGTCAGGGGTAACGAAGCTGCAGATAAACTTGCAAAAGCAGGGACTGAGCTAGATGTAACCGACACCCATGTTTGCCTTCCACCGAGTGTTGTGAAACACTATGTAAACCAGGAATTTATTAGAACCTGGCAAGACCGGTGGGAAGGCGAGGCTCTGGGCAGAAGCGTCTTCGAAATCTTACCGCGAGTTTCAGAAAGACGCGCCTGGACATCTCCACTTATAAACTGGGTGGTTACCGGCCACGGCCCTTTTCCGGCTTACTACAGACGTTTCCGTATCAAGCCCTTGCCTCGTTCGTGCCCGTTCTGTTCATCTCCTACTCCGGCATCCAGTCGTCACATTCTGATGGAGTGTGTGGGAACTCAGCCACTGAGGGATCGTCATTGTCCGAGACTCTCATTACTCTCGGTGCGGAACTACTTTGTGGTTCCAAAGCTCAGGAAGGCTCTAGAGGCTTTCTTGAAGGAGGTAGAGCCTCACCTCTGGTAGGCCTACCTTTTCCCTCGTGGAGGAATCTCATAGTTGAAGGTCGTCTTTCTGGGGGTGTTCTGTGCTCAATGGAATGGTTTAAGTGTTGGCGAAAGAGGGCAAGTACCTTATTGTAAATATGTAAATAGTTTCACTATATTCATTATTCATTCATTCCTATTTAGTCTAACATGGGCATACCGGTGTGGAGACACCAATTATTCTAGATGTAAACCGCTCCCGCGGTTCCACCCTGATCAACAGTTCTCTGTATTGTAGTTTTATTAATAAAGGGAGTTTTGAAGTAACGTGTGAGTTGTCTTTATTTCAGGGAACATAGCCCATGTTGAGGGTGGGGTCGACGGGGCTTGGCGGGCCCTCCTGCTCATGAAGAGTCTTGATAACGCACCCGGAATTCCATCTCAAACCTAGGAGCACGAGCGGCAGTGGTGATGTTGTGCCAAGTGTGAGGTGATAGAAGAACAAACGCAGGGCCAGATTTCAGATCCCCCGCGGAAGTTCTAAGTTGACTGAGTGTAGGTAAGGAATTTTCAAGCTGAAGTTGATCCACTTCAACTTGATGAGAACCAACGTCGTTGGCTTTTCTAGGGGAAGTAGCGACCCCTTGTTGAAGTGATCTGATGGTTTGGAGTTCGCCTCTCACGGTCCGTGAGCTTCAGCAAATGTGCACATCTGATAGACAGCCAAAGGGGGGCTCTTGAGCGCCGTGGCGGCCCCGATCATTGATAGACGGCCAAAGTGGGGCTTTTGAGCGCCGTGGCGGCCCCGATCAGAGCACGGTGTGATGACCAGTAATGGTCGCGTACACCTACCCAATTGCTTCCCATGAACTTCAGATCCTTAAAATAACTTTCTTTCATTCTTGTCAAAATTGTTCTGAACTAGTACATATATAATCCCATGTATTTGTCAACCGCTTTCTTAGTGCCTCGTCTGTTCTTTAAAGACGCCTATATTTCTTCTTCCATTGGGCTTGTTCCTAATCTCTTAATTAGTTTATGTATTTATATCTTTTAATTTAACATTAAGATATATATTCATAATAAGAGCTAAAATAAATTAAAATGTACTATAACATTAAATCCTTCGTACAAGTACCTCTATGGAAAATATGTTTTCCTCTCATATTTTCCATAATTTCAACTCTGGGTCATTCGAACATTTGTTGTGATCCCGAGGAGTTCGAATTAACGAGAGCCGACTGTATTTTTTTTTAATTTATTTTTTAATTTTAATTTTAATTTTAATTTTAATTTTTTTTTTTATTATTTATTTATTTTTTTTTGCATATTATAAAATTTTACTTTTGTTATTAACGTTGAAAATTAAGCATTATTTAAAATACAATTCTTATTTTTTTTTTTAATTTCTTTTTTTATTTATATTTTTATTTTTATTTTTTTTTATTTTTATTTTTATTTATTTTTTTATTTTTTTATTTTTTTTTTATTTTTTTTATTTTTATTTTTTTTTTTGCATATTATAAAATTTTACTTTTGTTATTAACGTTGAAAATTGAGCATTATTTAAAATACAATTCTTGCAATTTAAAAATATTTTAGATTTATATCTATTTTGAAAATACTTTAAATTCACTTTCATTGTTATAAGTTTAAGTGTCTGTTTTCTTAATATATTTTTTATTTATCACAGTAAACGCTTAAATAATTATTTACATGTTTTACAAATTTACAATATTAAATCTGAGAGTTAATTACTGCAAATTATATTTAGAAAAAATACAATTTTTATAGCTTTTAACGTTTATTATATCCTTTGCACTTGAATTTAAAATTGATTTTCCTAAGAAATACTCATTAAAAAGATTAAAATATAAAGGAAAGAACTGATTCAAAGTAAAATTACGATTTGATGATTATCATAAAATTTTAATGCATTTTTTTAAATGCATTAACTTTATTGAATCACTATTAATATTGCTACTTGCTTTTGAATGGTTAAAGGAAATAAATAAAAAACTCATACCAAAAAATGTTTGGATAAAGAAAAATCATTAATGATGGAATCATAAATACTAGTTACACTTTCGATTGTAATGTGTTATTAAAAATGTAGACTAACTTATAAAAGATAAAATATTTTCAATTATTTAGTAATGATCATTTAGTAATCTCGATAACCATTATAAAATATGCATGTGGAAAATGCATAGCCGTTATTAAAAAGGATATTTTGCAAAGGAATTCTTAAGTAACATTAATGGTTCAATTTTATTAATTTATCTAAATTATAAATTCATATTTAAGTACACAGAAACGGGTTATTTCGTTTAAAATTTAGTACACACATACCTAAATGATAAAGGTAAGTAGCTTAAAATAGGTTTACAAATAAATTTCTTTAGTCATTTTAGTAGCATTTTTAACTTAATACATATATTTATATATTTAATGGTGAAATAGATCTTTATTAATAATGAAATCTTTATTATTAATTAAAATATATGCGGGAGATTAAAAAAAGATACAGATAAATGATAAAAGATAAACAAAATAAAATAAATAAATAACAAAGTAGTATGGAAGCATATGACTTATACAGGGTGTCCTAGAAAGATCTGTACAACTTCAAAAATTTATTGAAAAAGAAACAGTAGGGTAACAGCGAAACTAATTAGGACATTAGATAGAATAACTCAAAAAGTTTTTTTCTGCAGTATGTTTCTGACCATAGATGGCGCTACATGTCATGCAAAGGAATATTAAAGCATTTTAGTTATTTCAATGGCGGATCGCGTGAAGAAAGCTCAATGTGTTGCATGGTTTATCGAAACAAAATCCGATACGCAAACACATTTCAGTCGCTGAATAATTCTTTTCCACAGCGTTGGATTGGCAGGGATGGTCCCATTGCATGGCCATCCCGGTCTCCTGACCTAACACCACTGGATTTTTTCTTTTGGGGTTATGTTAAAGATACTGTATACCGAACGCAAGTTAACAGTCTCGAAGAATTAAAGCAAAACATCCAAACAGCTGTAGCTACTGTTGATGTTAGCATGTTGAAACGGTCGTGGATGGAATTGGAATATCGTCTTGATATTGTTCGTGCTACGAAAGGGTCTCATGTAGAAATTTCCTAAGGTAATAACTTAAGTTATAGGAAAAAAAAACTTTTTGAGTTATTCTATCTAATGTACTAATTAGTTGCGCTGTAACCCTATTGTTTCTTTTTCAATAAATTTTTGAAGTTGTACGGATCTTTCTCGGACACCCTGTATTTTATATCATAAAAAATATAACGGTAGGATTTCAACGCAGGACTTCCAAATGGTCCGCTAACTGAACATCAGAATTTTCTTAGCGAAATTTTCCTTTTAGATTTCTCTAGCAAATTACCAAGAAACCATCTTTGGAAGTAAATTTTAGCGCAAATTCTGTCGAAAGCTATCATGAAATTTTTCGTTAAAAAATATTGATGTTCAGTTCGCGGAGCATTTTGGGAACCCTGCAACGGTTTAAACCTAATATTTTTTTGTTTACCATACTATAATACAGTTTCGGAAAAGTCACAAATATAATTATGATTTAAAAAAAGTTAATCTGAGTCGTTTATATGATTCCATGCAGGGATAGTGACATATATAGCTGATACTGGTAAATAAATAGAAATAAGACGTAAGTGGATAGTGGACAGTTTTTTTTTTCATCATCGCAATATGAAATTTTGTGCATATATACAGTTCACCAAAAGTATTTAGAACAACTTAAAAAAAATTCCCAATCTTATAAATATCTTTAATTTTTTTTTAATTTTAATTTTTAAAAGAAATTTTAAAATGCTCCTCGTGTTTTAATTTGTGAGATATATTCTTGCTTTTACATTTTTTATCACTTAACACTAAAACAGCCGTGTATTTTACTAAAGTTTTAGAAAAAGTGTTTCGCACCATAATTTTAATTTAAAACTATTTAACTTATTTAATTAGTCTATTTTTGTGCTGCTTACATTTAACATATCTTATGAAGAATATTCTGGTTCGAATCGACTACTATTATTCTGGCAGGGGTCATTTTGACCCCTAATGGCGGTTCTAGTGTTAAAACTCTATTATAAGAATATTTGTGAAAGATTTATTTAATTTCTTAAATAGTTAACATTTTACAGATTTTTTTCCAAATTCCATATCGATTTTCATCAAAATTTTGCCTTTTAATAAGTAAAAAATCAAATTTACTATCTCAATGAAGACGAATTGTAAAAAGCTTACACAATTTCTTTCTAAACAATATCAGGATATTTCCTTATCAATTTCGTAAATATTGATCAAAAATTACATCACAAGGAGCATTTCAAATATCTAAAAACGCTGAAAAATTAGTTTTGAGAAAAACAGATTTAAAGTATATAAACACACTTACCTTTATTATTTACTTCTTAAAACCTTCATAAGTGATATTTTAATCAGAAAAAAACTGTTTTGGTACTATTATACCACATACCTTTTTTGCGACGATTTTGCTCAAATAAAGGTCCATTATCCCCTTAAAAAACATGTCGGTGCTTTTATCAAGTAGGTAAGTGTTATCGCAAATCGCACGTAGGGTTTCATTGGATGTTTCTTTAAAAATGACATATACTTCAATTAATAAATCCAAATTGTTACTTATATATTTATTAAATTCTTAAATACATGCTAGCACCAACAAGTTTAATTCTAAAATAATTATGAAAGGAAGTTCTTTATTTTAATGAAATTAAAAATGTTGAAATCATGTTACTTAAATAAAATTCAAAATTTCGAATTTTTCGAAAATCCGAAGTGAAAAAAAAGCAGAGATATAAATAAAATAAAAAATTTTCAAAAACGAAAAAAAAAATGTTTAAGCGGAGTTAAAAATGCTGAATCATTAAAAAAACACAATAGTTTATTAAAACAGAAAGAAAACTGTATTCCAAAAAATATTATGAATGTCAGATGAGCGAAACCCTAATAATATAAACTCTTCAAATTGGCTAAAAAATAAGAAATTATTTTTAATTAAATCCATCTAAATATGAAAATTTCGACTTGCAGCATCGAGGATGGAACTAACAATGTTCTGCTTACTAGCAAGACGCCTTATCTCCAAGCTATGATGTCTGCACACAAAAGGTTCAAATTAAGGTTCTATTTTAAAATGTAAATCGCAAAAATGAACGGATGACATTGATAAAAATAATTTTGTTAAAATAATAGACTTTTTCAAATTTTTATGATTTGTCGTGTGGCACGAGGTACTTAGCTATAAGTACATAAAATTTGAAGTCTCTGACATATAGAGTTTTTGTGTACGAATTTTGTAACAGACAGAGAGACAGAGGACACAGACAACAGCAAGATGAACGAAACCCTAAAAATGGAAAACTAAATTTTAAATCAGTACAGCTTGCCTTTGAAACAGTCTACATCCCATCCTTCAAAAATTCATTGACTTTGAAAAATAACTATTTTAGAAACAAATTCACGATTCTTTGAGCAATTCATTAATATCATTAATTCCACATAGAATTCAATTTTGCTTTTAAATTATTTGTAAAAGCATTTTAAAGCATTTAAATATCTTGAAATGCATTTTTCAGTTTTATATACCGATTCATGTTTTCGTGAAATAAACAAAAACAGCGGTTGAATTCTCCGACCATGGTCTATTCTATCATTTCAACTGTGTTTTTCAAAAATGTTTTGGTGCCATCTATTGGTAATTAATATAAATGAGGGATCTTTTGATTGAAATTATAATTTATTTTTAAAAATGCTGGACGTTATGATGTTTTTTTAAACGATTTTAAACAAGATAATTTTTTAAGAATCTCCATTATATAAATTTAAATTTTCTTTAAATATAAATAAAATAAAAATTTTTATTATTGTGATTTAAACTTAAAATTTTATTTTACGAATTTTTCAGAGATAACATTTATTAACATATATATATATATATATATTTAATTTCGTTCATATTATAAATAAAATGAATTTTATTTTTCATTTTCAGGTTTAATTAAAATAAAAGATTTACACAATTGCATAAGTATTATTGAAAATTACTTTTTCGTATTCTTATTAAATATTTTTTTTCACTTTAAATTTATGTAGTATGTTAAAAACTGAAATTTTATCGTTATCATTTTATCATACATTAATTAATATTTATATTATATGGCATTGCATAATATTATTTTTTTATTTATTTTAATTTTAATTATATATTTAATTATAATATTATAATAATTAAATATATTATAATTTATAATTATTATATTTATTTAATTATAATAATTATATTTTTTATTTTAATTGTTATTTTTTTACAATTAATCAGTTGTTTATTACAATTGATAAGAACTATAAAATTTATTTACAATTCAAGCAAATTTCAAATGGATATAAGAGCTTAAAATTTGATAAAAATTCAATTAAAATTTATGAAAGAAATAACAATTGGGTTTTTTATTTATGCATGTATAAGTTAAATATTTGAATTTTTAAAATGATTTAAAATTAAATCAATGCATCCTGTTTATATTAAAAAAACTGTTAATTAACTAAACTTAATTAATTAAATTACATTACAAAGCGCCAATAGATGGTGCCAAATCCATATTTAAAAACTAAACATAAAGCTTCATGAATCGACGAGTAAAACCGCTGCCTTTATCCGCTCTTAATAGAAAGCTATTCTTTACTGAGACTCTTTCAATTTTGTGGTTCCGTATTTAATAAGTGAAAATGGAACAATTATTTGATCACTTTTGTGTCTGTCTGCCACAGCAACTTTACACATTAACTATAGAACGTGGAAAGTTCAAACTGGGGCAAGCGATGAATACTTTTGACCCACATATTTACAGATTATTAAACATTAACTAAAATACAGGCCAAAAAAACGGCACAAAAAAACTTTGCCGATATACGGAGCTCTAGCGGCCAGTCCGCTCAACTGATCGAAATGAAATTTCAGATATAGCTATTCAGAGGTATGAGCTCGAGATTCTGTGAACGACAACAAAATGGCGCTCACGGTTACGGTAATAATTACAGAAACTCGAAAATTTCCAATGGCAACACCCATTTTTCTTTTCATTGCAAAATGCTCAGCGCATGCGAAAACCCTAAAGAGCGTTGGAACCGCTCGTGTATCGCAAGAAACGGACATGTTATGCATGCAGGAAAAACCGTTCTGCGAATCCTTCCCCCCATAAAAAAAAACTCGATTGGGGCGCAAGGAGGGAATTTGCATATGACACAGTGTCAGTACACTAATCTCTGATTACAATACAGATCGGAGAAACTAAAACTTTGATTTTGATTACACATTTTCCACATGGGTGTCATCACAGGCAATTAATGGCTGGTCAGTTTTTTTCTATCTGAGTCGATATATCATAGTAATTTTAATGCATATTTCCACAAGTCAAAGATAGAGAGTTTTAATTTTTATTTAGACCGCTAAAAGATAGTCTGAAGCATTTGCACATTTAGGAGACATTTAAGATGTACTTATTTTAAAAAGTTTTCATAACGGATTGTCGAATTTCTATTCTATAAACAATTACAAAATATTAGGATATTTTAGAACATATTAAAAAGAAAATAAACTGGTACAATAAGGGGCTAAAGATAGATTTTTCAGAGTTTCACACCGAATCTATTTTTCTAACATTTCTTTTCATTTGGCTAATATTTTTCATTTCTTGTTCGCTAAATTGCTAGTGTTGGTCAAAAGCCAGAGAGAACCCTGGATACAATAATTATTTAGACAGAAACTATTATGTATAACCTGCAAGATGCTAATTATTAGAACAGCTGTTCCTACATATAGGTCGTTTCAGTGGGATGAAAGACAATCGAAGTTTCTGTCACAAAAAGTACCTTTTGTTCCATCGTTTAAAAAAATATAATTTTTTCACAGCAAATAATATTTAATGAGAATAACCTTAATTTCCTGAATTATGAATATATGAGCACAATACACAGAAATGTCCAAATCAGCGTTGAACTCATTGATTGGGTTCAACCATTACCTCCTACATGTAATGGATAATAGTTCAAGATGACGTACTTGAGTAAACATGTTTTTTTTTTTTACTTTGCTGTTTTTGAAAAGCAAGTACAGGAACAGAGAGTAGTAAGTGACTAATGGTTAAAACTATTCAGTTTCAAATTTGTTATAGATGTCTTCATTAGTAAACATCATTGCCAGACATCTCAAACACCAGGAGGTGGCAGCACAGACAATCACCTCATCGAGTTCACGAATGAAAATAAAGGATTAGTTAAATCTCGATTTTCATATTAAATTGGAATCGGTTTACCGCGTTATATCTCGGTGGAAAACACCGAAAAATCCAATTTTAGAAGTTTATTCGCATATTTATCATCATGTTTTCCTGTTTTCAATTCTCCATGTTTCCTTACAATTGGGTGATGGAAAACACTCTGACAGACTGATAGGTTGTGATAAACCTATCAGTCAACCGTCAAAATCGATTTTTTAGATAGCTAAAACTTGGCAAACCGATGACGTTGTAATACGCGAATCAAGGTTTAAGTAATCGAAGATTTCTATTATTGAACTCGATGAAGTGATTGTCTGTGTTATTGCTTCCCGATTTTATCACTGAGTTTATCACTGATCACAAAATTATGTTTTGATAATAATTAAACGTATTTTTTATTATTTTTGTAGTTTGTGTGTTTTACTTATTATTTTGCTTAACTTTCATGCAATGTGATTAGCAATTCTTATTTTTGTTGATAGTGTGTCCATCGAACGAAAATGTGACTTTTTCGTAGAATAGGATAGCCGACAACATAAAGAGGTGATACAATAATTTCTATATTCTTCTATTGGGTGGCTCGCAAAAAAAAATACTTTTCTAAAGATGGCTCGCGAATCAATAAAGGTTGAGAACCACGGAATTAGAAGATTCTTTTTTCATATCTAGAAATTTCTTTTTAGTTATTAAGTTGTGAAAGATTCGACAAAAATTAAAGCAAGCGGCTCTGTTTTACAAATATTTGAAATACACTGGTGTCCAAAAGTTAAGGATAATTGGTAATTAAGTTATTATTTTTAAGTAATGAAAGAAATATGAATCGGAATGTGCTGAAACTCCAGGTGTGTAAACAAAATAGTACGCATCACATATTTTCGCGAAGAGTTTTCCCCGAAATCGAACAGGGGACTGTCAACAAATTGAAAAAAACGAAGATCTTTTGGATAACCCTGTCAAAACCAATGTAGCAAAAGCGTTCAAACTGCACATTATGATTAATTGGCTTATTGTAGTGTACTGTGTTATTTTTTACAAGGATAGCATGTATACTCGTAGAGAAATTAAGGTTTTTATAAAAACAGTCTTAAATTTTTCCAAGTTTTTTGCTTATAATTTGCAGAGTTCTTATTATAAAATAATGTTCTTTTCTGAAAATATGGCAAACATCATTGTACACAATACCCTGTCATCAGAATTTAAAAATTATAAAAATTGTATGAAAAATGAGTATGTTTAGTAAATAATTTTTCATTGCGCATGCGTCAACGATAGTAAAATGTCATTTGCATATTGTGATAGCTAAATGTATAGAGCAACTTCTGTAAAAGTTTCAAAAACATAGCTTGAAAATTCTGAAAATGGGATCCTATAGAATCAACTCAAAATCCTTTATTCCCTAAATGAAGCAAAAAGATAAGGGGCTGTATCCATATTCCATTGTTTAGTGCCTACACAATATTGCACGTACAACTATATTTAGGTAAAACCCCTGATTTTTTGCTTCCTTTAGGAATAACGGATTTTGAGTTGATTCTATAGGCTTCCATTTTCAGAATTTTCAAGCTATGTTTTTGAAACTTTTACAGAAGTTGCTCTGTACATTTAGCTAACACAATATGGAAATGACATTTTGATATCGTTGATGCATGCGCAATGAAAAATTATTTACTAAAAATACTCATTTTTCATACAATTTTTATTATTTTTAAATTCTGATGACAGGGTATTGTGTACAATGATGTTTGTCATATTTTCAGAAAAGAACATTATTTTATATTAAGAACTCTGCAAATTATAAGCAAAAAACTTGGAAATATTTAGGACTGTTTTTATAAAAACCTTAATTTCTCTACGAGTATACATGCTATCTTGTAAAAATTAACACAGTACATTACAATAAGACAATTAATCATAATGTGCAGTTTGAACGCTTTTGCTACATTAGTTTTGACAGGGTTATCCAAAAGATCTTCGTTCTTTTTCAATTTGTTGACGGTCCCCTGTTCAATTTCGGGGAAAACTCTTCGCGAAAATATGTGACGCGTACTATTTTGTTTACACACCTGGAGTTTCAGCACATTCCGATTCATATTTCTTTCATTACTTAAAAATAATTACTTAATTACCAATTATTCTTAACTTTTGGACACCAGTGTATATGTCTATTTTGAAAATACTAACATGTTACCTATATTAGTGTATGCCTAAGTGTATACTTGTTAAACTATTTTTTACTAATTGAATTAAATAACTGAATATTTTGTTTCATGTTTACGTAAATTGGAATTTTAAATCTGAAAGTTCATTTTTATAAGAAATTTTGATAAAGGAACTAATCTGCAAAGCTTTTAAAGCTTATTATGATTTGAAATTTTAATTAAAAATAAATTTTCTCTATATCATATTCATTAAAAAAGCTTTATATTCAAATGAAGGAATTAAATAAATAAAAATTTAAGTTTAAAGGATTGTCATTAAAATTTAATGCATTTTTAAGACTTTAAGTATAGTTGAATATTTCTAATTATTGTTATTCGCTTTTAAATTAATAGTAAGTATCTCAATAAAAAAAAAAATTGTCTGATCGATGAAAAACCATTATTATAAAATAAGTACTAGTTAAGAGTTTTTATTATAAGGCGCCATTAAAACTGTAATGTGTTTTGTAAAAGATAAAAATAAATTCAATTATTTTGTAATAATTTCAATAATTACTAAAAATGAAGATAAAATAGTATATAATCTATGTATTTTCTTTATTAAAGAGAGACATCTGCAAAAGAATAGTTTCAAGAGAATTTTAATTTTTAATTCATTCATTTAATGTCATTGTAAATTTGTAATTGAATGTAGAAAAACATAATAATTCGTTTAAAATAAACTAAAGTACTAGTTAATGCACAAACATACTCATTTTTACTAATACTCTAACTAATGTTAAAATATCACATCTTCTGGGATAGTACAAATGATGTAGTTTACACTAGAAGAAAAAGTTAGCAAAACATTCACGGGCATCTTATTCGAATTATACGCGCCAGGATCGAGTGGAGTGCCGAAGTTTCTGAATAATTTCGGTCACGTTAACATATTACCAGAGATTTTATTTTTTATATATATGTTGATTACATTTAAGGCTCCACAGTAACCCCTCCCCCCACAGTGTACTGAGACACGGAACCTGATAGGGAAATAAGACTTTTATTATTTTCTCGTGGCCAATCATTTGGCGATCTACCAAGTTTGGCTGTTGAAGGATTCCTTTAGTTGCAAGTGTATCTTCAGGCATACTTAGGAGAAATGGTTTTAGTCAGTCAAGGCAACAGTTGTCTTTCCCCTTAAATGTCAAGTAGAAACCATTTGACGGAATGAGAAATATCTTTAAATGATCCGTGGTAAGAAGTTAAAGTGGTTTTCTGGATTCATCATCTGACAAAGACATGAGTACAGTTTTTTAAATCCGGGTAGATGAATGCAGTGTGACGTACATGATTTGCAAGAATTACTGGTCAGATTTTTCATGGTCTCTATCAGGTTATCCACGAATGATTTACGATCAGAATCCGAAGATGATCGCATACGAAGTCTTAGTGTAGTCCCATACATCATTTCCGAAACTGTTGCATTAATGCCTTCTTTCCAGGAAGATCGAAGACCGAGTAGCCCAAGTGGTAATATATTTACTCTTCGTTCCGTCATGCGGCATTTGATGGCAGTTTTCAACGGCCGATGCAATCATTCCAGCATGCCGTTCATTTTCGGGTTAAAAGAAGATGTTCGAAGCTTTGTAATTTCAAAATGTCGAACTAGAGACTTTAATAGTTCCGTTTCGAAGTATCGACCTTGATCAGTAGTTATGCATATAGGTGCACTGAAACAAAAAACCCAGGGAGAAACAAATGTTGTGCAACCATTTATGCCGTGATATACGGAAACAAGTCTAGCATCGCCAAGGCGTAGTGAGTACTATGTTTGAGATATTGGCGAATGTTCAATTATGTCCATGAACACATGATGAAACCTTTCATGTGGGGGAAGAAAAGAAACCAGGGGATTGGAGACATGAGATTTCACTTTAGTCCTTTGGCATGCAATACAAATACGAGGCCGGTTTCGGTAATCCTTGTACACTTACGGCCCCACGAATCCACTGGTTATCAGTCTTGTTGTCGCCCATGTTCCTGGGTAACACAGAGTATACAGTGATTTGAACAGCTCAAAACGTAGTCTTTTTGGAACGTAACGCCTGGTAGCAGTTGTTGAAAAGTTGCAATAAACCTGTTTGTCTTTTAGAGCAAATTTACGAAGTCTCAAGAAAGTGCCTTCTTTCAAAACGTCCTGTAATTCAGAATCATTTCCCTGTGCATTAACCAGATTTATACAATCAAAACAATCTTTAAACATATTTTTCAAAATTGATATATTTTTTAAAAATTACCACATTACAAATCAATTAAAATAAATAAGCTACAGCTTTTAATGCTTACATAGAAACATAAAGGTTTTAAAATAACATGAACAGACTAATATACTCATTTATTTTCATATTAAATGTTACATATCAGCATGGTATGTGAACTTCTTAGTATTGCATATTATATTACAATTATCATAATTTATACATAGCAAAGTTAAATATAAAATATAGAATATATTTTTAGATATGCAATAATGCGTAACAAAGTATTTTTGTTGTATGCTCGTATCAATATTAACGTTTAGTAAATGATAGATTATTACTAATCATAAGTATATTTATTTTTTAAATGACATATTGAAGTATATTTTACATTTTATAAAACCAAAATTTTAATATTCACATTAAAATATAAATTATTTTAAATTGGTATTCTGAAATAACAGTTAGTTTAAATAAAATGACACAGAGAAAAAAATTATACTAAAGACAAAAATAAACAAACATAACAATAAATATTACAATAATGTCATCTTCATACAATAACAAAACAAATGGCATAATGAGATACTTCAAATATTATATGGAAATTTGAAAAGCGAAACATTTACGCACTTTCAAATATTATTGTCTATTGAATTTGAAAATAAATTATTTATAAAAAAAAATAATGAATTCAGAAGTAAAATATATCTTTATCTGTTATACACGTTAAAAAAATAAGGGAAAAGAGCATCAAAAGATTAAATGATGCAAAAGAAAAAATGAAATATAATTTTCAGAGATAAACACGTTAAAAAAGAAAAAAACAAGATGGATAAAAATTATAAACTATAAATATATCAAGAAGCTTTTATTATTTTATAAAATTATTATTTACAAAAAAATAAAGAAAAAAGATATTTTTATACAATTATAAAAAATTTTTTATTTTTTTCTGTATAAAAAACAAATTGTATTAGTATTGTAAAAAAAGAAAATATAAAAATAAAATAATTTTTACAGTCTTTACAAAAAATAAAGAAAAAAAATACTTGACATTTTTTATGCACAATTTTACAATAAAATGAAAATTGTAATACTATTTTCTTGCAGTAATATGAAATATTGTTTTAATTAATTGGAATTTAAATTATATTCATTTTTTAATGAAATATACTTCATTTATTTAAATTTATTACATACCATATTTTATTTATTTATCTTCAGAATTCTTTATTGTAATACATAAATACACTTTCAACGGTGGCCAATGGCTAATTCCTAAATAGTTAGTCATAGATATACAGTTCCAAATACAAAAATGTTTTATATGAGATAAAGGAATATTTTCAAAGCTATTTGGGCTAACGAAAATATTTCTTTTAAAAATCAAATTAAATTTTTATACCATCCCCCAGACGTATAAGTTATATTTAGTAAAATTTTCGCAATACATTGACAAGTATGACAAAGAAATTCCCTTTATTCTACGAATAAAATTGACCGAGCATTAGCTGTATAAATTTGGATCATATTTTTTGTTGCTAATTAGGGGTCATTCACAAATTTAGTAGAAACATAATTTCGTCAGATGTGTTAAAAAAATGATTGAGAGTAAAGTAAAGAATGGAATGCAAATTTGAAATCTTTAACCATTCTGACAATACCAAATATACAATTTGTTTTAAATATTTAAAGAAAAAAAACAGAATTTTAATTAAATAAAATGATGAAAATTAACTACCTACATATTGATATAAATTTTAAAACGTTATTAAAGTGCACTGGCATTCAAATGTTGGATTACGTCATATTTTTTAGCTTTTGATAATTTATGTATTCTGTACCGTTGAATGTGAAATTGACCTTTATGTTTTATCACCACGTAAAGAATTTTTGCAAATCATTAATATCAGTTTTTTTAAACTGATAATTATAAATTATAATTATAATTAATAATCCGAAAATTTGATATTATAAAATAGATATATTTTTTAACTTTAAATATATATTTTGTGCGCATTTTTTATCGCTGAAACCGAAAATGACCTTCATATTCAACCATCGCATCAGGATGTTTTGGAAATTATCAATTTCAAAGATAAAAAACGTCAACAATTTCAAAGTTAAAATCGTACCTCCTCCCCCGTCTCATCGGAAACCTCAGCTGTTTAGCTGTAAGAATTCCAGTATAAGACAGAAAATTGAATAAATTACTGAATTAAATTAAATTAAATTAAATTAAAAATGTTTTACATTTTTTTACAATTAATTTTTCTATATTTCAGCTTAGACATTTGCGTTTTACAAAAAAATCTGACGTGTTGACATAAAAATGTAGGCAATTAGAGATTTAGAACTAAAAAGTACACTATAATCAAATATCATAAGTTAAAAAACACAGCCATCTCCCCTTTTTTTATAGCATCCGAATCATAAAAAGAAACCCAGCAAACACAGATTTGTCAAAAAAGTCACTATGTGATGTCAAGTTTATCATGATTGTCAAGTACATCGATTTTTATGTACCATTGCGACATTTTTTAATGATAAAATAATGTTATATCGTATAAGTGGTGCCAATATAGTGTAAGACAGGCGATATTAATTCGAGACCCTGTAAAATCGTTAAATACTGTTATCTGTCAACTATCCCACACATGACAGTTGTTTAGCATGCCACTAATGCATGCTTCCTATGGTGTAAGTTTGAGACCATAAATATGATAATTTTCTTGCGCGTCATCGATTAGGCATCGATATCCTGCCATGTTATTCGTGTATAACTTTGTCCGTGAAAAGTGGCAACAGTACATCGCTGGAGAATTGGAGGGAAGGGAATATTGCAATGGCGGCTACCGGCGAGCGGATCTGTGTTGCGTGTATTCGATTCGAACGATCGGGTTTGTGGAGCACGTGCCCATGGTTTTACTTTAAATATAAAAGGTAAGTGCTTTACTAAATATTGTTTGTATTGTTATTTCATTTTATCATTAAATAAATTGAATTTTTAAATATTGTAGATGTGAGTTACAAAAATGTAAACTAATGTTTACATCTACAGTTAGGCCTGCTTTAAAATTAATAGCTAAACAAGAATTTCTCAAACATTTTTCACCGAATAGCCTAAAAATTAGTTAGCGGACAGTATCGGTTATTATTTTTTTTTCTTTCGGCCTACTTTGTAAAAAGTAAAAGTTATGTTAGGGTGAATGCTCCAGTTTTAGCTACATTTAGTGAAAAGTTGAAGCAGAAATTTTATAATTTATTGACTGATTAAAGCATATTAAATCATAACAACAGCATTCTTAAGTAAATGGAATTGCATTTCTGTTAATTATAATAACTTTTTATGGAATATTTCAGGTTGTGAGTAATAATTCATTAAGTAATTTATTTCAATTTGTACTAGTTTTGGACACCTCAATATCATGTAGTTTAATAAACATTTTAATTGATAAGTTAAAATTAAGCATTTTTATGCAATATCTATTTTACCACACATATATTTGTTTGCTGCATTGAGAGAATTTTGCAAATTTTTTGATATCTACCCTTCATTGTATAAAATAAATATATAATTAAACATAAAAAAAAATAACAGGGTTCATATTATCATGGGAATGTGGGATTCCTGGGAAAATCATGGGATAAATTTTAGGTTGTAAATATCAGGGGATGAATTTTAGGTTGTAAAAATCAGGGGAATCTCAGGGGATAATGCAAAAAATTTCCCAAACCTGGGAAAAACCTGTCAAAATGAGTCTATTCTGAGAAATTGGGGGCAGTTGTTACTATTTGTGTGCTTTATTGTCTAGCGTCGAAACTAGTCTTTTTTGCGCCCGGGGCAAACATGGATTTTGGCATCCCCCCCTCCCCACATTTATGCATTCTTTTATGAAACACACCAAACAAAATCTTAATTTGGCGCCCCCTTCACCTTCTGTTCTGGTAGCGCTGAGTACAAACGCTCCCTGTGCCCCCCTCTAGTTTCGGCCATGTTATTGTCATATGTAATATCAAAATGTCGTTAATTGTTGATATGTAAAAATTGTACATCCCGGGAAATATATCGGGGAATTTTTCTTGGAAAATCAGTATGAACCCTAAATAAGTAAAATTACTTATGAAAGCAAATTTTCATTGAAATCATACATTCTCAGCAAAGTATATTCAGTTTTTTAAGTCCGTATTGCTGCATTAGTAGCATATCCAGAAAAAAAAGAAGAGGGGGGGCTAAGATTTGTTCTATATTAATATACAGAAGTTTTAATACACTGGAGAATTCAGAGTTTGGGAGATTCTAACCCCCGAATAACACTTTTGAGAGAAATGTTTGTGTGTGTGTGTGGGGGGGGGGGGGGGTGGATATTTTATTTTGTGTGTATGCAATTAAGCTTTTTTCCGTGAAAATTTATATTTTATCTCAACTGTAAAATAAAATTTTTACTAAAAAATACAAGCTATTTTATGCCTAGATTTTTATTTTATTTATAATTATTATTTACTACTATATATTTTTAATGTATGCATGTACTTTATGGGATTTCAAGTCAAAATTTATTATTTTCTGTAAATTATAAATAATTTCCAAATGTATTTAGCTTTATATGAATAAAAATAGACAAATGATATTACATTTTTTTTTCACTCTAACAAAAATAAAGCAAAATTTTTCAACTAGAAATTTAAAAATTGTTTGCTGATCCCACATGACCAGTGTTCTCACTGTTGCGTGCCATTGTGTCAAATTGCAATTAGATTCTTCATTTGGCGAGTAAATAAGTGATTAGATTTGCAAAATTGCTAGTGCTCAATTTTTGCTTTTTCTTTTTCGTTTTTCATACATATATTTAATATTTGTAACGGATAGTTGAAATTAGATTAATAACAATCTCTGTCGCAGTTATAAAAACTTTGGTTATTTTAGAACATATTGAAAAAAAGGGAAAGTAAATTAAAAGGTTAAACTTTCTGTGCTACATTGCGAATCTATTTTCCTAATATTTTTTTCACTTAGTGAATGATTTTTACTTTTTTTATTAGTCATATTACTAACGTTGGTCAAATGTCAGCGAGAACACTGCACATGACTTATAGATGTATAATTATACTTCTAAGAAATCGTCAGCTAGACCTACATAATAAATCATAATATTATTTATATCTATTTTCTTTTGAAGGCAAATACTAGCTAAGAAGTTATGATCTGTATAGGAAATTTTTCCAAATTAATATTCTGTTCTGAATATTTTTAATGTCACCGATTAATTGCACATTAAGAAAACTTTAGAGTCAGTAATAATAAACATTTTTCTATTTCATTATTTGACATACATTAATATTGAAAACAAACTAAATATTAAAGAGGTATTCATTTTGTTAATGCTTTTTTCTAATAAAATAATGTGCTTTTTTGAGACAAGTATTTAAAATATAAAAAGGAAAACAAACTTATGAAAAAAAGAATCTTCACAAATTAAACACAAAGTAATCTTCAATTGCGCCAACAGAAATGACATTTAAAAAATAAAACAAGTAGTTTTCATAAAAAAATAAACGTAATTGTATATTTTCAAGGAAAATGTTAAAAAATAATTTGAAGTGTTAGCAATTTTCTTTCAGAAAATGTCAACAGGTAGAATCAAACTGGCCTGTAGGCGTTTATTCTACAGATTATTTGGATAAATATGCAAACTAGCTATTCAAATTATAGTGACTAAAAAAGTAACCAGTCACAACTACAATATAAACTTTCTAAGAAACATAATTTTTTAAACTTAAACAAGTCACATTGATACTATGTTTAATTAGAAAACTGAATAAATCTGAAAATTTGGATTGATTTCCTGTTCATTATTCAATGTTATATTAAAAAGTTGTGCAATAGTTTGTTTTTAAAAAATGATCCATATTACAATCTTTTGTCCCAAATTGAGCTTATTTTTTCTTTGTAGTATGTTTTTAATAAAAGTTTTATGTAATACAGTTACACACACAAAAAAAAAGTTAGACAAAAAAAAAAAAAAAAAAAAACATTAATTACTCTCATATAATTATTATGAACTTTTTTATTGTGTGTGTGGGGGAGAGAGGGGGTGAAAATAAAAATATTTTTTTAAAACTTTCTATAGGACATATTTTACTGCAAAATTCTTAAGTTTCTCACGTATTGTTGTAGTCAGTGGCGGATCCAAGGGGAGGGGGTCATGGGGGTCATGACCCCCCTGGAGCTCTTCAAAGAGGGATGCACATTGTACAGTGTAAGTAAAAAGTGCTAAAACAGGAAAGCAAAATAACATCTAATCGAAAGAATTAGCGCTTTTTTCGAAACTGATCGAGAAAATGCGTGAATTTTCTGCGACTGATCGACATAATTCACATTTTTTCCGTACCCGATCAGCGAAATTCTCGATTTTTGCGAAGCCTATCCACGAAATTCACAATTTTTCCATGTGTAATCGACGAAATTCGGAATTTCTTTTGGATGTGATCGACGAAATTTGATATTTTTCCACGAATGGTCTGCAAAATTTGGGATTTTCTTCACTTGATTGACAAAATTCACGATTTTGTCCGTGCCCAAACCACGAAATTAGCACATTTTTCCGCTCTTATTCGATGAAATACGAATTTTTCTGTGCACGAAGTATGAGATACGCGTTTCTTAATTGACTGACGAAATCTGCATTTTGTTCCCGTTGTTGTCAGTTCTGCATTTTGTAAATTGATGAAATCCGTGATTTTTTTCTCGCGATGAACTGACGAAACTCACGATTGTTCTGCAGCATTTTAAATATTTCCGTGCATCATCGAAAAATTTGTGTTTTTTCCGCGCCCTATCAACAAAATTAGCGATTTTTTCATTCCGAATCGACAAAATTCTCGAGTTTTTAGTACTAGATCGCCCGAATTTGTGCTTTTTACGAAGCCGATCGACCATACTCGCGATAATTTCTTTTCCGATCGATAGAATTATCAATTTTTGTTCGCCATATCAACGCAATTCGTGATTTTTTTCATTCCCGATCGACTGTATTTACGCTTTTTAAGAAACTGATCAACCATATTTGCGACTTTTTCGTTCTGATCGACTAAATTTGCACTTTTTACGAAAGCGATCGAACATATTCGGGATGTTTCGTTTCCCAATAGACGAGATTCGTGCCTTTTTCCGTTCTTGTCCATGAAATACGCATTTTTCCGCACCGCCCCCCCCCCCCTGAAAATTCGCGATTCTTAACTGACTGATGAAATCTGCATTTTTTTTTCCGCCGTAAATTGGTGAAATCTGATTTTTTTCTGGCGATAAAGTGATGAAACTCGCTATTGTTCTGCATCGCTCAAAAAAATTTTTGATTTTTTCGCGCATCATCGACAAAATCTTCCTTGCCCTATCGACGAAATTAGCGATTTTTTCATTTCGAATCGACAAAATTTGCGAGTTTTTCGTACCCAATCACCCGAATCTCTCTTTTTACTAAGACAATCACCTACATTCGAGATAATTTCTCTCCCGATTCATGAAATTGGCAATTTTTGCGTTCCATATCAACCCGAAATTCGCAATTTTTTTATTCCCAATCCAGGGCCGTAGCTAAGGGGGCGCTATGGGCGGCTCAGCCACCCTAAAATATTTTGAGCCCCCCCCCCCTTCCCCCCGAAAAAGAATCTAAGGTCACTCAATCAATTTCTGTTCCGAAAATCCTAATGAAATTATGTTCAAAATCTAATTTAGTTTTGAGAACCTTTTCACAGTTTTGCAGAGTTACTAAATTGTATCTGAAATAAGTGTTTCAACACTCTCTCATCTTATTTGTACATATGAAGCTAACATGATGTTTAATTTCGAACCAGTTATACATTCAAAATTTTCATCATCCTATACTTTTCTTAGCATGAAATGAAGTTATTGCAGCAGTTTAATAAGAAACATAGTACCTACCATGTAAATATGCACTAATTTACCTTTCTGCGTAAGAAAGAGAGAAATAAAAATATATGAACCCTTCTACAATCTCTTGAGCCCCTCCTTAATGTTCCTTCTAGACACGGCCCTGTCCCAATCAACAAAATTCGGAATTTTTCCGTTCCCAATCGAATAAATTCGCGCTTTTTACGAAGCGATCGACAAAATTGGGGTTTTTTCGTGCCCTATTAACAAATTTTCAGTTATTTCGTTCCAGATTGAGAAAATTCATGATTTTTTTGTGCTCGATCGACAAAATTTGCGATTTTTCTGAGACATACAGACAAAATTCGAAATTTTTCGAAGACCGATAGACAAAACTCGCGATTTTTCAATGTCCAGTTGACGATATTTTCGATTTTTCTGCACCCGGTCAACGAAATTGCATTTTTTTTTTTTTTTTTTTTTTTTTTTTTTTTTTTTTTTTTTTTTTGCTCGGTAAATAGACAAAACAGGCGACTTTTCCACAAACTATGAACAAAATTTGCAATTTTTTCAAGTATTATAAAAAAATTTAGATTTTTTTTCCTTGCCCGATAAACGAAATCTGAGATTTTTCGTGTCCGATCGATGAAAATTCGTATTTTTTCTGTGCCTAATCGACAAAATTCGCGATTTTTTTCATGCTCGATCGGCGAAATTTGCTACTTTTTATCATAATTCCGTTTTCACAAGATTTACTGTATTTTAAAATTGTTTCATTAAATCATCTGTCAAAAGTTGTGACCCCCCCTCCCTGGAGGTTGGGCTGGATCCGCCCTTGGTTGTAGTCTTCTCTTTTCAGCTTGGATGCAAAAGTTTTTACTTTACAGATAAAATTTTTACTCGGAAGTCAGAAAGTACACATTAAGTTCTAAATAAAGTATTTTATTTCACAATATTTTATTTTATATCAAATATACTTTATCAGTATTGTAACATAATTAAAATTTCATTAAAAATATACTGAAATAAGAATATAACTCATTTCATGAACAACAATTATGAATCACGAACTACTATTTTAGCTTTTAATCTTTTATTTCATTTTAGTCATTAATATTATTTAATAAATAAAAATAAATGTAGAACAGAAGGTACTATTTGGTTATGTCAACCAATTTTGCCAAACTGATAGCCAAGTTACACCATGAGTGCAAGTTTTTCCGTTTTTTAAAAATTCCTGAAGTCGAAAACGAGACGGAAAAATCTCTGAGGACAGAAGCAGATCGCAAAAAACACACGCTTTTCTTCAAAGGATCGCAGAAAGAAAAACATTTTCGTGAAATGATCATGGAAAAAAGTGCTATTTCTGTCAAAGGATTGCAAAAAGACGCGTTTGTCGTCAAAAGCTGGCAGAAAAATAATCTATTTCTGTCGAAGGATCGCGAAACACATGCTCTTTTTGTCGTAAGATCACAAAAAAGCAGCACTATTCCTTTTAAAAGATAGTGGAAAAGATGAGTTTTCAGTCAAAAGGTTATAGGAAAAAATGCCATTCCTGTCAAAGAATCGTGGAAAACATGCCATTTCCGGTCAAAGAATACTAAATAGGTGCAATTTTTGTCAAAGGATCAACAAAAAGATGTGAATTTAATCAAAGGACCGTGGAAAAAAACCTGAATTTAGTCAAAGAATCGTGCAAAAGACGTGAATTGTGCCAAAAGATCGAGAAAAAGACGCGATTTCCGTCAAATGATAGAAAACAATTCCACTATTTTCATCAAATGGTTGCAGGAAAAGCGTAATTTTTGTCAAAGTGTCACAAAAAGGTGCGATTTCTGTTCAAGGATTTTGAAAAAGACACTTTTTCTGTCAAACGATTTTGAAAAAGACGCTATTTCCAGTCAAAGAATACAAAATAGGTAAAATGTTTGTCAAAAGATCGCAATAAAGATGTGAATTTAATCGAAGGATCGTGGAAAAAAGCAAATGTTGCCAAAAGATCGAGAAAAAAATTGGTTGCTGTGAAATGATTGCAAAAAAAACCTACGATTTCCATCAAATGATAACAGAGAAAACGCGATTTCTGACCAAGGATCACGAAGGGATCATCAAAAAGACACGAATTTCGCCAAAAGATCATATAAAATACTTAGATTTCGTTGAAAAATGGCAGATTTCAGCTGAAAACCATAGAAAAAACAAATTTTGCCTAAAAGCCATAGAAAAATTGCAAATTTTGGCTAAAAATAGTAGAAAATTGCAAGTTTGGTTTAAAATCATAGAAAAGTTGCAAATTTAGTTGAAAGATCAGGGGGGGGGACTAATTTCATCAAATGGTCTTGGAAAAAACACAAGTTACATGCGTATGTGCTCAGTCAGTAGGGAGGGAGGAAGTTCAAAATATTTTCAGTCTTGGCAATATTTCAAACTTGCACCCATGAGTTATACATATTGACATAATTTTTATATAAAAAGCGAGAAAAGAAATAATTAGTAGAATATTAATAAAAATACAAATAAAAATCACTTGTTGACGTTTCAAACATTTGTATTGTATTTAATATCCAGAGTTTCCCCCAGAGGGTTTCAGGGGGGCACTAGCCCCCCTCTTGTCACTCATTCAAAAAAATAGCGCTCTTCTTGCCCACATTTGAAAAAACTCAGCCTTTGAGAGATGATGCAGACGCACAGCGTAAATTACGCAAAAAATAGCTTTTATGCATCTTGTGAAACACATAACTTCGTCAAAAAATTGTGAAAAAACAGTAAATTTTGTTAAAAAATCGCGAAATAAGGACTAATTTCCGGTAAGATTTGCGAAAAAAATGGTTAATTTCGTCGGAAAATTCTGAAAAAGGTGGCTGCTTTCCTCAAAAGATCATGAAAAAAAAAAAAAAAAAACAACAAAATTAGTCTAAAAATTGCTATAAACGAAAAAATTCTTCAAACGATTCACAAAAAACTGAAAATTTCACAAAACACGGCAACTGTCATAGAAAAATCGCAGTAAAAACAAATTCTCTAAAAAAAAAAATCGCAAAAATCAATTTCTTTAAGAGATAGAAAAAAAATGCAAATTATGTCAAAGGGGCAAAAAAAATGTAATCCCCAATAAGTGAATTTTTCTGTTCTAAAAACTGATTTTCCTGCTTCAAAATTGTTCTTGCTTCTAAAGTGGATTTTCCTGATTCACAATCATTTTCGTGTGTAGAGAAAATTGCATCCGAGGCATAATTATAGAAAAGGGGTGTTGATTCCACTCCCGTTACGAACTGTGCTTTTTTTTTCGCGGCCCTTTTTTTTTTAAATGTGTGTTTTTTCGTGTTTAAACGTGACAAAATTGACGGTTTTTTGAGATCTTTTGAAGAAATTTGCCATTTTTTGACATCTTTTAACAAAATTGTCTTTTTTTTAGATCTTTTATCAAAAACCTGCTTTTTTTTTTCTTTTTTTAAAGTAAAATCTGTCTGTTTTTTTTCCCTATCTTTTGACAATAATTGTCCTTTTTTTTTTTTTTGACAAAATGTTTGGATTTTTTTCTGGATTCTTTGAAGAAATGTCTGTATTTCCATGATTTTTTGAACCGCTAGATTCTAGATTCAACTCTATAAAAAGTGCCCTTTTCAGAACAGTAGTTCCCTGCCTCTTTTTAAACCTGGGGGAAACTGTAATATCTATGAATGTGACATTCATGATCATCCTTTATTGGCATTTAATCTTATAGTTCAGGGATAATTTTTTGGTCAACAGGATAACCAGAGTTGTTTAATAGACGTGTGCAGAAAATTTTAGGAAGGAAACAATTTTTATTTTTTTAACTTTTTTTAGTACAGTAGAACCCCGTTATTCCAGATCTGCTTGATCAATTTTTTTTATTAAAGTTTGTGAAGCAATTTGGCCAATTTCCATAACATTAACTTGTTTCATCGTCGTGTTCTGAATAAAACAACTTTTTTCTGAAATCTTTTCAGAACAATACCATAAGCTTTCTTATTTAAACTGTTATTTAAACTACACCCAATGAATTACTTATGCTCAAGTGGATGTGTGGGGTGATCGTACGGCTCGCAAAAGGTATAGAAAACTGACGCAGCAAAAAATTACACGCTTACATCCAAAGATGACATAAAAAATGCAAATATTAACCAAAGACTGCACGAATAACAAATTCTGTCGATGAATCTCACAAAGAACGCTAATTTCATGCATGATTTTTGTAAAAATGCGAATTTAGTGCATGAATTGCATAAAAAATGTGAATTTTTTATGCAACTCATGCGCACATAGTAAACACAAATCAGTGAATTGTTCAAAAAATGCAAATTAGGTCCATGAATCACATAGAAAAGTGTGAATTACATCATAAATCTCTCAAAAAATGCGAATTAAGTCCATAAATCACTTAGAAAATGCAAATTTCATCGACAGATCACTAAAAAAAAACCCACTCATGAATTGCCTAAAAATAGCAAATTACGAATATGAATCATGTAAAAAATGCGAATTATGTTCATGAATTGCATAAAAACACGAATTAAGTCCATAAATTGCTCAAAGAATGGAAATTTTGTCGACAGATTGTTCAAAAATGCAAATTAAGTACATGAATTTCATAAAAATAGTGAATTGCATCTATAAAATTGTGTAAAAAAAAAAAAATGCAAGTTACGTTTCAGGAATCTCATAAAATATGAGAATTGCGTTCATAAATTGCTCAAAAACATGAATTTAATCAACGGAATGATGCTCTGCGTTAAAAATGCAAATTTATAATTTTATGAGGTTTTTTATTTTTATTTTATTTTTTCATAAATCGTTACAAAAAACTCTAATCATGTCCATAAATTGCTTAAAAAACACATTATGTCAATAAATCGCTCAAAATGCAAATTATGCCAACAGATTGCTCAAAAGCTGCAAAATGCATCCATAAATCGCTTAAAAAATGTGAATTACATGAATAAATTGCTCAAGAAATGCAAATTTCATCAATAAATCGCTCAAAAAAACACATATCATTGACAAATCTCTTAAACAAAGCAAATTATGGCCATGAATCACATGAATATAGCAAATCAGGTCTATAAAATTGCATCAAAACACAAACTATTTCATGAATTGCATAAAAAATGAGAATTACATTCATCAATCGCTCAAAAAACACAAATTTCAGCAACAGATTGTCCAAAAAACGTGGATTATGTCGACAGATCGCTCAAAAAATGCAAATTACATCCATGAATCTCATAAGAATAGTGCATTACGTCCATAAGTCAGATAAAAAATGCGAATTATGTTAATAAATCACTCAAGAAAACCCCCTCTAATTTCATCGACAGATTACTGAAAAAAGGCAAATTACATCCATGAATTGCATTAAAATTGTGTAAAAAATGTTAATTATGTTCATTAATCACATAAAAAACGTGAATTACATCCATAACTATCTCAAAATTCGTGTATTTTGTTGACATATCGTTCAAAAAACGTAAATTACAACCATGAGATGCATAAAAAAATAATTGCATCCATTAAGCACGTAAAAAAATGTGAATTACGTTCATGAATCACATAAAATACGCAAATTACATCCATGACTCACGCAAAAGGTGCAAATTGCATAATAAAAGCAAATTTCATCCATGCCAAAATGATATAATACATAATTTTATTAAACATTAAATCAATTTGCAGCAATTTTTGACCCAATATTATGTGTGCAGAAAGTTTTTGGTTTTATACAATTCTAAGGGGTAAGCAAGTAGTGCCGAACAGAAATACCTATCTTTTGGATTTTACTCCTTGTATTTCTGTACCCATGAAATCGTTAATTCTTTCCTAAAGAAACTGACATGGAAAGGGAATCCATTTATGTGAAGTCGTTGTCCGATTACCTATTACCTTATCACAAATCTGGCTGAAATCAGCATTTTCAAGGTAAAATTTTAATGAAGATAAAAAGCAGACGATGTATTTTACATTAAGTCTTACTACTTTACAAATTTAAAATTGCTGCATTAAATAAATTTGTAGAAACTGATGAAACAAGGTTGCAAATAGGATTTCTTCATTGACAAATTTCACAATTTTCTGCAAAGTTTCAACAGAGTGTGTGTGTGGAGAGAAATCCAGTTTAGACCCCTTTGAGGACCTCAGATTTTTAAAGATTCTGTAGTGAAATTTGGAGGTTTTTCACAATCTTTTGACATAATTTTGACACTTTTTTTGACAAAATTTGCAGTTTTTCTCGATTTTTTTGTAAAATTAGCAGTTTTTTCTTTGTTTGCATTTTCCCACGATTCTTTAAAGGTTTTTGTGCTCTTTCTGTCATCCCTGGATGAAATTTCCATCTTCCCCCCTACTATTCTTTAACTATTTCACCGTCTGTCTCGACATAAGTCGGCAAGGGCGGATACAGCCAAACCTCCAGGGGGGGGGGGGGCACAACTTTTGACAGATGATTTAATGAAACAATTTTAAAATACAGTAAATCTTGTGAAAACGGAATTACGATAAAAAGTAGCAAATTTTGCCGATCGGGCATAAAAAAAATCGCGAAATTTGTTGATTAGGCATGTGAAAATCACGAATTTTGTCGATCGGACACGAAAAATTTCAGATTTCGTTTATCGGCAAGGAAAAAAATCTAATTTTTTTTATAATACTTGAAAAAATTATGTTCATAGGTTGTAGAAAAGTCTCCTGTTTTGTCTGTTTACCATGCAAAAAAATGCGAACTTCGTTGACCTGGCGTGCAAAAATCGAAAATATCGTCAACTGGACATTGGAAAATCACGAGTTTTGTATATCGGCCCTCGAAAAATTTTGAATTTTGTCTGTATGTCTCAGAAAAACTGCAAATTTTGTCGATCGAGCACAAAAAGTTGTGAATTTTGATTGGGAATAAAAAAAATGCGAATTTTGAGTTGATATGGAACGTAAAAATTGGCAATTTTGTGAATCGGGAAAAAAATTATTATGAATGTAGTCGATTGTCTTCGTAAAAAGAGCAATTGGGTACGAAAAACTCGCGAATTTTGTAAATTTTTTGATCAAATACAGAGCAATAATGAGTTTCATCAGTTTATCGCAAGAAAAAAAATCAGATTTCATTAATTTACTGTGGGGGGAAAAAATGCAGATTTCATCTGTCAGTTAACAATCTCGAATTTTATTGTTCGATACAGAAAAATGCATATTTCATGGACAAGAACAGAAAAAGGCGCAAACCTCGTCAATTGGGCGCGGAAAGATCCAGAATATGATCGGCTGCTTTCGTAAAAAGCACGAATTCAGTCTATCGGGAACGAAAAAATCGCTTTTGGTAGGGCACGGAAAATTTGCAAACGTTGTCAAACGGGAACGAAAAAGTCACAAATATGGTCGATCAGTTTCGTAAAAAACAAATATACAGTTGATCTGGAATGAAAAAAAATCGCAAATTACGTTGATATGGCGAACAAAAATTGACAATTCCATCGATCGGGAAAGAAATTATCACAAATATGGTCGATCGGATTAGTAAAAAGCATGAATTCCGGCGATCGAATACAAAAAACTCACGAATCTTATCGATTTGGAACAAAAAATAGCTAATTTTCTCAATTTGGAACGAAAAATCGCTAATTTTGTTGATAGGGCACAGAAAAACCGCAAATTTTGTTGATGATGCGCGGAAAAATAAAATAAATCTTTGAGCGTCTGCAGAACATTTGTGAGTTTCGTCAGTATCACGAGAAAAAAATCACGGATTTCATCAGTTTACGGCAGGAAAAAAATGCATAGCTCGTCATTCAATTGAGAAATGCGTATTTCTTAGTTCGTGTATGGAAAAATTTGTATTTCATCGAACGAGAACGGAAAAATGTGCTAATTTTGTGGATTAGGCACGAAAATCGTGATTTTTTTCAATCAAGTGAAGAAAAATCGCAAATTTTGCAGACCATTTGTGGAAAAATCCCAACTTTCGTCGATCACACCCAAAAAAATCATGAATTTCATCAATAAAGCATGGAAAAATTCTGAATTTCGTGGATCGGCTTCGCAAAAATTGCAAATTTCACCGATCGGGTGCAGAAAAATTCTGAATTATGTCGATCAGGCACGGAAAATTCGCGAATTTTCTCGATCAGTTTCGAAAAAAGCACAAATTCTTTCGATTACATGCTATTTTGCATTCCTGTTTTAGCACCTTTTATTTAGACTGTACAGTGAACATCCCTCTTTGAAGAGCTCCAGGGGGGTCATGACCCTTCCCCCTTGGATCCGCCACTGTAAGTCGGGAGGTAAAAGCACTGTATTGTCTTACCTGTCGCCGGTTAAGTGGTTAACGAATGATGTTTTTCTGATGATCTGACAAAATTTGCACCATCCACCAATCCTCTGAAGAAATTCACAATTAACACGTTCGCTGCCGCTTATGTGAAGATAGAATGATAGTTAATGCCGCACTGTAAAAGTGGGTTTTCCACAGAAGCCGATTTACTTTTTACAACAAAGAATCAGTGAAAGATTTTCCCGCACCAGCACGTGACTGGCTATTGGACATCACACGCTGGCGGCTGAGTGGCCGTTTAATGTTGGCACCTTTTAGCAAATGTGTTAACAAAATTTTTTGTGATGACCATTTGTGTGATATTCACTTTTTTTTTCTTTTTTTGTCCAAAATTTCAGATTGATGGCTTTTTTAAAAAATATTTTTTTGTAATTGAATTTCTTAAATTTTTGGAAAATTCAGATCAGAATAACCCCTGGGTCGTTTAATATGTGAATTTCATCTCAGGATATCCAAATAAAAAGCAAATTTCATCAAAGTATTGCAAAATAAATATGTGAATTTCATCTAAAAAGTCAAATTATTACACACAAACACAATTAAATTTAATATCTTTTTAAAGCAATTGCTTTGTTACATAGGGCAATTAGGTTGTTACTACTAAATTGGTATTTTTGTATTGTAATTTTACTGACAATTTTTAAAAATTTTAATTTTTAGCATTGTTTTGATAAATAAAAATTTTACTACAAAATATATTTTTGGACAGTTTTAGACAGAAGGGTTTTGGATAGTACAGTTTAACCCTTAACTACTGTTAGCAGTCTCACAGACCGCTGAGTTTTTTAAGTTTTGGAGTTGTAATTTTTAGCTTAACTGTGGATAATGGACAAATTTTGTTTCTGTTCGATACATATTAATATCTCTAGAGACATTTGAATAGCTGAAATTTATTTATTATAGTCCCGTAGTTTAATAAAAAATAGTATTCTGAGAGTTAATTTAACATTTTATTCTTTAGATAAACTGGTCTGATAGATCACTGACAGTAGTTATGCAATAATTTTTGTCACAGCAGTTAAAGGTTAAACCATGGATTTTACCATTGTGTCCAAAACCTTTACAACTTTGTTTTAAAATACTGATTTGTTTGAAGTCTAATAGAATTAGAGATGTTTTTATGGGAATTACCACAGGGCACATAGGAAATGTTAAAATTGGCTGCCAGTGCATCAAAAGTGTTAAAAAGGGTCATTGAGTGCATAATATATTCATATATTTTAATTTAATTCATAATGATATTAGTAAGAATTTAAATGTTTGTATGTATCTATTGTATTTTCTCAATTTCTTCTTTTAGGTGGTTTTGTTGAGAAATTCGGGAAGGCCTTCCTTGGTATCTTTATTATTGGAGTATCCTACAGTATGCATTTTTCCAAACATGCAAGTTATTATTTATTTATTTATTTAACAAAAAATTATAACTTTAATAAATTAAATACAATACAGGGTTGGCAAAACACCTGGTTTTTACGGGGGGGGGGGGATAGGTTTTTTGGTTTAAATTGTTTAAATTTTTTTGCCTTCTACATATGTATGCATGTTTATTGATAAAGATATACATTATTGGATTATAAGTAGTGTAATTGCATTTTAAAATAATTATTATTCTGAATTTATATAGGAAAAAATGCATTTTAATTTAAACAGTATTAGCAAATAGTCTTATGTTCTAAGAATAAGCTGCTCTACAAAGTGAAACATTGATATTCATAAAATTTTTATAAACAATCTTCTGATTACTAATAATAAACATTTGGGTGTAATTTGATATATATATATATATATATATATATATATATATATAATATTTAGTTATTCAAATAAATTTCAAATATTTCTTGGGATTTTGTTTTTTAGTGACAGTTTGAAGTCAACATTTTTGGTCATTATAGATTCTGAAGGTAACATGAAAAACAAAAATAAATGAGACTGTTATTAAAATGCTATAACTAACATATCCAGTCTTTGAATACTCTTATTCAACTTCATATTTTGATTTTAATGCTGAAATAAATCTCCCAAATTAAGAAAAGTTCCTGTTACAGCTAATCTTCAATGATCTTTTGAGCAAAATCTTAAAGATCGTGTTATGTTATTAATTGTTAAATGATCTGCATATTTTTTTTTTACTACATATTTGAAGCTATCTTTAGAGCATTAGATATGTTTATTAGTGCATACTGATTTTAATCCTATGCATAAAAGTAATAACCTAAACCCACTATATCTAATGCTAATTGTTAAAAAAAAAGTGTTAAAAGTAGAAATTATTTGTATCTAATAATATGAAACATGTAAATTTTAAAGAAAAAAAAAGAGAATGTCATTAGATCTCATCCTTGATGGAATGAGAAAAAAAAAGTCAAATTAATAATCAATAATATATGATTAAATATTCATTATAAAGATTAAATGTAGCTTTCCTAAATTATTCAATGAAGCTTTCCTCATAAAGATACATTACTAATTCACATCAATATCATGAAAAATTAAAGTAGTTTTATTTCAAGTTTAGCCATATCCATAAATTATGTGCAGATTTTACGGTTGTGGATTTGAGGGAGTCTACTGTATTAATTCTCGTTTTACTTTTTTTACTTTATTTTTAAACATAACAATTTGTTGATTTTACAACTTTATGCTACTACTACTACTGCAAATTACATTAGACAAAGTTATATGGTGAACCCCTCTGTTATTATATACATGTTATTAAATGTTAAATATGGAAAATGACATTGAAGTGTAAGAGTAGGGCAAATTTTTTCTAGAAACTAAAATTAAAATCGGCTGTATTTACAAAAAGATTTATTTGTGCAAACGGAATTGCTATAAGTTTAAAAAATAGAAAAGCAGAGTGCTGCTTATAAAAAAAACCGCTATTTAATTCTTAAGGTCCAGTAGCTACAGTTTGAAAGTTTGATTCCTTGTTTGCAGAGTTCGATAATATAAACGAACATGCAAACACTGTTCAGGGAAAAATTTTGACAGTTAGCAAATAGTTTTGAAGTTTTTTACAAATTTCTTTAAATTATCAAGACTCTGGGTAGAGAATCAGAGATGTACTGAATGTGGATTTTTGCAGGATAATGGATATCTGGTACAAAATTTGCCCGATATCTTGTATCCAGCCAAATAATTTCTTATATTTAATTTTAATAATGTCTCAATTCTATGCTTGTTTAAAGAAAAAAAATATTGTAATTTTATATTATTCAAGGATTAATAGATTTTAATTCACTTATTAAGTCAGTTATTTAAACAAATGCATAGTAATAATTAAATATTGAAATTTAATATTTTGCCTTTTCAATTTTACTTATAAAACTTCTAACTTTACATGCATATTGTTTTCTATCTTTTCTTTAGTCTATCACCAGATTTAGGTAGATGTTTTGATGTTTTATGTAGATGCATTGTATCGACTAACATAACAAAAAAAATTTACCCTGTTGACGCATAATTAACAAAATGGGATAGTTATGTTTGTTACTCCTCTTGACTGTGAGTGAGAGTTAGTTTTCCTATTAAGCTCTTTTTGTATTGTACAGCAAGTCTTAGAATGAACTTTATTTAAAAGGTCACTTGCAATTTTAACATGACTGGGGACTTTTAACAAGGTGTAATTCAATTGCTTTGAAAATTATTACTAAAATGTTTTTTAAAAAATGCAATTTGTATATTTAATGATTTTTTGTTTTTACCACAATTTTTTCTATTGTTGACTGCTTAACTTGTGCAATTGATGTTCCCCAAAATTTAAAGGGTTTCTTTAATATCAGCACCATTTTGATTACATTTTGTTCTTGATTTTCTGAACAAACACACTTTGAATCTGGAGTATGAATATTCATAATTAAACTCTTTAGTTTGCTAGAAGCTATTTTTTTACATGGTTTTTAATCCTCAATACTTCAGCACTTACGAGATGGCCCCATTCCCCATTGTACATATTTCTGACTCAAAATTTTTTATGTATTAACAGTAACTTTATAAAACTTTCAGATAAGATATTTATATCTTTCTTTTTTGTTGATATTCAAACCTCAAATTAATAGTAAAGTTAATAACAAAACACTTGAAGTATAAAAGTCAACTACTTCATTACTGGAATTAAAACTGAAAGCAAAACAAATTTACAATTGATATTCTAGTTTTGGCAACTAGTTATGACAGAATAATTGAACACTAGAGTTAAATTTTGACTGGTGAAAATTACAAAACTTTTCACAGATAAAATTACTTCATTACTGATATTTTAAGAACAATTAAGAGAAATAAAAAATTTGAAGTTGTAGTACATATTCTAGTTTTGATTTTACAATTGCTGTTATAGATTATGACAAAATATTGTCATATTTTAAATATATCTTCATTCACATATAAACATGATTTCATAATTGTGAAAATATACAAATATTTATTTTTGTTAACATTGCTTTTTAATACGATAAGGTTAGCAAGGAGCAAATTAATTTTATGTTATTTTAAATGTAAAAAATAGAATTTAAAAAGGTTTCCCTATCCAGCAACTGGATATTGTAATATTCAGCCAGAACGAATATCCGGTTTGAGTGCCAAATAAGCAGGATATCCGGCAGAAGCTGAATATCCGGCACATCCCTAGAATTACTAGAAATTAGTTGCAATGTACCATGGCCCAGTATTTTTTGAAGTGCTGCTGTGCGTATCAATTTAAAACTTTAAAATATTAGAAGTGGGGCACTTATGCTAAAATGGTGAGTACAATGCTTTTTTTTTTTTTTTTTTTTTTTTTTTTTTTTTTTCTTGTACTGCTGCTTAAATGCAGATGTCGTCAAAGATCACTTAAACATGAATTTTGTCTAAGGATCATTTTAATGCATATGTCATCAAGGGATCGTTTAAATGCCAATTTCGTCGAAGGATTGCTTTAACGCCAATTTTGTCAAAGGATCGCTTAAACACAGATGCCTTCAAAGGATAACAGAAAAATGTGAATTTTATCAAAGGGCTGCAGTTAGCTGCTGAATTTCTTCCATGTAACGAAATAATGAAAATATATTCAGTAAAAAATGTTGTCTAGTGGTTAAATCGCACATAAATCAGTCTTAAATAAAAATTCTGGTATGAAGTATTTTTATATCTTGAATAAAAATTCTTTATATATTTAGTGTTAATGTCCTGTGTAATTTACAAATTTTCATGGTGTAAAATTCAGTTATTTTGTTTATTATATTTCTATATGTTTAATAATTTGATTTTGTGTGTACAAATTACAATTTTTGATCTTTCTAAAATTTCATTTTATATTGTTAAAATAGGTGGAGAAATTAGCCAGAACTTGGAGCAATATTTTTTTTTTTACCTAACTTGGAAGGAATCCGGGTTTGAAGTATATCTGACTTCAGAATAAAGGATTGAAGACTTGAAAGCCCGTTTCAGAATATTCAAGAAAATATATTGAGAAAGCTCATGTTAACATATAAAATATATTGTATTTCTGATATGACTTTTTAAAAAATGAATGAAATTTTTTTTTATAATAATACTAAATATATAATTTGTAAGCAAAAATTATGTTTAATAAAAAATGTAGCACAATGAAAACATTAGCACTGTTCTATATTGTCTGTGTCTATTTATTTCATCTATCCTAGCATGGTAGGTATTTTCAGGTGGAACATAAGGACAAGAACTGGCAGATGATACCAGAAAATAGCTAAAGTCATCTAATTTAATTCCAGCTGCAATTTGAAAAGGAAGTGCATAAGGTTTATCACAATTAAAAGGGGAGAGGGTGGCAATGATTTTTCTTTTTTATGCTTGTGTGCTTCACATTTTATTTGAGATAAGATGAATTTGGTGTGTGCATGTACATGAATGCAGAGATAATTTTGATTAGCACGTGTAATTATTATCTATTTAAAATAGTTAGTAAATTTTTAACTCTATTTCATACAAAAGTCTCAATATAAAAGCTTATGAAGTATGAGTTATTCCATTTAATTACCTCTCACTCACCTCCTTCCAAAATTGGTATTGTCGAAATTTTATTTATGTATTTCTTGCTATTTAAATGGTTTATGCATTTTAGCAACAAAATGTTGTTAACTTAATAATTTATTGGATTATTTTTGGAGTGCATCAATATTATATTGAATAAATATAAATAAATATAAATATTAAAAGTATCCGCCGACATGGGTATAAAATGTCTTTTGACTGGCACAAGATTTATATAATCCTATGTGCATCAAAAACAAGTACGAAATGATTATCATTGGGTATCAAATTTGTGCCCTTATTTTAACTTTTTTATGCCAGAAATATCGGAATTCCTACGTATTTGTATCGAATACGTATCACCCATATCGCCGATTTCCGCCGTGGTGCCATATTTATGGCACCACAAAGATAGCCCATCTAAGTATCGCCAAAGATATCGAAGGAAAGGACAGAATCGATACTTTTAGGTTACGAATCGCTGTTATCGAAATAACACCTCTAGTACTTGTCGGAAGATATCATTTTTGTACCAATCTGTTAGTTCTGTGTTTGCTGGGAACAGTCTCATATCCTTACAATATAAAAAACATGTTAAAATGCAATTATTTTGGACAATCAAAATTTAATAAAAGTTTTTTCATGCGTATCTGCGCTTTGTACAAAGTCATACAAATATTACGATTTAATTAAGTTCTTCAAATACTGTAAGCACTTGGCATATGATCCCTCAAATCATAGTCGAACTCAATTGTTTTCAATGCTGGAAAGGCGTATAAATCACGCATTTTTAAAGTTTCATAATTCGGTAAATTTCAATGTTATATGAACGGGACTTTTTTGTTTCAACTATGTAATAAGAAGTGTAATAGGTGTCATAGGAATATTTTACAAGCTATAACTTATAGGACCGGAAGACCGTTAAAAAACTTAAATGTCGTATGAGCTATTCCATCTCAATTCAGGCAGACAGTACTGATATGCGTCAAGTCACCATCACAGATTTTTTTCAAAAAAATTCAGTAGTTAGAACTAAGTGATTTATAAAATTTCCTAAAAGGATTTTTCCCTAAAAATTTTTTTTCTCTGATTACAGCACTTTAAAATTTATGATAAAATTGGCAGTTTTCAGAAAAACTGAAAAACGCTTCATTTTGAAATGTACACAATACCAAACATATTCAACATATTCAGTCAATTTATTTTTTATAAACAGTTATTAAACTGAATTTTACTTTGGCATAGTTTTAAAGAATATAGTGACATTTTTACTTAATTAAAAAAATTAGATTTTAAGTATAAAAAATATAATTATTAGTGAATTTAAGATTTTTTTTCAGAATGAAAAAAAATATTTTAAAGCTAAACATTGATGGCAATCTAAAGACCTTTAATGGGAGTTTTACAGCAAATTTTATTTTAACTCTAAGGTGCTTACAACTTTTGTAATTAAATTTTAAATTTTGCAAAATTTTGTAAAATCACTACTTTTGAAATGCAATTTCTCAAAAACACCATTTTTTAAAAATCTGATAATATGCTCAATTCATACCTTATTAGTCTCTAATAAATACCTTACAAGCAAATCGTGTGTTTTTGCTTAGAAAATTTTATATGATTTTTTGAAAATAACATGTTGTGTGTATTTTTCAACAGACCACAAAGGCAAGTTCTTCCTTATTTAACCGAACTTGTAATGTAATTAATATTTCAAACTAAAAAATACATCACTAGTACATAATTATTACTGTTAAATTATAGCTAATCATTTGCTTAAATTTAAAATTGCGTAAAATACAGCCAATAATAAAATTAGTATTGATGATATGTTATTTCATTCCATACTCATGAATGTGTTAAATCCATCTACAGTGTGTAAAATTTTTTTTATATAGTATGGATATAATATATTAATGTGCAAATACATACATAACAGAAGAATTAGGTAGTGAAGGTTTCTTAAATTAACTTCAACTCCTTATCGTTGAAGGTATGAAGTCGCTCAGATTGTCCTATTGTAACTGATTTTTCTGTTTCTAGAAGCACATTTTCCAATGGTTGCACATTCATATTTTTTCTTTCCAGATTCTTTTGGCCACTGGAATGCTTTATCTATGGACCATGTTGGGTACATGAATGATACTTTAATGTCATTTAGTTCTTGTGATTGATATACCATTGATTTGTCCTATCCACCAATTATTTTCATAAATGCATCCAATGACATCACCGATTTGGAAACTATGTATTGAATATTGTCTTTTCATTTGGCTGAAGGTTTCAACTTTTGTCAATTCATTTTTACTTGCTCGTTCCATATAATTTTCATTATTTACAATCACCCTATAATGTTTATATCTAATACCAACAATAGATTTTGCATTAGCATATTCTTTCTCATTATTAGTTCTATAGGATTGAGTAATATTTTTCTCTGGATGGACTAGAATGTTATTTTTTAGCAGAGAAGATAGTTCAGCAACAAATGAGACAGAATTTTGGATAGCTTTTATTGGATCCTTTTGGAGATTAAATTTTGTTGCATAGTGTTTGTCTCAGCATCACATGCACTTTTAACATGGCCAGTACCTGAAAATATCCTCTACTTTAGTACAATTTTATTTTTGTGCAATTCATAAAACTGATACTTGTTTTTAAAATGTGCTCCAGCTCCATCTGATATATACACAGGTGATTCCAGTGTTTGTAATTGGTACAACTTAAATAATTCTTTTTTTTACTTTTTCTATGTCACAAACAGCATGAGCTGTATCATGAGTTAATCATCAGAAACTATGATAAAACTCTTTATTTCTTCTCTAAAGTATGCTGTGCAGGTAACTAACGATATCTGAGTATTCTGCCAGTGGTAGCTTTGTACTTCATTTGGCAGTATTAGTGAGTAATTTTCAGCAAAGTCAAAATGCATCACAAGCGCAGATTTTTTTTAAGGGGTTTGGCTTATTTAATTTTATGAATAGGAATTTTTGAAGATTAGCTTATATTTATCTGCCATAATAATGTGCATATTATTATTTTTTTATTAAAAAATATTATTATAAATACAGAGAAATAAGAAAAAGCTTGATCTTCTGGTTTTCTGAGGAAAAAAAACTAATTGGAAAAAAAACTAAACTTGAAAAAAAATCTAATTCAGTTGTAATGTATGTATTTGCATTTTAATATATTATATCCATACTATATAACAAAATATTTAACACACTGTAGACGAATTTAGCACATTTATGAGTATGGAATGAAATGACATATGATCAATACTAATTTTATTATTGGCTGTATTTTACGCAATTTTAAATTTAAGCAAATGATTAGCTATAATTTAACAGTAATAATTATGTACTAGTGATGTATTTTTTTAGTTTGAAATATTAATTACATTACAAGTTCGGTTAAATAAGGAAGAACTTGCCTTTGTGGTCTGTTGAAAAATACACACAACATGTTATTTTCAAAAAATCATATAAAATATTCTAAGCAAAAACACACGATTTGCTTGTAAGGTATTTAGTAGAGACTAATAAGGTATGAATTGAGCATATTATCAGATTTTTAAAAAATGGTGTTTTTGAGAAATTGCATTTCAAAAGTAGTGATTTTACAAAATTTTGCATAATTTAAAATATAATTACAAAAGTTGTAAGCACCTTAGAGTTAAAATAAAATTTGCTGTAAAACTCCCATTAAAGTTCTTTGGATTGCCATCAATGTTTAGCTTTAAAATATTTTTTTTCATTCTGAAAAAAAATCTTAAATTTACTAATAATTATATATTTTGTACTTAAAATCTAATTTTTTTAATTAAGTAAAAATGCCACGATATTTTTTTAAAACTATGCCAAAGTAAAATTCAGTTTAATAACTGTTTATAAAAAATAAATTGACTGAATATGTTGAATATGTTTGGTATTGTGTTCATTTCAAAATGAAGCGTTTTTCAGTTTTTCTGAAAACTGCCAATTTTATCATGAACTTTAAAGTGCTGTAATCAGAGAAATAAATTTTTTAGGGAAAAATCCTTTTAGGAAATTTTATAAATCACTTAGTTCTAACTACTGAATTTTTTTGAAAAAAATCTGTGATGGTGATTTGACATGCCCTGCCTGAGCTGAGATGGATTTGCTCGTATATTTTTTAAAAGGATTTTGTTGACACAAATTACATTATAAATAAGTTGTAATTGAAGCTACATATCTATAACTAACGGTATAGGAATTACAGTCGTTATCCACCGTTGAGAGCGGACACCCTAATTATAAAAATAAATAGTCTGTAAATGTAAGGTAAATATTTCTTTTCCAATAAAGAATGTGCAACTGAATTGAAATACACTGCTTCAAACGATTAGGGGAGCACGTGGTTTTAACGAAATTACGCAAAACATTACACCGATAGGTAACAAAAAATAAATCATCCGTAATTTACAACATAACAGGAAACAGAAAAAGATAATTTCATATGTAAATCAGAGTTCATGATGTCAAAATCAAAAAAAAAAAGAACATTAGGGCAGAAATCGGGATGTTATAGAAACGTCTGTTTTATTGCCTTAACTGTAAAATTCGTCAACTCAGGTTATTTTTTAAAACAATCCTTTGCATGGCGTGTTATTGGCAGACTCGAATCTGAGCAAACACGACGATGTGTGTAGACGCTGTTGGAGACACATGAAGTGTCGTTGCAAGGCTGTGGAATCGATTCCATGAAACAGTGAATGTTATACGTCGACCAGGGTAAGGTCAGCCACGCGCCACTACAGCAACTGATGACCAGCATAATACTGTTAACAGATTGTCGAAACAGAACAGATAAAGCAACTCAGCTGTAAAGAGAGTTGCTCAGTTGCTCTTGGCAACAGGACTAAGAGTGTCCTGTCAAACAGTATATAATAGAATTCATCAGAAAGGTCTCTAAGCACCTAGACTGATGGTGTGCATTCCGTCTACCTCAAGCCATCGTGCAGCCCGAAGAAGATGGGCTGATGAACATCAATATTGGGAACAATATGATTGAAGCCAAATACTGTTTACAGATGAGACAATATTCAGTATGGAGTGTGATATCCGACGTGTTTTAATATGGAGGGAAAGGGACATTCGAAATAACCCCACATTCGTCCGCGAAAGCTCACAATACAACGAGGTGGTTTGATGGTATGGGATGAAATCAGCATAGGAGGACATGCGGACCTGCATATCATTCGAATGGTATTTTGATGGACCAAAGATATGCAACCGAGATATACGACCTCATGTCATACCAGAATTTCCTTACGCTAAAGCCATTGGAGATTGCTTTGTTTACCAACATTATAATGCTAGACCGCATACAGCTCATCTTGTGAAGAACATGAGAGAAGCTGAAACAATATAGCGTATGAATTGTTCAGAGTGCTCTCCTGATCTGCATCCTCGAGCATGCTTGAAACGTGCTTGGAGGAGCATTTCTGCAAGACCAAGGCCTCCTTCTACTGTCCGAGACTTTGAGATTGCATTTATTCATGAATAGAACAAACAGTATTACCTAAATTCTTAAAATTCTAATGTATGATTAAACAGAAATTAAAATTATCTTTTAAGTAATAAAAGTGAAATAAAATGGTACATTGCTTTATACGCTGTTTATTACATTCATAAGAAAAAAAATGTATTTAAAAGGTTTCCTTTAGCATTTAAAAATTGCAATTTTTTTTTCAATGTGAAGATTTAACCATGTCAATAGTTTTAATTTTACTGAATGATAGTTTTTAAAAAAGTGTCACTGCTGACTGTATTTTGACACTTCTTAAAAGAATAAAATCTCAAGTCTTTCGGAAGGGAATGAGGAGGGGGGAGGGCATTTTCCGGGAGGTAATGTTCCTCTGACCATCCCCTGAATTTAATATTGGACGTGGGAGGGAAGGCCCTGGTGAGACCCGGCCCACTTTCTACATTTATCTGTGGTCGCAAAATTTCGACACCTTGCATTGACAAATTTAGAGGTTTTTTACTTTTTTTCTTCGTTAAATATCAATTTTTCATACTTTATCGCAAAAATTACTGTCCTCTATTCGGAATGTCCGTTATCCAGAGGTTAAACATACAAAAATTTAGATTTTGGGAGTGGTTATCGATAAACTGTCCGTTAAATAGAGGTGTCCGCTATTTGGTAGTGTCCGTTATGGAGGTTTTACTGTATCTTTTTTACGATAATGCAAGGCTGTCTCGCACGGTTTTCGTAACTTATTTGCTTGCTCCCCTATTTTTTTTTTTTTTTTTTTTTTTTTAACCATTTGAAAAATGGTTGTTGTTTTCGGGAGAATGGACCCGATGATGTTACCACTTTTGAATGATGTTACCACTTTTGAATGATGTGGTCACTTTTGAATTTAAATTAATTTCTTTACTTTTAGAAGAGTTTTTATTTGAATTTAAATTAAATTCTTTACTTTTAGAAGAATTTTTATTTGAATAGTAAATTAAAATGGTTAAAATCATTGTAATAAAGGAGAAAACTAACAAATTTAAAAATGGGTAGACGGAAATTAACAGATACGGAAAAAGCCGAAGCCAAAGAAATGAATGAACGTGAATATTGCATTCAATGATATTAAACACAATACGCGTACTTAAACAATCATAAAGTGATTTTTATTTCTTCTTTTGCTATTTAAAATAAAAATTTAGTCAACATGTATAAGTTGCTTATTAGTTTGGCGATTCGTATCATTTGGCGAAATTGGTCGACGGGATAACTGAGTAATACTGTATTTGGTTTGGCGCAAAAACGTCTTTCAATGCAGAAAATGATAAAATCAAAAGATTATTGAGCCGCTGAAAACCAATTACGTGTTGAAAGGCGATCACGAAAAAGGAAGCAATTTAATGCCGAACCGATTAATTGTAAAACATCATGTCGCCAGGGCGACCAATCCACTAGCCATGGCGTTTTACTATCGGTCGGTTCTAACCAGGAAAATTTGAGTGCCAATAGTGATTCTAACAAGCCGGAAAATGTTATAGCTATTACTCTTGATTTTCCACCACCTAAAAAGAAAACTAAAAAGCAATCGGCTTGGGAAAAACTGGGAAAAAACTTTTTTGATTCGATGTCTGATGGACCCATTCACAGATGCATGTGCTGCGATCGATTTTGGTTTAAAACCTCCATCACCAAAATTCTGCTCTGTAAAATCAAACAATATATGCCAAAGTCTTACAAGTATAACAGTATATGCCAAAGCTGTATTTTAATAATGATTACTTTTGCACCAACAATGTTAAATAGTTTGAAATGTTTCTTTCGTCGCCAACTTTTATGCTTGGCGACAATAGAGTGATATAACTTAAACGAACCGTACCTTCAAATTGCAGCATGTAAAAGTCATTTATAGCAGTGGCACGGATAATACACAATAAAACAACTGGTATTTAGCTTAAAATGATAGATGAATGTATCGAGTGAAACATTTTTCAAATGGTTGGGGTAATTTCTTAAATTACAATTTTTTTTTTTTTTTTTTTTTTTTTTTTTTTGAGCAGAGTATATAATTCAGTATAGAAACTGTTTTTCGTTATTAAAAGGTATTCACAATTTAAACTATTATGAAACAAAATAAATAAGGGGAATCAGTTATTCATGTCATTCAGTCATTCAGTAAAAATTATTCATGTAAACATCAGTATATCCACTATAACCAATTTCTTACAATCTGGAATATAAAGTACGATTGAAAAGAAATGAATATGTTTCATCTTTCTAATAACTATATCTTTGTTAAGACTGTGGTTTTGAGTTCAGAGAATAACATTAACATATTAATATTATTTTTCAAAACAACTTTTAAAAGAAGATTTAAAGCTTTGCTTGGACTTTATTAAACATTCTCAAGTTAATTTAAAAATATTAAATTTCAATAAGCATTATGAAATATTTTTAAAATTTCATTCTGTAGAAACACATTATAAGAGTTCATAATATTTTTTAAATAAATCTATTATTTTTTCTAATCTAAATATTCAATTTATTTTGCTACGTTAATGGCTTTTTGTTGCTATTTACTAAAAATAATACTTATTCTCAAAATTCACATTTAATTATACTTTTCTCAGTCACACAAAAGAAATCAATGAAATATTGAAGAAATTTAAATGGAAAGTATTCTCAAAAACTTAAATTAAAAAACTGAAGAAATATCAACAGGAAACTAATTCTGAGTATGTTTTTAATAGAAAATATTTTCGAATACTTAAATTATTATGCATAAATTATTCCCAAAATACAAAGATTATTCTATTTAAAAATTACATTATAGCTGTTTGTTCAAAAAGAATCAATAATACTCTTATCACCACAAGAATATTTTGATTACATTGAATATTTTAGATTATTTAACCTTTATGTAAATGACCAAAATTTATCCTTGTCTCCAATGACCGGATATCCAGGTATCTGCTACAACTTTAACGTACACGAGCTGTAAAACATTACTACTTCATACAGCATAACATCCTTGTCTTGGGAGAAGAGGAATTTGACGTATTTTTAGAAATATTATTTAGTTTAGGTGTCACTAATTCAAACAAATATTACACATTAGAAATTTGTAAATCAATTTCGTATCCGTTATACCAAGCAAGTGTTAGGATAAAACTGAAAGCATTCTTAGAATATACAACACCTGAAAGCATTTTTAGAATTATTCAGTTTGACAATAAGAACTTACGAGTGGAAATATTCAATATGATATAGCTATATTATTTCGTTATGTATGGAATATGATAAATCATAACCCATTGAAAAGTATACAAACCGTCAGAACCGCCGCAATTGAAAAACAGTCATTTTTGTTTCTAACCACACAATATTTTAAGTTTAAACCGGCTAAGTATGGTTCAAAATACTGTGGGTATGTGAAGAAAAATTATTACCCATTCAATAACCAACTATGCACCGGAAACAGATGTGAAAAATTGAGTACGCCTTTCAAGGAATCTAGACGAAACTTCAGCACGGACAGCATTTTTCTTCTCTTTCTATGACCAAGCATTTACTTTACTGGAAGTTCAAAATATTTTACGCATAGAAAACAAAAAATACCTTATATTCCCAAGGAAATTAGGCTATGTAAATCACGCCAAAAATTTAGAAGAAAAGGATGCATAGATAGATACGCCTCAAACTGAATTAAAAAAAAAAGAGTGGGTTTTATTTTCATTGTAAAATTTGTAATTTCCGAGTAACAAAATAAAGTAGGAGCTAATACATTTTTTCCTAAAGAAGTGGGTGGATAGGGTGGGAAATCTCTCCTCCGATTTTGAAATATAATTGAAATTATTTTTCTCCGATTAAAGTCTCTCAATTTACCGGATAGTAATTACAGTTATACAGGAAATACACCCGAACATGTATTTCTAAATTAATGGTTAGAAAATAACTGCAGTTATTATAATTCATCACTTCTACGGTTATAAAGTCTTATATATTTTTTAATTTAGGATTTTAAAATGACTTTATAAAAACTACAGTATTTTTAAAGTTAATAGCTCACAGTATATTTAAAACAATTACTGTAAAATTACCTCACATTAATTACAAAATAACTGAAGTAATTTTATAGTTTAGATTGCACTGTAGAAAATCTAGAGTTAGCGTTAGACAAACCTCAAAAATATTTTATTTCTAGAAAAAAAAAATTAGTTTATTTTCCTTTTATTTTCCTTTTAGCTTATTCTGGGTATAGTCTATCATGTTTCAGAGATTTCGCTTGAATTGTTCTTCAATACTGTACATAGTGTCTAAGGGAAGCGCTTCACTTTAAGTGATGTTATGCAAAAAATTTATAGATTTTGGACATTTAATTTTACTGAGCTTTATAATACCATAGAAAAACTACCTTACCAATTTCAGCTTCACCTACTATAGTCTGTCTCAAAAGTTTAAGCACAAGCATAAAATATCGATTTTTAATGAATTATAAAAAGTTAGAATTAATAAAAAAATTTTATTTACTTATTTCGCAATATTATTTAAATAAACGATATAAAAAATAGAAAAAAATAAATTACATAATTAAAAAAAAAATACAATTTAAAAAAAGTTATAAAAAAACTGTCTCAAAAGTTTATGCACAATGTCAAAAACAACCATATTTATAATTTTTACAGTAACAAATTTTTTTCCATGTTTTCGGATTAGTTCAAATAAACGTGCTTTCGTCGAAATTATTAGTTTTTGTGGGGTTTCTGGTGGTAAAAAATACCATGCTTTCTCAATATCCTCTTGGAGTTCTTCAATAGAGTCATACTGCTTTCCATTGCCTAAACTTGGCGGGTTAAAGTATTCCAGACATTCTCAATTAGGTTTAAGTCTGGACTTAAAGCTGGCTAGTCAAGTACTTTATCATTTTTTGAAAAATCCAAAGTTTTGTAGAATGGGATACGTGGATTGAGGCATTGTCTTGCAGAAAAGTTCATTCAAAACCCCCCAAAATGTCACCGAATGGAAGCAAATTGTGGTTTAGGGTCTCTTGAAACTTTTTTCACTCTTCTCTTCCTTTTAGAAAAGCTAGAGAGGAGTGGCAAATGTCCCAAATGCCCCCTAAACCATAACGGATTTACCGCCTTGCTGCCTGCTGAAAAATGTTCTTCGGTTCTTGCGTAACTCATGCCAATACGCCTTCCAACCATCAGGGCCATCTAAGTTCCCCTTTTTCTCATCGCTGAATAAAACAATAAGCCATTTGTCCCCGTAGGTCATGTGTTTTTTAGCCCAGTTCATTCTTACCTGTTTGTGATGTAATTTAAGAGACGGTTTGCGAGCCAATTTCTTTTACATGATGTAATCACACGCTTTAATACGCCTATTTACAGTGTCTTTGGACATCTGTACTCTGAAATTATTTTTAATTTGTCGCATGGGGACATATTTTGTCTAAATACCAATCTCCGTATTTTCCGATCAATCTGAACAGTCGTCATACGTAGTCGTCTGCATCTTGGTTTCCGCTTAAAATTATCATTTCTAGAAAGTACTTGATATATATATAGCTTTGATCAATTTAAAACTTTTGCAGTTTCAAAAACAGTTTTATTTTGAGATTTCAATTTAAAATCTTTCAAAATCTCACATTTTGTGAATTCTTTACCCTTTGTCATGTTTAAAACATTAGGAAATAATTTCTCTACCTTTTATACTTGTATAAAAGTGCAATATGATGTGATACAACGTCATTACACAATACCAATCCCGTGTTTCTAAAAAAATTTGCATAAAGTGCTTAAACTTTTGAGACAGCGTTTCTTCAAAAAAAAAAAAAGAAAAAAGAAAAAATAAATAAAAATAAATATATTTTTTATTTTAACTACCCAAAATGGCTTATTTTATATTATTTTGATTAAATGTTGCGTATTTATTCTAAATTAGCATAAAATATTTTCTTCTTCAATTATTTTAAATAAAATTTGCAGAGTGCTTAAACTTTTGAGACAGACTATAGCACAAAATGTAACTAATATTTTTTTTTCATTAAAAAAAATCAATTGTATTTCTTTATTTGTCGGACTGAAATCCATTCTTGTTAATTTTATTCTGTAGCGATTTAACATATTATATGTAAAAATCACTTTAAAAAATCAAAGTACTCAACATTTGTTATAAGTGATAAAATAAATTTTAAAAAAGGGCAAAAAATACCTTTTTCTATCCTCATTTTCGAAATGCTTCGATTGCTTCTTACAGCAACATCCTCAAGAAAATAAAACGATAAAATGTATTTTCGCAAAATATCAATATTTCAAATTATTTTGCGAAAATATTTTTAGCCATTTTATTTTCTTAATATGCTGTAAGATGAAAATAAAATATGTCAAAAATAGTAGTAAATAAAGGTATTTTTTGCTTTTTTAAAAATTTCTTTTATTATTACAGCAAATATTGTTTATTTTATCGATGTAATATTTAAAGCATTAAAAAAAGATAATACTTTTTCTTAATGTATGTTAATTTAAGTTTTTGATTAGTTCCTTTACATACGCTGGCTAATGTCCTCAGCTTAGTCAGTCAAAGTGGCCGTTTTGCGATTTTTCTTTTAAAGTATTACATGCATGAATAAAAAATTAAAAAGTAACAGAACAATTTAAACTGCAATTATTATAGTTACCATAGGTATATATTTCCTGAACAAAAGGTATCATAAGAATTCATCAAATATTAGAGTGGCAACTTTAAAATTTTTAACATGCTTGTATTTTATTACGCAGGTAAATAAGCAAAGGAAATATGACGACAAATTGCTGAAAGCACTTACTAAAGGAATGCTTTATTAATTTACAAAGTACAAGATAAAATAACATATTGTTAGATAAAAACTGAAATATTGAATGTCTACGTACATGCAATTTCACCTGTTTTTACTCTAGAAAGTTTTCATTGGATATCTATTAATTTGTTAAAATGAATAACGATATTTATCATATTTAATAATCTTTTCAGTATGAATTAAAATTGGAGTATATAGGACCGATTCTTTTTTACATATCTCTTATTCCAATTTTGTTATTGAAATTTAGTGGTAGCAAAATAGTGTATAATTTGGAAGCTATAAGCCTTATACTGTGGGAATTTAACTAAATCAGCTAGAAAAAGTTTGCAATTTTCTTGTGTTAATGTATTGGAGCCAATTTGTTCATAAAATTTAATAATTTTCATCGCTTATAAAGCACTCAGTTTTTGTCAAAATTATTGTTATTCTGTGTTTTCAAAAAGAGCGCAGAATTTGTGCATAAAATCAGTGCTTTTCCGAAAAAGTGCGCATTTCTATGCCTAAGAAATTTCTGTATATTCCAATTTTGTAGCATGTAAAAATTTTATTCCAGGAGAGAGAGGGAGTAGATTAAGGGAGTAGATAATCCTTCCACTTAAATCAGAAATTCCTAGTTTCACGTTCACTTAGTATTTAACCAATTAACTAATCTATATTTTTGAAAAAAAAACTTTCAACTAATGTCTGTTTTTTTTTTTTTTTTTTTTTTTTTTTCATGTCTTTTACAAACCCTTTAATATTTTATCATCCGATTTTAAAAACAGAAACATTTGCCTAATTGGATTTAAAAAGTGTTCGGACTATATAATGCAAAATTCACTATAACATTTTACTGGTGAGAATATTAAATTATGATTAGAATATGGATGACTGTATGTAGTACGAACAAATCATGAGTGGCAAAAACATGGTGCCCGTACCATGTACGGACAAAACAGAGAAGCGCTTATTTATTTTAAGCTGATATAGCGATCAGTATTTCACATACAAAATATAGCAATCAGTAGTTTACAAAAATCCTGGTTCTAAAATCCTCGGAATTCCGTGATGCGTAAAAACCCTGTATTAGAATATGATTATCTTTTATGATTATTCGTGATGCGTTATGGAATTTTGTGACATTCACACCCGTATTCACCAACGCAGGTTAACTCTTGAGACCGTGTTAACACTAAAACAGCTGGGTATTTTACTAAAGTTTTAGAGAAAGTGTTTCGCACCAGAATTTTAATTTTAAACTAATTAACTTATTTAATTAGTATATTTTTGTGCTGCTTACATTTAACATATCTTATGAAGAATATTCTGGTTCGAATCGACTACTATTATTCTGGCAACGGTCATTTTGACCATTAATGGCGGTTCTAGTGTTAAATGCTGGTCATGAACCTAGGTACAGAGAAGGACTTCTCACGCAATGTATTAATACTGAGTCATCATTTTGGTACTAAATGACAAAATGGCAACAGGCGTATATACATATATGCATTTGAATGTTCACGAATATCAGAATTAAGAAAAAAAAATTATTTCATATCAACTAGAAGTCTTACGTTAATAAAATCGTTAGTTAATTTGACTATATTTTCTTTCGAACTAGAACTCATGTTCTAGAATCGAACATGAACAGGATAAATGTAAACAACACGCAAACTAAGGAACTGTTCTGCATAAGCGCCACCTATTTCAAATTTATTTCACGGAACGGATTTCTTCTTTGATTTCTATTTCATGAGAAGTCCTTCATGCCCAGCATTTAACACGGACTCAAGAAATTATCCGCGTTGGTGAATACAGGTGTCAATCTTTCAGTTCTAATGGGTTATTATAATTAAAATAAAATAAAATGTGAAAAAACTTCTGCTTGAAATATTAGTTTAATACTTAAAAATCATTTTACCTTGCTTTAAGAAAAATATAATTTTCCCTGTTCGTAAATTTTCTCAACTAGCAAAAAGCCCTATAAGATTAAATAAAAAGTTGGAAAGATGTTGCATACATGCCTTTCACCTTTAATTTTCCTTATTTATTTTAAAAGATTTCGATTGGAAAAGAAAAGGAATTCTGTTTGATTATTATTTGCATAAAAAGGTTGGAATTGTTACTGATACATAGTTTATAAGAATTTTAAGGGTCGCTTATATATTATAAATTTTACTAATAGCCTTCCTTATTTTACTAATAGCTGTTCCTAATAGCCTTCAACCAATAAACTTCACAATCATTTTATTTTAGATGTTACAGAAAGGCACGTAAAAATTTTCAACATAGTTCTAAAAACAATAAAATTTTCCCTATAGTGTGCAACTCCGGGAATTTTAAAGTCTTAAGCAATTGAATAACTTTTTTCATTGAGATAAGTACAGTAATTGAATTTGCTTTATTCTGTAAAAATTGAGATATTAAGACAAAGTATTTTTATGCACATTAAGCAATAGTATGCACTCTGAATTCTAGAGGGTTAATGAGGTTATGCTTGAGATGTTTATTTCGAAGTCTGTAATATTTGACGGTACATTAGTTTAGTTTAGTTTATGGAGCGAAGCAGATTATTAATGTGTTAGTCCACGTAATGGATTGACTCACCAGATTTAACGATTTATGTATGTTAATACATCATGTTTAATCTGAGTTTCACATTTTATGTGTTCAAAATTTGCATTTTCGGGAGTCATTTTTAATCCAATCATAAAAATCATTAAATTATTGCTTCGCTCAAAGCTACAAGCCCGCACCTTCACAAAAATATTCATTTTAATACAGGTTCACACAATTGTATATCCTACATCATAATGATTTCTATTAAATGGTATAGCTATATTATAGTATACGGTTAATAAAATTCTTTTTCTAAATTGAAAGTTTAGTAAAATATAGTTTAACTTCTTCAAATTTAACCACGATAAGCTTTATTTTATATTTAGAAAAACTCTGAAACATCAATTCCCGAGAATTAAAGAATAATTTCTGGAAAAATATTTTCCCGCCGTAATTAATACGAAAAATGAAACTCTTTTCAACATTTCCAGGTACAATTTACTGTTTTTTACTGTTTAAAGTGGTGTAAAAGTGACGTCGAGGTGGAGACTATAGATAAGACTAAAATTTAGTAGTATTTTTCGACTTTCAGAATATAAATACTCCCAAACTCTGTCATTAAATCTTAACAGAATTATAGAGTTTAGAGTTTAGAGTTTCAGTGAATACTAAAAAAATTTTGTGGTGTCACTTAACTCCACCTGTGTGCCAGTTTTCCACCAATGTGTTTATTAAGTAGTTTATTTAAACACTGTCAACACAAAACATCAAGTTTTATGATGCTATCAATTCTTATGTAATGTTTTCATCTGCGTATCACTGTTCATAAATTCAAGAACAACTGAATAATGTTCATTTAATGTAAAGGTGGTCATCTTGCGTGTTTTCCTGTTAACTACAATAGTATTTACTTGAGATTTGATATCATCCCAAAACTGAATATTTCGTACTGTTGCCGGGCAGTGTTGCCAGAGTGGGGACTTTTTTTAATTAAGATAATTTGACTGTCATCACTTCTTTTAACACTAGAACGCCGGGAAATTTTACTCAAGTTTTATAAAATATATTTAAAACCAGAAAAATAATTTGAAATAATTTGGTTTAATTGTTTAGCTAATTTCATAGCAATTAATATATAATTTATTTCTTGAAGGCTTTTCTGGTTCGAAACGACAATTAGTCGAGTGATCGGTGTCGAATTGACACCTTTCCGGTGTTTTAGTGTTAAAATAGTATTATTCACCTTATTTTTCATCTATTTTTAAGTAGGCCGAATATTTTTATTTCAAAATAGCGATGACAACCACAGAGTACGTAACAGAGCCTCGACTCGACTTGAAAAGAACGCCCTCAGTGGATGACTTAAAAACTAAACCATCGCGTTGGCGATTTTTATCCTCGTGATTTCTGTTTAACTGTAACCCTATTCTGGTTTGGCGCTTCTTGCTGAATGCCGATTTGATTATCTTTGCACACGTGCTTATGCTATTTGATCTTAGATTTCCGCGCTTATATTGATTCGTAATTATTACTGTTATTAGTCTTGAATTTTCAAGTTTAAATTATTAGGTCGTTATGTTACGAAGAGACACATGTATTGTTTGCAAGACGAATACGTCAAAGTTATTTCATATTAAAATAATTCTTTCATAAATTTCAAAACAAGAAGCAGCAAGCCGTCGCTGTATTTTTTTTTTTCTTTTTTCTTTTATCATTTGTCGCCAAGGAAGAGATGTTTCGCCGAATTAGCAACCTCTCTTATGTTATGATCGTAGTTTCAGAGTCGTCCGCTCGTCTCGCTACTGTCTATGCGTAATCCCATGTTAAACAAGTTGCCATTACAGTGTATGAAAGTTGATTCTCTGTTACTACTCTGTGATGACAACCAAACAAACTGGGGACTTCTTTTGTCCACATTCTGCCAAATGTGATACTGGGTTGGCTGTTTGGTCTCTACTTTCAATTTAAAATTTCGAACTCACATCTAAAATTCTGAAAGAAATTTTATTCTTTTTACTTTCATGAAACGTCTGTCATTAAGTAAAGAAATAAAACCATACACAATTTCTGGTCTAAACATAAAATTTCCGATTTAAAAAAGAGGCCAAATATGGCAACCTAGCAGTAATACCGGGTTTTAAAAACTCATTGCTATTCTACAAAAACATCTGGGAAATGTTCCATAAAATTACAGGCAGGAAAAATCTTGTACTGGATGGAAAAATATATTTTCTTTAAAAAAATTGATCTTGAAATCTAGGATATCAATTGGTTTCTGAGCATTCTGAAGGAAAAAAATGGTTTTTGAAATGATTGGTAGCTCCCGAGAAATTATATTATGCTAAATCTGTTATCTAAATCAAAAAATATTTTTCATGCTTTACATTTCGCTAAGATATTAAATTCAAGAATTCACAAAATAAGTTACATAGTTTACTATTCCTAAATTAAAAATGAAAATAAAATGCATTATCGTTTTTTATGTCTAGAAAATCCTAAATATGCGAGTTAATAAACATCAATATCTTCTGGAACAAAGCATCTCAAAATATCTAATGGTTTGACATTAGTTTAATATTTGATTATAATTCTAATATCATTTACTTTCAATGTATGAAGTATAAAATATTGAATTTTTCAGAAAAGAAGAAAATAAGTTTCAATGCATCGCTCTGTAAGATTAAAGTTTTTTTTTCAGACGTCACATTAGAATATTGGATAATTCCATACAGAATCTGTATGTTAGTTTCGTTTTTTTGATTGTTTAGCTTTTCAATGCCTAGTATGCTTAAAAGTGAATAAATGAAAAGCCGCAATCATGATGGCTTTTTATTAGATGATACCAGCTATTTTGAAATATATCTCATTGTCTAGAAATTGCGATTTTCGATAAATATATGTTTTTTAATTTTCTATATTTTCAAATTTAAATGGAGAAGTGAACTTGTATACTCCAGTCTTAAAGAAAGTATATAATGTTACTACTTTTATAATTGAATTAATTGCGAACATTTCTCTATTTTTTCTCTCTTATATTGCAAAAAATATTGCATTAAAAATATGAAAAATGATGATTTTGTGGAATATTGTATGATAAACACATTCAAGCAGACTATGTTTCAACCAAAGAATTAGGAGTTATTTAATATTAAAATCTGTCCCGATAGCTCAATTACATATGTTTTATTAAATATATCGTATTGCACTAAATAAAACGTAATGGCGGCTGTTTAATAATAACAATTAAAAAGTACCCCATCTGAAAACATTGGCTATAAGTTATCAAATTAATTAATTCATAGAATATTTCACATATTTTTATATCTTTAATTCAAAAAATTAAAAAAAATGCGTTATCGTTTATGTCTACAAAATCTTAAATGTGAGAGTTTACAAAAAATAATATCGTCTTGAATAAAGTATTTCCGAATATCTAATAGTTATACACTAGTTTATCATTTAATTTTAATCTTAATAACATTTAATTTCAGTGTATAAAGTATAAAATATCGAATTTTTTCATAAAAGAAGAAAATAATAAGTTCAATGCATTGCTCCATAAGATTTTTTTTCAGACGTCACATTAGGATATTGGAAAATTTCATACTGAGTCTTTATGTAAGTTGCGCTGTTTGATTGCATCGTTTTTCAATACGTATAGCGGAAATACACACAATGAGCAACCACAATCATGATGAATGTATTTGATCAGATGATACCATATATTTGAAATATATCTTGTTCTCTAGAAATAGCGATTTTCAGTAAATATGTTTTTTTTTTTTTTTTTTTTTTGCAATACATTTAAATTTTAATACAGAAGCTAACTTGTATCGCTCAAGTATAAAAGAAAGTATATCATGTTACTACTTCCGTAATTGAATTTATTATGAACATTTCTCTATTTCGTCTCTCTTATATTGCGAAAATATTGCATTAAAAAAACATTAAAAATGATAGTTTTGTAGAGTAATGTGTGATAAACACATTCGAGCAGACAATGTTTAAATCGAAAAATTAATTTAGGAGGTATTTAATATCCTCATTTAATAATAATAAAGTCGTTCCCGATAATTCAATTATATAGGTTTTATTAACCTGTGCATTAAAATTTTACTATAATTGCACGCTTATATAAGCATAGAAAACAGAGCCTTGTCTCAAATATCTTTTTTTTCAATATCTCAATTTTTTTCACTTTTAATTTAAATTTTTGTACAAAATTTTAACATCCGAATATAGCTTTAAATGATATTTTGTAAGTCGCTTTTAATTTAATTTTTCAAGATTTTAAATTTATGGAAAAATAGTATATACAAATACTTTTTAAATGAAAACAATATCTAAATGTAAATAAGAAACAAAAGCAAAACTAATACAAGTAAACAATTTAATACGTAAAATAAAATATTACTATGTGTGAAAATAATTTAATGCTGAAAACTATACTATATTTAAAATGATGTACAGTGTTATTAAAAAAAAGTAAAAATTATTAAATTATTATTATTTAAAAAAATCATATCTTTTAAAGCCCAAAAATCCGGTGATAGTGCACATTAACAACATAAGCATTTAATTAGCTTTATAAATAATAAATATTGATAAAAAAGTGAAACTGGTCAATAAAAATGCAAAATCCATCATAAGGTTTTTTTACAGTGAAATACGGCATAGCAAATAGAGTAGAGCACCGATTAATCGGCTTGCCCAATTAACCGGGTCGATCAAGGTTAATACACCTTCCTTGCAAGTCAACCTGCCTTCTCAAGATCTTTAAAGTTGAACTATTTTAGGCGTAGTCGACTAAATTTTGTCAGATGTCACAAAAGTTAGAAAATTAGATAATCATTTCCTAATCCTAAAATAATCAAAATTTCGCTAACTAATGCAAAAATCAACTATTTCTACAAGTTCGTAGAAATTTTATTTTTAACGCGCGAGAGCTCAACGCATATTTTTCCCCATGAAAATCCGTTTTTATCTTCAGATCCTCTGAAAGGGATAAAAAAAAATCCTTCTTTTGTCATTTTGTGTCCTCCGAAAGAGCCCCCTCCTTCTCTTCCTGCCTCTTATTAATTCAATTTTGTCGAGCAAAATTTTTAAAAAGTTAAAAAAAACCCTTCTAGCCATGCTATTTGTAATATACTTAGATGTGCAGTACTACAGTTAACAATTCTAAGTCTGGAAAAAGTGTGAAAGGAAGTTGCCAAAGAGCATTGCCTAAGCCATTTTTTAAAGTTACAATTATCCAAATATCCAAACACTTCTTTTACCGGATCGGCCTCGGTCTCGACCGGTCTGGATAATCTGCACTTTAATGTACTCGGAAAAATCTGACAAATTCACACAATCAGATTGCAGCAAATAACTTTCCCACTTCAGAGCATTCTAGGATCTGTTCTATGCGCCCAAATGAAATCAAGTTTTGAGATAATTCAAATGATGCACTTCACATTTAATACATAAAAAACTCTACCGTAATTTCCTGCGTGTAATCCGCGAATCAAACAATTTATTTTCGACTCAGAATTTATTTAAAAAGAAATGTAACTTATTAAATTGCCGTAAATATTTGTCTTCGATCACTATGTAAGATTTCTGGGTCCAAAAAGAATTCTTTGATCCGCGTGTTATACGCAGGAAATTACGGCACTACGAAAATTCAGCACTGCCGCTGAAACACAAAGGGAGGGTTCCAAGCGCTGCGCCAGAAATGAACGTTTGGTATTACTAAATTGTTTATGTATATTATGTCACATTTAAATATATTACAAGACTTTTAAGATTTAATAAAGCAAAGAATTTCAGTAAACTTTAGTGTTATTTATCAGACATTTTTGGCGCAGGGATTGCATCTCGGTACAAATAGTATTTATTTGCATTTATTAAAAATCTGAAACATCATTTGCATTACGGCGCATGTCTATTAACATTATTCTTTAATTAAAAGGAAAAAAGATTCTGAACGAGCATGGTAATTAAATTTTTTCTTGAAATCTTTCAACAGCTTTGCAATTTTTAAGAGATAGAAAAAAAAGTAAAATCCTGTGCTCTAGCATTGAAAATGTGGCCACCGCGGTTCAAGAAGCCAGCAATCACGTTCCTCATGTTAATGTGAGTGTGGTCAATTGTTTCTTGAGTTATTGATATGCCGTATTCAACTGTGTGATAAATCTTACGGCGAATTTATATTGATCAGTTTCACTCTTTTATTATTATTTATTATTTATCCCCTTGGGGACGAGCGACACGTGCACGTACCACAAAAATGCTTAACACTAGAACCGCGGCACTTTCGGTATACCTAGAACCGCGGAGCGGATCAATTTGACCCGAGATGGAAAATAATATATAAATATGCTCAAATACTTAATTTGGTTAGTTAAAAGATTATCTTTTCTTAGAATAATCAATATTTCTTAATATTTACATTATGCTTTACACATAAAGTCAACAGAAATTACCTACTATTCAGGAAATGCTATAATTGAAAATTACATTTCATTAAGTATGATGATAATATAATGAAGAGATATTAAACATATATTTTAAACATAAATGAGCTTGGTCATCATATATATTAATAAAAAAATAGATTATCCCATTTAATTAAGTTTAGATGTAAAATCTAAGAATAATGTTTAAAAATATAAAAATTGCAAATTACTAGTTTTACTGATTTATCTAATCCAATTTATTAAATGCATTACTAGAAAAGCATGGCTAAAGATTTTGCACATTTACCAGAAACGCATGGGTACATTATACTTTAAACAATTATATTTAGTCTTACTTGCATATTTTTAATTATGATAACAAATTCTTCCATGTTTGTTTAGTGTTGTTCATCGTTTTTAATGTTTCTTCTTACCCTAATGACATTTTTTTTTTTTTTTTTTTTTTTTTTTTTTTACCGAAAAATAGAAAATTGTCTTGAATATATTGACGTATACTAATAGATAATGAAAATATGCAGAAAAGACATATACTAACTAGTTTTTTGGTTACAGATTTAAAAAAACCCAAGCATTGACAGTAGCAAAATACAAAATATTATAATTTGCATTCACCGGCTTCCTATAAGAAGTGGGCTTGACATATGCATACTTCCTGTTAATAAGAAAGCCACACCAAATTTAGTTGCCTTGTAGTAAACAAGTGTATTTAGCATTTTTTTTATAATTATCTAAAGTTTCAACAGTTAGATGTATACTGCTAAGCAACAAAGCATTTTTACCCTTTTCTCCTTTTTAAACAGCCACGCTGATATTTAAATGTGTTAGAAGAATAGCCGAATGCCATTCCGATTTTGACATTTTTATGGAGACTTGTATTTCTCGGCTTGGGCATTTTACAGTTTCTATAAGGCCAGTATTTTTTATCAACATCTGCAAGCAAGAACACGATACGATGCTGAATTCATCGGGTTTTCTTAGATTTATACTGAGTAAACCTACTCATCAATTTTGCAGGAAATAAGTACTCATCTACGCTTATGTTAGGCCTTTATAAATAGTTAGTCTTGCAGTTTACTTGCCAACTTCTTTATTACCAGGTGGAAATGCGCAAGTTATTGCTTTTTTATCTTTCAGATTTTCATAAATATAAAGATCAAAATTTTTCACTTTGTTCAAATTCTTAATTCTTCTTTTTTTATATCCAATTTTTGATTTGATACATATTATAAACTTTCGTTCAATTGATATTTTTTTAACTATATTCTAATGAAAAAGTCCAACAAGGTCAAGAGCAGAGGCAAAGTCGTCGTTACTTTCATTTTCATTATTAGAATTTAATTTTCTTCATTTAAAGGCAGGTATTCTTCCTCAACCATTTGTATTCTCACTCATTTTCAGATAATAGTTGCTAACATTCGCAAGCTTCTTTAACAGTAATATTAAGACATCGGAAATCTTATCTATATTTTCAATAAATGCAGAATAAAAGCAACTTGGATACTAGTTCTAAATATTTGTTGTAGTTTTCCACTACAATAACCTGTTATTCAAATCAAAAATATAGAATCTTGATTAAAATTTTTCACTAATCAGCCTATAGGTGAAATTAGGAGTTAGGGAGATATACTTTCTCGTTACTTAGGATGAAATGCACCTCTATTTTTTCATTTATGCGTAAAAACATATTACGGGTCAAATTGACCCGCTTCGCGGTTCTAGGTATAAGTAGTTAAAACTCAAAATTTATTTATGTTATTTGCTCTTAAATGCGAAAGGTTGTTTTGTTTACCATAAAATATTAAAAGTAAGAAAAGAGAATATTTTTTCAATGAAAACTTTTCGCACGGCGAGAAATTAAACATTGATTTTGGTCAAATTGACCCGCTCCGCAGTTCTAGTGTTAAGAAACATTGTTTATACTCACCAGTAAGATTTTACTGTAAAATTTACCTTATTTAGTCGGCGAATTTTCTCGATTTAATAAGGCACAAATTTCTGCTTTTAAAATCCGGTGCTAATGTGCATTAACCACATAACCCATCATTAATTTTGAAAAAAAATTTTTGAATTAGTAAATTTTATATCTTTAACAGAATGTTTAATCTTTTTTCGCTGGTTTTTCAGAACAGAAATTTCTGTCTATTTCAATCAGAAGAATGCTCGGATTAAGATATGCAAAACTTACAGTAAAAATTTACTGGTATATATATAATAAATATATAATAAATATTGATTGAAATATGGTTTCCCGTACGTGGTACGGGCAAATCATGATTGGCAAAAACACGAATATAATTGATATTATTTAACCCTTTGAGCTCTGATGGTTGAAATTTCTACCACTTAATTTTAACTCTGAAATGTTACATTGGGACCGGAATATTCGACAAAATTTATTTGAAAAAAGTTTAGTGTAATTTTTTGCGTATATCGGAAACCGAGTTTTTTCTTTGCAAAATACTGGCGCCAGTGCGACATTTGGAATTTTGAAGAAATTTATCCATTAGAGCTCAAAGGGTTAACCACTTAATAGACCAATATTCCCCAGTAGCCAAACTATATTGGACCAATATTGGCTACATCTTGGAGCAATATTGGCACATTGGCGCAATATTGACATGAAATATTGCTCTAATATTGGGGTGTTTACATTTTGCCCTTATTTAGCAAATATTTGCAGCTAATATTATTTCAATATTGGGGTTTTATGGAAATATTTACAATGTAACGCCAATATTTGTACAATATTGGCGTTTTATTGGCAATATTTCCAATGAAATTAAAATATTGGCATAATATTGGCTGTAAACATTGGTTAAAGGCAAAAGGTTAAGGGCAAAATGTAAACATCCCAATATTGGAGCAATATTGACGTTTTATTGTCAATATTTCCAATGAATGAAATATTGGCGCCACGTTGTACCAATATTGGTTTGCTACTAGGGTTTTTAAATAAAACTTTCAAAAAAATGACTATTTCTTTTCATGTCTTTGATAGAGATCTTTTATCACCGGTTTTTCGAAACAGAAATTTTTGGCTGATTGAATCAGAAAAATACTCGGATTGAATAACGCAAAATTTACAATAAAAAATTTGAACATGAGAATAATATATAATGAATTGAAATCCTTTGCCCGTACATGTTACGGCATATCATGATTGGCAGAAATACTTTGCCCGTTTCAGGAAAGCGGTTAACCTCTTCGCGACGGGAGCCTTTTGCGAATGTTTTAATGCTTTGTCACCGGTTTTAAAATACAAAACTTTGAGTCTTACTGAATCGAGAAAATGCACCGATTAAATATGGCAAATTTGACAGTAAAATTTTACTGGTGGGGATAAACGGTAATTCTTAAGCCTTTTTGCGGCACGTATACGTGTCGCTCGTCCCCAAGGGGTTAATCAATCACGAAAACTGTCGTCAGCTAAGGTGACAACGGTGTGGTGACATAAAGACTCTTGATTCCATCAAGAGTTTTATTTCAGCTATTTGGTTATATCCATTTTCAATACTGTTAGAATACCTCTCGTGACGAATATATTTTGTGTCAAACCCGTACACATTGCAACTTTTATGCTTTATTTATAATCCAGAATAATTTCCGTTATACCTTTAGTATTCAAAAATCAATACAGATGGCAGCACTATTTAATTTCAGACTATCGTGCTCATTACAGACGTTACGTTCTAAAGAAATAAAACAAAGGATTTTTTGTAGACTTGCATGTAACTTACCTATCATACGTAGTATAGGGTAAGTCTTGCAATCGTTTTGAAAATCGAAAAAAAAATTTTGGCGGATTTACACGTTTTAGACACTGGAGATTTCGAAAAACATATTTTTAGAAGAAAAAAAAATTTGCCGTCCGTCTGTCTGTCTGTCTGTAAACGCTCTATCTCACGAACAAATTGAGATAGAGACTTGAAATTTTGTATGTACTTAGTATGTAAGAATAGGACGAAGCCTATTGAATATCAGCAACCTCGATTGTCCGGAACTATTTTTTCCGGATTCTCGAAAAATTCGTTCTGATGAAAGGTATATAAAAATTTTCGAATTTTTTTATTTTAAGGAATGCATGTAAAAGGCAATAAAAAAACACAAATTTTGCATAAATAACGAAGTCGATCGGATTATTAGTTGTCGAGATATTTGTATCCTGTTTTCCACATTCTTCGATTTTTCATGATCCTGTATTTCATTCAAATTTCAATTCAGAGGTATATTTTAATTGGAAATGAGACGCTTATTCCGACGCAGCAAACTGTTGGTTAAAATGATTATTATTTTTGGAGTTATAAGGATGTTTCTTTTACGTAGTTTAGTACTTCTTGAGTAGTTTGGCGTTTTATATAATTTGTTGAAATTGGTGCATCAGCAATTCATTAATAGAGTATTACTATGTGTATTAACAACGTTTAAATTTAGTTTTGGAATTGAAATACATTGTATAAATAGTTTTCACATATTTTATTTTCATATGAATGTAAATGATGGGTAAGTATTACGGTGGCCTCCAACGACTAGTTTTCTTCGTGATCACCAAAAGAACTCCTCTATTACTGTTGAAGACCCCAACATCCAAGTGAGTTTGTGTGCTGGTTTTCAACCAAGCGTATAACACAGCCTCTCAGTGATTTATTTCCAACCTAGGATTATATGCACTCCTTTAAAATACTCTTATTAACATTATAATTGTATCATTGAATTTAATCAAGTGTTTATTTATATTTTACAGTTAATCGCGTACTCAAGAGTTGCTGTATATAATATGTTTGCAACAGAATAAAACCCGTGTGATTCACTAATCGGTGTCTTCCAAATAATATAATACGACACCGTACTCATCACAAAATGCATATCCTTATTGTAGCATAGAATTTGAAAGAAGACATCGATGAATTCCCGGCTGGTTTACCAGTAAAGGTATCCAAATTTTTAAATACTTTTTATTTCATACAATATAAAAATCACTTTAAAATATCAATTTATTTTTAAATGCTTTATCTATTAAAAATAACACATATATCTAAATAACACATATGTATCATACACATATACATAAAATAACATATAATATCTTATAGTTTTACATGTTTCTTTGTTCTTACGATCACTTTTTCAAAAAAAAAAAATAAATAAATAAATGATAAATTGTAAAATAAATAATAAAAATGGAAAATGATATTATTCCAAGTTCACAATTATTATTATTTATTTTTATTTCCAGTTTTACTTTACTATGCTCATGTTCACGTGATTTATGTTTTTTCTGTTTATTTTTTTAATTTGACGATATTTTAGCGAAAAGTTTCTTTTTATCATATACTAGCAGTTACCCGTGACTTCGTTCACATAACATTTAAAAAAGAAATAATTGATCAATCAAGCAAAAAATTTTGATGATGAAAAGCATGTGTAATTAACTTTTTATCGCGAATTTATGGTAAAAAAAAAATTGTAATTTAAGAAATTACCCCAACCATTTGAAAAATGTTTCACTCGATACATTCATCTATCATTTTAAGCTAAATACCAGTTGTTTTATTGTGTATTATCCGTGCCACTGCTATAAATGACTTTATACATGCTGCAATTTGAAGGTACGGTTCGTTTAAGTTATATCACTCTATTGTCGCCAAGCATAAAAGTTGGCGACGAAAGAAACATTTCAAACTATTTAACATTGTTGGTGCAAAAGTAATCATTATTAAAATACAGCTTTGGCATATACTGTTATACTTGTAAGACTTTGGCATATATTGTTTGATTTTACAGAGCAGAATTTTGGTGATGGAGGTTTTAAACCAAAATCGATCGCAGCACATGCATCTGTGAATGGGTCCATCAGACATCGAATCAAAAAAGTTTTTTCCCAGTTTTTCCCAAGCCGATTGCTTTTTAGTTTTCTTTTTAGGTGGTGGAAAATCAAGAGTAATAGCTATAACATTTTCCGGCTTGTTAGAATCACTATTGGCACTCAAATTTTCCTGGTTAGAACCGACCGATAGTAAAACGCCATGGCTAGTGGATTGGTCGCCCTGGCGACATGATGTTTTACAATTAATCGGTTCGGCATTAAATTGCTTCCTTTTTCGTGATCGCCTTTCAACACGTAATTGGTTTTCAGCGGCTCAATAATCTTTTGATTTTATCATTTTCTGCATTGAAAGACGTTTTTGCGCCAAACCAAATACAGTATTACTCAGTTATCCCGTCGACCAATTTCGCCAAATGATACGAATCGCCAAACTAATAAGCAACTTATACATGTTGACTAAATTTTTATTTTAAATAGCAAAAGAAGAAATAAAAATCACTTTATGATTGTTTAAGTACGCGTATTGTGTTTAATATCATTGAATGCGATATTCACGTTCATTCATTTCTTTGGCTTCGGCTTTTTCCGTATCTGTTAATTTCCGTCTACCCATTTTTAAATTTGTTAGTTTTCTCCTTTATTACAATGATTTTAACCATTTTAATTTACTATTCAAATAAAAATTCTTCTAAAAGTAAAGAATTTAATTTAAATTCAAATAAAAATTCTTCTAAAAATAAAGAATTTAATTTAAATTCAAAAGTGGTAACATCATTCAAAAGTGGTAACATCATTCAAAAGTGGTAACATCATCGGGTCCATTCTCCCGAAAACAACAACCATTTTTCAAATGGTTAAAAACTTCTGATAATCCATAATTGCTAATTTGTTTTCTGGTTAAAATTTTCCTTTCAGCGATTAATACTAATAGATAAAAACATTCTTGAATTCTTTTGTTCAGCCCTGTAGTTTTCCAAGTGCATGTAATACACGAAAGTATCTTTCTAAAATTTAGTTCAAACAAAAATATTTCTTATTATTACCTAAATTACATTTTCAGAAATTATCATCCGAAGACAACCTTGTATCCAGTTCTTTGCTGGACCCTGTATATCATTTTATATATATACTACAAACATTTCTTAGTTTCTAAATGCAGTTCAAAATAAAAATGCATATTTTATTTAAAAACCACCTTTAAGTAAATTACGCTCATATTCAGTAACCTTTCCGAGATCTTTTGTGTAACCCAGTATATCTAAATTTAACTATTTATACTATTACCATTTATACTCTCCATTTAATATGCATACATTTAGCGAAACTTAAAAGCACATATCATAATTCAAAATGCATTTCATCCATGCAACAGTCATCATCCATCATATACAGTACTTCGAATAGAATATATAATATTTGAAATATTTTGTGTGTCCCTGTAAATGCTATGCACTTCGTGTTATGCATGAATTAATTCACATTAAGCCTCAGAAACGTATATCAATTTGATTATACATGAAAACGTTTACCATAATTAAAATATGTCGGAAACTGTTCCTCCCTTTATTCTTATGCAATGGAATTCTTCTGTGTGATCCTGTAAATGAAAAATAAGTGTCCTTTTCACTACATACTTTACAAAATGCATATTTTAGTGCACTTTGTAAATGCATATAAATTTGAATATGTTTCACAGGGTGTAACATCGTTAAATTTAATTAAAACGATTTTCCACATAATGTCGTAATGTAAAGAAATTTTTTGACAATCCCTGTAAATAAACTAATCATGGTAGAAACTTTATTTTCAATAGGTATTCGTGCTAGGCAAACGTTAAGAACGTCCAAAAATTTCATGAAAATCGGAGTATATTTACGAAAGTTGGAGAGCGACCAGACAGACAGACAAACTGAAAGCATAATAACTTTTCAACTTTGTTCGAAAGTGTTAAAAAATCGAGCCAAAAATGTATTAATCAGTGATTTTATTTTCCGCCTTTTCCCCACAAAAAATTTCTTCCATTGATAATTATGAGTTTTGAATAAAAATATTCATTTGTATGTAACTTATAACTTATTAATTAATATAAGTAAAAAATATCTCTGATTCATTTTAAATATGACGTCATTATTTATCTCGCTCCATTAGCTACTGATATTCATACCCCTTGTATTTTTAACGACTGCTATAAAGTACCTGTTTTATTTCAACTATGACGTCACATTTTCATAAGTGAACCATTTTATTAAAAATATAATTCTTTTTCATTCTTTTACTTTTAATTTATGTCATCATATTTTACACAAAAATTCCCATTAACTAAACAAATATCCTTGTTAAATATATTATAAAAAATACACCTTTTATTTTTATTTCAAACATGACGTCATATTTATTTTCTTTTAAAATTTTTTATTATAATTTTTCGCGTGGAAGTTTTTTATTAAAAATTCATTGCCGCTGAAAATATATTATTCCAATTTTTTATTTTCTTGGCAACAGAAAAGGAAAAATGGTTAAATTTTATCTGAAAAATGCCTATTGATTTTGTATGAAAAATAATTAAATTTTGAATTATTAAGGAAAATATTTGAATAAAATAAATAAAAATTAGTCTATGTTCATTCCACTCCTATAATCTATCTATATGCAAAGATTCAAAGACATTAATCCATCCGTTTTGGAGCCAAGTTCATTCCAATTTTTCGGACACACTTTCACATTTATAATATACTTGCAGGCTAAGCCCGCTGCGCGGGTCTATTTTTCAAGACAAAACATGAATCAAACAAAATATTGAATATGATTGTGCTTTTTAAAGCAACTTCACCTCGAATGCTCTTTCACACTTCTGAAAATCATACAAAACGCCATTGTATTTAAAGATAGAAAACCAACGATTATAAATGCACCAAAAATGCATTAAAAGTTAGCAATCAACTGTTTCGAATCTACTGTCGAGATTCTTCATCAGTGCAAAACTCAGCGAGCTATAAAAAACAAAACTGAGCCAAAAATAAAAACAACAACAATGGAATCAAGGCCCGTTGATGCCAAAATATATTAAAATAATAATAAAATATTATATTGTTGTATCAGCTTATGCGTTCGATAAAATTTGGGCTTTTAAGAAAAAAATATTTCAGTTGGCCATTTATTGTAGAGTTTGATAGATAAATGAGGCAATTATGAAAAGAGCAATTTAAATATTGTCTATTCACCATACTTCTAAAATAGCGAGCATTATGATCGCAGAGATTGACCATTCAATTTAAACAATTTTCAAATGATTCATCTTCATTTGATAGTTTTTGAACTCTAAACCTCTCAACTTGAGGATACGGGTATCTGTGGAAACCTTAATACATCCTCTATCAATATTATATTATATTTCGAAACGTACATCTGCTCTTGACAAATCTATTACAGTGTGCCATTTTTGGAATGCAGTAGAATAAATAAAGTTAAAAAATACGTGTGGCACTCGGGGACTGCCGCGGTAAAGCTATTGCATAGCATTTTTTATCAACTTATGCAATTATAATTATTTATTTATTTATTATTTATGCAATTTTTTTTTGTCTTTTATATTAATTCAAATTAAACATTTTGAGCGTGATGACCGATAACAATTTTTTTTGTTGTATTGAACAAATGAGAAGTTAATATCGTTTAAAATATTTTTATTATCTTACAATATATGTAGGTTAATCAGGAATTTTTATCATTGAAACTATACGTTTATGGTAGCTGAAATAAAAAACATAAGTTTAAGACTTGATATTCTCAAAATATCTGAAAAATACCGGGTCAATGTCTGCCGAAGTCTACCGAAGGATACCGTGCCGAAGTCTGCCAAACTGAAGCGACGTTAGCCGGAGTGTTAGTTTTTTTTTTCTCGTTACGGAATTTCTAGATTCTTTCGCCGCGCTCAAAGCCCGGGATAAAAGCTATGCAATACCTTAATAAATTACCAAACAAAATTTGGCCGCGCTACGAAAATTAGTTCGCGAGTTATAAGCATTTTAAATTTTCCGAACCTCACCGTGGGGGTCTCCTGTCACCAAAAATTAACACTGTCTCATAATAAATTACCAAACAAAATTTGGCCGCACTACGAAAATTAGATCGCAAGTTATAAGCATTTTAAATTTTTCGACAATCACCATGGGGGATCTCCTGTCACCAAAAATTAACACTGTCTCATAATAAATTACCAAACAAAATTTGGAGGCGCTACGAAAATTGATCGCGAGCTATAAACATTTTAAATTTTTCGACCCTCACCGTGGGGGGGGGGGGTCTCCTGTCACCAAAAATTAACAGTCTCTCATAATAAATTACCAAAAAAAATTTTGACGCGCTACGAAAATTAGATCGCGAGTTATAAGCATTTTAAAATTTTCGACCCTCACCGTGGGGGGGGGGGTCTCCTGTCACCAAAAGTAACACTGTCTCATAGTAAATTACCAAACAAAATTTGGCCGAACTACGACAATTAGATCGCGAGTTATAAGCATTTTAAATTTTTCGACCCTCACCATGGGGGATCTCCTGTCACCAAAAGTAACACTGTCTGATAATAAATTAAAAAACAAAATTTGGCCGCGCTACGAAAATTAGATTGCCAGTTATAAGCATTTTAAATTTTTGACCTTCACCGTGGGCGGTCTCCTGTCACCAAAAGTAACATTGTCTCATAATAAATTACCAAACAAAATTTGGCCGCACTACGAAAATTAGATCGCGAGTTATAAGCATTTTAAAATTTTCGACCCTCCCCATGGGGGATCTCCTGTCACTAAAAATTAACACTGTCTCATAATAAATTACCAAACAAAATTTGGCCGCGCTACGAAAATTAGATCGCGAGCTATAAGCATTTTAAATTTTTCGACTTTCACCGTGGGGGGTCTCCTGTCACCAAAAATAAACACTCTCTCATAATAAATTACCAAACAAATTTTGGCCGCGCTACGAAAATTAGATCGCGAGTTATAAGCATTTTAAATTTTTCGATCCTCACCATTGGACGGGTCTCCACTCACCAAAAGCTACATTATCCTACCTTGTTTTATCTTAAGACGATTCTTTTTTATACACATTCTATCAGGAATTTTTATTATTGAAACTATAGATTTATAGTAACTGAAATAAGAAATATAAGTTTGAGACTTGATATCCTCTAAATATCTGAAAAATACCGCGTCAATGTCTTCCGAAGTCTACCGAAGCATACCATGCCGAAGTCTACCGAAGTTAAACGACGTTAGCCGAGTGTTAGGTTTTTTCGTTACGGATGTGTTAGGATTTTTTCGCGTTACGGAATTTTTGAATTCGGTCGCCGCGCTCAAAGCCCGCGATAAAAGCTATGCAATAGCTTGAAAAATACGTGTGGCACTCGGGGACTGCCGCGGTAAAGCTATTGCATAGCATTTTTTATCAACTTATGCAATTATAATTATTTATTTATTTATTATTTATGCAGTTTTTTTTTTTGTCTTTTATATTAATTCAAGTTAAACTTTTTGAGCGTGATGACCGATAACAATTTTTTTTGTTGTATTGAACAAATGAGAAGTTAATATCGTTTAAAATATTTTTATTATCATACAATATATGTAAGTTAATCAGGAATTTTTATCATTGAAACTATACGTTTATGGTAGCTGAAATAAAAAACATAAGTTTAAGACTTGATATTCTCAAAATATCTGAAAAATACCGCGTCAATGTCTGCCGAAGTCTACCGAAGGATACCGTGCCGAAGTCTGCCAAACTGAAGCGACGTTAGCCGGAGTGTTAGTTTTTTTTACTCGTTACGGAATTTCTAGATTCTTTCGCCGCGCTCAAAGCCCGCTATAAAAGCTATGCAATACCTTAATAAATTACCAAACAAAATTTGGCCGAGCTACGAAAATTAGATCGCGAGTTATAAGCATTTTAAATTTTCCGAACCTCACCGTGGGGGTCTCCTGTCACCAAAAATTAACACTGTCTCATAATAAATTACCAAACAAAATTTGGCCTCACTACGAAAATTAGATCGCGAGTTATAAGCATTTTAAATTTTTCGACAATCACCATGGGGGATCTCCTGTCACCAAAAATTAACACTGTCTCATAATAAATTACCAAACAAAATTTGGAGGCGCTACGAAAATTGATCGCGAGTTATAAACATTTTAAATTTTTCGACCCTCACCGTGGGGGGGGGGGTCTTCTGTCACCAAAAATTAACACTCTCTCATAATAAATTACCAAAAAAAATTTGGACGCGCTACGAAAATTAGATCGCGAGTAATAAGCATTTTAAATTTTTCGACCCTCACCGTGGGGGGGGGGGTCTCCTGTCACCAAAAGTAACACTGTCTCATAGTAAATTACCAAACAAAATTTGGCCGCGCTACGAAAATTAGATCGCGAGTTATAAGCATTTTAAATTTTCCGAATCTCACCGTGGGGGTCTCCTGTCACCAAAAGTAACACTGTCTGATAATAAATTAAAAAACAAAATTTGGCCGCGCTACGAAAATTAGATCGCCAGTTATAAGCATTTTAAATTTTTGACCTTCACCGTGGGGGGTCTCCTGTCACCAAAAGTAACATTGTCTCATAATAAATTACCAAACAAAATTTGGCCGCACTACGAAAATTAGATCGCGAGTTTTAAGCATTTTAAAATTTTCGACCCTCCCCATGGGGGATCTCCTGTCACTAAAAATTAACACTGTCTCATAATAAATTACCAAACAAAATTTGGCCGCGCTACGAAAATTGATCGCGAGTTATAAGCATTTTAAATTTTTCGACTTTCACCGTGGGGGGTCTCCTGTCACCAGAAATAAACACTCTCTCATAATAAATTACCAAACAAATTTTGGCCGCGCTACGAAAATTAGATCGCGAGTTATAAGCATTTTAACTTTTTCGACCCTCACCGTGGGGGTCTCCTGTCACCAAAAATTAACACTGTCTCATAATAAATTACCAGACAAAATTTGGTCGTGCTACGAAAATTAGATCGCGAGTTATAAGCATTTTAAATTTTTCGATCCTCACCATTGGACGGGTCTCCACTCACCAAAAGCTACATTATCCTAACTTGTTTTATCTTAAGACGATTCTTTTTTATACACATTCTATCAGGAATTTTTATTATTGAAACTATAGATTTATAGTAACTGAAATAAGAAATATAAGTTTGAGACTTGATATCCTCTAAATATCTGAAAAATACCGCGTCAATGTCTTCCGAAGTCTACCGAAGCATACCATGCCGAAGTCTACCGAAGTTAAACGACGTTAGCCGAGTGTTAGGTTTTTTCGTTACGGATGTGTTAGGATTTTTTCGCGTTACGGAATTTTTGAATTCGGTCGCCGCGCTCAAAGCCCGCGATAAAAGCTATGCAATAGCTTAATAAAGTTTTCCTTAGAAAAATAAGGTGAATGTTTTTTGAATGTGTGAAATTCATTTTTTGATACAGATGTCATATACGCATCACGTTGGCGTGATTGAAACAAAATGAACATTTTATTACCCGACTACGGCAAAGCCAAAGGAGGGTTATGATTTTGACAGGCTATGTATGTATGTATGTATGTATGTATGTATGTATGTATGTATGTATGTTCATCTGTTCCCTCGTAACTTCTAAACCACTAATCAGAATTCGACAAATGACATATCATTAGAAGCGTCTTAATTGTCCGCTGGTTATAGGCTATATAGATTTTCACCAAATTCAATGTGGCGCCCTCTAGCGGACAAAATATACAGAGTAAAAAAATAAAGTTAAGCTAGATATGCCGTGTTTGGTATCATTTTAAAGCGCTTCACTTGTACATTTCGAATATATATATATTACTAGCATTTGCTTGTGACTTTACTTGCATTTATGGGCTAATTGCATATAATTCACATCTTTTCGTTCTTAATTTCTTTGGTACTTAGTAATCAGAATTAGATAGATTAAGAAATCTTCCTAGGTCATCTTAATACATGAAACCTTCAATCTACATTACACATTTACACATTACACTAACGACCTCATCCACTAATCGGTCCATTACCCATTTGCTGCCATCGACGGATATGTGCGTCACTACTACCAAATACTGGAAGCGTCATACGTCAAAAAATAAAGTTAAGATAAATATGCCGTGTTTGGTATCATTCAAAAGCGCTTTACTTGTACATTTTGAATATATCTATATATTACTAGCATTTGCTTGTGACTTTACCTGTATTCATGGGGTACTTTTATACTTTTTCAGCGTAGTTTTTTGTCGTAGTTGGGTTTTAGTTTTTTTACTTTATCTTGTGCCTTTTATGGTAATCCAGCTTTGTTTTTAATTTATTATTGAACTATTTATTTACTTTCATTTGCATTTTAAAATGATACAAAATGTTATGCTCTGTACATAGAAAAGTAAAATAGAAAACAGAATTGTATCTGTCATTTGAAAACGAAGTTTCCGTTAAAGTGGCGCTAGAAATGTATCACCCCCAACGGGTGCATATATGACATTTGTGCGTCTTTCTTACAACATGGGTGTGTGCATTTGCACCTAAATTTAGTTATTTAGCTCTATTTTTGTAATATTAAGTGGAGTTTGTACAATGTACGATACTACTTGATTATTCTGTCGAGAAAAAAATTAATAGCAGACTATAGGAATAAATGTCAATAATCGATGATCGTAAATATGATAGCAATTGATATTACACGTGATACACGTATTTTTTTTTACGTCATAAGAGCTTTTTAATTCGACTTTTAATTTGTATTTTTATTTATGTTTATTGTTCTTTCGTTATTTAAAATGAATTTAAGTAAATATGAATAGTTTGGCGAAACTGGCCGACGTGTTAATCAAGTAGCACTCAATTTACATTTGAAAATATCATATTTCACAAAAAAACTCCGGCACGAACCCGGATTTGCAAGATTTCATTCCAGTACCAATGCGGCAAAATCCTCGTTTTAGAATAGCGAAGAAATGTGCATTTTAAAAAATTATTTTCGTTATTTTAAAGCGAAAATATTAATAAATAAAAAAAGCTACTATAGCAAAAAACAATTTATAAAATTTCTAAAAAGAAATTGAAAGTAAATATACAATTTATTAATACAGAAACAACTATTGCTGGGTTACCATATCAGGCAAAATAACACCGTTTTGGCGATAGTCAGATACCTCAGTGTGTATATAATATCTGTGCCAAACATGTTTGGAAAAAACAATAATCGTTATTTATACAGCATGTTTAAATACTATAGTATAGTAAAAAATGTATACATGACATATACGCACCACATTGGCGCGTTTTTTTTTCTTCTGATGCCGATTCGGAGAAAATTTTGTTTTCAAATACCAGTTACATATATAGTTTACAATTATTTTATTTTATTTTAATTAGAAAATAAAAATAAATTTTAAAAAGTTTAGTTAATCCTTCTATAGTAAAAAAAAACTAGCCTTAAAAGGAATGACTCCTGGAATGATGCTGATGTGGAAGATTTCCGGAAGTAACGAATCCGGGTTGTCCACTCCTTCCATGAGTCGAATAGACCAATCAGGAAAGGGCTCCGTCTGTGCATCGCCATATGGGTTACCATAAAGAGAGGAAAGGTTACCATCGCCAACAATCGCCAAGTTTGTCGCCAACTTGGCGATATATCGCCAAATTTGGCGACCAAAATTAGTTGTCAAAAGTGACGCCAATTTGGCGATAACTGTAATATTTCGCCAAATTTTTAATTTATTTACAACATCAGTCGTTTGATACATCATTTGAGAGGTTTGCAACTGCTTATTCATTTAAAGGATGTCTTGTGTGTTATCCCCCATTCTGCTCCCCAGGGGGGACACATTTTTAATTTCTTTACAACACCAGTCGTGTTACACAAGATTTGAAAGGTCTGCAACTGCTTATTCATATTATGGATGTCTTGTGTGTCACCCCCACACTCTGCTCTCCCCAGGGGGTCACATTTTTAATTTCTTTACAACACCAGTTGTGTGACACATCATTTGAAAGGTCTGCAATTGCTTATTCATATTATGGATGTGTTGTGTGTCATCCCCCACTCTGCCCCCCAGGGGGGCACATTTTTAATTTCTTTACAACACCAATTGTGTGACACATCATTTGAAAGGTCTGCAACTGTTTATTCATTTTATGGATGTCTTGTGTGTCACCTCCCCTCTGCCCCCCAGGGGGTCACATTTTTAATTTCTTTACAACACCAGTTGTGTGACACATCATTTGAAAGGTCTGCAACATCTTATTCATATTATGGATGTGTTGTGTGTCATCCCCCACTCTGACCCCCAGGGGGGCACATTTTTAATTTCTTTACAACACCAGTCGTGTGACACATCATTTGAAAGGTCTGCAAATGCTTCTTCATATTATGGGTGTCTTGCGTGTCACCCTCCACTCTACCCCCCAGAGGGGTGCACATTTTAAATTTCTTTACAACACCAGTCGTGTGACACATCATTTGAAAGGTCTGCAACTGCTTATTCATGTTTTGGATGTCTTGTGTTTCCCCCCCCTACTGTGTCCCCCCAGGGGGCACATTTTTAATTTCTTTACATCACCAGTCGTGTGACACATCATTTGAAAGGTCTGCAACTGCTTATTCATATTATGGATGTCTTGTGTGTCACACCCCCGCGCTCTTCCCCGCCAGGGGGGGCATTTTTAATTTCTTTACAACACCAATCGTGTGACACATCATTTGAGAGGTCTGCAACTGCTTATTAATATTATGGATGTCTTGTGTGTCACCTCCCACTCTACCCCCCCAGGGGAAGACATTTTTAATTTCTTTACAACACCAGTCGTGTGACGCATCATTTGAAAGGTCTGCAACTGCTTAATCATATTATGGATGTCTTGTGTTTCACACCCCCTGCCCCCCTGGGGGGGGCACATTTTACTATTTCACATTTTACTGTTACACATTTTACATTAATTTCTTTACAACACCAGTCGTATGACACATCATTTGAAAGGTATGCAACTGCTTATTCATGTTTTGGATGTCTTGTGTTTCCCCTCCTACTGTGTCCCCCCAGGGGGCACATTTTTAATTTCTTTACATCACCAGTCGGATGACACATCATTTGAAAAGTCTGCAACTGCTTATTCATATTATGGATGTCTTGTGTGTCATCTCCCAGTCTGCACCCCTAGGGGGGGCACATTTTTAATTTCTTTACAACACCAGTCGTATGACACATCATTTGAAAGGTCTGCAACTGCTTATTCATATTATGGATGTCTTGTGTGTCATCCCCCAGTCTGCACCCCCAGGGGGGGGCACATTTTTAATTTCTATACAACACCAGTCGTGTGACACATCATTTCAAAGGTCTGCAACTGCTTATTCATAATATGGATGTCTTGTGTGTCACCCCCACTCTGCCCCCCTAGGGGGGGCACATTTTTAATTTCTTTACAACACCAGTCGTGAGACACTTCATTTGAAAGGTCTGCAACTGCTTATTCATATTATGGATGTGTTGTGTGTCATCCTCCCCTCTGCCCCCCCAGGGGTGGCACATTTTTAGTTTCTTTACAACATCAGTCGTGTGACACATAATTTGTAAAGTTTGCAAATGCTTATTCATATTATGGATGTATTTTGTGTCTCCCCATTCTGTCCCCCCCAGGGAGGCACATTTTAAATTTCTTTACAACATCAATTGTGTGACACATCATTTGAAAGGTCTGCAACTGCTTATTCATATTATGGAAGTCTTGTGTGTCACCACCCCACTCTGCCCCCGGGGGGCACTTTTTAATTTCTTTGCAACACCAATTATGTGACATATCATTTTAAAGGTCTGCAACTGTTTATTCATATTATGGATGTGTTGTGAGTCACCAGCCACTCTGCCTCCCAGGGGGGGCACATTTTTGATTCTTTAGAACACCAGTCGTGTGACACATCATTTGAAAGATCTGCAACTGCTTATTCATATTATGCATGTCTTGTGTGTCACCACCCACTCTGCCCCACAGGGGAGCACATTTTTAATTTCTTTGCAACACCAATTGTGTGACACATCATTTGAAAGGTCTGCAACTGCTAATTCATATTATGGATGTCTTGTGTGTTACCACCCCACTCTGCCCCCGAGGGGGGTGAACATTTTTTATTTCTTTACAAAACCAGTCATGTGACATATCATTTGAAAGGTCTGCAACTGCTTATTCATTGTATGGATGTCTTGTGTGTTCACGTTTTTCATAGGTGCACCAGATTTGCCGCAATATTTTCTAAAGCCCATTTGGCGAAAATGTCTTTGTGGTATAACGCTTGCATATACATTTTTAATTATTTTCTATTATTTTCAAAAGGAACTTACAGTAAATAAAAAAATATATAATTAATAACTTTAGAAAAATAATAACTTATATAATAAAAAAAATGAATATAAATAAACATTTTATTAGTAAAAAAACAATATTACCCAGGCTACTATTTCGGACAAAATAATGCCACTTTCACGCCAATTATGTGACATTTGTGCTCATTTTTCACCAAATTTCCTGTTGTAGATCTTTGAAATTTGGAATGCGTATGAATACCTGGGAGCAATACTGGAATTGGACATTGATTTTTTTTAATTCGACACCTAATTGGTAAAATGAGGGTTATTTTTTAAAGATTTATTCAACTTTTTCTGCGCAAGAAAGACACTTACCTATTTTTGTATACAAGAAGAAGTAAATGGTATGTAAAACAATGATATTATCCGTATATAGAATGCTCAAAGCGATATAAGCACTGGGTTTGGCGAGATTTTTTTTATGTCAGTTTGGCGAAAATATCAAACAGGACATTGGTTACCACTGAATCCTGCTTATTCCTGTTCTTCCTCACAATGCATTCATTGTATATAAGTTTTTTTTTTCCCACTATACATTTCAGCTAATTATTAGATTATCTACTGTATTTAAAATGGATGAAACAGAGATTCATAGAAAAAGAAGATTATGCAATGAACGTCAAAAGAGATGGATGGAGAAACAAAAATTTCAAAATAAAACAATTGAACGTATTAAAATCAGTGATCATATTGAACCTTCGGAAGATCCAAAGCTTCAGGTACATGTAAATAAGAAAGAAAACAAAACAAGAAACTTATTTCATGTTTTGCCTTTAGAAATATCTGGTGTAACATCCACAGATGAAACAAATACTTTTCCACTTTTTAATGAAACCGTTTCTTCTGAGGAAATAACAAAAGAAATGAAGATTCAACAAAAAAGAATATTAAACAATGAATATAAAAAAACATGGAGGGCAAAACTAACTGACAAATCTAAAGAAACAATAATGTACAAGTAGAAGAGTTTAGAACATATCTCAGAATATTTTAGAAAGAAAAAAAAAAGCTCAAGGTAAAAAAACACAGGCTCGGTATGCTGCCAAAAAAGAAAAACATATCTTTCAATCAATCTATTGAAAATCAAAGAGGGGGGGGTTATGCTATGCTTCGACTAATGAGGAGAGGGGTTGTTAAATTTGGTGTGCGTCATTTTTCACTGGCTGGTGTTTTCGGTCGACAACCTAATTAGAGTACATGGAGTAATTATAAAAAATAATAATAATAAAAATACGCACGCAGTAATACTGATGATCAATGAAACATTTTAAAAATTAATCAATTAGGAAAATAAATCTGTTACTTTAAAAAAAAAAATACTTTGATTTTGAGCTTTTGTGGTAATCTCTTAATAGCATTTTTTAATCACTAAAAGATTTTTTTATACTTCGCGTGTGAAAATTAGAAACAATTACGTGTTTTAATAAAATATTGCTTTTTATGACATCATTTTCTTTTTTTATTTATTTTTAGTGCATGTTTCGTTTTAACTTACATTTTGTTTGCGTGTGGAAGTCAATTCTTGTCACTTATTTTTCGTCACGTTTGTCATAGATGCACCAGATTTGGCGCAATATTTTGTAAAGCCCATTTGGCGAAAACGTCGTTGTGGAATAACGCTTGCATATACATTTTAAATTATTTACTATTATTTTCAAAAGGAACTTACAGTAAATAAAAAATATATAATTAATAACTATAGAAAAATAATAATTTATATAATTAAAAAAATGAATATAAATAAGCATTTTATTAGGAAAAAACAATATTAGCCGGGTTACTATTTCGGACAAAATAATCCCATTTTCACGCCAATTATGTGACATCTGTGCTCATTTTTCACTAAATTTCCTGCTGTAGAGCTTTGAAATTTGGAATACGTATGAATACCTGGGAGCAATACAGGAATTGGACATTGATTTTTTTTTTTATTAATTCGACAACTAATTGGTACAATGGGGGTTATTTTTTAAAGATTTATACAACTTTTTCTGCGCAAGAAAGACACTTACCTATTTTTATATACAAGAAGAAGTAAATGGTATATAAAACAATGATATTATCCATAAATAAAATGCTCAAAGCGATACAAGCACTGGGTGTTGCGTCCATGGTTTGTTTATCGGCACGCACTTCTCTTTTAATATTTAAGTTGTTTTCCTTGCATGGCAACTGACTTTTTATTTTTTGTTGTTCTAAAGAGTCATCCATGAGAGAGGTGGCTATTTTTACGTCTGTAAGTAACTATAATATTTTATATAAACGAATGATCTTTTTAATAGTTTAAAATAAATAACACGCAACCCGACAATACTGGGTTTGGCGAGATTTTTTTTATGTCAGTTTGGCGAAAATATCAAACAGGACATTGGTTACCATGGAATCCCACTTATTCTTGTTCTTCCTCACAATGCATTCATTGTATATAAGCTTTTTTTCCCCACTATACATTTCAGCTAATTATTAGATTATCTATTGTATTTAAAATGAATGAAACAGAGATTCAAAGAAAAAGAAGATTATCCAGTGAACGTCAAAAGAGATGGAGAGAAAAACAAAAATTTCAAAATAAAACAGACAAAATAAATCAAACAAATACTTTTCCAGTTTTTAAAGAAGCAGTTTCTTCTGAGGAAATAACAAAAGAAAGGAAGATTCAACAAAAAAGAATATTAAACAATGAATATAAAAAAATATGGAGGGCAAAACTAATTGACAAATCTAAAGAAACAATATGTACAAATAGAAGAATACAGAACATATCTCACAATATCCTTCTATAGTAAAAAAAAACTAGCCTTAAAAGGAATGACTCCTGGAATGATGCTGATGTGGAAGATTTCCGGAACTAACGAATCCGGGTTGTCCACTCCTTCCATGAGTCGAATAGACCAATCAGGAAAGGGCTCCGTCTATGCATCGCTGTATGGGTTACCATAAAGAGAGGAAAGGTTACCATCGCCAACAATCGCCAAGTTTGTCGCCAACTTGGCGCTATATCGCCAAATTTGGCGACCAAAATTAGTTGTCAAAAGTGACGCCTACTTGGCGATAACTGTAATATTTCGCCAAATTATAAATTTCTTTACAAAACCAGTCGTTTGATACATCATTTGAGAGGTTTGCAACTGCTTATTCATATAATGGATGTCTTGTGTGTTATCCCCCATTCTGCTCCCCAGGGGGGACACATTTTTAATTTCTTTACAACACCAGTCGTGTTACACAAGATTTGAAAGGTCTGCAACTGCTTATTCATATTATGGATGTCTTATGTGTCACCCCCACTCTCTGCTCTCCCCAGGGGGAGGGGGTCACATTTTTAATTTCTTTACAACACCAGTTGTGTGACACATCATTTGAAAGGTCTGCAACTGCTTATTCATATGATGGATGTCTTTTGTGTCGCCTCCCACTCTGCCCCCAAGGGGGGCACATTTTTAATTTCTTTACAACACCAGTCGTGTGACACATCATTTAAAAGGTCTGCAACTGCTTATTCATACCATGGGGTATTGGCGAGCGCAGCAAGCAGGGGTAGCCAATAATTTGGAATCGCGAAGCGATTACGCGGGGGGTTGGCGAGCATAACGAGCAGGGGGGCGGGGCCCCCCTAGTAAAATAAAATAAAATAAAAATTTATTAATAAATAAACAACAGCCAGGTTACCAAGTGAGGTATAAAATCGCCATTTTATTGCAGTCCCGCAAATGAGGCGCATGCATGACAAATATGCCTAGATTAAAATAGTTTATAATAGTTGGAAAAAAAATTGTAAATAGACAATTTATTAATAAATAGACAATAACATCCGGATTGCCATATCAAGCAAAATAATGACAATTTGGCGTCCGTTCATTACCCAGATGTATATGTGATATTGGCATAAGAGACAAATCGCACCAATGTAGTGCGTAAGAGATATCTGAGCCAAATTTTTTTTTTAAGTTGCAGTTAAATTATTTTACAATATGTATGTGGAAAGACATTTACCCTAAAATTTAAATATTATTCATTTTGGTGGTATTAACTGCTATATATGTATTTAAATTAAATGTAATTTTTTTCCCTAAAAATGCTCTCACTCATTAAAAGAGAGAGAGAGAGAGAAAATAGTTTTTGCGAACATCGCTCTGTTTTGTGCTTTTTTTGGTTTAGAATTGCATTGATTGGCGACAAAAAGAGATTGAAACACCCAATTGAACAAACAACATACAAAAAAAATTAGAGCCTTTTTTTAAAAAATAATTCTGCGAGTTTCTTCTGTAAAATACATAACGAAAAAATTAGATTTAAAAATATTTTTAAAAAAAGAAAGAAAAAAAAACTTATGTTTTACCTAATGAAATTTTTGAGATGTTGTTTTCTTTTAATCTCGCTCGAAAGAAATAAATAGCCAAATATTGTGTCACTTCAAAACTTTCTTTCACATTGAGTTACTTTTTAAATATTAAAAATATTCTTTGTTTTTTTTTTCGTTAAAGATAAATATTTTCCTTTCATAATATTATTTTACATTAAACAGACTTTTTTCTTTTTATCATTATTTATTTTAAATCAATGGATTAACAGGTTTTTTTCGAAATGTTTATATTATTTTCCATTAGAGAAAGCATTTCATTTCTTTTTTGAAATATAATTATCGCCAAAAAATTTGTTGTTGCAACCCTTCCGACAAAAATAATCGAAAAATACTAAATTTAGTACGAAAAATCAGAGTTATCCCTGTATATTTGTATCATAAACCTCCGCTAAAATATTTCCTATCGAATGATATAATCTGCAAAAAGATCCAACGGGTAGTTTTTGAAAACACTCGTTTGGAAGTTTCAGAACTTCTGCTTTATAATATATATGATTTGTTTTCGAAAAAGTTGCCGTAAGAGCAATGAAACATGTAAAACTATAAGGTATTTGTATTATTTTTCATAGATCACTTACATTTAAAAATAAATTGATACTTTTTATTTATATCAAATATTATTGAATGCAATAATATAGAATACTGGGTGGCAAAATATGCCATACTCACTATCTTCAACAAAATTATTAATTTAATTATTTTAATAAATACCTAGTATAGGAGAGCGAAAAGAAATGAGAAATAATCATCATGCTGGATATATTTGATTAGGTGATACTAGACATTCTGAAATATCTCATTGTCTAAAATTGCGCTTGTTATTTAATTGTCCTCTTTTTTTAATGTAATTTTCGACGTGGCCTAGTTTGAATAAGCTTATAAATCAAGGTTAATAGTGTATTCGCCATTTTTATTCTGAAGTTTAATCTTCATACCAGAAATAAAGAACAGTATTTCACGCTTTATCGCAATGTCGGATTTCGCCAAGTGATGTTCTTCCTTTTAACCTCAGGTCTTATCAATCGATGTAGAATTGTTTATTTTCTTGCTAAGAATCGAAAAACGAAAAAAGGAAAATTATTGAAACTGTTTCACCTCTGTTCTGTTGCTTTTTACTTATAGTCCAAGAACCGACCGCACAAAAGCCTAACAAGGAAGGTCTTCATACGGGCATACCCCGAAAAATCTGAAAAAATTACATAATGTTCGTCTAGTGTGGATATATATATTTATAAAAAAAATTCGGCGGAACCTCCATTCAGTAACCGCAAAAATATAATGAAAATTTCGTTATTTGGCGATTTATCGCCGGTTGGAGTTGGAATGTAAATTCAAAAAATACTTTATGTCAAATACACTTTAAGAAGAAAAAAAGTTTCATGTTGAACTTGTTTTGATAAATTTAATTTAAATAACCTCAGTTTTGTAGGTTTTAGTTTGTTTTAAGTATAATTTTGTTATATCGATATTTATGTGTATTTATATTCAAATTTAATCATCAAAATTTGAGATTTAAAACGAAATTCATAAATTAAATTAATTAGATTTGTTTCAAGCTCAAAGTCCAATTGAGAAGAGTCGATTAGATTTTGTTGCTATGGAAACCACTGGCTTTTATTTTTTGAATATGCTTAAATATATAAAGATAATTTTTCTCAATATGATTTTTTTTTATCTCTGAAAACATTTTTTCCATTGATTAATTAAATAACTATTTCAAAAAATAATACATATATGTAATACAATATTTATATTTATGTATATAATATATTAAAGTCTCTCGTTGTTCAGGTTTAAATTCATTAAATACTATTTACACGCATTCTAAATATCCAACAGTTTTGATTTGCATTATAATCGTTTGCTTTTAACGAGGAAAAGGGCTGTTCGCCAAATCGAGTGACTCTTTAGTCTTTTTAAGCCAAATATTTGGAAATATTTTATTTTTTACACATTTTCTTCTGTGATTCCGCCTCTAATTTTGTCGGATCCTTTATTACATACATAAGTACTTCAATTAGTATTATTTTCATAAAATTCTGAGTATGCCCAGAATGGAGACCTTCCTTGTAAGTCATCGACAACAAGAAAAAATCCTTTATTTTATCAAAGAGTAGTCATATAGGAATCTGATGATCCATGTCTGCCGGAAGCGAAGTGGTGCATAAGCCAAAAATTAATATCTCTGGTGGTTGACTCGTAGGATTAGCATTGTGTTTTCCTGCACCCAGTTTTCCACGTTTTCATGCTTCTGATTGTATGGCAAACACAATGATAAAACTATGAGTCAACCGTTAGTGACATTAATTTTTGGCTTATGTACCACTTCGCTTCCGACAGACATGGATCATCAGATTCCTATATGACTACTCTTTGTTAAAATAAAGGATATTTTCTTGTGGTCAATGACTTAGGTTTTGTGTGGTCGGCTTTTGGACTATTGCCACAGGAATCGTATGGGTCCTGGAATTTCCCGACGAGGAAATACGTCGGCACAAGTATTTTCTTGTAGAAAATCTCTCCTAAATTAACAGGATTCGCACAGGTCTACCACTAAATTTTAAGAATATTTTCGAAGTGTTTCACTGCAGAAAAATGTCGTAAAATCTGTGAATGAAGGTGGGGATTACGAATCTTGTGGTTTAAAAATTAAATGTAAATTTTCTTATTTTTAATAGTGGTGCCAGAGTCCTTGGAAATTCCAAGTTTGCGAACCTTGATTAACCCTTTCCGGAACGGGCAAAATTTGTAGTATAATGAGAAATTATCGATTAACACCGGATTTCAAAAACGAATTTTTTAGATATTTTGAATTCCTTAAATTTAGCTTTTACTGTAAAGGCAAAATTTTACTAAAATTTTATTGGTGCCGTTTGCAAGTTTGGAAGTAATATTAGGTATCCCAGACCGGGCACAGTGTGCCGGAAAGGCTTAAGACGATATATCTCGCGTTTGAACTACATTTTTATAATAAAAATGACAAATATTTTACGCCAAAAATAAAGGTTATCCGTACAAACTGTGTACAAATAACGTATTTCCTGTTTTGTGAATGTAGCGTGTTGTTGATTTATTTTATTTCCACAAATTACAGTACATTGCAGCAATGTCTAAAAAATATTTTCTTTTCTTTTTATATTCTCACCTATTTTATCATAATTACTGCAAATTTCTAAAACATAAAATGGAATATGTGGCTATAAATCACTGATTTTTCGTATAGTTATATTGTTGCTTTTAAATTTATCTTGTTAATGTATACAAAATTGTTTAATTTTCACAGGAAATCCAAAGCAAAAAGTTATTATAAAATCCATTAACTACTGTTTTTTTTTTAATTTACAAGTGACATATTTTCAGATTTGTGATTATCTCGTATTTTTAATTATTTTATTTCTAAAAAGAACAATATGTTACAGTAATGTCTGAAAAATAATTTATAGTCTTTTTATAACTGTTTATATTTTATTATCCTTACTGCACTTATCTCAATCGCTAAGAAAATATCCTTTCTATCATTTATAAAGATACTTATCTAACAACTTTTTCTCTTATTTACTATCTACCTATTAAAAGCAGCAATCCATTAATTATAAAATCCATACACTTCTGTTCTAATTTTTAAATTTACAAGTGACATATTTTCAGATTTGTGAATGTCTCATGTTTTTATTATTTTATATCTAAAATGTACAATATATTACAGCAATGTCTGAAAAAAAAATTATAATCTTTTTATAAGTGTTTATATTTTATAACCGTTACTGCACTTATCTCAATCGCGAAGAAAATATCCTTTCTACCATTTATAAAGATACTTATCTAACAACTTTTCTCTTATTTACTATCTACCTATTAAAAGCAGCAATCCATTAATTATAAAATCCATACACTTATGTTCTAATTTTTAAATTTGCAAGTGACATATTTTCAGATTTCTGAATATCTCATCTTTTTATTATTTTATATCTAAAATCTACAATATATTACAGCAATGTCTGAAAAAAAATTTATACTCTTTTTATAAGTGTTTATATTTTTTACCGTTACTGCACCTATCTCAAACGCGAAGAAAAGATACTTTCTACCATTTATAAACATACTTATGTAGCAACTTTTCTCTTATTTACTATCAACCTATAAAAAGCAGCAATATAAAGATTGACATATTATTGGTTTACGAAAAGGATGAAAGTATTTATGAAAAATACAAATGTTGTTCAATTACTAATCCTCAGGATAGAATAAAGGTTATACAACTATTAGAGAACAATTTTCCCCCTATTTTTAATTTCGCTAGTTTAAAGGGGTCCGGGATACATTTTAAAATAATATTTGTTTTTTTTGAGTTTAAATTTTGAAATATTTTGTAAATGTTAAATACATCATTTTTAAAGAAAATGGCATGATAAGATTTATTATAATTAAAAGAAATGTAAGTTTAAATTGTATTAAAAATAGGGTTAAATTAAAATCGTTATTACCCGAAATGCTATTTGTAGAATTAATTTCCTTCTTTGAATAAAGAAAAATATATAAGCTTTAATTTTGATTCAGTATTTTTTAAATAAAAATTTAAATAAAAATTTAAAAAATTTAAAATATTTAAAATAAAAAACTGATGTAACTTAAAAAATAATCACATTTTCAAAAGTATTTTTTTTTTCAAATTTGCAGAATCAATGTAAAACAATTGAAAAAGACAAATTCCAAGATTGAGCCATTTATATTTAATGATTCTTGAGTTATAACAATTTAAATTGGACAATTGGTGAAAAAACTAATCATGAAGAAAAATTCACTCTCACAAGAAATTCTTTCCATGACAAGCATTGATAATATATATATATATATATATATATATTTCTTGTCCAATTAAAATAGAAACATGATTTAAACGTCATTTTAAGAAGTAAAAATAAAGAAAATTTTAATCCAATAAAATATTTTTAGGAAATTTGACAATTTTTGTGTCCCAGATTCCCTTAACCCATTATATGCCGAGCTTTGAATTCATGAAAATTTACTCAACTAAAGCAATTTTCGTGAATATTTCAAACTACATTAGAAGATTTGCACAATCATTTAATAAATTTTAGAAAGTTTTTTCCATTTACAATTTATTAATTAAACTTGAATTTATAGAGATTTGGTGCAATATTTATATCTCGATTAAAATCTGTTATTTTATTTCATTTTTACAGTATTTTGTAGAATTAGGAAACGTAGAAGTATAATACCTCTAAAATACAAATATAGAAATATTTTCTAACTGAAACTCCCGTCTTAGCACAATCTTACGTCAGAGTTCTTGATCAACGTCAAGAACTCTGAAAGGATGAAAGTACAATACAAATTATCCTCTTAAGCGGTCCGATTGCGTTAGAAGATTTATTAAAAGATTTACACAACCATTTAATAAATTTTGGAATGATTTTGCCAATGAAAATTAATTAAATAAACTTGAATTTATAAAGATTTTGTGCTGTATTTAAAACTGCATTAAATTGTTTTAATTTTTATTTTTATGTTTTTATAATATATTTTGTAGAATTAGGAGATGAGAAATATAATGCTCTTACAATATAAATATTAAAATATTTCCTAAATGAAACCCACGTATTACCACAATCTTACGTCAGAGTTCTTGTTCAACGTCAAGAACTCTGAAAAGATGAAATTACAATACAAATTGTTTTTAAGCTATCTGATTACGTTCGGAGACTTTTAAAAAAATACTTCTGATCCTTTTTTTGGTAGTTTTCACCCTAACACAGAATAAAGATGATTATAAAAAAAAAACAATATCTATGTAACTTTTTTAATTTTTGGAGAATTTTAGTCACATTTTTAACATTTGTTGTGAAAATGGCTCCCGCTCTGAAAAGAGAAAAAGATGCACATAACATATATCTTTTTTCAACGTATGCAAATTAGACAATACTGAATGTAAAGAACTAAAAACTATTCGATATACGGAAATATAAAAGAAATATTGTTGATCGTATACAATTATATAGAAAATTTGTATAATTTTACGTGGAGCAAAACAAGGAAGCTGTTAACCGAGTGGAGTCAATTTATCATCCCAGCGAAAGTTTCTGACGAAAAATTAAATAGAAAGAAATATATTGGTTTCAGTATATTAATCGTTGAGTTTTACATTATTTTACTCGAAAGATACTGCTTTTCCCATAAAAGAACTTACATAAAATTTGCATTTCGATTTGGGGGAAAGTAAATGAGACATCCTGGTCATTATTATCATAAAATTGGTGAGTATGTATGTTCGCATAATACAAAACGATGGCCGCTAGTCTAATTTTTTTCATATGGTTGATACATCAGCAACCAACGCATTTATTGTGCAATTATTTGAAAACTATGACATAGGTATTTGTTTTTCTAATGCGACTATTTCCTTCAGATTTAGGAATTTACTTAGTAAAATCACTCCTAAAACCATCTCACTACCAGTAACCAACCTCAATAAAACCACCTGACGTTCTAAGCGACTACCTTAGTATGTCACAGAAAGCATTAGGTTAGCCATGGAAAATGCAGAAGACCATAAGACGCGCCACACACCATGGAGACATGCGTCCAAAATCAGGATACAAATTCTGCTTGTCAAACAGGTTATTTCTTTGATATCAGAGCGAAATTGTCGCATGTCGCACGTTTTTTGTTCAATGTCTCACTGGCGTGTGACGCACCTAAAGAAAAACGTAATAAAACAGAGCCTTCTGCAAAGCGTAGTCGGTACTTTGCATGTTCTACAGCATTTCACAAAAAGAAAATAAAAGTAAAAAATTATGTTTTAAAAACCAGTCTCTCTCGTAACGACAACATGTCAGGAGTGCAACAAATCAGAATGACTAGATACATTCAGTTAGACATTTTTCATTTGCATTTTTATTCCTAAAGGATTATTCATCATTTTCTATCTGAAATCTTTCACATAACAATATTAATTTTTTTTTAAATTTTTTTCTATTGTTACAACTCTTATGTATATTATTAAATTAATTTTAAAAACTAAGTTTAGAGTTTTATTTGTTATGATAAATACATATGTGTTATTTAACCATGTGGTCACTGAATGACCCCACATGGTCTTCCATATTTAAAAATTTCATCTGGTCACCGAGACTTAAAATGATTATTTTTTTACTTCGCTCTATTCCTAAATGGAATGATTCATTTTTAGCACTTTCCAACAAAGCTGAAAAGTGCTTATGAATTCGGTTTGTCTGTCCGTCTTTCCACGCTGTAATTCCCGTAAACATACTCGGATGTTCATGCAATTGGTGAAACCTTTTTAGGGTCAAACAAAACATGTTTGGTATTGCATATGAAATTTGAACGTTTAATAGTTCATTTACAGGGACACTCAAAACAATTCGATTACATTACGGTATATAGGGAAAAATCGTTTGGAGAGTATTTTATAAACATTACGCTATTTTAAATGTATCAAAACTGATATAAAACTTTGGTTTACAGTACTGTATTTGCGTACTAATAGCTGATGAATACATTTTAAAATTAAGTGTGAGCTTTTAAATTAATTAGATTTTTGCATACAATATACATTGTATATAAATTCTATACCTTATACATAGGGCGGCACAGAAATATTCGTATACCAGTCTCCTAATAATAGGAAATTGCTGAAGGGGAATTTTCATCTAAAGTATATGTATCTTCTAAATGAACTATATCTTGGGATGCATGCTGTTAACAGATACAAATCTCTATATGATACACAGTGCTAATGAAAATTCGGATAAATATCCGATAGTAGATGGAGACAGCACAAATTCGGTTTTGAAATGTATGCATTCATGTTATACATTCCCATATGGTGAAAAGAAACATAATATTTTGATTTTTAAACGGTGCAGTTTTGTTACATTATTAGAAAGCGTTTCATAATCTGTGCTTTACATATGATTTTTTCTTTCTTGTTTTTTTATAGATAAAATACATTTATTTTGTTTGTTTGCTGCAGACTGATGAATTTAAAACATATGTAAACATTTTTAAGTTAAAATATTAAAAAAATATGCATATACTTAATAGTTTTTTAATAAACTTTTTGATTTATTTTATTATTTTTTATAGCAAAAATCATTATTTACTCATTTAAAATTTATAAAAGAACAGAAATGCAATAAATAAATAACAGAATATTATGAAAAAAAAACAGAGGTACTTTTATTAAGTGTTTACGTCTTCCACTATCTATTATAAATGAACATTTAAAAACACGGTAAAACTAAAACCAGAAATAAAAATTAATGAATAAAATTTTAACCATTTGGTGCGAGTTTGATTTTAATGCTGTTTTAAATGATTGTGTACTAATGCATTTCTTAATAGATGCGATTTTTTTATATATTTGTTTTCAAATGCAAAAGACGGTTTTAATGTGAATAACGGTTACGATTTATCGAAAAATCTCTTTCAATAAGAAAATCACACATATCCTTGGTTAATGGTTTTTAAATGAACCGAGACTTTATAAATAGTGTTCGTAAAAGAAAAATTAGGTATTTTGAATGAAACTAAATGGATTATATAATGTTTAATCTGAATTTACTGTGTTCTTTTTCTAAAAAAAGAAAAACAAATTGCTAATTTTAACTTTTATTTACAATTTACTTTAATATAAAATATATTAGGTGAACCAGAAAGTTCTGTCGTATACTGTTATTTAAGGGCTGTTTTTTTATTTGTATTTCTGTATTGGCTCCACTTTTTTGAAATGTTAAAATCCATATATTTTTTATTTTAAGGTCTAAACCAGAGGTTCCCAAGCTTTCTTGGTACACGATCCACCTTTCAGAAAAAAAATTTTAAGAACCATTTTTAAATTAAAAAAAAATCGCGACCCACCCAAGATATAGTTATCAATATAGCAGTTTTTGTAAGATCTCTATACGCGCGGATGATCCTATCCTACGAAAAATACTAGTTTTCGCGCGAAAAATGCATTTAAAAAAACAAGAACCGGCAATCTCAATGTATGTAAGTGAACAGTAATTAAAACAATGCACAAACTAGAAAGGTAGTTAAAAATACGTTTAATTTTTATGAAAATATAACTTTGTTATCTATGAGACTTCTGGTACTGGTGTTTACCATTGTAGGAACATACACTGGTGTGCAAAAATTAAGGACGAGAGGGTTTTTCGAATGTAATGTTGCCCAGAAGTTTCCACATCTATCAAAACCATAATATAAGATCTTCAAGATGTGAAAATATAAACAAGTGTTAAAAAACATCTAAACAAAGAATCAAAAGGATAGATAAGCACATTTATGTAAAGGTCACTTGGAGCACAAATGCAGAGAAGACACAAGCGTCCTTCTTATAGGCACCTGGCAGGAAAAATTTAGTCTCTAATGGGGTATATGGTCAACCCGGATTGCGATGAAGGATTTACAATGTCTGTAGATGCTGAGGACGAGGATGTCTAGGAGCTATTGAGGCATCGAGTCTGGTTTCTCTTCTAAAGCCAATTTCAACTCCGGAATCGTTACTGGTTCCTGGTAACCTGATGCCAAGCGTATAAAAAGAAGGTCCCACATCTGTTCTATGGGATTCAAGTTCGGAGATGTAGCCGGCCAATCCATGCGTTGAATATCTCCACTCTCAAAGCGTTCTTTGATAACCGCTGTACGATGACGGCGAGCGTTGTCGTCCGTGAAAAAGAAGTCTGGACCCACAACAACTCTAAAAAGACTCACTTGAGATAAGAGAATCTTAACTCAACAGCGGGCACAAGATACTGAACGTCTTTGGAAGACGTGGAGGTTCGTACGACTAACGAGCGTGATACCACCTCAAACAAGAACTCCGGCACCCTACAAATGATAGCTTTCGATGATGTTGGAGTGGATTTTTGGTGTTCCCTGCTCACTCAAGATGTGTAAACATCTAGAATCACTTGTTATACTAAATCAACTCCCATATGTAAAGAGTTCTCGAGCCCAGTCCTGTTGTGTCCATTTTTTGCGTTTCTGCCACCACAGAAACCGGCGTCTTCTATGACCAGGTGTTAATGGTACACGCCGTAATGGACGTCGCACAGTGGGGCAGGAAGCCTCCAAAGTTGGCAAAAAATCAAATTTATTTTGAACGATAAAAGCGCATCATACATTCTTTTCTAGACTAAAAGTAGTAAAATTTTAAACGCTTACATAAGCTATAGAGTAAATAATTAATTTACAAACCCTTTTTTAATATTTTTGGTAGAAAAATTAGTGAAAAACAGGAATTTAAGATAATTTTATATAAATTAAATATTTATAAATAATTCGTATAATTTATTCGTATAATTAAATATTTATAAAATTAAAAAAAAATTAGATTTGTGTACACGATTAATTATTTTAATGATTCTCAAAAGCAAACCTTAAAGTGAATATTAGCGACTCGTTTCGAAAGAATGAATCCACATTTCTCAGGCAAAATGTATGTGTTGCTATAATGACAGAAGAAGCAAAGCTGATTCTGCTGTCTTAGTGCTAACATATACTTTTTGTTTTCTTGTTTCTCAGATCTTAAACTTATACATGTCACGTACACTAATGAAGATGTAGAACTTTAATTGCGTAACCGTTTTTCTCTTAAAGTTTTTGATCATCCAGAACAAATTCAGATGGAATACGAAGACAGATACATTTGCTTTTCATTGACGGTTTTGTTTGCTTTTCAAATCGAGGAAATGAAAGTGATTTGCCAAGCAAATCTTTATTAATTCTAAAGCATTTCCCTTGTCTCGTCATGCTTTTGCCCATTGAAATTTACACTAAAATTTAAAATATTTAATCTTCTTTTCATTTAAATTTCATGTTCGTAGTTTCTCGGATTATGGAGCTCTTATACCAAAAAATCACGTTGCTTTTCAAAAGTTTTTTCGTTAAAACGTTTCATTATAGTCAGTTTCATTTAAATACATTATTTTGTAGTAAATAATGTATTTTATTTCGTCTTTAACAACAAAAAACCCCAATATGTAATCATGTTTGACACATCCGTACACTAACAAAAATTTAAGAATCATTAACTATAAAAATGACCATACAGTTAAAAAAGTCGCAAAAAATAGCTAGATTTTCTGAAATATTTATCCTTCTAAAACTCAAACTTAGTAGAAAAAATTATAGTTAACCCTTAATTCGCTTTAATTAATAACTAAAACCTTCAGTGTTTGTAGACATTGTTAATTTCTATTTATGATTTTCACCACCATATGTTCTAAGCGTATCTATATCTATAAAATTCATATTAAAACAAATTAAAAGTTAATGAATTTTTGTTACATACCTGTTGTTCAAGGCTCTTTTAATAAAAAAAAATTATCTTTGCAGTATTACAGCGAAATTAAAAAACGAATGTTGAAACAAAATTATTGATTTTTTTCCTCATTCATTATCGAAGTTCAATATGCAGTTTAACTTCTTTCTTTAGTGACGATCAAAATATCTTTGAGCAATTTTTAATACTTGGCAAATGTTTACTGACATCCGCTCTATTAAAGGGACGTATAACGGTAGTTCAAAATAAAATTTCATTTTTTCGATTTTTTGCCAGATTTGAAGGCCTTTTGCCCCACTGTGCGTCGTGCATATAGACCACCTTTTTGCAGCCTTTTAGTCATTGTAAAATGTGATATCCGACGTCCAGTTGAATGTTCAATCTGCCTTGCGATTTCTGCAGCTGCCTAAAGCTTGTTTATTTTCGGCTGTAGGACAACATAATGGTCGTCTTCTGTTGTTGTTACTCGTGGGCGACCACTACTGAATGCTCGGACAGCTGATCCCCGTTTGAAATGCACTCCAGGTACGTAAAACGATTTTGTGAGCTATAATAACCTTTTGTTCAAAACTTGTCACCTTTCGGCCTTCTCAGAACTTCCAAATGATAAGAGCTCGTGTAAAATCATCCAGTTGACATCTCATGGATTGCCTCTTGTGTATATCACACAACAGTAGTAAAACAACGCCGTCGAAATCACTTTATACAGTGCAATATATTTCACAAAATTTCTGAACAGTCATCGCCTCTGTGCTTTATCACCCTTAACAGTAGAACCGCCAATAGGGGTCAATATGACCCCTGCGAGATTGATAATAGTCAATTCGAAACAGAAATTTCTTTATAAGATATGTGAAATTTATGAAACAGAAAAATAGACTAATTAAATAAGTTAAATAGTTTAAAATTAAAATTCTGGTGAGAAACACTTTTTTTAAAACTTGAGTAAAATACCAGGCGGTTCTAGTGTTAGCACCTCCTAATTTTACGCCATATGCAATATATAGGCATGTCCTATTGCATTTGTTTCAGATCTATCTCCTGAATGCCCTTTCATTTCGTTCGGTTGCCATTTTCGGCTTTTATGCTAATTTATCTGCTCTGTTCTTAATTTTTGCACACCAGTGTATATTAACACGTAGTTTGTCTCAGTACTTGTCTTTCAAAAACAGTAAAGTAGAAAAATCATGTTCTCATAAGCATGAAACGTTGTATTTCACCAAGGACTTTAAAGCTAATTTAAATATTTCTGGATATTCTGTTCTTATATTAGTCTTCAAGGAAATTTAACAATTTCATTTAAAATATTATTTCCTATTGGAATTGTCATATTTTTTTAAACAGATGAAATAAAAGATTATTTTAAAGACAAACCTCGTTTTTTTACGCGACCCACCAAAACAACTGCCGCGGCACACCAACGGATCGCGACCCATTGGAACCATTGGTCCATTGGGAACCATTGGTCTAAACAATATGATTTTTCGCATTTCAAAAAAGTGTTGTCAATGAAAATAGACGTTAAATAACATTATACGACAGAACTTTCCTGTTGACCTAATATTTTTAATGTGTAAATAGTATTTTAAAATATATTTTAATAATATATTTCTTTACAACAGAAAATTTTGAAATGTGGATTTTTCCCTTTTTTTAACGACCACAGAACTGACGCAATAAATTTAATATTTAAATTATTTTCTTGGTTTAAGGATGTTTTAACCCATTAAATTTATCTAAACATGTTCAACACGAAACTTTTTTTCCTTAAGAATTATTTGACAGAAGAAAGGATTTTTTTAATTGCATTCCATCGCCAACCGCTGAAAAATCGAGAAATAACGAAATTTTTATTATTTTCTATGGACGCTGTATGGCGGTTCCGCCGAAACTTTTTTCATAAACGTATGTATCCTCAGGAGAAGAACATTGTGTAATTTTTTCAGATATTTCGGATTATGCCCGTATGGAAACCTTCCTTGTAAGTAATGATTCGTCAGCCCTAACGCAAGCAATGTGCGTGGATAAATTTTCGCTTTTCAGGTTTCCCTATTTTAAATTGCCGCGCATCGGTATAAGGAACGTGTCATGGAAATCTCCAAGTCAGTTTTTTCGTTTGTTCAAAGATTCTGCCGAAATATTTACGCTTATAAATATGTTTTAAATTTCATTTATTGGATAAAGGGGTTCCAGGACACATTTAAAAATATTTTTTCTTTATTGAGTTAAAATTAAGAAATTTTTTGGGATGGTTAATGATATCATTTGTAAATAAAAAAAAAATCACACGATAAAACTTTTAAGATTTTTTTTATTTTAAAATTTAGAATTTATGAAAAAAAGTTATATTTGAAATCGTTGTAACTTGAAATATTATTTATAGAATTCAAAAAAATTCCATGTAAATAAACAGAAATATATAAGCATTAATTTTGATTCAGCGTTTTAAAAAATATTAATTTTAATAAAAAATAGAATTGTTTGAAGTCAAAATTAAATTAAAAAAATCACGTAACTTTAAAAAAAATCATATTTACCAAAATAAATGTATTTTTTTCGATTTTGCTAAACTAAGATTAAAGTAAAATAATCAAAAAAGACATTTTCCAAGTATCAACCATTCTTTTTTTGCGTTTCTTTTTTTGCTTTGCATTTAAAGTGTTATAAGTCAACACTTTAAATGCGAGAAAACCATTTTTGCTGCAAAATATACTATATTTTGCAAATGGAGGAATCGTTCCTTTACAGAGTCGTTTCATTTCGGAAGAAGGTCAAGGAATCGATCTTTTCCGGAGTCGTTTCATTTCAGATAGAGTCCGAGGAATCGTTCGTTTTCGGAGTTGGTGCATTTTGGATCGATACCGAGGATTCGATCCTTTTGGGAACCAATGACCTAAGATACGTATACATTTTATGTCCGAAATTTTGAATTTATCACCGATTTTTTTTTTAATTTTCGGAAATTTTTTTTTTAAATATCACGCTTTAAAAAAAAAAAAATGCGCGTAAACGCCGCATCGCTTGAAATTTTATCTTAAAACACGTAAATGCCGCGGCGTTTCTTCGGAAAATTACGGTACTGATAATCTTAATTTTTTAGCCCAATTACTGTAGATATGCACCACGAAAAAATTTGGTAAATTTGTGTTAAAAATTATGACTAATGGTATCCAATTTCGAACCCTGGTCGAAATATTCGTTCCTAAATGGTGTATAGCCCGCAGACTATACACTGATGCATCTCCGCGGGACATACACGAACTTTTTTTACTACACAGCTCGATTTAGGGGTGCGGGTTATACACAGGGTGCGAGCTATACAGCCGAAAATACGGTAAATTTTCTTTTGAATTTCCTTTATGGCATTAAACGAACTATGAATTTATATACATGTTCGGGGAAATTAAAACAATAAATCTGAAAATTTAATTCAAACAAGAATATCTTAGTAAAAAATCAAATTATTTAACATTTAATGCTTGGTATTTCCTGCAATTTAATTGATAAAGCTTTTTTCAATATATACCTATTAAAATTATTTTCTATTCAGAAGATTTAAAATAATGGATATTATACTCAAAATTTAACGCTGATAATACAAATTTAAATGCACTTTTAAGCCATTGGGTTTAATTGAAAATTTATATAAAAATATTAAGAACGAATAAACATGTTTTGAATTTTCATTTATCGCTTCAAGCGAACTGAAAATTTGTATACATTTTCGAGAAAAGCTTAGTACTTTATCGAAAATTTCATTCAAACAAGAATCACTTACAATAAAAATAACCGATATAGCTTTTAGCGCTTGATCGCTTGTTATATATTTAATAATACTTTCTTTTGTAGGTACCCGTTAAAACGTTTTCTATTCCAAAGAAATAATAAAATTAATGTTATACTCAGAAATTAAGGATGATTATACGAATTTCAATGAACTTTAAAGCCATTAAGTTTATTTGAAAATTTATTTTAAAAAATTAAGAGTGAATAATCATGCTTTTAAATTTCATTTATCGCATTGAGAAAATTAAAAATTTCAAAACATGTTCGAGAAAACTATACCATTCATGCTGAAAATTAATTAAAACATGAATCTCTTAGAAATAAAATAATCTATAAGACTTAAAATGTTTGTTATCGCTAGTTATTTAATTGAAAATGATTTTCTAAATAAATACTCATTAAAAAGTTTTTGATTCCGAAGAAATAATAAAGTAAGTATTATACTCAAAACGTAACGACGATAATACGAAATTAAATGTACTTTTAAACCATTAAGTTTACTTTTAAAAATGTATGCAAAAAAAGGTTTTAAGATTGCAGCGGTGTTTTAAAGAATGTATTATTGCAGAAAAATATTTCTGATAAAATTTCAATCAGTATAGTTAAAATTAAAATTGTAGTAATATAATTTAATTAAAGTGCTTTAAAAGAGTCGCATTTCATTTATAAAAAGATGCAGGGGTCGCAGCGCCCCTAAAATTTTCATACTTTCCTCCCACAATTTTAAAACTACAATATTTATCGTAGAATTTCAGTCTAGATGTTAAAAGAATCTGACTCGAAAATTTTTTATTTAAAATACTGGTAGAAAAGTGGGAAAATTTTATTGATGCTGCGACCCCTGAAGATGAAACATTTTCATTTATTTGTATTGTTTTCAATAATAAAATTTTGACATCAGTGGAGATTTCGCTAGCCTGTATTGTGAGTATTGAGGGATAAGAGAAACTTCATTTATGAAATAATCTTCTTTTGACATACAAGAGAACGATCAGAAAGTTCATTCAATAAATAATCAAATATACTACAAAAAATTAAAAAATAGAATAATGACCAGAAAAATTATAAAATAAAAAAAAAAATTATAAAAGCTGTTAAAACATTTTAAATGATTGCTCTTTTAAATAATCTGGTGATAATTAAATTTTAAACTTTTGATTGGGAATATTTCTAAATTTGAATTAAAAAACTGATTTTTTACTTGAAACTACTGAACACTGCTTTAACGAAAGGTGATAATAAATGGATGCGAAAAATATTTTGAATTACCTTCCCTTCCCCCTAAAATAGCGAATTGCCCCTGTGCGCGTACACCATATGTTGGGATCCTCTGACTTCGGGTACCATCTACACTATATGGCCAAAGGTGACCGGCCACTTGCGATTTTAAACATTTTGTTAAATGTTTAGAAAAATACATGATAAATTGGTCTAAAACTCTAAGTGTGTAAAGATAATTTTACTGGTCATAAATTTCCGTGAAGAATTTTTCCCTAAACTCCCTAGGGGACTTTCATAAAACTGAAAAAGAACGAATATCTTTTGGATAACCTTGTCAAAACTAATGCCGCAAAAGTGTTCAAACTGAGGATTATAATTAAGTGGCTCATCTATATTATAAAGGTCAAATGTATCTGTTCGTAACGCATATGTCATTTCGCGAATGGCAACATTTTGAAATTTGAAATGAAATTTTGGTTTTGCAATTTTTTGTACGGCAAATTTTTAAACTTCTAAACATCACATATTTTCAATTTTTATAGAGTCGTATACAGAAAGAAATGTACTTTTAAATGCAATTTGTTTAAAAACTGTGTCTTAATTTGTTTTTGAGATATTTTTTTGTATATTTTAATACTGTTTTTGAAACTGTGGCAACATAAGTAATCCAATTCTATTTAAAGGAAAGGAAAAAAGGCGTGTAGGGAAGAGGTAGATGGGATTGCAGTATGCCGTAAAAACGGCTTGCAATACAAATTCCGTTATCGCTCATATTAAATGTCTTCATTCGGCCCAAACAAAACAAGCACGTGGAACGCACACCGAATTTATTTATATCACCAGTGTATTTTCCCTAAATTAAAGTGATCTGTTTATGTTTAAGCATTCTCTAAATTAGCATTTCATTGCATTATGAATTAAAAACAGTGTTACTAAAAATTTTCTTCTTTTTCTGTGGAAGTACGCGATTGTGTTTGGGCCGATTGTAGCAAGTTTTATGGTTGTACTTTTTGATGTCACCCCTAGTCACCATATTCCATCTCCATTCACTCTCTTTATTCTATGGATAAAAAAGCAAAAAGCAGATTGCTGTAGTAGAAAGTGTCATCGCCATTTTCTCATAAAAAGTGAAAAAAAATGAAATTAAAATATGTGCTACGTCAGCAATTCTACGTCTGTTAATTTTAGATTAAATATCTTTCGCTTGGGTAAGACATAACAATATAAGGCGAAATTTTTATTGCTACTAATTTTGTGTTTATTATGAATCAAAGAAACAGTTTCTACTTAAACAAGTTCTTTTGCTGAAATTCGACGGGTTCTCTGTTTTTTTATGCGGGTAGAAAGTATACTCGTAAAAAAATTCAGGTTTTTATAAAAATAGTCCTTTGCTTATAATTTGCAGAGTACTTAATATAAAATGATGTTCTTCTTTGAAAATATAATAAAGAAGATTGTACACAATACCGTGTAATCAGAATTAAAAAATAATAAAAACTGTATGAAATATGAGCAGGTGCACTAAATAATTTTTCACTGCAGGGGAGTGAACGCTATCAAAATTTCATTTGCAAATGTGTTAGCTATATGTATATAGCAACTTTTGTATGCAACTTTTGTCGACTTTTCAGTCGATCTCTAGTTTTTATAGAAACTTATGTACTATGTTCAAGTTAAAATGCAGTACATTAATTACATAAATATTTTTAGCATCTTAATATAATGTAATGTCAATGTATAAAGCATAAAATATCGAAATTTCTAATAAAATAGCATAAGTTTTCAATGCATTGATCCATAAGATTAAAGTCTCTTTCTCAGACGTCCAGAAAGATATTGAAAATTTCATCAGAAGCCTTAGTCAGTTTCGGTGTCTTGGTTTTTCGATTTCCCATATCTAGTATAGGACAAAAAGAATCAATGAGGAACGATGATCAGACCATGACTCATAGCTTGCAATGTCATGCTTGATTCATTTGATTAAATGATATATGATACTTTGCATTCTCTAGAAAATACGTCTTTCCGTTAAAAAAATATTGTTTTCCCACTAAAAAAAAATATGAAGAAAATATTTAAAATAATCTGAAGAATCTCTAAAGAAAGTGGTGATTTCTTCAGATAATCTTAAGATTATTTTTGGTGGTGTTGTTCATGTATTTTTCTTCATGTCGAAATCTATATAAAAATGCGTACTATTACAAAAAATATATATTGGTCAATTTGAAATAACTTAAATTTGTCTCTAAAATTTGCATTAGGTCTATTTATAAAATATTTTATCAGAAGTCTTGTCATTTTAATGCATATAATAGCAAGTCTGTCCCTCCCTCACATACACACCAAAGAAAAAAATATATAGTTAAACAATGCTCTTTTTGGTCAAATAAAATAATAAGAAAGAAATTTAAGAGAAATTATTATTTTCTAATGGTTTTCCAATTGTAGCATATACGTTACATGTGCAGTATAGTGCCCAAATTAATTGATTGTTACAAATTTCAATGTAAACTTCTTGACACTTTTTTTCACATTTAAATGTTAAAAGATTGCTGGGATTTATTAAATTACAACAATTTTGGAAAACGACTTTTTCGAAGATTATTATTTAAAACGTATAAATAAATTCTATACAAAAAAAGGTCCTTTATAACTAATCTTTTTAATATTCGTGTTTCTTTTTTCGTGATCATCGTGCATTTCGCAATTGGTGGCTCGATAATCAGACCTCGTTTTTTGTTTTAAAACACGATCATTCGGTTTTTTCCATTTCTTATAATCTACGCTCACCCATTTTGTAACTTTTTTTCTTGCTTCTTTATCAACAACAAAATTTCGATTTCCCTTTCAAATAAAAATTCTTCAAAATATAAACAATTTCAGAAAAAAAAACATAGTACATTAATTACATAATTATTATTAGCATTTTAGTATAATATAATTTCGACTTTTAAAGCATAAAATATGGAAACTTCTAAGAAAAGAAGAAAATAGAATAATTTTCCAATGTATTGCTTTATATGATTAAAGTCTCTTTCTCAGTCGTGCAAAAATATATTGGAAATTTCATCAAGAGTATAAAAAGAATAAATGAGGAAGGATGATCAAACAATGACTTACTTGCTATGTCATGCTTGATTCATTTCTTTCGATGATATAAGATATTCTGCATTATGTAGAATATACATTACGTTTTTCCGTTAAAAATATATTGTTTCTTAATCTATTTTTTCTTCATGCTTAAATTTATATAAACTTACCTACTATTATAAACAAAGTATTGATGAAGTTGAAAGAACTTAAATCTGTTTCTAAAATTCGCATTAAGTCTGTTTATAAAGTAATTTATCAGAAGACTTGTCATTATAATGCCCTTTATAGAAAAACTTTCCCTCCTACTTCCCAAAAGTAAAGAATTTTTTAAATTTAAATAGTGTTCTTTTAGACCAAATAAAATAAATAAATAAAAGTTTAAACCAAAATATTATTTTCTAATGGATTTATCCAAGGTAGCATATAAGCTATATGTATAGTATAATATACAAATTGATTAGTTTTCACAAATTTCAAAATAAAGAATTTGACATTTTATACGCATTTAAATGTGAAAAGTTTTTAAAAATGTACTTTAACAAATTACAGCAAATATTTGGAAAATGATTTTTCTTTTTCAAAGACTAAAATTTAAAATTTATAAGAAATTTCTATATTAAATAAAAGAACATGGTCTTTTACAATTATTCTGTTTAATATTAGATTGTTTCCTTTTTTGAGATCGTCGCACATTTCGTAATCAGTGGACTTGATAATCATACCTCGTTTTTTGCTTTAAAAGACGATCTTTCAACTTCCTTTGAATTCGGTTTTTTCCAAACCTTATAATTTGCGTTTATGCACTTTGTAACTTTTTTAATTCTTCTTTATTAACAACAAAATTTTAATTTCCCATTATTTTTTTTTTCAAAATGTAAAGAATTTCGCCGTAGTACATTAGTTACATAATTATTATTTCTTAATATACAATGTAATTTCAATCTATAAAGCATAAAATATCGAAACTTTTAAAAAAAGGAAATAGGTTAACTTTTCAATGCATTGGTTCATATGATAAAAGTCTTTCTCCCGGTTCAAAGAGATATTGGAAATTTCATCAGGAGTCTTTATGTCAGTTTCGCTGTCTGGTTTGTTCGATTTACGATATCTGGTATAATACAAAAAGAATAAATGAGAAACGATGATCAAACCATGACTCATAGTTTGCTATGTCATGCTTGATTCATTTAATTAGATGATATAAGATATCTTGCATTGTCTAGAAAATACGGCATATTTTTACGTTAAAAAATATTGTTTGTTAATTTATTTTTTTTCATGATCGAATCTATATAAACATACGTATTATTATAAACAAAATATTGATCAAGTTGAAGTAATTTAAATTTGTTTCTAAAATTTGCATTTGGTCTATTTATAAAGTAATTTATCAGAAGACTTGTCATTCTAATATCCATTAGAGGAAGTTTCACACCCCCCCCCCTCATAAAAAATAATTTTTAATTTAAACAATGATTTTTTAGACCACAAAAACAGCTTACATAGAAGTTTAATCTTTTGTGGTACAAAGCATTCCCACTGCTAAAGTGTTGAAATTAAGGAATGACACTGGAATTAGAAAAAAAATTCATTTTTCAATAAACAAGTAAATTGCACAAATAAATTGCACGTGAAGCGTAGCAAATGAGGTGCGTTCGTACGATAATGAAGTTTTAAAAATATTACTCTCATATATCAATCTCATAAAATTGTAAATAATTACAATTAAAATGCGCACCAAACAATGTTTTCCCTATACAATTATGCAATGGAATACTTTTGTGTGGCCTTGTAAATCAATAAAAAGTATTCTTTGCACCACAGATTATGCAAAATGTACACTCAAGAGCCAAAACATTATGACCACCTGTCAATAACGAGTTGTCCCACCTTTGGCGCCCAACACAGCTTCAACTCGCCTTGGCATGGATGCCACAAGTCCTTGGTAGATGGCCGGAGACAGATTGTACCAGATGTTTAAGCAATGGTCACGCAAATTCGAGATATTGCGAATCGGTGGTCTATGAACTCTGAGCTGCCGTCCCATGAAATCCCAAATGTTTCCTATCGGATTGAGATCCGGTGAGTTAATGGGCTAGAACATTAACTGGAATTCAACATCATGTTCCTAGAACCCCTCCAACACAATTTTAGCCGTGTGACACGGGGCGTTGTCCTGTTGGAACATTCCATTTCCGGCTGGAAAAACAGAGACCATGTAAGGGTGCAATTGGTCCGCAATGTTGTTCAGATTCCCTGTAGCATTCATGGTCCACTTTACCACAACCACGGGTCTTAGAGACGCCCAACAGAACGTCCCCCAAAGCATAATACCGTCACCACCGGCCTGTGTATGACCTACAGTACATTGAGGGAGCAACTGTTCGCCTGGAAGACGGCGTATCCTGAAACGGCCATCGGCGTGATGAATCTCAAACCGTGATTCATCTGACCAGGCAATTTTCTCCCACTGATCCATGGACCAGTCGCGATGTTCCCGGGCCCAGCGCACGCTCAGTTGGTGATGACGCTTCGTCAGCACAAGCACACGAGTAGGACGTTTGCTGCGTAGCCCCATATCCAGCAGTGTCCGCTGAACAGTGTGCTCCGATACTATTCGGCCCTGCATTGTATTGAGCTGTCAGCTGAGCCACTGGCTGGCTCCGGTTTTGCTTCACCATGCGAGACAGTCTCTGACGACCTTTTTCTTTGATAGCGTGTGGACGTCCAACAACATGTCGTCTACTGCTGGTTTCAGCGTCATTCATCCACTTTGTATACGTACTAACAACTGTAGATCGCGAACAACCCACGAGTCGTGCAGTTTCGGAAATACTTGTTCCGAGCCTTCGAGCCATTACAATCTGCCCTTTATCAAAGTCGCTTAGATCCGCAGCCTTTCCCATCACACATAGAAGTAAGTGAAAGAATGATTCTTCAGACTCTCCAGCAGCAGTTAAATACCACTTCCACCAGATCACGTGCCTTCCACGTTATCCAGGCGAGTTCATTGCTAAAAGAAGGGGTCGTCATAATGTTTTGGCTCTTGAGTGCATATTATAGTACGTACTTTATAGATGCATATCAATTTTATTACGTTCGAATAAATGTAACACCATTAAAATGCATTTGAAACATTTTTCCCCATTAACCATAATGTAACGGAATAATTTTGATTGTCCCTGTAATTCAACTATCAATCCGATCTTGATAAAATTTGAAATTACACGACAAAATTATGTAATAATTATGTATTTAAAATTTAAAACGATTAAAATGCATTTGAAACTTTTTTCCCCGTTGACTGTAATGTAACGGAATCCTTTTAATTGTCCCTGTAATTGATCTATGCAACCGATTTTCATAAAATTTGAAATGACTCGAAAAAATTATGTAATAATTATATATTTTAAATTTCAAACGATTCGGTTGGGTAGTTTTTGCGTTGTTATATGGGGACGGACAGACAGACGGACAGACAGACAGACGGAAAGACAGAAGGACAGAAGGACGGACAGGCGGACGGACAGACGGACGGACTGAACGACAACAATAGGTGCTACGTATTTACATAATTATGAACGCACCGTAAAAGAGCTATATTTCACTTACATGATAAACCGAATTTTTTAGTACTTAAATTCTGCTGTTATTGTGATATTTGGGAATTAAAATTAAGTGATTTCATTAACATACAACTGCTCCTCAAGGGGTTAAGCGAAAATAATATTTTATAATTTTTTCCATGGCAGTATATAAGATACACGTGCAGAATTGTGTACATATTGATTGATTATCACAAATTTCTACATAAGGATTTTTAAATTTTATGCACATTTAAATGTGAAAAGATTTTTCAAAAAACTTTTGTCAGAAGTGCTGCTGAAGATTCTGAGAGACAGAAAATCGACCAGAACTATCTCTATTTCAAATATCTCGTTTCTTTATTTTATTATTCTTCAAAATTTAGTGCTTCTAATGTTCTAAAATTATATTTTCATATTTTTACTTATATCTCCTGAAATTTTGCTCCTCATGTGCTAATTTAATTATATGGTAATAATACTAATAGCTAAAACTAATACATAAATACATTCAATTTGCAATTTTTATAATTTTATTACATGAATTCTGAATAATGAAATTGATATTCGAAAAAATTATGAATTTCAACTTGCATTTTTATTGATAGATTTAGATTTATTATGTCCTGCTTTATGAAAATCTAAGATTTCAAATTTTTCTTTCAAGTATAGTACTTCAAAAGTCTCTACCACAGTGTCAAAATGACATTCTGTGCTTATCGTGAGGATTCTAAAAGCATAAAGTTCCGTGCATTAGTTCTTTAAATTGGACTATTGCTGATATCGGTTAAAATGGAAAATAAAATGCTCTACTTGTTGGATGATTTATACTCAAACATAAACAGCAAGAATATTTATCAAGCTACACTTGAATCAAGAGTTCAATGAAAAAATTCGGGGATTAGTTTTTGAGATAGTGCTATTACTATAATCATACAAAATACATCATTTCCGTGCTGCCTGTTGAGAGGTTTACACCAAAACTTAGTGAGTATTACATTATATTAAATACTAACTGAATCTGAAGTTTTGTGAAAATCCATGTACTAATTCTTGGAGTAAAACTATTGCGTGAATCGGGAAAAGGCAGCATAGCAGCGCCACCTGTTGACAAATTTACACCAAAATTGAACAGTACCAATTCATGTCAAAGGCTAACGAAATCTGAAGTTTGATGGATATCCGTGCATTAGTTATTGAGGTAGAGCTGCTGTGTAAATCATAAAAAATATAGCATGCCAACACCATCTATTGGGCGATTTACACCAAAAATTAATCTGCATAAATCTATATCAGGGACTACCTGGAAATATTTTTTTATTAAATTTCGTACTTTAGTTCTTGAAATAGAAGTATTACAAAAATCGTGGAAAGTGCAGCTTAATAGTCGCATCTGAGGGAATTACGTTTACATTTTACGTTACCTTAATGTAAACAGCATCAATTCATGTCCAAGATTAACTGAATCTGAAGTTTCATAGAAATCCATTTATTAGTTATTGAGTTATAACTGTTGAATAAATCGTAAAAATGCATCAAAGCAGCGCATCTGTTGAGCAATTTACCCCCAAAACTAATCAGCAGCAGCATCAGGGATAGCCTGAATATAATTTTTTATTAAATTTTGTACATTAAATCTTGAGATAGAGCGCCCACAATATTTATGTTACATATAGACAGACAGTGTCACCGACTCACAGACAGGCATAGTGTAAAAATATGTTTTTTGGTATCTTAAACCCCTAAAATTTTTAAATCTGTCAAATAGTGGAATTCGAAAATTTTCACATACCCAATGCTTTCTTCTTTTAAAAATAGAAGAAAGTAAAAATATATGCTTTATGAAGAAATTATATTATTAACTCTTTTTATGAAATATTTAAAAACCTTTTAGCAGTTCCACAATGATTTCTAAAAGCATTTTATTTTACTTTTGCAATATAAACATGTTATTTCTTTTGACGTCAATACTTAATTCCAGATCTTAAAAGCTTTAAGAATGAATCGAAAATTTTCTAAGAGCTCGATAAAAAATACATACATATTTTTACTTAATACATATTTTTTTTTCAAATAATTTTTTTATGAACTTGCGTATGGTTCATTAGTCTGTTTAAAGTTTCAAATGAGAATTAATTTACTTATTTTTTATTTTTTTAAATTTCTACGCAGAAAAATTTCTAAAAAAAAATGTTATATCTTTTCACCGATCATGATCCCAACACCCCTAAAAATCCTCCTTTTAAAAGTTGATAATCTCTGCTGTAACTCTTCTGTTTATGAACAGATTTGGTTGTAAATCAATATATGCATAGCACTTAGCAATGTTTTGATCAAACACGACTGAGTTAGTAGGCCATCTTCTTTCAAAATGGCGGCCAATTAAAAAAATTAAAACAAGGTAGAAAAAATTAGAAATTACGAAAAATTTTCTTTTAAATGTTTACAAAGTTTTTTTAAATTATTATTACTAATGAATGGCTGAGTTATAGCATTTTGAATTTCAAGTTCGGCTGATATTTTGAAAGAATTGATTTTTGTAGAATTGATTTTTGATACGCGAAAGTACGCGTATTTAACAAGTTGACTGCCAACTACGATATAACTCGTAGATTGCGTTTTTTTCTAGGACGCCATCTACGAAATTTCTCGTACTCTGTTTACTTGCCATTTTTGTTCTTCTACGATTAAACTCACAATATACAATGCTGCAATATATCGATAGATGACTTCTGGGAAAAAAAACAAAAAATCAATGCCGCCTTGCATGAACCGAAAAAGTATTAAAATACGATCAATAAATATAATTATAAACTATGAGATAAAGTCAACTACGAGATAATTCGTAAGCTCTTTAAAAAATAAAAACATTTTTTATGATTTTTGATGATACCTGTGGTATAGAATTAGAGTTTTTAATAAAATAATGTGATAAAATCAAATTGATAGTTTTTGGCCAGATTTCTGAAAATTGCGATGGCAGTCAACCTGTTAATTGTCTATTTGGATATAACTCAGCATGAGCATAGTAGAAATCAATGTCTCGATCGAGTTCGTCACCGCCTTCCTTCGGTACCTTGTATCAAAAAGGCGTACATTATTATTATTGTTATTATTATTATTATTATTATTATTATTATTATTATTATTATTATTATTTCAATTATTATTTCAGCTTAAAATTTAAAAGTACGTTCAAAGAAACCTTCAAAATTGGCAAAGAGTTTTTTCTTAAATGTTTGATCTTCACACAATGATTCCGGGACATTTTTCATTTCGAAAATTTGCATCCTAAAAGCTGAATATAGCAGTTTTAATTTCTAGTATGTCTGAAATTTTAAAGCAATTTGATTTCTCACATGTAACAGCAGAACACATTTATTTATAAAATGATTTAGACGTGTCCAAGCATGCATAGAAAACATTAACGCCCCTGTCCCTGGCCGAGGAAACGCTCGCGAGCTTTTGCTATTCCTATGGGGAAGTATTTTTCTAATAACTCTTTCGCATTTTGACATTTTTAAATATTTTTTTTTGCATTGGATAGCTGAGGTGCATGCTGACAGCGCACCTTTTTTACTTTTTCGATTTTGATTGCAGATATGTTTTCCAAAGTTAGTTTCACATTCAAAACCGGTTTCGAAACTCAAAGTACTTTTAAAAATATATATCTGCAAACAAAATCGAAAAAGTAAAAAAAAGTGCGCTGTCGGCATGCATCTCAGCTATCCAATGCAAAAAAAAATATATATATATATATGTATATATTCAAAAATGTCAAAATGCGAAAGTGCTATTAGAAAAATGCTTCCCCATAGGAATAGCATTAGCTCGCGAGAGTTTCCTCGGGCGAGGACAAGAGCCTTAAGCACTCTTGACTGAATTTATTATCTAATTTCATTCGGCATATTGCTTAAAAATGGCTGCTATTTGAAGATATTTAAATTTTAAAAGAATAAAAAGAAATTTAAAAAAAATGAAAAAGAATTTCTTTTAAGTTTGTGACAATGATAAGGATTCTAAAGCATTTTTACTGTCTGCTATCTTTACAAGAATAAAGCATTGGATTCATCAAAAATTTCGACTTCCTGTTTCCAATGGATTTTTATGTTTGAAAAAGTCCTGAACACATTTTTTTTTTTTTTTAAGAAAATGTCTGTCTGTCCCTTTGTAAGTCTGCATGTTACAAAAATGGTTTGGGCGCTATATCATAGGAAATAATGCACAAAATTTTAAAAACTTTACATTCAGTTACACCTCGATATAAACTAGAGCTGATTAATATTTAATGTAAATCGTTTATTAGGTGGCGCTGCTGTGCTGCATTTTTCACGATTTCAACAATACCTGTAACTCAAGAATTAGAGCGCGAATTTTAATAAATCTTTAGATCTTATTAGTAAAAAGAAATTGCATAAAGAAATAAAAAAAAGTGGGTGGAAACTATAATCATTTGAATAATAACGTTGCACCTACATCGAACTACTTTTGAAAAGTAGTCAGAAATTATTTTATTTATCTTGAAGTGTGATAAATGATAGAAAATGTTCATAATAATTATGAATTGGAGAAAATTGCACTATAAATTATACTAAATATATGCACTAAACTAAATACTGACTGCTAAATGGTACACTTAAAAAAATAAACTTAAAACATACTTTAAAATTATCTACGTTTCATATCGCCTCTGCGAACGTCGTCAGGATAAAATGGAAAGATGTTCAATTTAATTTAAAATTTGAAACTTTAAATTGAATTTAACATCTTTCCATTTTATCGTGACGACGTTCGCAGAGGCGATATGAAACGTAGATAGTTTTAAAGTATGTTTTAAATATATTTTTTGAAGCGTACCATTTAGCAGTCTGTATTTAGTTTAGTACATATTTTTAGAAGCGTCCTTTTATTCTCTGCTTATCTAAGATAGTGTCTATGTGATCCCATTCGCAATCTCAAGTAAACAAAAAAGTTTAAAGAGATAAGAGATTCGTTTTTTCTAAATACATCTTAAGGGGCCTCAGGAGTCTTTATTTACTTAGCGGCGCAATTTAGTAACATGTTACATTTAATTTTTGGTGCGTTCGTAATTATGTAAATACGTATCAGCTATACTTCTCGTTCAGTCCGTCCGTCCGCATATAACAATACAAAAACTACCCAACCGAATCGTTTGAAATTTAAAATGTGTAATTATTAGATAATTTTGTCGAGTACTTTTCAAATTTTAGGAAAATCGGATGAATAGATCAATTACAGGGACAAACAAAAGTATTCCGTTACATTACGGTCAATGGGGGAAAAGTTTCAAATGCATTTTAATCGTATGAAATTTAAAATAAATAATTATTATATAATTTTGTCAATTCATTTCAAATTTTATCAAAATCGAATGTATAGTTCAATTACAGGGACAATCAAAAGTATTCCGTTACATTACGGTAAATGGGAAAAAATGTTTCAAATGCATTTTAATGATGTTACACTCATTCGAACATAATGGAATTGATATGCATCTATAAAGTATATATATATATATATATATATATATATATATATATTATAATATACATTTTGCATAATCTGTGGTGCCTAGGACATTTATTATTGATTTACAAGGCCACACAAAAATATTCCATTACATAATGGTATAGGGAGAACATTGTTTGGTGCGCATTTTAATTGTGATTAACAATTTACAATTTTATGAGATTGATATATAAAAGTGATATTTTTAAAACTTCGTTATCGTACGAACGCACCTCATTTGCTACGCTTCGCGTGCAATTTCCTACTTGTTTTCTCAGTCCCTATAAAACCATAAATGCATAAAATTATTAATATAGAGAAGATAATCTCTCTTCTATTATAAATTATTTTTTAATAACCTACGTTATTTTTTTATGCTTGATTTTGATGGAAATTTTAAAAATGTTTTTTTACTTGTATCGATTGCCGAAAGACTATTCCAAAACTATTGGTTCAAAAACTCCCCCCCCCCAAAAAAAAAAAAAAAATATATATGTATATATAATGGCGTAAAACTGATGTATCATAAACTTATACTTCATTTGTAAGCAATTCATTTATTTATTTGTTTAAAATTTAAACTATAAAATTATGAAAAAAATATTGAAAAATTGCCAATTTTAAATAAATAAACAGCTTATAAATGAAGTATACATTTAACATTCATTGGTTTTATATCATTATTAATATTTTGGAGGGCTCATGAACCAATTATTTGTTACAATGCTATACGCAGTGGATGCAAATCGAAAAACATTTTATTTTTTTAATCAAAATAAAATACAAATAAATAAAATAAAATTTCAGTATAGAATATTAACCTTTTACGGGCCAAATTCTGATCCAGTCATATTTTAGCTTATTTTTTGCCCATAATGCCTTCTAATGCTTTACTTAAGGGATACTAGTCATTAATATCGTGGAAATTTTTTTATGTATATAATTTTCAGAATGTTCCCAATTGGGAACATTAGTCACTCCCGGTGGTCATTGGTCATTTTTATGATTTTCTGTAGATTTCCTCATAAATGTTACTAATGTAACGTCTATTTCAAAAATCAAGTTATCTAATTCGAAAATCTATTTCAAAAAGACATTTTTATGACTGATCATTTTCTGGCGGTTATCGGTCATTTTTTATGGTTTTCTGTACATTTCCTCTTAAATAATAGGAATGTAACTTCCATTTCAAAAAATCAAGGCATCTTTTCTGCAAATTTGTCAAGTAAATTTTGATTCATTTTAATTTTTAATAATTTTTTTAACTTATGTATCCAATTGGGAACATTTGCCTGTAAAATATTAAGAATACATACAGGGTGGTCATAAGAAAACGTTGCCAATATATGGAGCTCCAGTGGCCAGTCCTTTCAACTGATCGAGGTGAAATTTCAGATATAGCTATTCAGAGGTATGAGCTCGAGATTCTGTGAACGGCATCAAAATGGCGCTCATGGTTACGGTTATAGTTGCAGAAAATCGAAATTCTAAAATAGCAACATCCATTTTTTTTTCATCGCAAAATGCTCAGCGCATGCGAAAGCCCTAAAGAGCGTTGGAACGGTAAGATTATTGCAATAAACGGACGCGTTATGCTCGCACAAAAGAAAGCTCTACGAATTGCCCCCAAAAACACGACCAAGGCGCACGAAGAAAATTTGAACATGAAAGTGACAACATATCAATCACGGAACATCGTTTGCTAGATAGTCAGCGTAGAAAACGGATAAAAAATAGGGTGAGAATGTTAATTCTTCAGTCGTATCTCGCAGATGCCAACAAAATGACTTCGTCCGTAGTAAATTGATAAAACTATTATCAAAATCAAATGAATGCTGCAAAAACTTGGCGCGTTTACCTTCGAAACCATCTCCAAATGCATGTCCTATGCATTTAACAAGCTCTTCGTGATTTAGTAATGAAATTCGAAGAAACTGGCTGCACATGTGATAGTCTGTTATCCGGACGACCAACTATTCCTGAGGATACTGTTATGGAAGTGCATCACATAGTGACCAGAGGACGTATGCAAACTACAAAAGGTGCATCTCGTGCATTTGATACACCAAAATCAATGGTCTTAAAGTTACTGCGCTCTGTAATCCGCATGTTTCTTTACCAGTACTGTCGCGCCCAGATGTTGAAAGTAAGAGACCATCAACAACATATAGAGTTCGTTAATGAATTTCTTATTCAATATGATGGAGATAACGATAGACCTCTTCGCATATTATGAACGGACGAGGCACATTTCAACTTAACTGTCAATAATGTGAATGGCTTCCGCGATCCCTCGACCTCACTCCTATGGATTTCAGGTTCTGGGGATATCTAAAATCTAGAGTGTACATGTGCAATCCACCAACTTTGCCGGATTTGAAAGATTCTATCAAACGAGAGATTGCAAACATCCCTCATGCGATGTAACGTTCGGCTGTATTGTACACATTCGCCACCATACAATGTGTAATTGCCTGTGATGGCACCCATGTGAAAAATGTGTAATCAAAAGATTTCTCCGAACTGTGTTGTAATCAGAGATTAGTGTACTGACTCTGTGTCATATGCAAATTTACTCCTTGCGACTAAATCGTGTTTTTATGGGAGGGGGATTCGCAGAACAGTTTTTTGTAATTTTGTAATGTGCAAATTTGCATAACATGTCCGTTTCTTGTTATACACGTACGGTTCCAACGTTCTTTAGGGTTTTCGCATGCGCTGAGCATTTTGCGATAAAAAAATGGGTGTTGCCATTGGAAAATTTCGCGTTTTTGTAACAATAACCGTAACCGTGAGCGCCATTTTGTTGCCGATCAGAGAATCTTGAGCTCATACCTCTGAATAGCTATATCTGTAATTTCACCTCGAACAGTTGAACGGACCAGCCACTAGAGCTCCATATACCGGCAAAGTTTTTTTTCATGACCACCCTGTATATAAAAGAGATATAAAGTCGTCTGTATGAAAAATTTTATGCATTTATATTTTAACGGGACTGAGAAAAAATCCAATTTGACATGTTGTTAAATTCATCGCAGGTAATAAGTAAGACACCTGAGATCCCTTAAGAGGATTAATATAAAAGACAGCTCATTTAAATACACTGCTCAAAACAATTAAAGGATATTTGAAGTTTTATATAAAATAAAGATACAAACGAATTTTTTTTGCCGAAAATAGAAGAAGAGAATCACAAATGCAAATTTTTCTGGTTTTCAAACTGTGGAGTATGCAAATTTTGAGTTCGACGTCAAAAACGTCGCTTCAGCGGCAGCAAATGAAATCTGACTTTCAACTGGATAAAAGAGAATGAAGACAAGGATAATCGGCATTCAGTGATTGCTTTGTTTCGATGAGTACGATGTCTCAGCGAAATCATTTGACAGATTCAGAAGCTTGGAGAATTGTTGGTAAGTTAGAAGGGGGCATAACTCAAGCCGAAGTAGCGCAAGCCATTGGAGTGTCACAAAGTGTCGTTTCCAGGATCTGAAACCGTTTTTTGGAGAGTGGATGTGCAGGCCGAAGACCAGGGCAAGGTTGTAGATGGGCAACAATGCCCAATGAAGATCGGTATTTAGCGTTAACAGCTCGGAGACACCGAAACATGAACGCTACTCTTCTCCAACAACACCTTCGCCCGGCTACAGGCACCACGATTTCAACTCAGACTGTCCGAAACTTGCTCCATGCTGTAGGTCTGCATGCTCGTCAACCGGTGGTATGTGTTAGATTAACATCAAGGCATCGTCGCGACCGCAGGGAGTGGGCAACCGAGCATGTCAACTGGAGGAGAAATGAATGGAGCAATATTCTGTTTTCTGACGAGCCCCGTTTTTCTGTGCATCCGGATAATAGGCGTATTTTCATCTGGAGGGACCGTGGCAGTAGGAATAATCCTGCGTTCGTGCACGAAATTGTCAGATTTGGCGGTGGAGGTGTGTTGGTGTATGGTGGCATCTCCATTGACGGGCACACTGACCTCTACATCATTGGAGATGGAGCTCTGACTGGTCGCCGATATAGGGATGAGATCCTCAGACCTATTGTAGTCCCTTACGTTGCAGCAATCAGAGATAACTTCATTTTAATGGGCGATAACTGCAGGCCACATCGTGCAAACCTGGTGGAGGATTTCCTTTTCGAGGAAGGAATAGTTCGAATGGAATGGCCAGCGTGTTCTCCAGACATGAATCCAATCGAGCACGTTTGGGACGCTCTAGGAAGACGAGTTTCTGGCTGCCAACAACTCCCATAAACTCTCCAAGAACTGGAAAGAGCTCTTCTGGAAGACTGGGGCATAATACCCCAACTCGTCATTAATAGCCTCATTGAGTCCATGCCTCAAAAGTATTCAACGTTGCTGGCCGCCCTTGGAAACCATACCCCCTACTGAAAATGATTTTCTTTGAAGAAAACACCTTTTCTTATTCTTTTTTTCTCATATGCACAAATTGTGTTTTTTTCCTTTTGTACACAAATGCGCAATTAAATGCATTTTTTCTGCCAAACATGTGTTCATATAACCTGCTATGTCTGTCGACTATGTATCAATCAGCTAAAAAGTTTCCCAGATACAAAATCCACCTAAAACTGCAATATCCTTTAATTGTTTTGAGCAGTGTACTTGACTTGAACTATTTAGCCTTTGACATAAAAGATAAGTTATGTAATAGAAACATTTTTCTAACTTTTGGCTTCTGCTAATAATGAAACGCATAATAAAATAGCGTAACAAAAAATAGTATTTTTCCAAGGCATTTAAAAATTATTTCATGTTTAAAACACTTTTAAGAACTTTTCGCTGTTTGTCACATAAAAATCGAAAAGAGATTTCTATCGCTCTTCAAAGTAAATATTTCACAACTAAGTATATGACTTATCAGCACTTAAAAATTTAGTGATTCAAAAGACTGAAAATTCGTAAAACTACAAAAAATATACATATATATGTATCTTTAAAACATTTGCTTGGAATGTAGAAATGATTTTTCTCATGGAATGAATAAACGGAAAAAAGTATTTCAAATTACCAAGCAACGTTTAGAATCTAATGGTTGTATTTTTTAAGCAATTTGAAATATTTTTCAGGATTTCATTGAAGAATTTAATAAATAGTGTATCTTTATAATAATATTTTCAATACATTTACTATAATATAATAAATTGAATTGATGTTGTATTTTTTACTGTTGTAACTTTTTTTTTTATCTTTAACATTTTCGGGTCTGGTGTATTATTATATATGCATGTATATATATATATATTTATATATATATATATATATATGTATATATACATATGTATATATATACAGGGTGGTCATAAAAAAACTTTGCCGATATACGGAGCTCTAGCGGCCAGTCCGCTCAACCGATCGAAATGAAATTTCAGATATAGCTATTCAGAGGTATGAGCTCGAGATTCTGTGAACGACAACACAATGGCGCTCACGGTTACGGTTATAGTTACAGAAACTCGAAAATTTCCAATGGCAACACCCATTTTTCTTCATCGCAAAATGCTCAGCGCATGCAAAAACCCCAAAGAGCGTTGGAACCATACGTGTATCGCAAGAAATGGAGATGTTATGCACGCACAAAAAACCGTTCTGGGAATCCTCCCCCCTATAGAAAACACTCGATTGGGGCGCAAGGAGGAAATTTGCATATGACACAGAGTCAGTACAATAATCTCTGATTACGATAGAGATCGGAGAAACTAAAACTTTTATTTTAATTACACATTTTCCACATGGGTGCCATCACAGGCAATTACATATTGCATGGTGATGGCACCCATGTGGAAAATGTGCAATCAAAATAAAAGTTTGTTTCTCCGATCTGTATTGTAATTAAATATTAGTGTAGTGACTCTGTGTCACATGCAAATTTCCTCTGAATAGCTATATCTGAAATTTCATCTCGATCGGTTGAGCGGACTGGCCGCTAGAGCTCCATATATCGGCAAAGTTTTTTTATGACCACCCTGTATATGTGTGTGTGTATATCAACCTTTCAACGAGGGTGATTTTGGTTGAAAATATACCAAAATTATCTGAAAGTGCTTCCTTCCGAAAGGCTACAATAAGTAGCTTTTTTTTTTTTTTTTTTTTTTTTTTTTTTTTTTTTTTTTTTTTTTAATGAAAGCTCCCTATACGGGCTAATATCCATTCAATTAGTATAATCAAAAGATTTAGCCATCTACGTGCAATCGTTTGTGCCGATGATAACCCACCCTCCTACTTAATAGAAGTTGCATCTTTTTGTGTAATACTAATAGAACGTCATGAAATAAAAGTAAAAGTATCAGCCTCTATGTAAGCTCTAAACTGTAAGCATAGCAGAATGTTTTTTGCATTTAATATAATTTTGTTTAATAATTTGAATATGCAAAGCTAATTATATACATTTTTTTTTCATTAACCACTTAATTTTCGCAATCAATTAAGGTTTAAAAAGTCATATTCCTTATTCCCACCACTTAAAATAATATTCTTGTTATTTAATGACAAGTAACATTATACCAGAATAAAATCAATTACACTATTTCATAAAACTGGTGGGAAACAAACAGTTCTGAATAAAAGCCGTGAAATTTGCAGCCCGCGAATGTCTCGGGCGCGAGGATTAAGTGGTTGATAATAGTTTTAGTAATTAACAGTGAAGTTATTCTACACAATTGGATACATCATATTATTTTTTGTGATATTCTGCCACCATGGACAATTCTTTAAAATTGACCAATCAAAATAAGAGAATTTACCTCACCTAATTTTTAAAGACCTTTTTATTACTTTAAGAAGAGAAGCTTAAATCACTTATAGTTCAAATTTTGTTCCCCTTTTTACATTTGGTAATGTGCGTGTCATGTTTGAATTGTTGATTACTATTCTTTTGGCAAATTTGCATTTAACCAAATATTTAATTGCGATGAAATTTTTATGCCCGAATCGTTTGTGCCATATAGTTCAACAAATTGTATTTTTACAAAATGTTTGTGTATTTACAGTAAAAATATTATGTATCCATTATTTTTTTCTATTTTCTTATTTTTAGTGTTTAAATATTTCAGAGTGTGGAAATATTAAGAGCATGGTTTAGTACTTAAATAAATTTACTATTGTTATTTTCTTAAACAATTGTAACTACGAATAATGTTTGACGATCTTCAAATGCAGCTAACGGAAAAATTTCTTTAAGGCTCCATAATAATCACTGAAAAAATCCCGCATGATAATGTAAAGTCTATGGGAGCGTTCTTTTCAAATATCTCGCTCAAATTTTAATATTTTTGCTAAGGATAGTTGAGGACGATGTAAACCGGCCAAGTTTTTACATTTTCGATTTTGCTTATATATTTCTTCTATAATTTCTTATATTTCTTCCTATATTTCAATTTCAGAAACGGTTTAAACCGGTTTTGAAATTTTAAGTATTTTTTTTTAAGTCTGAAATCAAAATTGAAAAAGTAAAAACTAGGCCGGTTGTGGATCTTCCTCAACTACCCTATGCAAAAAAATCATGTAAAAATATTAAAATTTGAGCGAGATATTTGAAAAGAACTCTCCCATAGAATTTACATTATCATTCGGGTCTTTTTCTGTGACTAGTGTGTCGATTTGAGTTAATTTATACATGTATAGTTACATTTTAAAATATTAAATAATTGCATTGCCATCGGAATCGTACCTATGTTAGGTCTCGGAGCGATAAGTTATTATAACGAAATTATTTATTTTAGATTAAACTTGGAAATTTAATAAAGACGGCATTTCGTAGTAAACGTTTTATTGTAATACCTGTAGCAATTAGCCATAAAAATACTTTTGTATAATTACTGATCAAAAAGTCACTACTCCGAGGTCACTCTATGCATAAGTTTTATAATTCTAGCTAATCCGGAAGGGAGTGAAAAAAAATTCATGCAAAATTCCATCTTTTACATAAAAAACAAGTAAAGTTCAATAGAGGAGTGTTAAAATATAATGAATAAGAATGAAAGAGCATTTTTTTAGCTTAAGAAACTTCTATTTAAATATGAGAGCATTTAAGTAATGTATAAAAAAATAAATGTAAAATACGGAAGTGATTTTTAAGCTTTAGCATTAAAAACCTTACATTCGAGAAAACTCTTTTTAAACCAACATTTTTGTAAAAACCTTTTAATAGAAATATTTTTTTTAAATCTTTGAAATACTTGTATTTAAACAGTAATGTTAAAATCAGTTTTCTTTTTACTTAGAAGACTGAAAAAAAAAAAAAAACATTTGTTTTTGTAATTTCAATTTGGAAAATCTTTTAAAATACCTTAAGTAAACAGTAAATTTTTATAAGTTTGAAAAGTAGCCTTTTCTTTTATCATGGTTTCTTTTTCTATTTTCTTATTTTTTAGTGTTTTAAATATTTTGTTCTTGCAGTTTCATAAACTACGAGCGTGGTTTGGTTCTTAAATAATTCCATTGTTTTTATTACTCTTAAACAGCTGTAACTATGAATAAAGTTTGATGATTTTACACATGCAGATGGCTAACGGAAAGATATTTTAAAGTTAAAATATTATTAAATCCAAAAATTATTAACCCTTAACTGCTGTGACAAAAATTGTCACATAACTACTGTGAGCGGTCTATCAGACCACTTAACACTAGAACCGCGAGAAATTTTGTTCAAACTTCATAAAAATAGTTTTCACCAAAATTTTTATTTAAAACTATTCGACTTATTTATTTTAACTATTTTAATTCAGAATATATGTAACTTATTATGTGAAGAAATTTTTTGGTTTCAGTTAGCACCTATTCATTTTCTACGGGTCAAAATGACCCGTCACCGCGATTCTAGTGTTAATTTAAAGATGAATAAAATGTTACTTTAACTTTCAGAATGCTATTTAAGTATAAAACTTTATATACCAGATTATTATAAATAAAACTCAGCTATTCAAAAGTCTTTAGAAGTAGGGAAATGGCTCCAAACTAAACAAAATTTGTTCAGTATCTATAGTTAAACTAAAAATTTTGAGTTAAACCCTGAAACTTGAAAAACTCAGCGGTTTCTGAGACCGCTAACAGTAGTTATGGCTTAAACTCTTGCAATGCCATTGGAATCGCATCTATGTCAGGCCTCGGAGCAATAAGTTATTGCAACGAAATGTTTCGTTTAAGATTCATCTTGAAAATTTAATAAAAAGGCGCTTCGTGGTAAAATTTATTGCAATACCTGTAGAAATTAGCTATAAAAATACATTTGCATAGTTATTGGTGGCTAAACCAGTGACTGCTCAGAAGTTCTGCTAAGGGTGCTAATCCCTCAGTGCCCAAATTCCCCTCAATTATGTTAAATCTATGGATATTTGATGCATTCTTGTATTCAAAATATCTCCCCAGGTAATTTATGTTTTTAACTCCTTTTTTCAGTGTTCGCTTCTTAAAGGATGTGTCTTTTTTCTTAGTTGTCATAATATTTCTAAAATTTATGCTCAGTTTGAAATTTTATGTCTTAAAATTGATGAGCCGGAGGCAAAACTTTAACACTTTATATAAAATTATGCGTAAATTTTAGAAATATTTTGAAAACTAAGAAAAATAGAAACATTTTCTAACTAGGGAAAACTGAAAAAAGGTGTTAAAAACATTTAGTTTTCCTGGAGATATTTTGAATTAGAATAATGCATCAATCAAACGCCCATAGACTTAACATTACCGAGAACATTTTGGCCGCTGAGTGACAATTAAGCATAAGTTTTTAATTCGATCTAATCCGGAAGGGTGTGAACAAAATTCATGCAAAATTTTATTCTTATGGAAAAACCAAGTTATGTTCAATAAAATAGTGTAAAAAGAAAATTAATGTGAATGAAAGAGCATTTTTTACAATTTAGGTAACCTCCATTTAAATATAAAAGCATTTAAGTAATGTCTAAGAAAAAAATAAATGTGAAATACAAAAGTGAATTTTTTGCTTTAAAAACCTTACATCTGAGAAAACTCTTTCAAAGACATATTTTTGCAAAAACCTTTTGTTAAAAATCCTTTATTTATTTAAAAATCTTTGATGTGCTTGTATCTAACTATAATTTTAATAGCAGCTTTTTTTTTAACTTAGAAGACTGGAAAAAAAATTGTTTTTGTAATTTGAATTTGAAAAAAAAATTAAATAAGTAAACAGCAAATTTATAAGAGTTAGAAAATTACACTTTTCTTTCTTTATATATATATTTTTATTATTTTTTTATTTTTACTGTTTAAAATATTTCTTTCTGGAAGTTTCGCAAACTACGAGCGCAGATTGGTGCTTAAATAACTTATTGGTTTTATTACTCTTAAACCAGTGGTGCGTGCCCAAGTGTTCTGAATACTGTGTCGATTCGGTGGACTGTAATGTTTAACGAAATTTAATATAAAGGCAAAAATAGTCAAATAATACGAAAAGTCTGATAAAAACATTCCTTTATATACATATTTCCACTCTTGAATCAGGATTGACACCATAGTTAGTTACTAAAATTAATTCTTATTAAATGTGTACAAGTACCACTCGAATTATATTCCGTACTATGCATTATTCTTTTAAGTAGCGAAAGTAATTACTATTATTATTAACATAATATTTATGTTACGACTAACTGTCGAAATAGCTAACTAAAATACGGTTTTTACCATCAAAATATTCGACGTTCGAATATCAACAAACCAAACGAAAACAAACTAGTTCGGCTGTTGCCAAACGGTTAAACAGTTTTAAAGAGAACGCGCCAATAGTGGCGTGTTGCCATGGTTTCCAAGGTGAGCCCTAACATACTGGCAATTTTATTGGAGTTCTGCTTGTCTTATCTAACTTAAAATACTTTCTGCTAAGACTCAAGTAGAAGAAAAACTGACAATATTACTGTTTAAGCCACCCACCCTGGTAACGCCACTGTAAAGTGTTGTGATTATAAATAATGTTTGATGACTTTTCGCATGCAACTGGCTATCGGAAAAATGTCTTAAAGTTAATTTATAGATCTATAATTTAAATCCAAAGAAATGTTAGACTATTGCAATGCCATCGAAATCCCATCTATGTCAGGCGTTGGCGTCTTAAGTTATTCTAACGAAAATTTTCGTTTTAGGTTTATCTTGGAAATTTATTAAAAAGGCGCTTAAGGCCCCACACTAGGCACAGAATAAGACCCGGATGATAATGTCAAGTTTATGGGGGCGTTCTTTCCAAATATCTCGCTCAAATTTTAATATATTTACCTGAACATTTTGGATAGGATAGCTGAGGACGATCTACAACCGGCCTAGTTTTTACTTTTTCGATTTTGCTGATACATTTCTTAGATTATGATAGTTTCAATTTCAGAACCGGTTTAAACCGGTTTTCAAATTTAAAGTAAATAAAAAAAATCTGAAACCAAAATTGAAAAAGTAAAAACTAGGCCGGTTGTGGAACTTCCTCAGCTATCCAATGAAAAAAAAATCCTGTAAAAATATTAAAATTTGAGCGAGATATTTGAAAAAAACGCCTCCGTAGGCTTTACATTATCATCCGGGTCTTCTTCTGTGCCTAGTGTGGGGCCTTAACCTCTTCAGACCTGAGGTGGACAAATGTGTACCTCCATTCTATTCCTCATAAAAACTATACTGTTCGAATTTTTTGCATTTCTACTTTACTTCTATGCAGCTGAATGCTTTTTGCTTTAAAACAAAATCAATAAATGTCAGAAATTATGAATATTAACTCATAAAATAAATATTACTTTTATCTGAGTTTCAAAAATACCTTCAAGACAGTCTGGCCAAGAAAGTGAGAAATATTCATAATTATTTAACTTAAATGCTTTACCATAAAAAATTTTGAGGATTTGCTGATCATTTACTTGTTTAAAAACCCTAATTTTGCTATTGTGTAAATTTACATTACTGATAGTTAAACTGATGTTTTAAGAGGATTCGTACTTTTATATCCATATTTGAAAACCTAAATTACCAGTCCCCTAAAATACTGATTTCATAAAAATGACTCTTTCTGTCATTTATGGTGTCATTTCAATTATAAAAAAGCAATAAATATGTATTTGAAGCGTTCTTTTATGCTCAGGCCTGAAGAGGTTAATGGTAAACGGTTTCTTGCAATACATGTAGCAATTAGAAAATAATACTTTTGTATAATTATTGGTGGCTAAACTATCTACTGATCCGAGGCCCTGCTAAGATTACTAACAAGGAAGGTCTCCATACGGGCATACTCAGAAAATCTGAAAAAATTACAGAATGTTCTTCTCATATAGATATACATGTTCATAAAAAACATTTCGGCGGAATTTCCTTATAACGTCCGTAAAAAAATAATAAAGTTTCGTTTATTTGGCGATTTATCTCCGGTTGGCGAAAAAACGAAATTTTGAAAAATACGCTTTTACGCTTCGAATACTTTTTAAAGAAAAAACTTTCTATGTTCAATTTATTTAAATAAGTTTAGTTTAAGTAATTTTAGTTTTGCATTTTTACTTTACTTTAAGTGTAATTTTGTCACATACGTTTATACGTACTTAAAAAAATGAAATTAATATATTTTATCATTTAAAACAATTTAAATTGATTAAAATTGTTCCAAATTGAAAAATACACTGTTAAAAATCTGTTGCATTTTGTTGCAACGCACTCCCTTGCTTGTATAGAAAACGGTTACTTGGCCGTGAAATGGAGCTTTCTCATTGGTTGGAATAGAGATATTATATACAAGCGGAGGAGTGCGTTGCAACAAAATGCAGCAGATTTTTAACAGTGTATGACACTTCCAATTCACGGTGCTATGGAGCATTCTCATTGGTCAGAAGAGAGATATTCTTTAAAAGTAGTGGAGTGACGTTGCAGTAAATGCTGCAGATTTTTAACAGTGAAGTCAATTGAAATCAATTTTCAGATTCGTTAAAATCGTCTGCTTTTGGCGAGGAAATGCACTGCTCGCCAAATCCCGCGTCGCTTTCAGCTTTTCACGCCAATTATTCCAAACTATTTTATTTTTTTTACATATCTAATAATGTAATTCCGCCGCTAATTTTCACTGATCCTTTATTACCTACATGAGTAGTTTAATTCGTATTTTTTTCAAAAAATTCTGAGTATGCCCCCAATGGAGACCTTCCTTGTAAGCACTCAGTAGCAAACCAATACCACCCATAGACTTAACACTACCGAGGTAAATGTTAAGTCTATGGGTATTTGATTCCTTGTATATTCAAAATGTCCCCTCAGATAATGAATGTTTTTACCTCCTTTTTCAGTGTTCTCTTCTTAAAGGGTGTCAATTTTTTCTTAGTTGTTAAAATATTTCTGAAAAATTATGCTCAATTTGATATTTTATGTTATAAAACAGACGAGCTGAAAGTAAAACTTTAACACTTCATATAAAATTATGCATAGATTTTATAAATATTTCGGAAACTAAGAATAAAGAAACACCCTTTAAGATGTTTCTTTTATTCTCTTTATTTTCAATATAAGAATGTATCTAACGCTCAGAGTTAAAATTACCGAGGGTATTTTGGCCGTTGAGTGATTAGCACCATTAAGCGTAAATTTTATAAGTCTATCTAACCCGGAAAGAAGTGAAAAACAATTCGTTTATATAAAAACAGTGCTAAGTTGAATAAAAGAGTGCAAAAAGAAAATTAATGTGAATGAAAGAGCAACTTTTGCTGATCAAGAAGCCCCTATTTAAATATAAAACATTTACCGAATTTAACCGTGTATAAGGCACACGCGTGTATAAGGCGCACCCCAACATTACAAGTAAAAAATGGCGATTCCTTAAAATCTCGTGTATAACGCGCACCATAAATGTGATACGCTAATGAAGAATGACCAAATGAATTTCAGTATTAAAAAAAAAAAAAAAAGGTAGAAACAAACATTACACCAGACCAGAAGATAAGACGAAAATGCATTTTAGACTTCAGATTGTAAGAGAATGACGGGAAATAGGAATGAGTGAAGGTAAAGAGAATTGCTATTTAGCGTTTAGATAATGTCACTAACTCCGTGTATAAGGCGCACCTAGGAGTTTTGCCCTATTTTTTTGAAAAAAAAAGTGCGCCTTACACACGAGTAAATACGGTAAGTCACGTAGAAAAAAAAAAAAAAAAAAAAAAAAAAAAGTGAAATACAGAAGTGATTTTAACCCTTGGCAAATTAGCACTCCTTTGTTTCCCCTTCGGAGACATCATCTTTCCTTCCAAAAATTTTTTTTGGCACCAGTAATAAAGGAAAATAAAACTTTCCTTATTTAATCAGATAATTTTTCAAAATGTCTACTTAAAGTAAAGTTCTTTTAGAAAAAATAAAATTTGTGTAAGAGGCACAGGAGTCCGAAGGGTTAAAGTTTTTGCTTTAAAAACCTTACTTTCGAGAAAACTCTTTTAAAGACATATTTTTATAAAATCCTTATATCAGAAATATGTTATTTATAAAAATAAAAAATCTTTGAAGCACTTGTATCCAAGCAGTAATGTTAAACGTGCTTTTTTAATTTAGAAGAATGAAAAAATGTATATTTGTTTCTGTTATTTGAATTTGGAAAATCTTTTAAAATACCTTTAGTAAAAAATATTTTTTTATGAATTAGAAAAGTAATCTTTTTTTTCCTTTATGTTTTTTTTTTCTTATTTTTAGTGTTTAAAATATTTCATTCTTGCAGTTTTACAAACTGCATTACTCTTGACCAGTTGTGTCTATGGATAATATTTGATGATTTTTTCACGTGCAGCTGGCAAACGGGAAAATGTCTTAAATTTAATTTATATATCTACAATTAAATCCAAAAAATATTAAATTCATACAGCTGTCATCGGAAATGTCATCGAAATCGCACATATGTCAGGCCTCTGAGCGGTAAATTATTATAACGAAAATTTTCCTTTTAGATTTATCTTGGAAATTTACTAAAAAGGTGCCTCGTGGTAAACAATTATTGCATTACCTGTAGCAATTAGACATACGGGCATACTCAGGAAATTCTGAAAAAAATATAGTATGTTCTTCTCGTGTAGATATATAAGTTTATAAAAAAAATTTCTGCTGAACTTCGATAGAACGTTCGTAAAAAAATAATGAAGATTTCGTTTATTTGGCATTTTATCACCGTTTGGCGACGAAATAAAATTTCGAGACGTACTTTTTTTGTCAAATGCTTTTGAAATTAAAAATGTTTCATGATGAGCTATTTTTAAAAATATTAATTTAAATAACATTAGTTTTGTCGGTTTTAGTTTTTTATAACAATAAGTTTGTCATACATAATGAATTTATAATGAAATTTAAGAATGTAATTTGATAAATTAAAACGAAAATTAAATTAATTTAATTTGTTTCATTCTCAAAATTAAGTCCAGTAGAGCACTGTCAATTCAACTTTGTTGCTATGCATACAAAAACGTCTCCGATATTGAAAAGTATTACTGCAGCATTTTTCATCTTGCTTTAATTTATAATATGCTTAACTATATAAAAATATATTTTTCAATATGGAAATATTTTTTATAAATAAAACTATTTTTACAGTATTAATATTAAATAATTGCTATAATAAGCAATATATATATATATGGAATACAATATAATACGGATATTAAACTGTCTCTTTGTTTATGTTTAAATTCATTAAATACCATTTACACGCATTCTAAAATCGATTAACTAGCATTTTTCAGTTACATGAAAATCATTTGCTTTTGGCGAGGAAAAATGTACTCGCCAAATCGCGAATGCTCTCGTCTTTTCATGGCAAATATTCGAAAGAATTTTAATTTTTTACAAACTTTCTGTTAAGGCCCAGTGGTCTAGTCTAGTGGTCATATCGTCGAACTCCAGACTGATCCCGGGTTCGATTCTTGGCATCACCAAAGACTCATCGAGCGTATGCAGTGTACACGCTTCTTAAATAAAGGGGTTCTGAAAGTCCTGAGGTCAGTCGTAGCAGTTACCATGGGTAATGATCTCTGGAGAAACTTTCCCTCCCCTTCAGAGATATATCGAAACTGAGGAGGAGGCAATGTTTGGTGTTGCCATCTAGTGAGGCTTTACCGAAGATCTTCCGCTGCAGAAGTCTGTCTTCCTACCCCCTGTGTGCAGTTCAAAGGAAGCTGCGGCAACCCTCCTGCCCTTGGGGCACACGTCAACAAAAACAAACTTTTTATTGTCAAACCGCAGCTAAATTTGACTGATCCTTTAATACACATATAAGTAGTTTAATTAGCATCTTTTCAAAGTATTTTGAATATGCCCACTTTGGAGACTTCCTTGTTAGACCGTGTGTTAGTATTGCAAGTCGAATTCTTAATAAGCATGATACATTGAAAATTAATTATAATGTTTATTGAAATAAGAAACGAGTCTTTCGTCTTTATACATATATATATATATATATATATATATATATATATATATATATATATATATTCGATTAACCTTTGATTTAAAAGAAAAAACATATAAATAAAAAAAATCTTTAAGTCGTTCCAGCATAGTCACCAGCTATAATTTATGTTGTAATAAGTTTTGTAATGCAGAGTAAAAAAAAAAAAATCATTCTAAAATTTAATTTAAATTAAAAGAACGTGTGAATTTCTCTGTATTTGCCCAATTAAAATTTGAATTCACCATTTAAAGATACTTTTTTACAGAATAATTAAAATCATTAAATGACTTAAAGAAAAAAAAGTTTCAAGTTTTTTTTTTTTTTAAGTCTCCATTTGATTTCTATATTTTATATAAAAAAAACTGAATCTAAAAATTATTTTTTGGCTTTTAATTATGATTTCTTGATTTTTAAAAAAGGAAACAGAAAAAAAAATATAAGATGAAAAAATCAGTCATGCAAAAAGGTTTGTTTGATATTTACTGATGAAAGGAAAAATATTTCTCTTTTGGACGCTAGTAACGATTCTGACAAAGAATTCTTTTTTCTGAACACTTGTACTGTTACATGTATCATTTTTTTTTTCACAATGAAATCAAATAAAGATTATTTTTAGGTCTTGCAAATCAATTGAAGTGACTTGTATATTGATAACAAATTATAGCATTTAAAACATTAAATTATACATAATTACATTAAATTACATATACCGTTTCAATATTTTTTATAAATAATCATCATAAATTTATTTTTAATGAGATTTTTTTAATGAATGAAGAGGAAAAAAGTTTCTAAAATAATAATAAGGAAAATGATAAAGATATTATTAAAAAGTATAACCTTGTTGAAAGTGACAAATTTTGCAAGAGTTTTAAAAATCTTTATTATCCTTCAATAAACAAATTGGTTTATTTTAGTATCCTAAACATGCTTCTATTAGATTGAATCAACGTTTCATAGTTGCTAAAGTCTCAATTTTTTAAATACCAATATTTTTAAGCAGAAATATTTGTTTTAACTGATTGCGTTTTTTTTGTGATTAAATAAAGCGAATATGTTTATAAGAATTTATTGGTATTCAAAAATTTTGCATTTATAATTTTCTTTTGAGGAATCGCTTTAATGTAACTCTCCATTCGTGAAATCCCATGTTTTAAAAAAATCTTTAAATCATTCCAACATAATAATCATTATCTGTTATAATTTGTTGTGTTATTCTGCTGAAATATACAAAAAGAAAATTTCGTCATAAAATTTTATTAATTTTAAAAGAAAATGTGCGTTTCTCAACAAAATTTTTGTCCAATTAAAACTTGAATTCACCCTTTAAAAGTATTTTTTTAGAGAATAATTAAAATTATTAAATGACTTAAATAAAAAATCGTTTGAAGTTTTTTTAAGTGTCAATTTACCTTCTGTATTCTTTCAAAAGAAACTGAATCTAAAATTTATTTTTTTGTAGTTAATGATAATTTCTTCATTTATTAAAAAAATAATCGAAAAAAAAGAACAGCCATGCAAAAAATTTGGTTGAATATTTATGATGAAGAAAAAGCCATTCCTCTTTGGAAAATAGTAAAGGTTCTGATAAACAATTCTTTTTTTTCTGTAGAGAAATACAGCTTCATGCATGATGAATTTTTTTATAATGAAATTAAATAAAGAATACTTTCAGGTCTTACAAATCCATTAAAGTTATGTGTATCTTGATAAAAATATATAATGTTTAAAACATGAAATTATACATAATTGCGTTAAATTACAGAAGCTGTTTCGATATTATTGTTGAATAATAATAATTTTCTAATGAAATTTCCTGAATGAATAAAGAGAATACAGGTTTCTTAATATATAATAAAGAAAATTATAATTACATTATTAAAAAGTATAAACTTACTGAAAGTGATAAATTTTGTAAGCGTTTTTAATGTTTTTATTATTTCTCTAAAAAAATTGGTTTATTTTTGTATCTATTTTTTTTTTTTTATTAGATTGAATCCATTTTTTCATAGTTGCTATTCAGATTTTTTAATACCAATATTATTATTATATGCAGAATAATTATGCAGAAATTTTCGTTTTACTTGATCGCGTAATTTCTATGATTAAAGCAAGCGAATATGCTTGTAAGAATTTACTGTTTTTCAAAAAATATGCAACTATGATTTTCTGTTGAGGGCACACTTTAATGTAACTCACCATTCGCGAAATCCTACATTTAAAAAAAAACCTTTAAATCATTCAGCATAATAATCATAATCAGCTATAATTTCTAGTGTAAATCTACTGAAATATAAAAAAAAAATATTTTCATCCTAAAACTTAATTTAAATGAAAAGAAAAAGGGCATTTCTCACTAAATTTTTTCCAGTTAAATTTTGTATCCATCCTTAAAATGTATTTATTTTTTACTGAATGATTAAAACTATTAAATGACTTAAAGAAAAAAATGTTTCAAGTTTTTTTTACGTGTCCATTTACCTTCTACATTCTTACAAAGGAAACTGGATCTAAAAATTATTTTTTGGCTTTTAATTATGATTTCTTGATTTATTAAAAAAGAAACGAAAATAAAAATTACAGAAAAAAAAATGGCCATTCAAAAAAATTTGTTTTGATATTTCTAGATGAAGGGGAAAAAATTTCTTTTTGGAAACTAGTAAAGATACTGATAAACTATTCTTTTTTTTTTCTGTAAAGATATAGTGTTTCATCTATGACAATTTTTTATAATGAAATTAAATAAAGATAACCTTCAGGTCTTGCAAATCATTTGACGTTATGTGTATCTTGATAAAAAAATTATAGCATTTGAAACATTAAATTAAACATAACTACATTAAATTACATAAAATATTTTGATATTTTTTATAAAAAATAATTATGAATTAAGTTTTTAACGAGTTTTTTTTATAATGAATGAAGAGAATATAAGTTTCTAAAAGATAATAAAGAAAATGATAAAGGCATTATTTATAAGTATAATCTTACTGAAAACGACTGTAAGCGTTTTTGAAGTGTTTATTATTCCTCAAAAAAGAAAATGATTTATTTTAGTATCCTAAACATAGTGTACCGTATATAAGGGTTCTGATCTTATGGTGTGTCAAGCTCCAAAATCTACAGTCTGTTTAAAAAATGGAAAGTAATTTATTAACAAATCTTCACAGCTACAGAGTTTTTTAACTCACAAATATTGCCAGATTTATCGAAATAACTAAGCAAATCTAACGTAAAAGTACAGCTATATGCAGTGTTCTCGCTGACATTTGACCAACGTTAGTAATTTGGCTAATTAAAAATAAAAAACATTCGACAAATGAAAAAAGTATTAGCAAAATAAATTAGCTGTGTAGTACAAAAAAAAAAAAAAAAAAAAAAAAAAAAAAACTTTAACACTTTAATGTACCTCCTTTTTTACTTTCTTCTATCTTTACAAGAAGAAAGTATTGGATTCATGAAAATTTTCGACTTCCGGTTTTCGACGGATTTATACGTTTTAGAAGGTTCTGAACACGTTTTGACTATTTTTAGGAAATGTCTGTCTGTGAGTCTGTCCGTCTGTCTGTCTGTCTGTCTGTCTGTCTGTATGTGACAAAAAATTTGTGGGCGCTCTATCTCAAGAACTAATGCTCGAAATTTCATAAAATTTCATATTCAGTTAGACCTTGATATGAATTAGTGCCTATTGGTTTTTGGTGAAAATTGGCCTGCAGGTGGCGCTGCTATACTACGTTTTTCATGATTTTCAAGATTGCTATATCTCAAGAATTAATGCACAGAATTTCACCAAACTTCAGATTCTGTGACCCCCTTATATAAATAGACGCTGATTAAGTTTTGGTGTAAATTGGCCAGCAGGTGGCGCTGCTATGCTACGTTTTTCATGATTTTCATGATAGCTATATCTCAAGAACTAATGCACGGAATTTCACCAAACTTCAGATTCCGCAATACCTTGAGATACATAGCCGCTGATAAGGTTTTGGTGTGAACTGCCTTATAGGTGGCGCTGCTATGCTACATTTTGCACGATTTTTGCGATAGCTATATCTCAAGAACTAATGCAGAGAACTTCATCAAATTTTAGATTCTGTTACACTAGAATATATAACTTAATTAGACGCTGATTACATTTTGGTATTAACCTTGCAACAGGTTGTGCAGCTATGCTGCATTTTGCACGATTTTTCCGATAGCTATATCTCAACAACCAACGCACAGAATTTCATCAAACTTCAGATTTTGTCACAAAATGACATGTAACATTACACGATGATTACGTTTTGTTATAAATCCTTCAACTGATGGTGCTGCTGTGCTATATTTTACACGGTTTTTTTTTAAAACTAGCTATATCTCAAGAATTAATGCACAGAATTTCATCAAACTTCAGATTCTTTTACACCATAACATAATTAGACGCTTTTTTACGTTTTGGCATAAATTGTCCAAGATATGGTGTTGCTGTGCTACGTTTTGCAAATTTCTTGCTATAACTATATCTCAAGAACTAATGGACGAAATTGCATCAAATTTCAGATTCTGTTAGGTCTTGACAAAAATAGATGCTTATTAGGTTTTAGTATAAATTATCCAACATGAGGCACTACTAAGCTCATTTTCTCAGAATATTAATTAAATTTTGCGTTTTAGGCTTTTCGGATACCAGAATCTCATTAGGCTAGGTCAAATGTTCGAGGAAATTCGATAGTGGGTAACTTTGGAGTCACCACGTTTTTTTTTTAATATTAAAATATACTTATGAGATAGAAGAAAGTTTTGGGATTGACACATCCAGCTAGTTTCAATATGTTAAAAAAACAGTCAAAGTTTTTATAACTGCAACAACGATTGTTATTAATCTAATTTCAACTATCTGCTACAAATATATTAAAAATATGTATGTATGCATATGTATGAAAAACAAAAAAGAAAAGAAAGAAAAAGCAAAAATTGAGCACTAACAATTTGGCGAATCTAATCGCTTGTTATTTACTCGCCAAATGAAGAATTTAGTCACAATTTGGTGCAATGGCGAGCGACAGCGCGAACCCTGGCTATATGTCCCAAAGACTCTTTACACAACGTCTCAACACTAGATCAAATGCAAAACAGCCTAGATAAATCACAATAGTCAAGCAGACCTGCTTAAAAATAGTCTACTGACTCACTCAATGACTGACTGACTGACTGATAATAACAACAACCCGCTCTGTAACTCTCTCCTATATATAATCGCGGGGCATGCACTAAAAATTTCTACGTTTCAAGAAAAATCCTGAAATCACTGTAACAGCATTTGATGTATCGAAATATATCGCAAATGAGATATATATTACAACAGAGAAGGGGGTACCATCGCCAAAAATCGCCAAATTTGTCGGCAACTTGGCGATATATCGCAAAAAATTTTCGACAAAAATTAGTCATCAAAAGTGACGCCAATTTGGCGATAACTGTAATATTTTGCCAAATTACCATAGACATTCATTGAAAATCAATAGACAGGTTTGCCAGGTAACAAGTTGACAAATAGGGACAATGTAACAAAAACTAATAATAACAAATGGAATAAAGCCTTTTAAGACTATTTAAATTATTTTAGAGTATAAATATTAACTATTTTCAAAATTCGTAACAATACTTTTATTAATTTAATCGACCTATTTTTTCATATTTGCTAACCTCCCAATTTTTCTAATATAAATATGTTTATGCAGAAATATTTGTTTTACTTGATCGCTTAATTCCTGAGATTATATCAAGAAATATCTTTTTAGAATTTACTAGCATTCAAAAAATAAAGGTACTGCTTAGTTATCCCGTCGACCAATTTTGCCAAATTATTTAAATCGTGAAACTAATAGCCAAATTATGCATATAGACATACATTTTATTTTAAATAACGAAAAAGTAAATAATTAGTAGAATATTAACAAAAATTCAAATTAAAGGTCGAAAAAATATCACTTAATGACGATTTAAATACGTGTATCGTTTTTAATTTCATTGAATGTAACTATCACAATCATCCATTTTATCCGCATTTAATCTAATATTTTAGCGATAGTTTTTTGGTCGATCTGATTGGGATAACCAAATAGTACCAAAATAAGCAACTATGATTTTATGTTGAGCGGCCGCAGTCAGTTAACATATCAAAATTTTTGAAAAAAAAAACATTCAAAAAATGCTTTTTTTTTTCAAATGTCACGTTTTTATGCCATTTTTAAACGGAATATATGCAAAAATAAATAAATAAATAAAATAAATAAATACAGATCAAAAATAAAAATTATATATGCAAATAAAAAATTTGTTTATTTCCGCCTTAAACCTATCTTGATAAGTATCTTTTACAGAATATTAATCTTTTATCACGCGTTTTAAAAACGAGAAATTTTTGCGTATAAATCAGAAAAATGCTCGGATTAAATAATAAGAACATTACAATAAAATTTTACTTGTGAGAGTGGATATATCCGTACGTAGTACGGTCAAATCATGATTGGCAAAGAACACATTGCCCATAAGACATACGGACCAGTCAAGGAAACTCCCCGTTTACGAAATCCCATGTTTATTTATCAGAAAAATCTAATGCGAGGCAGATTACACGTAAACTATATTTATTTTTTAGAAATACGGTTTTTACCATCATAAAGATGTCGATGATGTGCATTTTAAAAATTGCTTCAGTAAATTTTAAGTATTTTAAAGAAGATGACAAAATTTCATCAACTCACAATTTCAATGTTGACAGGGATGTTTTACATATTTAAAATTTCTGCAGGCAATTTATAAAAATGCATATATACTTCATCTACTTTTTGATGGTGAAAACAATATTTTAATTCATTGCAATCGAGAGAGAATTTTCACCAGTGGCGTACTTAGAATAGGTGACACCAGGCGTGGATGTAAATGGTGTCACCCCCCACACCATCCGTCATATTTTTCAATCACAATTATATGTTATTACAACAAATCACCATACCATTCTTTGATTAACTTTTGTCCTCCAGCATAAAAAAACCCACAGGAGCGGCTTATCACTCAACCCATAATCCGCATAATTCCATGTGCTGTCTATATGTAGAAGATAAATCTTTCTTTTAAAGTTTACTTTCGCTACCCATTCGTTGAATAGGTTGGTTTTTGTTCTCTGGTTCATATCTTATTACCTACCTATTTACCTTTAACCCGTTGAAGGATGATGTGATAAAATATGTCCCACTTTGTTTAATTACGATAGGCCACATTCACACCACAATTTTGAAATGAAAATTTTAATTTTATGACGTTGCTTGAAAAAAAAGAAAGGCTTATATTTATTTTGAAATAAATTTGTTTTTAAATTCTGGTGTCAATTAATCATTTCAGAATTTTAATAATGGAAGTGATTTACTCCTTAAAGGTTTAAAGAAAGTGAAATTTTGTACGTCGAGATAGATTTATTTTCTTTTAATAATAATAATTAAAACTTATATTTAACCTGGAAAAGGGACCTTTACGAAATATGCATACAATTTATTACTTTTTTCTTTATTTTAAAGATTTATCAAAGAATACAATAAAAAAATCAAAAGAGAACCTTTTATTTCGTCCGTCTTGATTTCAAGCACTTGATAAAAAATACAAAAGAAAGGTGTTGAATTTTTAATCTTTCAAGTAAGAAAAACATTGTCATTGACAAAAAAAGTGTCTTTTAAGCTACTTTTATTATGAAAAAGACATAAAAGGAAAGAGAAATAATAACTGATTTTAAGCGCTATTTTATTTCTGAATTTATAACAGTACTATAATTTAATGAAGTCAGTTATTAAAATCATAAATTTTACAAGTAAGAAAAATCATGCATTAAGCACAGATTATGAAACACTTTCCAAAACTTCTTGAAAACTTCACCAAAACTTCGTTATCAAGAGAAATGAGGAGTTACTGCCCAAAGCTAAATATTTATTCCAAAACTTTTGAACAGCCCTGTGCTTCATCTGTCGGTTGATATATATACTCTATTATGGGGAAATTTAATTTAGCAAGAAAACGCCTAACTGGTTGAAAATTTTCTTTCAGCTATTTATACTAATAGATGGAAACATATTTCAATACTTTTTCTCAGCCCTGTAGCGTACCTAGTGCCCTTATTACACGGAAATATATTGGCCAAAATGTAGTTCAAACAAGAATATACTTTAAGCTACTTAAATCACATTTCCAGAAATTATCATCCATAAGCGACCTTGTATTCTGTTTTTTGCGTGACCCTATGTATCGTTATATCTATATTCTACAAAAATTTCTTAATAAATTGAATGCAGTCCAACATAAAAATGCATAATTTATTTTAAAACCAAAAATATTAAATTAGGCTCATATTCAGTAACATATATAAGCTAATTTGTGTAACCCTGTATATCTTGTATAACCCTGTATATTGCCTCTAATTGTGCAACTGTTAGCATTATACAAACCATACAATGTGCATACATTTAGGGAAACTTAAAATCGCATATCATAATTAAAATACATTTCATCAACCCAACAGCCATCATCCATAATATACAGTACGGATAGAATCAACTGTTTGAAATGTTTTGTGTGTCCCTGTAAATGCAATGCACTTCGTATTAGGTGTGAAATTACTCATATTAAGCCTCAGAGACGTAGATTAATTTGATTACACATGAAATAGCTTACCATAATTAAAATATTCCCTCTTTATTATAATGTAATGGTATTCTTTTATGTGGTCCTGTAAATGAATAATAACTATTATTTTCACTGTATGTTTTACAGCATGGAAATTTTAGTGCACTCCGTAGATGCATATAAATTTGAATGTGTTTGACATTGTGTAACATCTTTAAAATTCATTTGAAACGATTTTTCATGATAGGCCGTAATGTAACGGAAAACTTTTGACTGTCCCTGTAAATAAACTAATTATGGTAGAACCTTCATTTTCAATGAGGTTCGTGCTAGGGTAAACAATCAAAACGTTCAAAAATTTCATGGCAATCCAAGTATATTTACGAGAGTTAGAGCGCGGCCAGACGGCCAGACAAACCGAAAGCATAAACACAAACTTTCAACTTTGTTGGAAAGTTAAAAAAAGTGGAACTCTGTAACTAAATATTTAATATTAGAACTACTGTGAGCCGTTCTTTAGACCTTATGAATTTCCTTCGGTTCGAACCAGAAATTTAATTATGTATATGTTACAGGCCAAACCCGATTTTAGGCCAAACTAGATTGGCCTAGTCCAAACTAGTCTATCCTAATGCCCATCGGATAAACTAGTTTTTCCTAGGCCAAACTAGTCTATCCGAACGCCCATCGGATAAACTAGTTTTTCCTAGGCCAAACTAGTCTATCCGAACGCCCATCGGATAAACTAGTTTTTCCTAGGCCAAACTAGTCTATCCGAACGCCCATCGGATAAACTAGATTTTCCTAGGCCAAACTAGTTTGGCCGAACGGTCATTAGGATGCACTAGTTTAGCCTGCTAGTCATTGGTTTGAACTAGTTTATCCTAGGCCGAACTAGATTGTCCTAGGCCAATTCAATTTGGCGTGATTTTATTGAATTTAAAGACCGCCAAGGCGCCAATTTTCTTGTTTTGATCTAATTTAGCCTAGGCCGATGCAATTCGACGCGATTTTAGCTCACAGACTATCAAAGCCTGAGAGCTAATGTGCTCGCAGATTCTGTGTGTGTGTATGTAACCATGTACGTACGTATGTACATATGTTCGCACGTATGTGTAACTAATATAACGCGAGCACTCTGGTGTTGGAACTTGGTGATTTAGTTCAAGCCAGCCGGCTTCGCCCGCTATCGGGCCCCTTCTTTTATATAAAATCTTGAAACGGACGTATATTGAAGCGAACGAACTTCGAAGTGAAAAAAACATGATGATAAATATTTAAGAAAAAGGATTTTGCATCGAAATACCACTATTTTCTAATAGTAATTTTTGTAAAAATGTTATATTCTTGCTGGAACTTTTTGAAACTTTGTGATAGTTTATCGCATATGATATAATTTTATATAAAAAAAAAGAGTTACATTTCGGCGTGAAAGAGGATGTGGTTGCGAACAAAATCAGGAAATGTAACGGAAATTCTATGTTTTAAAGCACCGCGACCTCAAGTAACACATCTACTAATAGGTTGTTTAACGGAGTTTCATTCAAATATAGTTTTGTTAATAATAGAATACGCTCCCTGGTGTTGGAATGAGGAACTAATATAACGTGGCTTAGTTAAAACTTGCTGGCTTCGCCCGCTATCGGACTGGCGTGGGCAGCGGGGATATGGTTCGAATTTCGTTCGCTTCGAGGTTCTTTCGAAAAGGAGGGTTACATTCGGTGGTGCGTGCTCGGTACGCTTGCTACGATTTAAATTTTGTTTGCTTCGAAGTTCATTCGAAAAGGAAGAGCGCATTCGGCAGTACGCGTGCAGCACACCTGCTATACGCTGCCGCAGTCTATGGGAACGCGGCTGAAGAACTATTGCACGAAATTTAATAAAAAATTATATTCAGGTAGTCTCTGATCTAAATTGATGCTGATTAGTTTTTGGTGTAAACCGTTCATCAGGTGGAGTACTGTTTGGCATTTATTACGATTTACGCATCAGCGTTATCTTAATAGCTAATACAATCAAATTTCCATCGAACTTTAGATACAGTTCGTCCATGACATGAGTTGGTGTTGTTTTTATTTTGAAGTAAATCACTCAACATGGCTATGGTATGCTGCATTTTTCACAATTTTCACAATAGCTGTATCTCAAGAACTAATAGACGGAATTTAATAAAAACTTATATTCAGATAGTCCCTGATATAAATCGATACTGATTACTTTTTCATGTAAATTGTTCAACAGACGCTTCTAAAGTGCGTTTTTACTGATTTGCATTAACACTATTTCAATAACTAATTTACGGATTTTCATCAAACTCCCGAATCAGTAAATCCGTGATATGAACTAAATCTTTTTACGTATTCGTGTTAATTACTCAATAGGTGGCGCTGTTGTGCTCAATTTTCCCGATTCCTGAAATAGTTTTGTTGCAAGAATTAATGCACGAATTTTCATCAAACTTTAGATACAGTGAGTCCCTGATATAAATTAGTATTCTGTAGTTTTGGAGTAAATCTCTTGAAAGGTAGTGCCGCTATACGGTATTATTCGTGATTATTGCAATAGTTCTATCTCAGGATCTAATGCATGGATTTTCATGAAACTCCAGATTCTGTTAGTCCTTGATATAAAAAAGTACAAAAGTACTTTTTAGTTTTTGGAGTAAATCGTGCAACATGTGGCGCTGCTATGTGGCATTATTCATGATTATCACAATATCTCAAGAAAAAATTCACGGATTTTATCAAACTTCAAATTCAGTTAGTCCCTGATAGAAATTAATATTCTTTTGTTTTTAGAATAAATGGCTCAATAGGTAGCGCTTCTATCCAGTTTTTTTATGACTTCTGCGATAATTCAAATATCTGAAACAGTATTAATATACAGATTTTCATCAAATTTCAGCTTGAATTAGAATTTAAAAGACGTTGTTACGGATTTTTCAAAAAGTTCCGGCAAGAATTTAACATTTTTTTACAAAAATTGCTATTAGAAAATAGTGGTATTTCGATGCGGAATCCTTTTTCTTAAATATTTATCATCATGTTTCTTTCCTTTCGATTCAACATTCGTAAATACCTAAATCGCGTTGTATTAGTTCCAAATTCCAACACCAGGGTGCTCGCATTAGTTCCATATTCCATCACCAGGGAGCGCACCTTATTACTAACAAAACTGTATCTTAAGAAAACTCCGTTAAAGAATCTATCAGTAGATATGTTACTCGATGTCACGGTGCTTCAAAACAAGAATTTGAGATTTTTGAAAAAATCACTATTCTTCAATAGTAGCATTAAATGCGAAATATATTTTTATAAATTTATATCATATGTCATAAACTATCTTAAAGTTTCAAATAGATCAACCTAGAATTTCCGCTATTTTCCTGATTTTGTTTGCCCCCCCCCCCCCTCTTTCCCTTTCGTAATGGGACTTTTTATACAATTTTTTATCACATGTTATAAACTATCACAAAGTTTCAAGAATTTAACATTTTTAAAAAAATTACTAATAGAAAATAGTGGTATTTGACGCGGCATCTTTTTTCTTAAATATTTAACATCATGTTATATTATGTTTCAAAAAGTTTCACAAAATTGGTAATATTTAATTAGCAGCTAAAACTTAAAAAAACGCTGAGCTTTTTAAAAAAAATCTAGCGTCCCCTTACTCTACCTCCCTGCCGTATCCTAAATTTCAAGTGTCATGCTTTATTTAAGCTTTTTCTTATTTTTAAAAGGATTCGGATATTTACTTTTTTAATATGAACAATTTCGCGTGAAGTGATGTGTGTGAAAACCAATATCTGTTAAAAATTAAAAATCTTTTCATAAAACCAAATGTTTCTATCCGATTGAAAAAATAATCCGCTCTATCTTTATATTTAAACTCAGAATCCCCAAAATTAATCAGGTAAACCCCTTATCAGAAGAAACCTACATCCAAAATTTGAAACAAATCGGTAAATTATCCCTGAAAAATCTATTTACATAAATTAAGAATGTTACCCCCCATTCCTCCTTTCTTTATATGTAAACAATGAACACCCACAACTAATCATGGATGTACCTTATCAAACTGATATTGTACCTAAAATTTTAATAAAATCTGATACTTTTGCATGAAAACTGACTTAATGAAATTAAGGAGTTGGGGGGGTGCGGTTTAGCCTTTTGTTCCCCTTCCCTTATTCTTATCCAATGAACCCCTGAAACTAATCAGGAAAGTTCGTTATCACGATAAATCTATGTCTAAATTTTGAAGCAAATTGGATATTTCTATCAGGAGTTATCACATTACGTACATACGTACGTACATACGTACATACATACGTACATGGTTACATACACACACACAGAATCTGCGAGCACATTAGCTCTCATACTTTGATAGTCTGTGAGCTAAAATCGCGTCAAACTGCATTGGCCTAGGCTAAATTAGATCAAAACTAGAAAGTTGGCGCCGTGGCGGTCTTTAGATTAAAAAAAAAATCACGCCAAATTGAATTGGCCTAGGACAATCTAGTTCGGCCTGGAATAAACTAATTCAAACCAATGAATAGCAGGCTAAACTAGTTCATCCTAATGACCGTTCGGCCAAACTAGTTTGGCCTAGGAAAATCTAGTTTATCCGATGGGCGTTCGGATAGACTAGTTTGGCCTAGGAAAAACTAGTTTATCCGATGGGCGTTCGGATAGACTAGTTTGGCCTAGGAAAAACTAGTTTATCCGATGGGCGTTAGGATAGACTAGTTTGGCCTAGGAAAAACTAGTTTATCCGATGGGCGTTAGGATAGACTAGTTTGGACTAGGCCAATCTAGTTTGGCCTAATATCGGGTTTGGCCTGTAACATATACAAAAATAAATAAATAAATAATAAAGATAATTTGTTTTAAATTAAAATTCTGGTGTGAATATATTTTTTTTTAATTTGACTAAAATATCCGGTAGTTCTAGTGTTAACCCCTTAACTGGTTCGCCCGAACGCCGTTCGGGCAAGACGAATTTGCTTATTGCATCATTTAAAGCTTTTTGATACCACTATTATTCTTTAAAAAGTTTTCATACTATTGAAAGGCAGAAATGTTTAGAATAAATTTTACGAATATTTTATTTAAATAGTAGTGGTGTGAATCCGTTATTTTCAATTTATTGAACAGAAAACAATTAACCAGTTAATGGGTTAATGAAAGAGTGAAATATTTTGAAATTTAACGTGTATGTAAACATACCGTATATTTCGGCGATCAACATGAGACTTAACAAATAGTACCGGATATTTCCGTGTGTAAGCCTATCCATATATAAGCCGAGTATACATTTTTTCAATGAAAAATCGTCTAATATCGGAAACCCGTATGTAAGCCAATGTTAAAAAATGGTGATGAAGAATTTAGTGAACTAACAAGCAAAGTCTCTTTACTAGGCATACTCAGAATATGTTGAAAAAAATGTTGGTGATACTACTTACGTATGTAATAAATGATCAGTTAAATTTAGCGGAGTAATTTTAGTAGAAAGTCTGTAAAAAAATATATATATATATATTTTCTAAAATTTGGCGCGAAAATATGAAAGCGACATGAGATTCGGCGAGCAGGGTTTTTCGTTGAAAATAGGAAACTATTCTAATGCATATGAAAATACCTTGTAACTGTCGCTTAGAATCCTTTAATATTCACACCAGTTACCGGCACATATTTTTTGCATTAATTTTATTCGTACAAATTCGTATTCATATAAAGGTTCTTGTTTATGACTACCATTTAGTAATTTAATGTGCATTTAACGAATACATTCTTATTTATTATATTTTATGGTGAAATTGTTCACGTTCAGCATGTGTTAATGAGTAGCAATATATTTGTATCAATTTATTACGAAAATCACATAGGACCAACCCATTTTCTTAAACCAAGATAAACCCTTTATATTTGAGTTTTTAGGAATAATGTTCGAAAGATTAAGACAGCAAACTTTTATTTCTCACGTCTACAACGTGACGTTGCGTACGTGGGAAGAAAAATAAAGTAGTTATTCTGAAATGTTAAGTTTATCGATAACAAAATTAATGATCTTGTTAAAAAGCAATTTTTTTAAGTGTGTGTGTGTTTACCCACTGTTCTTTTTCTAAAAAAAATTTAAAGTGTAATTTTAAATATGAAATTGCAAAAGTTTTTAAACGTGATAAAGATTTTTTTATAAACATTTGTAAAGCATAGAATTCTAAAAACAAATAAAGAAATTTTCCTAAAATATAAGAATAATGATTACGAAAAATAGTTTTTTCAAAATTATTCATGTGTAATTTTTTTAAGAAAGAAAATTTATTACATTTTGTAAGATTATTTTAAAAATAAATATTTTGTAAATTTTGTAAATTTATCATTAAATAGTATGACGTATAATACTGGCATACTTTATTACATCAATCAGGAATTGCAGGATATACGAAATCATTTACTATTCCTAACTTTAAGGCCAATTAAATTTCTTAAGCCCATAGTATCATATATGATATCACACAGGGAAGCTTTAAAATACAATAAAATATCCGTTTTTTATATCTTAACATTTCTTACAACAACAACCAAAAAAAAAGTGGATTTATAAGGTTTTTGAATTTTAAGACCAAGAAATTATTTGGAAAGTAAGGAAAGTTGGTTAAAGAAAGTCAGAAAGGAATCATTTAATAATATGCACCTGGTGTTAATCTTCATTAATCATAGGGGGTATATAATACACCCCACAGCCCCTAAACGAGATAACTATTTATCTTTTTTATAGATAAAATAAATTGGAAATATGGAATATACACCACTTTTTAAAACTAAAATACAGTCGAGTCTCTATACAACGAAACTCGAAACATCGAATTTCTCTATATAACGAATTTTTTGTAGGAACGGTCCCCTTTTCGCATGATTACATTAAAAACAGTCTCTATATAGCGAAATATCTATCTCCATATAACGAATTTTTTCATAAATTGGTCTTAATTTATTCAGTTTTAAAAAAGCTTCGGAATCATATGGAGTCAATTTCCCATCACTTATTTTTGATTTATCGTTCAGTGCTGAGGTTTTTTTTTATATTACATCTCTCCTTGTTCTGTAAATCCAACGGATACATCCCACCTCCCACACAACTTTCACCATCCTTCTCAAAACAGAGTCATTTACATTGTTACACATATAAGAGAGGAATCAATGAGAGGCGCGTAAGAGAGGCCTTCAAATGGAGGAAAATTTTAACTACAATTTTTTATTCCTTGCTAAAATTTGAGGTCTAAATGTTAGGTTAATATTTACTTTTAAACATTTCAAATCCTTAATTAAAAATATCGAAAATAATATTTGCTCAAAATTTACACATTAAATACGATTTTTAACATCATTTTCTATACATCGAATTTCTCTATATAACGAATTTTTTACTGGAACGATGGATTTCGTTATATAGAGACTCGACTGTATTCTTAATATTTAGTCTAAAATTTCTGTCCTTAAATAGTACGGAATATTAATTAAACAGATAAGTGTTATCAAAAAATCTTTAAAGGATGCAACTCACCTTGCCTGTACAGCATTCGGATAAAACAGTTAAGTGGTTTAAAGAGCAAATTCATTTGGCTGTTAAATGAGTGAAAAAAGTTTATGCGGATATTGTGGGTAAATAATCTGTCACCTAAAAACAAATTAAAATTGATTAAAATTTTTATAACAAGAAATTTTTAAAACGTGTGTACAATACTTGAATTTCTAAGAGTCTAGACTAGTGGTTCTCTACCATTTATTGGCAGCGGCCATGTAAAACAATTATCCCCACCCCCCACACTCACAACTTATTCTATATAATTTGACTTTTAATTAAAAAATCCCTGTCGGCTTCACCTATAGTCGGAGGTTGATTTCGTTAAGTGCTCATTTCAAAACAAACAAGTAAGAAAAAATCATGCGTTAAGCATAGATTATGAAGCACTTTCCAACACTTAATGAAATCTTTAACAAAACTTTGTTATTTAGGGAAATAATAGTGTATAGTCAAATATACCCAGATATGTATTCCAGTACTTTTGAACAGCCCTATATTTCATATGTCAGTTGATATAATGGGAAAATTTAGTTTAGCAAAAATATACCCAGTAACTTGAAATTTCTTTTTCAGCAATTCATACTATTAGATGGAAACATACTTGAAAGCTTCTGTTCACCCCTGTAGTTTACATTGTACCTTTATTACACGTCAGCATTTAGCTAAAATTTATTGTAAACTAAAACACTTTTAAAACAACTGAAATCACATTCTCATAAATTATCATTCATAGGCGTCCATGTACCGAATTCTTTGCGTGGCCCTGTATATCCTTTTATCTATATTCTGCAAACATTTCTCAGCAAATTGAATGAAGCTCAGCGTAAAAATGCATAGCTTATTTAAGAACCACGTTTAAATAATTTACGCTCATATTTTATTCATAACGTTGGTGAGCTTTTTTGGGCAGCCCTGTATATCAACTATAACATTTATACACACCATATAATGTGCATATATTTAGCGAAATATAAACGCGCATATCATAATTAAAATGCATTTCATCCCTCCATCAGCCATTATCGGACACACATACGGTATTTCGGAAAGAATATACTATTTGAAATCTTTTGTATGGCCCTGTAAATGTTATGTACTTCATATTATGCAAGACAGTAGCGTATGATTTATATTAAGCTTCAGTGACATATATCAGTTTTATTATACATGAAACAGCTTAATATATTTTAAATATGTCACACACAATTTCCCCTTTTACCATTATCTAATGGAATTCTTTTGTGTGGCCCTCTAAATGAATAATAGCTACATTTTCACCTTATATTTTATAGAATGCATATTTTAATATGTTTGACAGAATATAACATCTTTAAAATTCTTTTGAAACGATTTTTCCCCATAGGCCGTAATGTAATGGGAAACGTTTGATTCGCCCTGTAGATAAACTAATCATGGTAGAAACTTCACTTTCGATAGGACTTGTGCCAGTGTAAACGTCAATAACGTCCTAAAATTTCATGGCAATCCGAGTATATTAACGATTTTTCCCCATAGGCCGTAATGTAATGCGAAATTTTGATTCGCCCTGTAGAAAAACTAATCATGGTAGAAACTTCATTTTCGATAGGACTTGTGCTAGGGTAAACGTCAATAACGTCCTAAAATTTCATGGCAATCCCAGTATATTAACGATTTTTCCCCATGGGCCGTAATGTTATGGAAAACTTTTGATTCGCCCTGTAGATAAACTAATCATGGTAGAAACTTCATTTTCAATAGGGTTCGTGCTAGGGTAAACCTCAATAACGTATAAAAATTTCATAGCAATCCGAGTATATTTACGGGATTTAGAGCGCGGACAGACGGCCAGTCGGACAGACGGACAGAAAAACCGAATGCATAAGCACTTTTCAACTTTGTTGGAAAGTGCTAAAAATAAAATGTAATTAGTGAAAAACTCAGTTTGACAATTTTTTTTGGCCGCTTCTGAAGAAATTTTAATTTCATTTTTCTGTAAGAGCCGATTTTATCAGGATCATCTTAAGCTAAATTTGGCTCAAATACCCTCTTTGACAGCATTTTTTTAAAAATATATTCTGATTTTATGAAAAAATTGACGAATAAGGTAAATTATATAGTTCTTAAATAAGAAAAACCGCCAACCAAATGCATTTGAGAGCAAAAAATGGTTTTAACCTCTTCAGACCTGCCACATTTTAAGCCATCGTAAAAATTACTTAACACTTTGTCCCATCTATTTATACGTATAAAAAGATAATTTTGTAATAAAAAGTAAAATAATTATTATTACTTTATATTTACTAGTAGGTACACATATGTGCACCTCGGGATCATACTGCAAAAAAAACACTTCATTTTTCAAAAAATAAAAATTATTTAAACGAGAAATTTGGTGGACAGTTGATACATATAAACTTATTTTACGTGCTATTTTCGAAATATACATATACATATATATATATATATATATATATATATATATATTATATATAGAGATATATATTGCATTTTGTACAAATAACCCTTGTTCTTGATTTGCAGCCTTCATACTTACATTTTGAAGCAAAGTTATCATTTATTGAACGAGGAAACTGGTCAATTTTGTCATATCTAATGTAGTAAATTGGCTTTTAAATACCCTTACGTTATTTTCGCTGTGGTTTATTTGCGGAATCGTCTTCAAAATCGTTTTCAGGTGAATAAATTTTGCGTGGTCTCCATGGTCATCGTTCTTCACATACTTTACTCTTATATTTCACCAATATTTATGCAATCTCTAAAAATACCGCAGGAACACAATCTGTCTTTTTGAGGAACTTCACCTGTTTTGCAATTTCTGATATACATTATCCAACAAATGGAAATAACCAAATCTATAAAATGTATAAAAACTCTTGTTGACTACTTTTTTGTGGCAATAGAACAACGGTAGTAAGCTAAACACTTATCCTTTAAATCTGCACCACCCATACTCGTTTTGTATTCACAATTGCAGGTTGTGTTACATCAATTTTACATTTTTGATCTTTAGACCACTTAACACAACTCTTCCCGGGATTGCTATCGATGCCAGTCGAAAGCAAAGTTATACATTTGCTATCTTTCCAGTTTAGTATACACATATCCTTCCCTGCCCTTAGTCTCTCATCCCACTCTTCGCGTTACAAATCTCGATCATTGATTTTTTTTTATCTGTTCCTCCAAATCTTTTGTTAATAACCAATGCAGTTTGGTAGATATTGTTCCTCAATAAAAAGTCGACACATTTTACACTAGTAAAAAAACTGTCCTAGTAAATCACCCGTGTGTTGTCTTTTGGCATAAATTTAAAAAACAATTTGACAATGCCTCCACCTATACCTAACCTAATCATAATTATTTTGAATCATCAGCTGGTACTATTCCTTTTTCATGATATATTTGTCATGGTCATCCCAAGCGGATAAAATAAAGTTTTTTTATCTCAACGGATTAGGTTTTAACGGCACATAATGTCTAGATCCACAACGTCCATCAAATAGGATCTAGTGATCTCTGTTCATCTAGTGATAAAGGTTTTGGCATGGGCAGGGACAAACATTTAATTCTTACTGCATTCAAGATTAGATTTATTTTCCATAATTTGTTATTTGCTTAAAGATCATTTAATTTATCTGCAAAATGAAGAAATTTTCTGAGCTCAAAAAATCGAACACGTGACATAGTACCTGCAATTCTAAGTACCGGCAAGTCTTTTTGCCAATAGAAGCTTGCTTGGAGATATATTAAAGTTCCCATGTGTATGTGTACGCCTGCAACTTTTATACTTTCATATTTAGATGCATTTATTGAGTGACGGTTTCGTGTTTGAGCATAATATATCGGAATTGGAATTGTTTGAACGGAATTGGTTTCATATGAAACTTTTCCCCCCAAATGTTCATTTAACTAATCTAGAAATGATTCAAAAGGATTTACGGTGCTGGAAAATCTGCTTTTAGATAATCCTCATCAATCAATGATCCTCGGGATTCTATTAGAAGAAAAAAGATTAAATAAATGTTTTCCAAAAGATAAAGTTTTATTCTCAGCATTATTATTCTGTTGTGCTGTAACACAAGTTTTAAAAATTTACTTATTTTCAGCTTTCCATAACAAAGGCTTTTTAGGTTAAACTTTATTGTTACATGGATTCGGGATAGATACTGGAGCAATATCCACAATAGTTATATCTGTATCATCTATTTTTTTTTTTTTTTTTTTTTGCCAGAAGACTCACCATCACCATTGGCCTCATTAGTTTATTTACTCTTACAAAGATATAATAATTATGATTTTTAAAAATTAATGTTTAATTTAAAACATCAACAAAATGAATTCTTATTTATAATTAAGTATATTTTTTTAATAATTCCACAACTTTAGCGCTGGACTAAATAGATATCATTCAGTACAATTTTTTTGTGTGAGATGACTTCTTTCCAAAAACATAGAATTGAAACCGGAGGTGCACATATGTGTACCTTACAAATTACAACTGATTTAAACAGATATTATGATCTAGCTGAAAAATTTAAATGATTTATGCAACACTGAAGAGTTTATAAGCATTCTTAAAAATTATTATGAATAAATATTAATTTTCTAATTATAAAAATGTACTTACTTTTTCGACATTTTATATTTTTCGCCATAGCTCGTTTTTTTCCCTCCAAAATCATATGAATTGAGACTGCTAGCGCCATTTCTTGCTGAAACTAGAAAAAGCTAACGTACAAATATAACATCCACTCGTCTCAATAAAAAAAATTAAAATATTAAGTGAGATACGCAGTTGAAATCAGAGGTACACAAATGTGCACCTCGGGTCTGAATAAGTTAAAAATGAGTTATAAAATAAGCAATTTGCTATTTGCATGCATCCTCAAATCTTCAATCACGATTGTTTTGGGAAATTTTGTTCAAAATGGCTGTTTTGACAGCATTTTCTTAAATATATTCTGCATTTATCGAAAAACTGACCAATACGGCATATTATATAGTTTCTACATAAGAGAACCTGTCAATTGGATGCGTTTGAGAGCAAAAATGGTTTTAGAAATGTTTCATAAAAAAGCAATTTGTTATTTGAATGCGTCCTCAAATCTTCAATCACGATCGCTTTGGGGAATTTTGTTCAAAATGGCTATTTTGACAGCATTTTTTGAAATATATTCTGCCTTTATCAAAAAACTAACCAATACGGCACATTATACAGTTTCTAAATAAGTGAACCTGTCAACTGGATGCGTTTGGGAGCAAACATTAGTCATAAAATTAGCAATTTGTTATTTGAGTACTTCCACAATTTTTCAATCACAATTGCTTGGGAAATTCAGTTCCAAGTGCCTTTTTTGGAAGATTTTTTTGAAATATATTCTGCCTTTATGAAGAAACTGGTCAATACGTCACATTATATAGTTTCTAAATAAGAACACCTGTCATTTGGATGTATTTAAAATCAAAAATGAATTTAAAAATTTAGGAGTTTGATCAAAGACAAACATGTTCATAATCGGAAATTTTATTTAATCAAGAATTTCAAAATGAGATCTAAAAAGTACTTCATATAAAGGTGACACATTTCCTTATACATTATATCCGTTTAAAACATGCTTGTCTTGGATGAGGCTTGAGAATAGTTAAGAGATTTTGGCTTCTATGCATATAGCTTAGTGAAAAAAAACTAGAAAGTCCATTCAATAAGCAATCGAAATTGTTATGAAAAATTGTAAATTTTAACAACAAAATTATAGGAAATTTAACACTATGAAAGATGGCAAAACACTTTTAAAGTTTTCTTGTATAATTATTCTGTTACTACACTCATGTAAAACTTTTGATGGGAAGATTTTTAAATTTCAATAAAGACTGATGTTTATTCCATTTATTTTTAGTCTGTAACATTACTTTTATATATATAAAAAAAAAAAACAGAAGAAACTACTATCAAATTAGTCTATAAAAAATGTATAATTGCCCCCTCCCCGGTGAGGCATACACGGTACGTTACGAAATACTGGTCTAGTCAAAAGTTCTTGAGACTAAAAATATTCTCCTTAATATTTAAATCGCACAATTTGTAATGACCTTTTTTAATCATACAATTCCTAATATTTGCATTATTCATTACATATAATTATTTGTTATAATTCGACAAGTAATTCTTATTTTATTTTCCTTTTAATCAAACAGATAATTTTATAATATGAACAACAGATAAAATCGATAACTCTCTACTAGAAAATTTTAATATATACTTGAACTTTATGCGAAGTAAATCTCTGTATACAATAAAGCTTTATGTAAACTCGCATCCAGATTTTATCTAAATAAAATGAAAACATATCTAATCTTAGATGTCATCTCTAGAATTACCTTGCTGAAGGAAGTTTTCTAATTTCAAACTTTAAATAAGGTTTAATCAAATTTATTCCAAATGAAATAACTATAAATAGAAACTAGGAATTAGAAACGAGATTAACCATTATAATTATTATCGTAGTCCGTAATTCAAGTATTTTACTCAGATTTACATTCATACAAATCTTGCTAAATATCCCGTTTTTAGGTGCGTCCGTAATTATGTTAATTCGTAATCGACGTTCAATCCGTCCATCTGTCTTCATATAAAAACGCAAAATCTATCCAACCGAATTATTTAAAATTATAATTATTGCGTACTTTTGTCAATTCGTTTAAAGTTTTATGAAAATTGGATGGATGTTTCAATTACAGGCAGGGTTCTCGGTGTCGCTCGCCATTGCGCCGAATTGCGAATAAATTCTTCATTTGGCGAGTAAACAAGCGAATAGATTCGCCAAATTGCTAGAGCTCAATTTTTGCTTTATCTTTCTTTTTTTTTTCGTTTTTCATACATATGCATGCATACATATTTTTAATATATTTGTAGCGGATAGTTTAAATTAGATTAATAACAATCATTTTCGCCGTTATAAAAACTTAGATTATTTTATAACATATTGAAAAAAAGGTACATTAAAGGATTTAAGATAATTTTTTGTGCTACACGGCGAATCTATTTTGCTATTTTTTCATTTGGCGAATGTTTTTTTTTTTTTTTTTTGCCAAATTACTAATGTTGTTCAAATGTCAGCGAGAACATTGATTACAGGGACGATCAAAAGTATTCCGTTATATTACGGTCGGTGGGAAAAAATAATTTCAAGTGTATTTTACTGATGTTACTCACTTTCGATCATAATACAATTCATATAAATCTATTAATTATATCTTAAAATAAACATTCTGTGCAATATATGGTGCAAAGAATATTTCATATTAATATACAGAGCCACGCAAAATTATTCTATTGCAAAATGGTGCAGATGGAAACATTGTTTGAAGAGTATTATAATAATGCTAAACTATTTAACATTTTTGGAAATTGATATACGTTTCTGAGGTGTACCACAAGTTAATTACCTGCATAATAAAAAACATTTAGTATTTAACCACTTAAGCGTCGCGCCCGAGAAATTCACGGGCTGCAAGCTTCACGGGTTTTATTCAGAATTGTTTGATTACTACCAGTTTTATAAAATAGTGTAATTGGTTTTATTCTGGTATCTTTTACTTATCATTAAACAAGATAAATATTCTTTTTTTCAAAAAAGTGGTGGGAATAATGAATTTGAATTTTTAAATCGTAATTTAATGGGAACATTAAGGGGTTAAAGGAGCATACGAAAGATTTCGTATATTGCATTGTTTTCGAAGTACTGTAAATTTAAAAAAAATTGTCTTACAAGGGCACCACCAAACATGGTGCTCACAGATTTTGATGATTTCCAAGTATGTTGTAGGGGTCATACCACTAATTATTCTGGTAAAAAGGTTTCTTCAAATGGGTCTTGGTTTTTGAGAAATTGGGGGTCAAAGTTCAACGTATATGTCAAATACTTATTAGTAACATCTCCGCATGCGAATCAGTGGTGCCGTAGTAACACGGGAACTTGCGAGTCGAAAGGTTGCGCGTTCGAATCAGCCCTCGGCTTTTTACTTATTTTAATAAAGTATAAAAAAATTTCAATATTTTAAAATCTCCACTACTTTAAATATTAATATTTTTAGATTAATCAGTCACTTTTTTTCTTTTCAAATGTGTATTACACAATATTGTGCATGGATTTTTAGATAATTTAATACTGCATTTAATATAATTTATATTACTTAAATACTTAATTCGTGATAAATATGTTTAAAAATATTTTAAAAGTAAAAAAAAAAAAGTTTAATCATCATTTGTACAAGTGCATATATAAGATCAATAAAAAGAAATCTTCATTTATTCTGATATTACGGATTAAAGCAGACGATTTTAAAAAAAGTATTTTTATTCGCGTTTGTAATGACCGAAAGATGGCGTTGTAATAGACCTGATAATCGTTTGTTTACGTTTGTTTGTTTACGTTCCATGCTGTAGCACTGTAGCATAGAACCAGTTTAAAGAGCTATTTAAAGTGCAGTTTTTTATCTTTTTTATTTAATTATGGGAGATAAATTACAAATATCGACAATTTTAGAATTTGTAGATGCTGGAAAATCTAGTAATTGCTTTAGAGAAGCTGAAGCATGAAAGCATTGTGTTGCTATCATGCTATTTTGCCATGAGTAAGTCAAATGTATTTTTTTATATTATAGATCTAAACTTTGTGTATAAAATTTTGATTTTAGATAATTTTAATGCAAAGAACCCAACGTTGCACGCGTTATAGAACTGTTTATTTATTTATCGGCCTTTTAAACACTGATTTCATGCTCACGATATAAGTTCTATTTCGTTTCAGACTTTGTCCGCGAGAGGGCGTCTATTTCATTTCAAACGCGAATATGTATTGTAAATATTATCTCATTAACAGACGATTTTAGTTGAATGTAATAAAAATAGATGTAATCTGTCATTTCTTATTTGTGCAAGCGATAACTTATGTTGAAGTTGAACTTTGGAGATAAATGTATCAGGGCTCCCAAATGGTCCGCGAACTGAACATCAGAATTTTTTTAGAAAAATTTTCTTTTTAGATATTTCTTACAAATTGTCAAGAAACCACGTTTGGAAGTTGATTCTAGCTCAAACGTATTATGAAATTTTCTGTTAAAAAATACTGATGTTCAGTTCGCGGACCATTTGGGAGCCCTGATGTATTTACAGAATATTGGAAAATGAAAATTTGGATAACTGGTAACAACTTGCATTTTAACATTAAGGCATTAATATTTTATTATTCTTCCGAAGATACGTATTACTTGAATAATCTAATCCTAAAGACGTTTAAAAAATTGCACCCGAAAATTATTTTGTATTATTTATACAAAAAAGGGCAAGTTTTCATTTAAAATGCTATAAAATAAAAAAGAAAAAGATAGGAAAAAGAAAAGTCATTATTTCAGGATTGTGCTTAAAATAAAAAACGCAAATAATAAGTAATAAATAAAACAGTTCTAGGCTTAAATTAGTTTTGCAGTTTTGTCAATAGAAATATTAGTTTAAAAATTGCAAAAAAGAAATTAATTTACATGAGAAAATTTAAAAATGTAAATGTAATTTATTAAGAAAATATCAAAAGCTGTAGCAATTCTGTAGTAAAAATATTTGAAATTTGTAAAGTGTAAAAATACAAAAATAAATAAAAAAACAAACAAAGGCCGGGGACGGATTTGAACCAGCAACCTTTCGGCTCGCAAGCACGCGTGCTACCACGGCACCACGGACTCACATGCGACTCTCGTACTAATAAGTATTTGACATAGACGCTGAACTTTGATCCCCCAATTTCTCAAAAACCAAGGCCCATTTGAAGAAAACTTTTCACCAGAATAATTAAAGGTATGACCTCTACATCATACTTGGAAATCATTAAAATCTGTGTGCACCATGTTTGGTGGTGCCCTTGTTAGAGTGAAATTACATTTTTTTCTACGTCTGATGTACAATTTTGACTTGTTTAAAATGGACTTGGTCTTCTATGGTTGTGAGTCCCTTAACTAACGAAGCATCAGTTGATGATGAATGAGCATACTCAAAATGATTTGGTTTCTATTACACTATAGATCTTAACCCTTTCTTGCGCAGTGTTGCCGGGTCGGCAACACCTGAAGTTCCCCCTGTTTAGAGGCACAAAAACTCCGTGAATGTTTCAAAACTACTCTAATGGCTATTTTAAATCTTTCTTATGAATTCTAGATGGCAGCACCACAGAGATCAAATTCTACTGTTTTTAAATAATAGGTAAAATATTTTACTCTCATACGCGCTTTACCGCAAAGCTCTTCTCACTGCGTTTATCAATGCTGTACTTATGGGAGGTTACCACTTCGGCAACAGCTGTATAATTAAAATGGTTTGTGCAATCTTTAAAAAATCATACCTGTGTACTCCTCTAGGCCTAAATAGATTGCCTAATTTTTTTTTCTTTAAATTCCAACTTTAAAGAGTAGTGCGCCGAAAAGGGTTAAGCACGCAGCCTGAGGTCGAGGCTAAAATTCGGCTGCTGACGGTATGTACTGGCGATGTGTAACATAGCAATCTACGGAGTGCGATTTATTAATGCTTGTTTGTTAAAAATATTAGAGAAGGATTCTTTGTTGTAGCAGCATAATTCTTGACATATTGTAATATGAAATCAAAATTGTTGATCTGCTTGCGAGAAAATAATCTAAATTTCTAAATTTTCCGTTAAAATATATCCATTTAACATGGATCAAGGCTGAAGTCGTCTGCCAGGTATGTTTGCGCCTGTGCACACTGGCATTCTGGCGATGTAGTGGCTAGATTAAAAGATTAACATACCGCCAGCTTTGGCGTCTGACGTCACGTGCATAAGGTCCATTGGATTTCAGATGATTTTAAAATTTCATTATTAACTGAACTGAAAATTAAACATTCAATCTACATATTTTACTTTAAATAATTTAAACTAAATTTTCAATAAGAAATTATGTAATTAATCCCATTGGTTTAAATTTTTTTCATATATTTCACACCTCATAAATCAGCTATATACCGTATATACTCGTGTGTAAGTCGAGGGATTTCTGACAATTTTCAGCAAATTGGTGGAGGAGGGGAGGGAGGGGAGACGTACACACGAGTCTTTTAATAGTAAAAAATTTTCTCTTTATATGTGTATGTATAAAATATAATCTATAAAATATGCAAATAATAATAACCTATCATTACATTTTTTTTTCTCAATAATTTGTTTTTGTTTGCTTATTACTTTTTCGCATTGGCACGTGACATCTTTGGTTTGTGCAAATTTGACATTTTGGTCACCATTCAAACCAAACATTTTGTGCAAAATTGAAGTAAAAAGTTAGGGGTCGACTTATACACGAATATATACGGTAGACTTTTTATGGACGTTTGTGCACCTGTTCTAAATATATGAAACATGTTAATATGTATATATATTTTTTAATTTTTGCTATAAAAACAATTATCTTGTTTTTAATTAAACACTTTCCTAGCAGTTCTATTTTATAAAATGTCAGAATTGATGAATTTAAAACATATAATATACAGTTTGCGTAACCAGGGTGGGTGCCCAAGTGCTCTGAATATCGGTAATTTTTTAGGTGCGTTCGTAAATACGTAGCACCTATTGTTGTCGTTCAGTCTGTCCGTCTGTCTGTCCGCATATAACAACGCAAAAACTACCCAACTGAATCGTTTGAAATTTTAAATACATAATTATTACATAATTTTGTCGAGTCATTTCAAATGTTATGAAAATCGGATGCATAGATCAATTACAGGGACAATCAAAAGGATTCCGTTACATTACAGTCAATGGGGAAAAAAGTTTCAAATGCATTTTAATCCATCGAAATTTTAATTGGATAATTATTACATAATTTTGTCGAGTCATTTCAAATTTTATGAAAATCGGATGCATAGTTCTATTGCAGGGACAATCAAAAATATTCCGTTACATTACGGTTAATGAGGATAAATGTTTCAAATGCATTTTAATGGTGTTACACTCATTCGAACGTAATAAAATTGATATGCATCTATAAAGTATATATTATAATATACATTTTGCATAATCTGTGGTGCAAAGAATACTTGTTATTGATTTACAAGGCCACACAAAAGTATTTCATTGCATAATGGTGTAGGGAGACCATTGTTTGGTGCGCATTTTAATTGTTTTTATTTACAATTTTATGAGACTGATATATGAGAGTGATATTTTTAAAACTTCGTTACCGTACGAACGCACCTCATTTGCTACGCTTTACGTGCAATTTTCAAATTGGTTAAAGTTGTGTTCGCCTTATCTAAACAGAAATTTTTTTGCTTGCAAAACAAGGAGAAGAAAACCATACATTATTACTTTTTCTGAACACCCATCGTGGTTACACCTTTGATGTAATGAATATTTATAATAGAACCCATCACATATTAAGAGCCCACACTACTGATTGAAAAAGACCCAGATGATAAAGTGAAGTCTATGGGGGCGTTCTTTTTAAATATCTCGCTCAAATTTTAATATTTTGAGGTGATTTTTTTTTTTTTTTTTTTTTTTTTTTTTTTTTTTTTTTTTTTTTTTTTGCATAGGATAGCTGAGAACGATCCACAACCGACATAGTTTTTACTTTTTCAATTTTGTTTATATTCTTTTTATATTAGGATAGTTTCAGTTTCAGAACCGGTTCAAACCGGTTTCGAAAGTTAAAGATTTTTTTTAAAAATCTGACACCAAAATTGAGAAAGTGAAAAAAAAATATATATCACGTAAAAATATTAAAATTTGAGCGAGATATTTGAAAAGAACGTTCTCCATATACTTTACATTATCATCCGGGTCATTTTCAGCCGGTAGTGTGGCGTTTTAATCAAAGTAGAAAGAATGTAATTTATAATGAATGAATATAAAATTAATGAACTACCAGAATATTCGACTATCAGAACTACTAGAGTCAGCTGTCATGCCAATGAACTACCACAAAAACCACTCTTTTTGCGTAAAAAAAACATTTTTTTCCATGTATGTCATTTTAAACAAATTGCATAATAATAGGTAATAGATTTAAATATCTATACACAAATGATTATGTTACAGCCGAATTGCAAATTGACATTTTGGAAAATAAATAACGAAATGAATAAGCAAAATAATTTTTGTCAAAGTATAAAATTTATGATTGCGGGGTAATAGATATATGTAAAATATGATAGAAATTAAAATTTCTTGGAAAATTTATGTTGAGGCTCCTCATATGCAAATTCACTCAATTCTCATAATATTACCCTTTATCTCAAGCATTTCAAAAAGAAATGTAGAAGATTTTTTTTTATTTATTTAAGACAGTCATATGTATGACTTTTTTACCAGACAAATTAATTTCAAAACTGAAAATGAGATGCTGACTTCTATTTACTAAATTAAAATTTTTAATTTTGTCTTATCATTCGAACAAAATAAGATGCTGCACACCATCGATAAAACTTCAGTTAACTTGGAAGCAAGATTTTATGCAAATAAATATCGGAAATATCTTGTTCAAATTAATTCACTAAAGTAAAATTACGAATTTCAATCTTCAATTCTCATTAAATAAGTTTGTTTCAAATAACTATAAACAGGAAGAAAGTATTTGAAACGAGCATTACATCCTAAACGATAAAAATTTGTTTTCTTGTTTTTAATTTATTTTCTCGCAATCGAGATTATTTTCGAAGTTTTTAATTGTAACCTCGGGTGTTCGGATCTTAAAGAATGCTTAATTCTAATATCTTAATTGAAATTAAAGGATTTTCAGTCATGTGTCTCATTTTTGCTTCTAATATAAATTTAGTAATAAGAAATTATACTTATATATAATTACAGTACAGTTCCGCTATTCCGAACTAATTGCAGCCGAACAATGTTCGGTTTTACGGGAATTTGGAATAGACAGAGCAAATTTAGACCGGGAGGCGGCAACACAGGCAAATACTTCATAAAATTCACGAATGAAAATCTAGAACTAGTTATATCTCGACTCCCATATTAAAACGCAATCAGTCTGCCAACTTATATCTTGGTGAAAAATATCTAAAAACCCGATTTTAGCTTGTTGTCTCATAGGTTTACCATTATGTTTTTCTGCTTTCAATCCTCCATGTTTTCACATTTTTGAGTGCAGGAAAGCACAATGTTAAACCTATTAATCAACCACTAAAATAGTGTTTTTAGGTATTTTGCACCAAAATATGGCTTGGCACACCGACTGCATATTATTATGCGAATCGAGATGTAACGAATCCTAGATTTTCGTCCATGAGCTCGATGAGATGACTGTTTGTGGTGTTTCCTCCAAGTCTAATCACTTCTATTAATTTTATTAAAAGTAATCTACATATTAACTTGTTAAGGAATAAATTACGTGCGGCAACATCTGCTGGTTTCAAACCAACACAGTTTTGATCGGCCCATGCTTAACAGATTCTGTCAATTGTAATAACTTAATTTAAATATCACAGTTAATATATAAATGACTCTTTTAATAAAAGCACAACTGTAGCCTCATAGAAATAAATAGATTTTTTTTCTGCACACAGAAATCGGAGTAAACAATGCGAAAAAAACAACTTAGTCGATTCAGTTCTCTTCATCAGAAGAAAAATCACTGACTTTAGAGTGTATGCAAAATAGCTGCAAAAACGTCAGTGAAGGCTTACTTTGGAGACACGAAATTTTTTGGTTTTTATCTCTCTGTCCATCTATCTGTCTATCTATTCCGCAATAACTGCCGTAAAAAGCATCCGATCTGTTTGAAAATAAGTAAGCACATTTATAGTGTATCCGGATTTAGCTGTGAAGTTTTTTGTTATACGTGAATCATTCGTTCGGAAAACACAGAACATTATATTTTTAATCATAATGCTTTCCTAAGACACATCAAACAGTTTTCAATTTGACAATTGAAGACAGAAATTGCTCTTTTGATTAATGGATTTAAATGACACACTATCGATATTGAAATTTCCAAATAAGGGTCTTAAATTATTGTTATTGTTTTGAAAATTTGTCTAATCGTTTGTCAGAATTTTTTAATTATTTCTCTTAATTTTCATGACATTTTATATATGTGTTCCAATAATATAAAATGTTTGGTTTAAGATTATTTTATTTAAAATTCACATATTTCATTATTTCTCTTTCTTTTATTTGTTGCATAGGAAAAAAATCCGATGCTTTTTTAATGGTAATTCACATGATTTTGAAATTTTCATTCCTTGAAAGAAAATGGCACGATTGATTAAAATATTTAAACACCAAATTATGGATGCTAAAAGTTCTAAGATTTTAAATTATTCTTATTCTTTTGAAATTTTGTCAATATATTCGTAAGACTTTTTTTAATTAGTAGTACAATTTTTCGTATGACTTTAGACATTTTTTTAATAACATAAAACAGTTTCTTTGATCAATTTACGCATTTGACATGATATATATTTAATTTTTTCTTCTTTTTTTTCAGTTGCTATTTCATAGCCGATAAAAAATAAATCATTTAAATATTTCCAATTATGAAAATTTAAGCAGAGAGTCTGCAAGGGAGAAATAAAAGGTTAGTTAATTTTTAATGATCTGCTGTGTGATATAGCATAAGGTTAAATAATAAACTATGTTAATATCATTATGTTTTTAACACTTTTCAATATAGTTGAAAAGTGCTTATGAATTCGATTTGTCTGCTCGCCTGTATGTCTATTTTTTCTAAGTCCCGTAAATATAGTCCGATTGCTTTGAAATTGATACATAATAGTGTTGTTTACTGTACCATATTCTGTATTGAAAAATAAGTGTAAAGCATTTTCTGTTCATTTATTGGGCCACTCAGAAGAATTTCGTGCATTACGATCTACAGCGGAAAATCGTTTGCTGTGTATTTTAATGATAATTTAAATGTATTGAAATGTAAGTACATCACTAAGATTTATTAAAAGTTTCTTATAGACCATGGCACGCACAGAATGTAGCATTCATTTACAGGAACATGCAAAAGAATCTGGTTATAAAACATAATGAGCAATAATTGAACCTATGAACAAAATAATATTGAAGTTTTGTCCAAAGTGTTGCTTATTCTTAAAAATGTCAGTATAAAATGAAATCTATGATTGATTCTAACCAATTGCATAATCAATAGAAAATTACATATGTAAATTTAATGAGCCTACGGGAGGTTCAGGGAAGCAGAGCCCCTCTGAAGAAATGTGCTTTATTACTTAAAAAATTATCATAATATTCATTTCATAAAAGTTTTTGAATATTGCTGCATAAAAAAAGTATCAATTTAACACATGAAAGTTCTGAAACATTTTATCTATATGTCCGTCTGTCAGTCTACCGAACATTATTATAAAGATAGTGCCCAACCGAATGGTTTGAAATTTAAAATATATAGTTGTTGCATAATTTTGTCGAGTGACTTCTAATTTTTCAACTCCTGAATATGTCAGTCGGGTTTGACAACACACAATTTATGAATTGCAATTTCAAAATAAATTTAATATATTCTTAAAATGAAATTAATATATTTTCTTCATTTTGTTATTGCATCTACCCATACAGATTTCAAACATAATTTATTAATTTTTATACTTGTAATTTCATCAAAATTCAATTTATTTGCTTTCTTAGGAAATATAAATGAAATTTCATATGTAAATTCATTCAAGAAATTGTGCGTATTCGATTGTTATTCTTTCTGAATTTATCTTTATGCTATTTCGTAAAGATTAGAAAATTTTCATTTATTATTCAGAAAAAAATTACTTTCGAAAGCATAAATTAAATTTGAGTTATAATTTATTGTAATATAATTTCTGTTTATACTGCGCAGTCTAAAATATGATATAAAACAAAAATATTGCTGAAGGTAATTGCTGAAAATTTATTTAAAATTTACTTAGGTTTTATTTATTTTTATTTATAGTTATTAAGGTTGCTGTAAAAATCAAAATGTTTTGATATTTACATAATGGGTTATGCATTCAGAAATAATTTATTTTGATTTTATTAACCGCATTAAAAAAAATCATGGTACATTTAAATCTTAATTGACAGGTTTCGCACAATTGTACCACTAAATTTTAACAGAATTTTTAAAGTATTTCACAGCAAAAAAAGAAAAAAAAATAGTGCGGAATTTGAGAATAAAGGTGATGGTTTCGAATTTTGTTTCTTAAAAATTAAATATAAATATTCTTATCACTAAAAGTAGTGGCAGAAAATATAAGGAGTGTGCGAACCCTGATTGCACAGAACTGAATCCTCCGAACTTTCAAAGTAATTAAAAAATGTATGTGTGCTCTAATTCACGAATATATATATATATATATTATGTATATATTATATAATCATATACACCGAAATGATCCAATTTTTTTTTCACGTTTCTCTGAATATGGATATATGGCGACAGTCCTTGCAAATCTCAATTAATAACCCCATGGGAACAAACGACAAGATAACGTGCCGCGAAAAGTGTTTAAAATCCTTATTTATACCCAGCAAGAAAATTTTACTGTAAAATTTGCTTTATTTAATGGGCGCCTTTTCTCGATTTCGTAAGGCACAAGTTTCTGTTTTAAAAAACCGGTGACAAAACATGAAAATTTTCGTAAAAGGCTCCTGTTGCAAAAGGGTTAGGCACTTAACTGTATCTGACATTTGAGAAATTTTACTTTCAAAATTCTTCTTAAACAAATCATTGCATAGCTAACACTTTATAAAACTGTAAGAAAAAACTATAAGAAAAATCTGTAAAAAAGAACTGTAAGAAAAAAAATGATTTTTTTTTTTTCAAAATATTTTCTATCCTTTATAATGTAAATTAAACGCTAACTGTAAACTCTCATTATTTTCAGTTTTATTCGTTCAGAAGATAGTGGAAAATAGAATGCCAAATAAAAGTAAAAAAGAGTATTTTATTTTTATAAATATAAATTAGTGTTATGTATTCCCATGGCATTTAGAGAATTTTGAGTTCAAAGTAGTTATTAAAGTTGCTGTAAAAATCAAAATGCTTTGATACTTATATAATGGGTTATGCACTGTGAGTTCTTTTATTTGGATTTTCCTTAACCGCATAAAGAAAACTTTCATGGTATATTTAAATTTGAATTGCACTTAAGCCTCTGAACTCTCAAAGTAATTATAAAATAGGATGATTCTGTGTGCTTTAATTTGTAAATATTGCTATATGTAAGAAATAGCAGCGAAAAAGGCGCGATAAAAGTCATTTAAACAAGAAAACTTTATATAAATCACTATACAATTATTTATGTATTAAGAGATTACTTATTTAATTGTGATATGCTGAATTTTGTTTAAAGAATGATATATTTTCTTGAATTTAAGGATATTTTGAAGGCTTTTTAGCTCGTCTAAAATCTCCATGCAGAGAGTACACATTCGTTCAACTATTTTTGTATAGGTGTTTTTGCCATTAAATTTAGAAAAAAAAAATATTTAAAACGTTTTGATATTTTTGTTCAATGATATGTTCAATGTTCAATTTTTATTTTAAATTTAACATTGAAAATACAGAAAGGGGGGAAAATTGGATGAATTTAGTTGGTTTAATGTCAGTTCTTACTTGGCATTAATGCTTTATTTAGGCGCGCCCAGCTACAAGATTTAGCAGGAAGGTATTGTTGTGGTTACTCTTAACCACTGCCATATTTTTTTATTTAATTTAATTTATCGTCTATTTTTGGTTTTATCTTTATTCATTTATTATATATTTCGAATTCTAAAAATTATCTTAAATTCTCGCTTTTTTTAATCTCCCCTGTAAAGTTTTTTTATTACCCAACTTTTTGTTGATTTCAAATGTTGAAACCAGTTAAAAATTTTGTTCCTTCCGGTTTTGGAGATTTCCCGTCTATTCTCGAATGTTCGATGGGCTGTCGACTTCCGTTTTGTGACACCTCCTGTTGTCCTATCAGGTACTATTCTTCTGTTACGTAATTTAAAAGTTAGTGCGTCCTGGTATCAAGTTTTGGCTCCGCATCGTTCTGCTTATGTAGAAGTTCATTCTTAAAATTCTGTTTCCATATTCGTAGCGATGCGCTTGGCCTCTCTATTTTTCGCCACTTCCTTTTGCCTTGCCAGTTGGCGTATTTTTATTTTTATGGCAACCCCCCGCCTTCTTTCCGGAGCGGCCCCGGTCGTTTAGGCAGTTGAGATGAGAGCAGTTGAGAAGGGATGCGGTTTCGAGTTGGTGCAGGGCAGTCGTCGGCAGTTCTACGATAATAAATACCTGCAAAAATAATGTGTGCGATTTTAATAGAAATGATTTGTTCGGCTTTTTACGACTAACGTTCAGCATTGTTAAATACGAAAAAATGGAATTATTTAAAACACAAGGAGAGACTGTTATCCCTCCGTGGAAATATACAAGGATTTGTTCGTCCAGAAAAAATACAACTTTCGTTTTGCCAAAAAAGAAAATTTCATATGAAGAAAATATGTTTCGATTTTGAGAATGCAGAATTTTCTTGAAGGAATATTATTTTTTTAAATTGTTGAAACAATTCTTCTCTTAGAATATTCCGTTAGCCTTACATTGTATGTTATATACAGGATGGACCACTTCTTCGTTTTATGTTAATTTGTTGCCCCTTAATCTCCAAGAGAATTTAAGAAAAGGCATAATTATTTGATATGAGAGCTTCTATTTATCTATAAAAATTTTGTACAAGTAAAAAAAATTGTGCCTTCCATGCCTCGCTCTAAAAAAAAAGAGAGCTGTCTTCTTGCCAAAAGTAATATTATTTCTCAAAGAATTATATTCGTCCATCTTTATAAAAAAAATAAAGAAAGAAATTTTTCTTTATGAGTAAGTCTTCTGAGATTATTCATTTGCGTATTTCTGCTCACCTCTTAATACAAGCTTAAACAGGTAAGCTCTATTTTGATTTTTTTTCAATTATATTTTTCAGTGAATATGGCACATATTATTCCATAAAGTTTTTGATCTATACTACGTCATGTGTTGTGGTCGTTTGTGGCCAAAACATTGCAGTGTACTAATAAAATACGATCACGCACTTTAATTTCTTGTTTCGGAACGTCGTTAGAAACGTTCCCCCACTAAACACAACAGGTATGTATATGCTTCATGTCATGCGCTTAAAAATAGTTTTTGGTTTTTTTGTTTCAGATTCTTCTTTAATTATTTACGTGATTTTTTTAATGCTCTTTTTCGATTCATGAGAATTAGTCAATGAAATTTTAAAAAACCAACATGTTAAATAACCAATAAGAGGTATGATCGACAATACAAAAATTATGGCTGCCAAAGGCGGATTTTCTTCATAACGTGTGTACGGAATTGCATAAAGAATGAAGTCAGTCGTATTATTAGTTGCCGAGATATTTGTAGTCTTAGTTTCTACATTCTTCAATTTTTCACGACTCTCTATTTTCTTGAAAATTCAAAGAAAAGATACATTTTAATTTGAAATGAGACGCTTAGTCTGACACAGTAAATTGTTACTTATCAGGATTATCAATTTTAACCCACCACGTACGTTATATTCAAGTTTTTTTTTTTCGCATTACATTTCTGAGATTAATCTTGACAAAGAAGTCTTTCATATAATACAAGTCTCTAAATTTAGGGAAAAGCACATAACTTTAATAAAATCCGCCTTAGCAGTCGCCATTTTTTGTGTACGTTCAGGCACTGTCTTCGAAATATAGACCCTAACGAGAATCCTAACTATCGCGCAAGGCCTCTCGTTGCCAGGTTTGTCGACATCGGCAATATTTTATTTTCCCTGCGTGCTTTGCGCTAGTCAGCTGTTGTTGCGGTAAAAAAAAAAAAAAAAAAAAAAAAAAAAAAAGCAAAAGTGTAGGTTGTTTATTTCGGTGAAATTTCTTAAAAGATGTTAAAAAATAATAAAATAAAAAAATTGCATGTTAAAATAAAGATGTTTAACAAAAAAATAAATAAATAAATAAAATAAAATAAAATAAAAATTATAAATAATATGTATAAAATATCATTATAAAAAATATATATGTAAATGACAAATGTTTAAAAATAATAATAAAAAAAAAAGATTACAACAAAAAATTCTATTAAAAAAAACGAAAATTAACTACAATGAAAATAAGCCGTAAGAAAGTAAACATCAACAGAATGGTTGATCAGTATCTGCATTTAACGCGTGTGACATTCCTGTTGCGTTGTTTCTCACGTGGTTGTATTTTTCTCGGAGCTGTTTATGCTCTGGTTACGAGAGTAGCCAGCACGGTAGTTAGGACTCCCGCAGAGGCGTGCGAAGAGAAAACTGCGCCCGAGGCAAAGTTTCAATTTCGCGCCCCCTCCACACAACTTTTTCTTGTAACAGGCCAAAAATGACGTTGGTAGTATAAATTTAGCGCCCCCTAAATTTCCGCGCCCGGGACGACCGCCTCCCCCCTTTTGCACGCCACTCCCGCTAGGGTCTAAGGCTGCGAGCGAACAGCACTAGTTTTTATTACACTAAAAGAGCAATCAATCAATCTTTGTTTTCGAACAGAACAAGGATGAAATCTCTTTAAATGATTTTTGAGGGACTGACCCGACCAAATTGACAAAGGAAGGGGAACTTTTATCTACTTTATCATCAGTCGTAAAGCTGTCAACTGATTTCGCGTTAGATTTCTCTCTTGAAGTTCAGATTCAGTGCACTAGAAGTGCAATTTATACATCAAAGCGCCGACACAAAAGATCAAAGATAGCGCAAGAAGTTAGTGCTATGTGCGTGGACCTTAATAACTCTCAAGACCTGAGGATTAGGAAGCATGACATCAACAGTAATGGACCAAGTTATCATTAGTATTGGAAAACACATAGGAGAATTTTGAATAGTTGTTTCCTTTAATTTTATTTGGTGGAATATCTATTATCTTATAAAAAAGTAAAAACTATGTAATTTTAGTGATGAGAATTCGGTTTCTTCTAAATAAAAATTCAGCCAGACGCGGAATGCCAAACTGCTGCCACATCAGGCCGATGTTTTATTGGGAATTCCAAATTTTCTCCAGTAATAATAATAAAAAAACATTTTGTAGTTTTATAAGATGTTTATACCACTCTTTATTTTTTATTTCCAAAAATAAAAGTAAAAGAAATCTCTATTCTAAGTCCCTCTGACCGCCGAGCAAAAGGGCAAAATTGTAATGTTATTTTTTGTGTATTTTTTTAAATGCTAAAAAAATTTGTTAACACGTTCGCTGCCTCTCACGCGGTAGCGCGTGATACGGCGCCAACGTTAAGGGGCTACTCAGGCGCGAACGCGTGATGTGGGGTAATGTCCAATAAAAAGTCACGCACTGGTGCGGGAAAATCTTTCACTGATCCTTTGCTATAAAAAGTAAATCTGGGAAAACCCCACTTCTACAGTGCGGCATTAACTCTCATCACATCTTCATGTAAGCGGCAGCAAACGTGTTATTCCCAACATATGTATATTTTTTACTACGTATTTGCATATAAGCCAACATAGAATTAATCATAACTTAATTTCTTAAAGCTGGATTATAGCTATAGAATTACATTAATTTAAATAATGCTTATATTGTAGTGAAACCTGCATCTCAATGAACGGATATTTAGTTCACAACAGTGAAAAGTTTAAACACGTCATACGTGTTTGTTACGCCATCAAGTACTTTTTAATTCGTCGTTTTATTCATATTTTTATTAAACTTTTACTAATTTATTTGTTTTTTCGTTTTTTAAAATAATAAGTTTATGCAATTTTGCATAGATTACGAGTAGTTTGGCGATTTATATAATTTTTCGAAATTGGTTGACGCGACGGAATAATCAAGTAGCATCCCCAGTTCTGTAACAGAGCATTACTATGCATTAAAAATATTTCAATATATGTTTAATTTTTTTTTTTGTGGGGGGGGGGGGGGGAGAATAGCTATGCATTTTATAATTAGTTTACAGACATTCCATTTTCATATATTATGCTATGCATACTGCATAGCCATGATATATAAGTATTATGGTGGCTCCGAACGACTAGTTTTACTTACCTATCACACATAGTACAAGGTAAATCTTGTAATCGTTTTGAGAATTGAAAATTTTTTTGACGGATTTAAACGTTTAAGGGAGACCCGTAAGAAAAAACCCAAAAATTTTATTATTGATTTTAAAGTAAAGAATTTTGGTGTATTATTTAAGAATCTTCTTGTAAGGAATAATTAGCAAAAAAATTCACTTTTTATTTAAAAGTATATTTTTTATGGGGATTTTTTTTTTTTTTTTTTTTTTTTTTTTTTTTTTTTTTTTTTTTTTGTCGAAGAATACACTTTTTAAAATTTCTACTCCTCATTCAATTTTCAATATTTTGGTATTGCTAAAATTTCTTAAATAGTGTTATAGTATATAGAAAAGAACTAAGGAGAGATATTTTTAATTTTCTATTTTAATCGGCTAAAAAAAAATACGCATGGTAAATTTCCTTAAATTCGTTATAATTTTCATGTTTACCAATTTATGTAAAATTTTCAGAAATAGTTAAAAAATATATATCTCCTTAATTTTGTTGCAAATTTTTTTAAGATTCTAAAAACATAAACACTTTGTTTCTAAATCATTTTTCCACTGAGCCTTAGTAATTTGAACTTAGGCAAAATATGAAAAAAGTCATTTTCAGGAAAACACGTTTTAAATGGCCGCTAGTCCTTTAAACTCTGTTGTGAGTACAATTTAAAAAGCTCATTTTCTACCTGTTCCAAGTGTCCCCGAGTTCTGAAATTTTGCATGGATATTCGCAAATATGTATTTTATCGTTTTCTGAGATAATTTTTTTTTTTTTAACTTTTGATGATTTTTGGCCGAAAATGGGGTTCGGGTCTCCCTTAAGACATTGAAAATTCCGAAAAACACATTTTTAGAAGAAATAAAATCTTGTCCATCTGTCTGTATGTCAGCCTGTCTGTCTGTAAACGCTCTATCTCCGAAAAAAAAATGAGATAGAGACTTGAAATTTGACGGGTACTTAGCATGTAATAATGGGAAGAAGCTTATTGAATATCCTTTTCAAATTTGTAAATAACAATATTTGTGCAACCTCAAATATCCGGAACTATTTTTTTTTTCGGAGCTTTGAAACATTCGTTCTGATGAAAGGTACATACAGATTTTCGAAATTGTTTATTTTAAAGAGTGAGTATAAAAGATAACAAAAAAAAATTGCTTAAAGAATGAAGGCGATCGGATAATTAGTTGCCGAAATATGTGTATCCCTACTTTCTGCACTCTGCTATTTTTCATGACCCTCTATTTTCTACAAAATTCAAAGGAAATAATTGGAAATGAGACACTTAGTCTGACGTATTAAATTGTTAGTTAACAGGATTATCAATTTTAGCTCACTAAGTGTTTGGCATGTAATATTCCTTTCACTAAGCTCCACATTTCACTGCAATATAAGCAATATTTAATATAATTCTACAGATTTAATGAATTTTTAATGCATTGAAGAATGATAATTATCATTCTTCTATCATTCTATTAACTATTCTAAAAGATTATATTTATCTTTTTAACAAAGTTTTTTTTTCGAATTAATGTTGTTGTTGTTGACGTGTGCCCAAAGAGCAGCAGGGTTACTGGAGCTTCGTTTGAACTGCATCCAGGGGGGTAGGAAGACAGACTTCTGCAGAGGAAAATGTTCGGCTAAGCCTCAATAGATGACAGCAACAAGCATCGCCACTTCCTCAATTTCGATATGTCTCTGAAAGGGAGCGAAAGTTTCTCCAGAGATCATTACCCATGGTAATTGCTTCGACCGACCACAGGACTTTCAGAACCCCTTTATTTACAATTATTACAATTATTACATTATTGCGTACACTGCATACACTCGGTCGAAATAATGTTGAAATAATCATTTATTTAATATTTAAAAAGACATTGCAATTTTACCCTTTTGCAAGACCGTCAGTGAATTACAATTATAAGTATCTTTTTTTTTTTACGTAGTTCGGTACTAACCATTTGCACTCCAGAGGTTATTCTCACTGGCCTCTATTTTCCCGCGTAAGTGTTTGCTCCAAATGCTCTGGACACCATTGTTTTTTAAGTAAGAAAATCTTAAAAAAAACCCCGAATTAAATTTATTTTAAATTAAATTATTGAGAGTTCAAATACGGAAGAAAAATGTATTTCAATAATCATTCTGTCAAATTAACCAGCTATCTCCAAGTGGGCTTCCTTTATGGCAACATATTCGGCAATGTTTTGCCAAGTCGACCAAAATTTGGTTCCATTGTGGTAACCCAGTCTTTAGTACTTTTCAACAACTAGACATTATTGAACCTAATGCTGATATCTCCATAGGAAATAAAGTACAATCATTAACCTCTTGGGGTCGAGCGACTTCTGTATGTGCGATATGAGGTGCTCAGAATCCTTCGTTATTCTCCCCAGTTATTTTTTATTGTAAAGTTAATCTTAATTAATCAAAACATTTTCGCGATTTACCAGCGATTTATTTATTTATTTTTATTTATTTTTTTTATTTAGAAAATTGGTGGTAAAAGATTAAGAACTAAGCAAAGGACTCTCGTCCAAGGGGGCTAAGTAAATTCACCCCGTTATCCCACTTAGAGATCGAAAAAAAAAAAAAATCAGTGTCCTGTATTGCTCTCGGGAATACATACATATTCCGAATTTCCATAGTCTATGTCAACAGGAAGTGAATGAAAAAGTGAATGAAAAAGTATACACACAGAGTAGTAACAGAGAATCAACTTTCATACGCTGTAATGGCAACTTGTTTAACATGAGATTACGCATAGACAGTAGCGAGACGAGCGGATAACTCTGACACTACGATCATAACATAAGAGAGGTTGCTAATTCGGCGAACATCGCTTCTTTGGCGAAAAATGATAAAAGAAAAAAGAAAAAAAAATACAGCGACGGCTTGCTGCTTCTTGTTTTGAAATTTATGAAAGAATTATTTTAATATGAAAGAACTTTGACGTATTCGTATTGCAAACAATAACACCCCAATTCTGACAGCCTTCGAGTTCGAAAAGAGGCGGAGCATAGCTCGTATATTACATCATTTTGACGTCAGCGTTCGATAAGGTGTATTCTGGGGCACTTCTTTTCGAACTTGGCGAAAGATTAGACACGAAAATTTATTTCGAATGTTTACATTTTTTCGAATGCTATTATCGCCATTTCAAAGTAGGCGAAAAGCCAATTTCGAACGCGAGTTTTATGTTTGTTTACATGTGATAGGACATTTTAATAAGTAAATTTTTAGTATTTTTCAATGATAAAACATTTTTATTGCATTTGTGAAGAATATTATAATATATTTGGTAAAATTTTCGCTTAAAAAACGAGTATTTATTCTGTTATTTTGATGCGTGGTGGATTTATTTTTAAATAAATTATGTACATTATAAAAAAATATATTTTATTTTTTGAAAAACAGATATTTGGAGATAAATTTAAAGTTGCAGAATTCGTTGTAAACTCAGATAAAATTATACACTATTACTTTCTTGTATTTTTGAAAAATTGTGAAGAATAAAACGTTTTTAACTCCATTTTATTTATTTATTATTATATGCTACAACTACTTTTTCATGCATTATATTGTTTTATCAAATTAATCAGAAACTGTCAAAAAGAAGCTTTGTTACTGACTAATAATGTATTAATTTGAATTTCATAGATATATTTATAATATGCTATTACTGATGACATATTTTTTTCACTACCACTATTTCAAATAAATTTATCCCAAATATTAGTAGAGATATGCCATTATCATTATAATAGTTATTATATGTTTATATGTTATTATATGTTTTCTTTATTTTTAAATCCCCCATAATACATCTATTACTGTCTTATATAACTTCTGCCTCCTTTTTAAGTTAGCTTTTAAACTACATATACACATTAAACAAATTATTAAATTTTTATATTCTTCTTCAAATTTTAGTATCATAATCAATGTGTCAGATTTACATTTTAATAAATATGATATAAGAAAATAAAGTTCATGAATGCCTCTTTTAAAGATTGTAGCAATTTAGTTCTACTTTTATTGCTACATTTGAATGGCTTTGTTATTAAATATTTATGTATTTCTAATAACATTAAAATAACAAGGCAAAAACTGAATAATAAATGCATGGCAGAAATTAATTATTGATTTTTTTATATTGCATATTTATATAGTAAAAATAATTTAAAAATTAAAATACAAGTGAAAAAATACTCAAGAATATTAAATTTGATTAAAATCTTTTTTATTACAGCTTCAAAATCAATTTCATACCTATATAAATAAAATTTTTATTGAATAATAATGATAAAGCATGTTATAAGAATTTTTCATTAAAAATGTTAACTGATTAACTTAATTTTTGTAGTTTATATTCCTTCAAAATGTTTGTTTTTTTTTCCTTTTTGGGAGAAATTTTTAAATATGTTTATTAAGAATGTAAAACTTTTATTCACGTGCTTTGTACATTAATCACATACATATAAATATACTAAAAAAAACTTTTGACTGTAAATGTAGAAAATTTTAACTTTAAATTAGTCATTAAAGAATAATAATAATAATTCTTCTTAATTTTTCAGAAATTGTTCAAGTAATATCAAAGGTAGGCAATTTTTTACTTGCACATATTTATAAATTGAATATATATATATCAGGACTGCAAAAATCTAGAAGCCAGCGAGATCAATTTCATACCTATATAAATAAAATTTTTATTGAATAATAATGATAAAGCATGTTATAAGAATTTTTCATTAAAAATGTTAACTGATTAACTTAATTTTTATAGTTTATATTCCTTCAAAATGTTTGTTTTTTTTTTTCCTTTTTGGGAGAAATTTTTAAATATGTTTATTAAGAATGTAAAACTTTTATTCACGTGCTTTGTACATTAATCACATACATATAAATATACTAAAAAAAACTTTTGACTGTAAATGTAGAAAATTTTAACTTTAAATTAGTCATTAAAGAATAATAATAATAATTCTTCTTAATTTTTCAGAAATTGTTCAAGTAATATCAAAGGTAGACAATTTTTTACTTGCACATATTTATAAATTGAATATATATATATCAGGACTGCAAAAATCTAGAAGCCAGCGAGCAGTCTGTCGCCACTAAAATAAAAAAAAATTCTTTGCTTGAAATTTAAAAGTATTCTTACATAAATTAAAATTAAAATTCACAAAATATTAGATGAAAAATAATGAAATAAATTAAGTGGTGAAAGACATCCTAGTGTGCCTAGATTTTTGCATCCCTTATATATATATATATATATATTTTAAAGACAGTACTATGTTTTTTAAAAGTATGTGTATCCGTTTTTCAAAGTTTTGAATCACTATTTTAATAAGACACATGATAAATAAGAATTAATTGATGTTCCTGTAAAAATACCAGCAAAAAGGAATGATGGTTATGAAGTACTGTTAACTAAATCAGTATTTAAAAACTTGAAAAATTAAACTTGCAGGAATTTTGTTTCATTTTGGGAGGTTAAAATTTTTTTTTATTCATTATTTTTCATAGAAATCTTAATTTAACACGAAGGTAATAATACAAACAATAGTTAAAAATAAATAAATAAAAATAAAGAGATTAAGCATTTTAAATATATTTGTACAAAAAAATTGATTTCAAATGATTCTTTTTTGTTGATGGGAAAGGAGGGGGGGGGGGGGGGGCATATCATTTACATTTTATTTCTCCTTTTTATAAATTTACTGCTTTTAAAAACATGCATTTTTTAATCTTATTTGCATGTTGTTTAAATAAATATTTACATTGCCAATCTTACCTTAATGACTGTAAATAGCTGTCTTTCTTAAAGTATTTATATTAAGTATCTCAATATATCAATTGCACAATTAAATTTGTAATTGTTTACGTCCCTGTCACCCAGTTACAATAGATATATTTTATCCTGAAGCAATGCGATTTAACACCAATAATGTATAAGATATGAAATGTTATGATATAACATAAAAATGTGCTTTTATTAATGTACTGAAAAAAAATCATAAAAGCATGAATTGCTGAAAAATATTGTTTTACTTATGAAAAATAATATAAATATTATATTACCAGTGAAAACAATTAATAACATTGAAAGCTTTTACTGATTATCTCTGTATAAAGTCAAACAGCTCTGATGCTAAATAGAAAGGTTAAATTTTTTGGAGATTTTGTTAAAGCCCTTTTTTTTTCCATTTGAAAATATGCCCTATTAATTAGATTTATAATCATTAATTTATATATATCAAGTAAAAACTAAGTTGCATTAATGGGCTTTTTGATTTTTAGAACTATCAATAACTATTTTAATAAGATGAAAGGGAATGAAAAAGCACTTGTTTACATGTAAATATGATGTTAGGGTTAGAGGTAGTAGGGGGATGGGGGTACATATTAGTGTGCTGTGATATTGAATTAGCGATTAGAAACATTCTGATAATCTGACTTGCAAGAATTTTATTTCTTGCAAATGTATTCAGTAGGAGAAAATGGGGTGAAATGGGACAGTGGGGTTTTCTCTTTATATATCGTTCTAAACATTTCATTAATTACACATTAGATGAAGCAATGCTATCTAAGTCTTCAGTTGTAAAAAGTAGTAGATCTGCTAAGCTTGCAATTATATATATATGGGAAATCTCCTCCACTATTAGATCTGCATATTATTTTCTACGCATCGCAACTCTGATGAACAGGCTCTCAGTGAGGCAGACGATTTTGAAGAAACTATTAATTCCTAAGAAGCCAGACGATTTAAGCGGTAGAAAAAAGAACTGAACGGAAGAAAGGAGAATGGAATGTTTTTAGTTTTAAGTTGGTGTAAAAAGAACGTAAGATGAAGACGAGTTCCCGTATAAGATGTAATTGATTAATTAGAGTTATGATTGTTTGCTTTGTAAATAGTCTTATGTAAATATCTTTTTTGTAAATATTAACGTTTAATATAAGTCATTTAAAAGTTTAAAAACGGTGTCAGACTTTAATTTACCTCCGAGTTTATTTACTTATGTGTTCAAAAGAACTTTTTAAAGAAGAATCTCCATAAATTTTGGTGTCAGAAGTGGGATACAGACGGCACGCCCACAGAGATGGAAATATATATTTTTTTAATATCTTGGAAGCCGATATTTTTTAGAACTGTGATGGAATGTCAAGCCTACAAAGCTATTTCAGAAGAGGTAAAATTTTGCGATGAAAGTGAAATCAAAGTGTGTGAAGCTGAGCATCTGATTATGAAGTGAGTTTATTATTTCATTTTTCTTTTCAATAATGGAAAAATTAGTTGATTTAAAGGAATTAGAGTTTTCTTTGAAAACTGAAAAATCAGCTAGTATTAAGACATTGCACAAATTAATTTTTGGAGAAATCGGTGACAGAAATAATCGACGTAGAATTCGGAATTTTACTGGGTTTACGTTTGAAGTAGATTCCGATGAATATCAAACTAAATTCAAAGAAATTAAAGATAATTTTTCTGTTAACGACTTAATTACCATTTGCAATGTTTTGTGTATAAATAATTCGGGAACTTTTGATGAAATTGCTGCCAGAATAATTTCTAGTTTATGTGATTTTAATATTTTAAAAATTAATATGATAGCCGATGTAGGTACTCTTAGTGATGACGAAAGTGTCGATGAATTTAATGATGATTTACAAGATAAAACTAAAAATATTTCAACTGTTTTTGAGAATAATATGAGAAATGATTCTGGTAGTTCTAATTGTGAAAGTAATGAAAATCAGAAAATTCTGATTCCTGATTATGTTATTAAACCAAGCATTTCTATTAATGATATTGAAAGTATGATTACAATGTTTGAAGGTACTCAAGTACAAAATATTAATAAATGGATTGCCGATTTTGAAGATATTGTTTCATTATTTAACGTTAGTGATTTGCACAAATTGATTTTGGCTAAACGCCGTATGACAGGCAAAGCAAAATTATTTCTTGAAAGTGAAACAAATATTAATTCGTGGTCTAAATTAAAAGCCCTACTCATATCTGAATTTGGTCAAACGTGCAATTCAGCTGAATTACACGAATTGCTGTCCAAAAGAAAAATTAGACCACATGAATCGTTAGATGAATATTTTTTAAATATGAAACAATTATGCTCAAAAGGCAATATTGAAGATTCTGCCCTTATTCAGTATGTAATAAATGGAATTAATGACCCCATTTCTAAAAAATCTTTTTTGTATGGTTGTCCCAATATTGCTGAATTTAAACAAAAATTAAAGATTTATGAAAAAATAAGATCGGAGTATGAAAATGCAAAATTTCATAAATATGAAGGAGCTAAGCCTAAAATTAAATCCGAAGTTGAAGTTAAGAACAAATTTAAGCCTGTAAAGCCAAATATGCGTTGTTTTAATTGTGGCGGGAATAATCATAGGAGTATTAACTGTGTAAATAAAGATAAAGGGCCGCTTTGTTTTGCTTGTAACGCTTATGGTCATAAATCAGTTCAATGTAATAAATCTAAAGATACAAGTGTTAAAAATGCTCAGTCACAAGTAAACATTATTACATCCCAAGATTTAATTCTGAAAGAGATAAAGTTTTATTCTTTGCGTTTAATCTCTTTAATAGATACTGGTAGCCAAAAGACTTTGTTAAAGAAAAGTATTTATGATAATTTGAAGAACTTTGTAGAATTAAAACCTACGAGTATCTCTTTGACCGGTCTAGGAAAAGCCTCAATTAAACCAGAAGGTTGTTTCAATTCAGAAATCGAAGTAGATGGTTCAAAATTTAAAGTTACTATTTTTGTCGTTAAGGACAGTTGCATTAATTTCGATTTAATTATTGGCACTGATGTTATTCATCAAGGTACATTAACTATTTCTGAGAATAAAGTGAAACTGTTTAAAGCTGAAGTTCAGTCTAATGACTTTTTAGTTAATATTGTAAATGTTTTGGATGAGCCTAAAATTGATTTAACTCACATTGCTGACAAAAAATTACGTTCAGAGTTATACTCTTTAATTGAAAATTATGTACCAATTAAAACTAAAACAGTAGATGTTAAAATGAAAATTAATTTAACTGACGAAATCCCAGTTTGTTCTTCTCCTCGAAGATTACCGCCATGCGAGAAAAAAATAGTCGAAAACCAAATTGAAGAGTGGCTAGCTCAGGGAATAATTCGAGAAAGTTCTTCTAATTTTTCTTCGCCGGTTGTTTTAGTCAAGAAAAAAAATAACACAATGAGACTTTGTGTTGATTACAGATGTCTTAACAAAAAGACAGTACGCGAGCATTTCCCCTTGCCAGTTATTGATGATGTAATAGACCAATTACATTCTGCCGAAGTATTTACCACCATAGATTTGAAAAACGGTTTCTTTCATGTAGATGTTGAAGAAGACTCGCGGAAATACACCTCGTTTGTTACTCATGAAGGACAATACGAATTTTTGAAATGTCCATTCGGGTTGACCAATAGCCCTAGTGTTTTTCAAAAGTATATTTATAATGTATTTCGAAACATATTAAAAGATCACATTGTTGTCATTTATATGGATGATTTAATAATACCTGCTAAAAACGAAGCTGAAGGTCTAGAAAAATTAAAACTTGTACTCGAAACTGCATCGGAATATGGATTAGAATTAAATCTTAAAAAATGCAATTTTTTGAAGCGTGAAATTGATTTCTTGGGGTATAGAATCATAAATGGTATATTGTATCCCTCTCCACTGAAGACTAAAGCAGTAATAAATTTTCCCGAACCAAAGTGTACCAAAGATGTTCAAAGTTATTTAGGATTGACAGGATACTTTCGAAAATTTATAAGAAATTATTCGGTTATAGCTAAACCGTTAAGTGACCTGCTAAGAAAAGATTCAAAATTTAAATTCGATATAGAAGAACAAAGAGCTTTTAATGAACTCAAACGTATTTTGTCGTCAGAACCAGTACTTTTAATTTACAATCCCAAAAGTGCGACCGAAATCCATTGTGATGCCAGTATTGATGGCTATGGAGCTGTTTTAATGCAACAATCTCCAGTAGATAATCAATTTCATCCAGTATATTTCGCAAGTAAAAAAACCACCGAAGCTGAACGGAAGTACACTAGTTACGAATTAGAAGTTTTAGCTGTAATTGAAGCCCTGAAAAAGTTTAGAGTATATGTGCTAGGTATCCCATTTAAAATTGTAACCGATTGTAATGCATTTAAAATGACTATGGATAAAAAAGAAATGAGTACAAAAATAGCTAGATGGGCAATAATGTTATTTGATTTTGATTATGTTATTGAACATAGACAGGGTAGCAGTATGAGACATGTCGATGCATTAAGTAGGTATCCTATTTGCATGGTAATCCAAGATAGCTTAACTTTAAAAATTATCCAAGCTCAAGAAACCGATGACCATATTAAAACAATAAAAGAAATCCTAAAGGTGAAATCTTATGATGATTATCTAGTTAAAAATGGTGTTCTTTATAAATGTGTTAATGGTAATGATTTATTAGTTGTACCGGAAGACATGCAAATGAATATAATCAAGGCCGCTCACGAAAAAGGTCATTACGCAGTTGCAAGAACAGAGAAAAGTTTAGAAAATGATTTTTACATCCCTAAAGTTAAACAAAAAATTGAGAAATGTATAGCAAATTGTGTTCCCTGTATTTTAGTTAATAGAAAATGTGGTAAACAAGAAGGCTTACTTCACCCAATAGAAAAAGAAGAAACTCCATTACATACGTACCATGTTGATCACTTAGGTCCATTAGAAAGCACTAATAAAAATTACAAACATATCCTTTCGGTCATTGACGCATTCACTAAATTTGTTTAGTTGTATCCCACAAAATCTACCGATGCTGCCGAAGTAATTTCTAAATTAGAAATCCAAAAATCTATCTTTGGAAATCCAGTTCGAATTATATCAGATAAAGGTCCTGCATTTACCTCTAAAGCTTTTGAAGATTATTGCATCAATGAAAATATTAAACATATCCCGATTACCACTGGATTACCCAGGTCTAACGGCCAAGTTGAGCGTCTAAATTCTGTCATAATATCTGTTCTGTCTAAATTGTCTGTCGATAATCCTAAAAAATGGTATACACATGTAAGCAATGTCCAACAGGTGATAAATTCGACTTTTCAGAGAAGTATAAGCACAACTCCTTTTGAATTGATGTTTGGTACTAAAATGAAACTAAAAAATAACATTGAAATTACTAGTCTTCTGAATGCTGAAATACAATCTGATTTTACAAATAATCGCGAAGATATGAGAAAAAATGCTAAAAAACAGATTTTAAAAGTTCAAGAAGAGAACCGTAAAACTTACAACCTCAGACGAAAGAAAGCTAACAAATTTAAGATTAATGATGTGGTTGCTATAAAACGCACACAACAAGGTCCAGGTTTGAAGTTAAAACCAAAATATTTAGGTCCATACAAAGTCATAAAAGTAAAACATAATGACACCTACGATGTAAAGAAACTTGGATTCAACGAAGGACCCATGGTCACCAGTACATGTGCAGAGTACATGAAGCCGTGGACGGATGAAGCTTGAAAAAAAAAAGAATTTCACCGATTGTGACACTATACCAACTATGACAAACCTCTGGACTGACAACTAATAGAATTTTAACTTTATTCTCGAAAAGATGAAAAGACGTAAGAAGGAAGAAGACGAAAAGACGTAAGATAAAAGAAGACGAAAAGACGTAAGAAAGAAAAAGACGAAAAGACGTAAGGTAAAAGAAGACGGAAGACGTAAGAAAGAAAAGACGAAAAGACGTAAGGTAATAGAAGACGAAAAGACGTATGAAAGAAGAAGACGAAAAGACGTAAGATAAAAGAAGATGAAAGGACGTAAGAAAGAGAAGACGAAAAGACGCGAAAAAAAAAAATATGAATTTTTTTCAAGAAATAATCTAAGCTTTGATAAACAATTTGAATGATGACTTCTTTTTTTCAATTTAGACTTTGGATGCTGCTGTGTTTTTTTTCTTTATCTTTTCAGATGATCCAGCTGCTGTTTCCAGCCAACAAGAATACATTCGAGGACGAATGTCTCATCAGTATGGCCGAAATATGGGAAATCTCCTCCACTATTAGATCTGCATATTATTTTCTACGCATCGCAACTCTGATGAACAGGCTCTCAGTGAGGCAGACGATTTTGAAGAAACTATTAATTCCTAAGAAGCCAGACGATTTAAGCGGTAGAAAAAAGAACTGAACGGAAGAAAGGAGAATGGAATGTTTTTAGTTTTAAGTTGGTGTAAAAAGAACGTAAGATGAAGACGAGTTCCCGTATAAGATGTAATTGATTAATTAGAGTTATGATTGTTTGCTTTGTAAATAGTCTTATGTAAATATCTTTTTTGTAAATATTAACGTTTAATATAAGTCATTTAAAAGTTTAAAAACGGTGTCAGAATTTAATTTACCTCCGAGTTTATTTACTTATGTGTTCAAAAGAACTTTTCAAAGAAGAAGCTCCATATATAAAGAAAAAACATTATTTCAAGAATGTAAACCAAATTTGCTTCATATACTTTTTATGCTTTCTGTATATTAATGATTTGTTTAGAATAGATGTAACAGCTTCCCTATTTATATAACATCATGCTGCATATTATTAACAACTAGTGTAGATGCCTGTCCAAGGACGGTAAGTGAAAATTGTGTTTGTCTCATAAATTTTAAAAAACTCATTAAAATAATTGACAATATGAAAGCATTTAGATGAGCTAAGTTCGGCTAGTTTATGTTCTAATAAACACACTATTAGCATTTACAATACTTCTGGGTAAACCGGATTTTGTGGCTAATATACCATAACAAAATTAAGATTTCTTATTAAAACAAAATTTTAAGAAACTTGCAATAAAACTGCATAATTAAAAATGTTTGTTGCAACTATTGAAACAATATTACTAATTATTGCTATTTTTATAGCACTTTTTATTTTACTTTAAAATTTTATTCCCCCCCCTCCCCGAAAAAAGAATGTCATTTCCCCCTTTTGTTAGCAAATTTCTGTTTCTGCTGGCAGGCTTCGGATGCACAGAGACGAGAAACTCGTCTCAATGGGAGCGTCAATTTCATCGACAGTTTTTGGAAGTAAAAACCAGTTAGGCATGCTATGCGGGTACACTGTGCTTTATTATATAGAGATTTAAACTATACCTAGAGACAGCATTTTTGTTTATACAAGAAGTTAAACATAAAAGAAAGTAGGGGGAGGAAAGGCCTAACCTATATGAGCCATTTTTACAAATGGATAAGCTATCAAAAACTTTTTTTTGGGGGGGGGGGGTGGGTGAATTTTATTTACAAATCTAAATACATTCGAAGGGATACCTTTGGGGGAAAAGTAAAAAGTTCATTTTTAGTTTCTCTTAATGAAATACTTACTACTCAGAAGCAACACATTCTACTCACCATGTAAATATTTTGATTCTTCAAATATATTAGTCATCTTGATAAATTCATAAATAATAATAAGATTTCTTTCAACTCTTTAAGCAGAATTATTGTGATTTTTTTTAAAATTTCAAAATTTAAGTTTAAAAGTACAATTTCAAAGTAAAATATCCTTCATTAAAGTTAATAATTAGAGAACCTTATCTAAATTTATCTGGGGGAAAAAAAATCATTCACTAGATTAATCTGAACTATTTTAAGCATATAAAAGTATTGTTATATAGTAAAACAAAACAAACAATATAAACAGAGATCTAATTTAAAAATGTGAATTTACTTTTACTTTTGAAAATATTAAATAAAATAAATGTCTTGTATTGTACGAGCATTCTCCTTACTAATAATAGTTCCAATTTAATAAGTATCGTATCTATTTATTACCTTAACTTACACATTCTCTACTAGTGATTTTATTTTTAAATGTTATGTTCTGGGTTGGGGAAATACATCATTTTATTCGCCTCTGGCGAGTGAGTTTTCTGACAGGTCGAGTACATTTTTAGGTAATCTTCGAAAAATCCAAACTACAGAGATATGCCAAAAAGTTATTTTTTTCTTTTCTAGTTAGTTTATATTTTGGCAACTTTCTAAATTACATTATACGAAGTTTTATTCTATATTAAACTTTCCTTTCTTATATATATTTCTTAATTTTATGCATTAAAAAAGCAAAAATGCATTGTAGTAATAGAAATTAGCTATTTTTGCAGTGACGTAAATTTTTTTATAACAATTTTCAACTATATGTTGCATTTTGCTGGCTGGTAAGATTTTCAGAAAATTCTCCACCTCTAGTTATGCTTGATTTTAATAACTTAAAAAAGCCTCTCCCACTTTTAATATTTACAATGCATATTTGAACAAATATATTACAAGATCTATTGATAAAGATTTAAAATAGTTTTTTTTTAAGTTAATCTAAATCATTTTTTAATAGGAATATTTGAATCTTGATTAAAATTAAGAAATCCTACCATTTAAGTAAAATATTTATTATAACACTAAATATTAATGAATGAATAAACTTTTTTCTTTACCCTGTCAAAAAATCACCAATTTAATCCGAGCATTTCCTCGATTCAATTAGGCAAAAATTAGGGATGCACCGAATAGTGATTTTGGCCGAATACCGAATATTCGGCCGACAGATGAACCGAATACTGAATATTCGGCTAGCCGAATAGTAATTGTTGGGCCGAATACTGAATATTCGGCTTTCCAAATACTTTTTATATTTCAAAATTTAAAGGTGTTAAAATGCTACTTTTTAAAAGAGTTTTACATAATATTTAATAAAAGAAATTTACATTTTGATAAACAAGAGCTTTTTATAAGAACATTTAGTATTGAAAAAAATCTGATTTGAGTTATTTAAGAAGCACAATTATGAAACTTTAATTAATAAAATTTTCTACGAATCAAAACAAACATCTTAAAATCAAATAATGAAAAAATGGCCGAAGAAAAATTTTACAATCTGATATTGTCCTTTTTAAATAACTCAAGGCAGATTTTTTTTCAATATAAAGTACAAATACTTTCAACTTAATTCTGAATAAAAGCATGTTTGTTTAGCTCATAGTTCTTTTCTTATGAATGGTGGTATTTTCCACCCTTCCCATCATATCATATTTTACAGATACCAAAGCATGTGAGTTGAAATTATGTTATCTTATTCATTGTTAATGTAATAAACGAACACACAAGTTTTGACCTAGAGTAAGATGAAATACAATGTACTTATGACTCAATAAGTTGATTATGATTATAGTTTCATGAACAAAAATTGTCTGCCTTGATAGCTATTACTAATCTCAAAAGTTTTTCTTTTAAAGGACTTTTATTTGGGGAAAAGCAAGAAACAGATTATTTACAAAACAAAATTTAGAAACTTGTATCTGCACATAATTTATTCTTAAGGAGAATCCTAATAAATCACCATTTTAATCCTTCTCATGGTTAATTTTCTTAAGTTATACTTTACAAACAGCAAGTAAATAATGTAAAAACATTCTATTTTATTTAAATATGATTTTGTTTCTAATTATTTTAAATATAAATTAAAAAATTGACAGTTAAATGTAGAAATAATGAAAAGTTTTTAAAAGGTTTTATTAAGTATTGGATTTGGCCATACCGCATATTCGGCAGGCCGAATAGTTTAATATTCGGCCTAACCGAATATTCGGTAACATGGCCGAATACCGAATAGATACTGAATATTCGGTGCATTCCTATCAAAAATTTCTGTTTTAAAAAACAAATAAAATATTAAAAATTCTGTAAAAGAAGCTCATTCTGATCCCGAAGGGGTTAAATGAAATAAAAAAGCATTTGTTTACATGTTAAATATAATGTTAGGTTGGTAGGAAGGATGAGTATTGATGTAGTGTAATATTGAATTAGGCATTGAAAGCTTTCTAGAAATTAACTTTCACAGAAATCATAAGCATAATAACACCTCTCCCACTTTTAAAGTTTAAAATGTATTTTTGGACAAACATATCTTTTACAAAATATCTTAACATTGATTTAAAATAAAAATTTATTGCCAAGTCAATTTAAATATTTTTTAAAAATTGGTTGATTTACATTATGATTAAAATAAGCTCATCCTGCCACTCATTATAATGAATGAATAAAAAAATATGAACTTTTATCCTTACTCCATCAAAAGATCACTTCATCAGTGCTGAGTAAATTGATTGAATTCCTCACCTCCAAGCATACACATTTTAGTTATTTAGTTTCACTTGCAGAAGTTTACAAACCTCAGCATCAAGACAAGAAAACCTTCAATTTGTTTTAGTAAGCAATTTTTGTTACATTGTGCAATACTTAATAAACAATAAATTAATTACTTTATGGCTTTCTCTCAATCAAAAATACATTTTTCTTATACTATTGCATAAATAAAAGTTGCATTATTTATTCTTGTAAAATGCACAAGTCACTAAAATTCAGTGCTCTTCAGTTATTCAAAGAAGCGATTTGAAAATATGAAGTACTTTCATTTTTTTTTCCCCACGATTATACTTTCAAAAGAGAAAATAATATGTTAAGAGTTATGAAAGCTCAATGCATATTGTTTTCAGAAAACAATCTGCATTATATTAAATTATTATAAAAAGCATTAAATAAATAATAATTTTAAAGTAATCTACAAATTCAAAACTGATAACTTAATCTACTAGCAATGATCATTTGAATGTTTATAATTCCCACATTGTATTTTAATTTATTTATTTCGTCTAAATTGAAAAATTACTGTTATTAAGCAACGCTAAAGTAAAAAATTTCTCCTACAACAGCAAGATTTTTCAGCTGTAAAGTAGTAAAAATGTATGTAACTTACTTCCTACCTATTTAACAAGTTCTTAGATGGCATATAACATATTCCACAATGGAGTATAACAATATTTCAGACTTGCTTCTGGTGCTGGAGATCCATTTTTTTTCACCTTCGATCAAAAATAGAAATAACTGAATTTTTATTGCCAAAGTATGTGGAGTGTTTAATCAACACACATACATGAGGTAATATTTATTCAGTGAAAAGTTTGTTTAGCAAAAAAATACTCAGTACATTACACTTCAATAATCAGTATGCAGACACTCTGGAAGAATCTTTTCATAATAATAACTTCAATTAGAGTAATCCGATTGTAAAAATTAAATAATTTTACACATCAAAATTATCCTCGCAACGCGATTTATTTATAAACAAAACACTCAAGCCGCCATTGAAAATGTTTGAGATGAAACTACGATTCGATAATGATTATATCGATTACTTTTTAAAGAATTTCCATTGGATATCTGGTAATTTTGATCATCGTAATCAGTAAAAATGACGTAAATTTGGGAGGAGTCATTCCACTGCCTCCTCTACAATGCCTTATCGCTTGTGACATAGTGGAGGCCGTTTCCCTGACAACGACCGCGTTCTGAGTTTCGTGGCGATTGTGCAACCAGTAGGGTTACTGATTTCGCCTCCACTTCATGACGTTTCACGCTTGTCGTCTGCTCAGTGAACAGGCATTGTAGAGGGGGCAGTGGTCATTCACGCCTTTTCGAACGGCATTTTGCGTCCGTAATCACTTTCGAACATACGAAAGCCTGATCCCAGAATAGCATTTTTTCGAACGTGCGAGTTAGCATACGACACGAAAAGGGGCGTTCACCTGACGTCATCTCGAACGTTCGAATTCTTCTCGTGTGCTGCGGGAATCGGAGTGTAAATGTGTCTCTTCGTAACATAACGACCTAATAATTTAAACTTGAAAATTCAAGAATAATAACAGTAATAATTTCGAATCAATATAAGCGCGGAAATCTAAAATCAAATAGCATAAGCACGTGTGCAAAGATAATCAATTCAGCATTCAGCAAGAAGCGCCAAACCAGAATAGGGTTATAGTTAAACAGAAATCACGAGGATAAAAATCGCCAACGCGATGGTTTAGTTTTGAAGTGATCCACTGAGGGCGTTCTTTTCAAGTCGAGTTGAAGCTCTGTTACGTACTCTGTGAGTATACACACCAGGCTGCCTTATCTGACGCCAAATTGCCATTATTCTGTCTGAGATAATAACCATGATATTATTGTTCATTTATTAATAAAAGGTTTATTAACTTTCATTTTCTTTAAAAAATAAATAAACTGCTTGTTCCTAAAGTTATTATTTATTCATTTATTTATTTATTTTTCCTTTTTAAAATAACGAGGTGGAACCTGTAGAAATTCGATGAAAGAAAATGTTTATGATGGAACTATTTTATTGATTTATAATAAATGTACAAAATTAGTTACAGTTATATTGATCACAATCTAACTCTTAAATAAATATTATTTTTAGCTAAAATTAACAAAATACTGCTACTATAAAACTCAGTTGTCCAAATTATTAAAATTAAACTTTGATTGCATGTGTAAAGCGTAAATTATAATAAAGATAAGTTATTATAATAAAGATAAGTTATTATGATAAAGTTATCAACTGAGACTCTTATGTTTGGTATGATTGCAAATGGAAAATATATATATATATATATTTATTCCAAATTGACACGATCACAGATGATATATTTGACATAGTATACGCATTTTAATTTTTTTTTTTTTTTTTTTTTTTTTTTTTTCAATTTGAAGAGAAAATGGAGTGATTCTGTTGCCACAGTCACAAAATTAATACTAAAAACTATAAAAAAATTAATATATCAAAAACAAATTGAGGTACAGCCTTCAAACAAATTGCATTCAAAAGTATATATATTTTTTTCTCTATACGACGGTGTAAAAATTTAAGTTTTGCGATTCTTAAAGTGTAAAATTTGCAGTAGCGAAAACTGAAAAACCGAAATTGCTGGGGAAAATGTTGCCATTCGCAAAATGAAGTATGCGTTACGCACAGATACGTTTGGCCTTTATAATATAGATAGAAAATAATTAAAAAATGATTATGTAAGGATTATTTGAAAACAAGGTTTTCTTGAAATGAGAATTATAATTCATAAAATGGGAATTAGATGCGGGAAATCCGGCAGCATATGACGTCTGTGTTGAGAAATGAGTCACAAGAATTGAGTGCCACATATAAACATAAATGTAAGTTAAAAGAAAGCATATATTAAAAATAAATAAAATCTATATATATATTACACTAACGTATGTGGCACAAAAATCACGGTTATTTATTAATTGTTTAATGGCAACATCCAAATGAAACACATGGGTTAAAGTGCAAAAGTTCTTTGGTATGATTTAGGCTGTGGTAAATTGGATTTATTTATGTTTTGTTCCTTCGCTGCAATTATGCAGCTTCAAAATATCATTATTTTATTTTTTCCTATTCTTTTTACTTAAAGAAATAAATAAAAGTTATGAATTTTAAAGCTTTCAGTTTCAAATTAAAGTTATGTTTTCTAAATGAAATGAGTGAAAGGATTATATTATTATATTTTTATTAATAAATGAAATACGAAAAACACCACGGGTACAATATTTGGCGATTTATCATCTGCGCCGGGCTTGCATAAAAATACTGAGTTCTTGATTTATCAGCACAGATGTCATATACGTACCACATTGACGCTTTATTTTTCTGACGCCAATTTGGAAAAAACTTCGTTTTAAAATACCAGTTACATGCATATTTTTTACTATTTTCTATCAATTTAAAAAGGAAATAACCATTTAAAAAATTTAGTTAATAATTATAGAATAAAACAATTTACATCATTTTAAAAAAGAAATCAAAATCAAGTAATCTGTTTATTAATAAATAAATGACAATAGCTGAGTTACCATGTGAGACACATATAATTGCCATTTTGTTGCAATCGCGCCAATGTGGTGCGTATACGACATCTGTGTCTATTTTTCTTGCAGAATCTTCTAATTTGGTGAAAAAATGAGCAATTAAAAAATATATGAATGAAAACAACATGATTTAATGCTTAGTATACATTCAAGGGATACCAAACTGGTCGCCAAAGGCAGCTAGTAAGAAGAAATGAGGCAATAAGTCGAAATGCACAAAGTATAAAACATTCTTTTGGCGATTAAATTTGCTATTTGGAGATTATCACAAAATCTCGATATCAAAGTTTTTATGATTTTTTCTTTAAAATAGAAAAAAGAAATAACAGATTTCTTTTCCTATTTGATTAAATTGTAATATGTTTTATTGCACTTCAATACTACCCCGTGTGTATTTTCTTTTAGATTATTATTTATTATGCTCTCATCCGGTTGAACATGAAAATATCCAGCCAGTGAAAGTGACGTACACCATATTTCTGTGACTATGCCAGGGCTCCCAAATGGTCCGCGAACTGAACATCAGTATTTTTTAACAGAAAATTTCATAATACGGTTGAGCTAGAATCAACTTCCAAACGTGGTTTCTTGACAACTTGCAAGAAAAATCTAAAAAGAAAATTTCTCTAAAATAATTCTGATGTTCAGTTCGCGGACCATTTGGGAGCCCTGCTATGCAAAAAGATTGTGAATTTTTTCAGTTTTTTTTTTTAAATATAAATTGAAACCTAATTACAACTTTTTTAATACTAGGTGCATTTAGTAGATTACCCTCATAAGTACTTTCTGGTACAATCAGAATCGAAATCCGATGAAGAGTTTTAAAGTTTTACTTGACGAAAGAGTTATGTCTGATTTTTTATATCGTTCGAAACGCTTTAGATCCAGTAGGTAATATTGCACTGAGTATTATCCCTCGCTTTACTCAGACAATAAATTCCAATTTTTTTATTAATTTACCAACAGCTACATAAAAATGTACACAAGTGAATGCTCATTTTTATTTTCATATTCAACAGAAAATCACGCTGATACAATTTATTTCATTTAAAAACTATGCATTTCCTATTTTAAAAATTGTAATTAAAAAATTTCAATGCTTTGCATACACTTTTATGTACGTATCATTAAACGTTTTTACATATCTAGATCTAACATTTTTGTTCGCATATTTGGAAAATTACAGTATTATCATTTATTTTCATTATTAAAAAAGAAATTTTTTTTTTCTATGAGTGTATTAGGAAAACTTATCTTATATAACATGTTTTAGATGAAAAAGTTAAAAATATTATTATTTATATATAAATCATTGAAAAGCATTAGAAAAATAAACATACGTTTAAGAATGAAACAAAGTGCATCTGTAAAAAAATTATCTTAAAATATTCCTCTCTTTTTTTAAATCTTCAATACGAAGTAATCTTCGATAAAAAGAAATTAACTATTGAAAAAATTATGTTGAATTGTAAAGAAAATTTATTATTTCATCTCTTATGTGTCATTTTTATGGAATTTTATGATAATGATTATAATTTGATTTTAAAATATTATTGCAACAGAAGAATTTTTTTAATAAGCATTGCAAAATTGATCATTAAATATTTATATTTGGAGTTCCCTATTTTCTTAAACATTGCGACAAAAATATGTTTTTTATGCTATTTAAAAATTTTAAATTCATGCAGATTATAAAACAAATAAATAAATAAATAAGTAAATAAAAATCAAAGTATAAAATAAATCTTAGAAAATGGATTTTATTCTTTATTGTGTAAAATATTTTTTTTCACACACTCTTTTTTTTAAACATTTTTCAACGAACTTCAAAAGTGTTTATAAATTCGGTTTGTTTGTCTGTCTATCCGTGTTCTATGTCTAAAAATATAGTAAAATACCCATACAATTGATATATGTTATTGTGGTTTTCTATAACACGTTCAGTACTGAGAATGAAATGTGTCGCACACATAGTTCGTTTAAAGAGACACTCAAGAGATTTTGCTACCGCCAAGCTTTGCTAAAACCGTTATAATTCGAAATAATTTTTGTAGAATTTCATTTTTTTTTCTTTTAAAGAAACAGAAATATATAAGCTTTAATTTTGATCCAGTATTTTAAAAAATATTTATTTAAATTAAAATTATTTAAAATCTTATTCAAAATTAAGGGGTGTTAGTACACTTCAAGTCAAACAATATTAAATAGGAAACTAAGGGTCCCAAACGTCTTCCAAAGGAGATAGCCGCTATTAACGTTTAGGGTCCAAAAATTCAAATGATTATAAAAAACAGAAAAATTGGTCGATTAGTTTGCGGTTTCCACTAAAATTATTCTTTATGTCAGTATTGTCTTCAAAATAAATTATAAAGATAAATTTCAAAAAATGCCAATAGGGGGCACTTCAGACTTTGGAGTAACGAACAACTATTTTTTACCGTTATTTTTTGCATCTCATTAAATTTTTTTAGAAGCTTAGACATAAACTTAAATTTTGAGCTCAAAATCTAAATTGTTGGGAGTGGTTAAGTAGCGCAAACTGAATTGTGGGGAGAGGTTCAAATTTCAAATGATTATAAAAAACAAAAATTTGGTCAATTGATTTGCGATTTTCAGTAAAATTTTTCTTTATGTCATTATTATCTTGAAAATAAATTATAAAGATAAAATTCAAAAAAGGCCGATAGAGGGCGCTTTAGACTTTGGAGTAACGTACAACTATTTTTAATGTTATTTTTTGCATCTCATAAAATTTTTTCAGAAGTTTAGACATAAACTTAAATTTTGAGATGGAAATCTGAATCATTGGGAGTGATTAAGTTACGCAAACTGAACTGTGTTCAATGGAGGGGGGGGGGAGGTTCAAATTTCAAATGATTATAAAAAACGGAAAAAATGGTCGGTTTTCGCTAAAACTATTCTTTATGTCAATACTTCCTTGAAAATAGATTTAAAGATAAATTTCAAAAAATTCCGTTAGAGGGCGCCTTAAACTTTAGAGTAACCAACAACTATTTTAAACCATTATTTTTTTGTATCTAATTAAATGCTTGCAAAAGCTTAGACTTAAATTTTGAGCTCAAATTCTATATCGAAGGAAAGAGTTAACAAGTGCAAACTAACTGTGTTCAGGAGTTGAAAATGTTACGCTCGCCACCCCTCGAACTCAGTTAAATTTTCCTCTATTTAATTACCCACAACGATGCAAATTTTGATCTCAAAATTTAAGTTTGAACTTTTACATGCATTTAATTAAATACAAAAAAAAAAAAAAAGGTTAAAAATAGTTGTTGGTTACTCTAAAGTTTAAGGAGCTCTCTGACGGAATTTTTTGAAAGATATCTTTAAATTTATTTTCAAGTAAATATTGACATAAAGAATAGTTTTAGCGAAATCCGACCAATTATTCCGTTTTTTATAATCATTTGAAATTTAAACCTTCCCATCCCCATTGAGCACAGTTCAGTTTGCGCTACTTAACTTTTTCCGGCGCAGACAAATTCTGTTCGTAAAATGAGAAATTGTTGACTGACACCGGAATTTACAAAAGACTTTTTTAGAAATTAAGAATGCCCTGGTTTAAGCTGTCATTGTAAAAGTAAAATTTTACTAAAATATTATTGGTGCCGTTTGTAAGTTTGGAATAAAATTTAGGTGTTGTCGGAGTGGTAACACTGCGCCAGAAAGGGTTAAACACTCCCAACGATTCAGATTTTCATCTCAAAATTTATGTTTATGTCTAAGCTTCTAAAAAAATTTTATGAGATGCAAAAAAAACCTTAAAAAATAGTTGTACGTTGTTCCAAAGTCTAAAGCGCCCTCTATCGGCATTTTTTGAATTTTATCTTTATAATTTATTTTCCAGATAATACTGACATAAAGAATAACTTTAGAGAAAATCGCAAATCAATTGATCAAATTTTCCGTTTTTTATAGTCATTTGAAATTTGAACCTTCCCCCCACAGTTCAGTTTGCGCTACTTAACCACTCCCAACGATTTAGATTTTGAGTTCAAAATTTAAGTTTATGTTTAAGCTTCTAAGAAAATTTAATGAGATGCAAAAAATAACGGTAAAAAATAGTTGTTCTTTACTCTAAAGTCTAAGGCGCCCCCTATCGAAATTTTTCGAAATTTATCTTTATAATTTATTTTCAAGACAATAATGACATAAAGAATAATTTTAGTGAAAACCGCAAACGAATCGACCAATTTTTCTGTTTTTTACAATCATTTGAATTTTTGGACCCTAAACTTTAATGGCGCCTATCTTCTTTGGAAGATGTTTGGGACCCTTAGTTTTCCATTTAATATTGTTTGACTTGATGTGTACTATCACCCCTTAAAGTTTGTACCATGAATTTAGAAACACCCTGTATATATATACATGGTGATTCTAAATTTTTTTACAATAAAAGAGGGTCCAAAACGTTTTCCAAAGGAGATAATCGCCATTAAAATTTAAGGATCAAAATTTTAAATGAACATAAAAAACGGAAAAATCGGTCGATTGATTTGCGGTTTTCACTAAAATTATTCTTTATATCAGCATAGTCTTGAAATTAAATTATAAAGATAAATTTCAAAAAATACTGATAGAGGGCGCTTTAGACTTTGGAGTAACGAACAACTATTTTTGGCCGGTATTTTTTGCATCTAATTAAATGATTTCGTAAGCATAAATTCAAACTTAAATTTTCAGCTCAAAATCTGAAAGCTGGGATTAGTTACATAGCACAAATTAAACTGTGTTCAGAGGGTTCAAATTTCAAATAATTATAAAAAACGAAAAATTGGTCGATTGATTTGCGGTTTTCACTAAAACTAATCTTTATTTAGGTATTTTCGTAAAAATAAATTATAAAGATGAATTTTAAAAAATGCCGATAGAGGGCGCTTTAAACTTTGGAGTAACGAGCAACTCTTTTTTGGCGTAATTTTTTGCATCTTATTAAATTCTGTCGTAAGCTTAGACTTGAACTTAAATTTTGAGCTCAAAATCTGAATAGCTGGGAGTAGCTAAATAGACCAACTTAGCTGTGTTCAGAGGGTTCAAATTTCAAAGATTGTAAAAAACGGAAAAACTGATTGATTCGTTTGCGGTTTTCACTAAAACTAATTCCTAAATCAGCAATTTCTTGAAAATAAATTTTAAAGATAAATTTCTCAAAATGCCTATAAAGAGCGCCTTAGACTTTGGAATAGCGTACAACTATTTTTAACTGTTATTTTTTTAATCTCATAAAATGCTTTCAAATGCATAGACTTAAATTTTGGGCTTAAATTCTAAATTGTTGGGAGTGTTTAAGTAGCGAAAAATTGAATTGTGTTTGAGGAGGAAGGAGGGTTAAATTACAACTCCTGAACACACTTCAGTTTGCGCTTCTTAACACCTGATAAAGTTTCAGAATTTGAGCTCAAAATTTAAGTTTAAATCTAAGCTTCCGAAAACATTTAAAAAGCTTTTGCAAGCATTTAATTAGAACCAAAAATAATGGTTAAAATGAATTGTTGGTTACTCTGAAATTTAAGGCGTCCTCTGACGGAATTTTTTGAAATTTATCTCTAAAATTTATTTTTAAGAAGATATTGACTTAAAGAATAGTTTTATTTAAAACCGCAAACAAATCGACCAAATTTTCTATTTTCGACAATTTTTTATTATTTGAACCTCCCCCTCCCCCTTAGACACAGTTCAGTTTGTGCTACTTACCACTATCTCACTCTACTATTGAGATTTTGAGCTCAAAATTTAAGTTTAAGTCTAAGCTTCCGAAATCATTTAATGAGATGCAAAAAATAGTTGTTCGTTACTCCAAAGTGTAAAGCGCCCTTTATCGACATTTTTTGAAATTTATCTTTATAATTTATTTTTAAGAAAATACCAACATAAAGAATAGTTTTAGTGAAAACCGCAAATCAAAGACCCAATTTTTCCGTTTTTAGGTGCGTTCGTAATTATATAATACGTAGCACCTATAGTTGTCGTTCAGTCCGTCCGTCTGTCCGTCCGTCTGTCCGTCCGTCCGTCTGTCCGTCCGTCTGTCCGCATATAACAACGCAAAAACTACCCAACCGAATCGTTTGAAATTTAAAATACATAAATATTAGATATTTTTGTCGAGTCATTTCAAATTTTATGAGAATCGGATGGATAGATCAATTACAGGGACGATCAAAAGTATTCCATTACATTACGGTCAATGGGGAAAAAAGTTTCAAATGCATTTTAATCGTTTGAAATTTAAAATACGCAATTATTACATAATTCTGTCGTGTTATTTCAAATTTTTTGATAATCGTGTGCATAGATCAATTACAGGGGCAATCAAAAGTATTCAATTACATTATGGTCAATGGGGAAAAAGTTTCAAATATATTCTATACGTTTGAAATTTAAAATACATAATTATTACATAATTTTTTCGAGTTATTTCAAATTTTATGAAACTCGGACGAATAGATCAATTACAGGGACAATCAAAAGTATTCCATTACATTACAGTCAATGGGAAAAAATGTTTCAAATGCATTTTAATCGTTTGAAATTTAAAATACGCAATTATTACATAATTCTGTCGAGTTATTTCAAATTTTTTGATTATCGTGTGCATAGATCAATTACAGGGACAATCAAAAGTATTCAATTACATTATGGTCAATGGGGAAAAAGTTTCAAATATATTCTATACGTTTGAAATTTAAAATACATAATTATTGCATAATATTTTCGAGTTATTACAAATTTTATGAAAATCGGATGCATAGATCAATTACAGGGACAATCAAAAGTATTCCATTACATTACGGTCAATGGGGAAAAATGTTTCAAATGCATTTTAATCGTGTTACACTCATGCGAACTTAATAAAATTTATATGCAACTATAAAGTACATATTATAATATACATCTTACATAATTTGTGGTGCAAAGAACATTTGTTATTGATTTACAAGGCCACAAAAAAGTATTCCATTACATAATGGTATAGGGAGAACATTGTTTGATGAGCGTTTTAATTGTAGTTCACTATTTACAATGTTATGAGATTGATATATGAACGTAATATTTTTAAAACTTCGTTATCGTCCGAACGCACCTAATTTGCTACGCTTCACGTGCAATTTCCAACTTGTTAAAAATCATTTGAAATTTGAACCCTCTGAACACAGTTCAATTTGTGCTACTTAACTACTTCAGCTTTCAGATTTTGAGCTCAAAGTTTAATTTTGAGTTTATGCTTACGAAAGCATTTAAAGAAATGGAAAAAATTCCGGCAAAAAATAGTTGTTTGTTACGCCAAAGTCTAAAGCGCCCTCTATAGGCATTTTTTGAAATTTATCTTTAAAATTTAACTTTAAGAAAATGACGGGATGAAGAATAATTTTAGTGAAAACCGCAAAGGTTGATTCTATTTTTTTTTTTTTTTCACAATAAAAGAGGAGTGATAGTACACATCAAGACAAACAATATTAAATAGGAGACCAAGGGTCTCAAACGTTTTCCAAAGGAGATAGTCGCCATTAAAGTTTAGGGACAAAATTTTAAATAAACATAAAAAACTGAAAAATCGGTCGATTGATTTGAGGTTTTCACTAAAATTATTCTTTATGTCGGCATTTTCTTGAAATTAAATTATAAAGTTAAATTTCAAACAATGCCGATAGAGCGCGCTTTAGACTTTGGAGTAACGAACAACTATTTTTTGCCGATATTTTTTGTATCTCATTAAATGTTTTCTTAAGCTTAGACTCAAACTTAAATTTTGAGTTCAAAATCTGAAAAGTTGGGAGTGGTTAAGTAGCATAAATTTAACTATGTTTAAAGGGGGGGAGAGGTTCAAATTTAAAATAATTATAGAAAATGGAATAATTGGTCGATTCGTTTGCGGTTTAGAATAAAAGTATTCTTTAAGTCCGTATGTTCTTGAAAATAAATTTTAAAGGTAAATTAAAAAAAATCCGTTAGAGGGCGCCTTAAACTTCAGAGTAACCAAAAATTAATTTTAACCATTATTTTATGGTTCTATTTAAATTCTTGCAAAAGCTTATTAAATGTTTTTGTAAGCTTAGATTTAAACTTAAATTTTGAGCTCAAATTCTGAATCGTTGGGAGGGGTTAAGAAGCTCAAAATGAAGTGTGTTCAGGAGTTGAAATTTAACCCCCTCCCCTCCTCGAACACAATTCAGTTTTTTGCTAATTCAACACTCCCAACTATTCAGAATTTGAGCTCAAGATTGAAGTCTATGCATTTGAAAGCATTTAATGTGATTAAAAAAATAACGGTTAAAAATAGTTGTACGCTACTCCAAAGTCTATTGTCGTTTTGTAAAATTTATCTTTAAAATTTATTTTTTAAAAAATGCTGATTTAAAAATTAGTTTTAGCGAAAACCTCAAACGAATCAACCAATTTTTCCGTTTTTTATAATCATTTGAAATTTGAACTCTCTGAACGCTTTTCAGTTTCTCTACTTAACCAATCCCAACTATTCAGATTTTGAGCTCAAAATTTAAGTTTAAATCTGAGCTTACGAAAGCATTTAATAAGATGCAAAAAATAATGCCATAAAAGAGTTGTTCGTTACTCCAAAGTCTAAAGCGCCCACTATTGGCATTTTTTGAAATTAATCTTTATAATTTATTTTCACGAAAACACATACATAAGGAGTAGTTTTAGTGAAAACCGCAAATCAATCGATCATTCTTTCCGTTTTTTGTAAGCATTTGAAATTTGAACCCTCTGAACGCAGCTCTGTTTTTGCTATTTAACCACTAACAAGTATTCAGATTTTGAGCTCAAAATTTGAGTTTGAGTGTAATCTTACGAAAACATTTAATGAGATGCAAAAAATACCGGCAAAAAATGGTTGTTCATTACTCCAAAGTCTAAAGCGCCCTCTATCGGCATTTTTTAAAACTTGTCTTTATAAATTTAATTTCAAGAAAATGCCGACATAAAGAATAATTTTAGTGAAAACCGCAAATCAATCGACCGATTTTTCCGTTTTTTAAATGTTTATTTGAAATTTTGGTCCCTAAACTTTAATGTCGGCTATCTCCTTTGGAAAACGTTTGGAACCCTTGGTCTCCTATTTAATATAGTTTTTCTTGATGTGTACTATCACCCATCTTTTATTGTAAAAAAAAAAAAAATTAGAATCACCCTGTATATATATATGTGTGTGTGTGTGTGTGTGTGTGCAATAACTCTTCGGCAATAAAATCCTATTTAATATTTCGGAGACTGAATAAATATTTAAAATGATGTGTAATACAGTTTTTCTAAATCCCAACAGATGTCATATCTATACTAATAAAAGAACAAAACGCTCTGTCTGTGTGTGTGTGTGTGTGTGTGTGTGTGTGTGTCTGCGATGGCTAGCAAAATCTACAGCACGTACGAAGCTCAAAATGTTTTTGAGAGTAGCCTCAAATCTCTCCTGATGCACCTGACCTTCAGAATTTCGAAATTCCAATTATTAACTGAGTAATTAATTAAAATCGAGAGGTCACTCTCATAAAAAATCATCTTTACCCCATTTGTTTCTCTTTCGTTTGTTTACGGTTGGTTGGTTGTGTAAAAATTTTCGCAGAAGTAATAAGAAAGCTGAGACAGAATTAAAGAAACCCATGGAAGAATGAAAAAAGTAGAGGTGAAGTAAGCCTCAAAAAAGGTTTGCAGTATGAAACCATTTACTGCTCAAATTTTAATGTGCCTAATAAAAGGACATGGAAGGGATTTTGTATTATAAGACGAATTGAAAGAAATGAGTTACAATTGAAGCATATTTTAAGAGAAAATAGCAAATTTTTAAAATGGTCTTTGTTCTATTATTATTTATTAAAATAAATGTTCGTTTTTAAAATGAAGGAAATTGGAAAATTAGCAATAATTAAATATCAATTTAAAATTAAATAAAATAATGAAAACATTTGATACGAACTAAAAATTGTATAACTAAAAGTTTCCTTCATTAATGTAATTTTAAATACTTTATAACGTAGATGAAAAATGTTTATGACTTAATAATTGCATATAAATAAATATTTAAAATATAATGATGAAAACATTCTCTTAAAATTATGTATGAAAACTTAAGTAGTAAATATTAATCTAAAATATAGATTTCTGACTGCAGACGATTTTTATGAATTAACAAAAGAATGTTATATTTTAAAGCAAAATGTTAAAATAATTTTCTATATTGATATTTAAAAGACATATGATAAAATAATTTATAAATTTTTACCGGTGAAGTGATAGATTAGATCTTTTTAAGAAACAAGACCAAAAAAAAATACGGAATTAAACCAGTTTCAATTGATAGGCGTGTGGAATCACGTGCTTTTTTTGGTACTTAATTGGACTTAATGTAGAGTTACAATTTTAGCATAACCTCTAGAGATAATACTTCCACTCTATAAATTTCTTTTTACTCTTTGAAAGAATCCAATTTGAGATTTTTACATTTCAAAAGTGACTGTTTCTTTTCCCCAAAGACCTTTAAAATTCATAGATTGGCAAAATGTCAGTTTAACTTAGGATTTTTTAATACAGCTGTTACGTCAGATCGTTGGTACTTCGTACATTAGAATCTATGCGTGGTTAGCTATGTTTCATTAATATATGTATATGTATATATGAGGCTTTTTTAGCAGTTTTTTTTAAGTCATTGATTAAATTTGAATGCATTTTATTTAAGTGAAAATTTTAATAAGACTTTAATTTGTTTTTAAAACAAAAATGAAATGGCTGTTTGACGTACAATCGTTCGAATAGGCAGACGTTTCATACACAGTAATAAATTATCAAATAGCAAAATAAATTATATATCAAAAATAGTCACTAAAAGAATACTAGCAAAATATAATTTTTAGGCGTATTAACACATAACCCGAACCCAACCAGAAAAAAAACAGACCATATTCCGATCCAAGAATGACAAAAATTTCATGAGCATAAACCCGACCCGAACCTGAAAATTCCATTTGAAAAAACTATGGATTTGATAGCTGACCCGAATCAAACCTGAATTCCACAAAAATATTCAAATGAAGCATACCCCAATCCGATCAAGGAAAAATAATATTCGTGTATATGAAACCGACCCGAACCTAAAAATTTTCTTTGAAAAAACCCAAAAAATGACCAGAACGAAAACTGAAATCGATAAAAATATTCCAAAGAACTATACTCCGATAAGAGCAAGACAAAATAATTTCCGTGAAAATAAACCTAACTCGAACCTAAAAAATTCCATTTGAAAAAAGACCTGAAATTTTATGCAAACTACATCTGAATCCGATCAAAATATTCGAAAGAACCATAACCGGATTCGGATAAGAGAAAATAATTTCCATGGACATGAACCCGATCCGAACCTAAAATTCCATTTGAAAAAAAAAATACCTGAAATTTGAATTGAACCAAATATGAACCTGACAAAAATATTCCACAGAACCATACCCGGCTCTGAACAAGATAAAAAATTTCCATGAACATGAGCCCAATCCGAACCTAAAAAACTGAACTGAATCTGAATCTGACAAAAATATTCCAGAGAAGCATATCCTTATTCGAACAATGCAGAATAATTTCCGTTGATGTGCAACCCAACCCGAACCTAAAAATCCCATTAAAACAACCGAAATCTGATCTGAACGACATCTGAACCTGAAAAAAAATATTTCAAAGACCCAAAACCGGATCCGAGCAAAACAAAATAATTTCCCTGGACATGAATCCAACCAGAACCTTAAAAATCAATTTGTAAAAAATACCTGAAATCGGAGTCGAACCAAATCTGAATCCGACGAAAATATTCCAAATAACGATAATCAGATACGAACAAGACAATATAATTTCCATGGACATAACCTCAATCCAAACCAAAAAATTTCCCCCCCCCCCAAAAAAAAATCTCGAAATTTGAACCAAACCTAATTTGAACCTAACAAAAATATTTCAGTGAAGTATAACCTCATTGGAACTAGGTAAAATAATTTCCATGGAAGTACAACCCGACCCGAACTTAAAAATCCCATAAAAAAAAGCCCAAGTGGGGAAAAAAAAAGCCCACGAAATCTGAATTGAACCGAATCTAAACTAAACAAAAATATTCCAAACAACCATAACCGTATCCGAAGAAGAAAAAATTTTTTCCATGAACATATATCCAATCCGAACCTAAAATTCGGATGTTCTACAAAACATAATGCGCTCCGTAGCGGTGGAAAGTGAAACTAAGTACTTAGCGCGAGATGGTTAAGATATTTCGTTTATAGTTAGAGTTAAATTATAACTTGGTATCGGTTAGGTAACAGTTAGGTTGCAATTACGTTCCGGTGAGCCTTATGTCATATTTAATTTCCGGTTGGGTTACAGTTAGGTCATGGTTAAGTTACAGTTAGGTTAAGGTTAGTTGCGGTGAGGTTGTGGTTAGATTATGGGTAGGTTATGATAAGGTGACTGCCAGGTTACATTTATGGTTTATTTAAGTTACAGTTAGGTTACTTTTAAGATACAGCTAGGTTACAGACAAATTATGATTACAATACAATTAGGTTACGGCTAGGATTTCGTTCACAGAATGAACATTACGCATGTTTGATAAAAAATATACACTTTTTTTTGTAAAATGGCTCTGAAATTATAATACTATATACTAACCTTTTAGCTAATCATCGAGAATCGATTTCATTCACGGTATAGTCGGATTTAAGAGTGATATAATTAGTTTGAAATTCAAAATATTTTACTTGAGATATCTATGTGAAAAATGTATTTAGTTAAATCACTTAACAGTAATTTTAAGGATAAATATCAACACTTTAACACGAAAATCACGCAATCGTTGGACACATATTCCCTCCTGCGTTTCCCATTGCAGTCATTTTGGGTATTTTTGGAGCTAAATATTAGTATTTTTTTAAACCAATTTTTGACGCAGTCAGGGGGTACGTATTTAATATAATGTACACTGTAAAAAATTTTACCCTTTTGCTGCATCATCACTCCCCCGCTTTTATAGAATATCTCTCTTTTGACCTATGAGAATGCTTCATAATAAGCTGAAGTAATCATTTTCAATAAAAGCGGTGGAGTGACGATGCAACAAAAGGGTCAAATTTATAACAGTGTATTTACACATATTTCGAGTTACAGATAAAATCATAAAAATTTCAAGTTCGTTTAACATTATTATTACGGACCCGGGCAACGCCGGGCGGGTCAGCTAGTTATTAATAAAACAATTTTTAAATTTTAATTTATTTAAATATAAATGAAAATTATTTGTGTGTGTAATATTTTGGATTAATCACACAGAGGAATTTTTTATGCATTCATTAAATCATTAAAGCAAAATATTAAAAAAATTTGCCAGAAATGTACTTCATAGTTTATTTTAAATTTAAATATACTTACGAACAAAAATATTGATAAATTTGCTAAATTACCTCTTATTTATAGCTTTGTAATAAAAAAGCAACTTTTCTTCAGAGGGACGCATATATAAAAGATAAATCTGTTTTGTGATGATATTATACTCTGAAAATGAAAGAACATTATTCGTAGTATTTAATTTACTGTCAATTATTGTATCTGTGTTGACAAATTTAGCTTTGTTGTAGCTGTCATTTTATAAGGGGACAGATTATTTTTTCAACACGATTTTTATTTACATATTTTCTTTCTTTCTTTCTTTTTTTTTTTTTTTTTTTTTTTTTTGGAGAAATGTGGTTAAATTTACGGATTTATTGCTTTTAGATGTTCAATTAAAAGTATCTTCCGAAAAAAACTGCATATATAAATAATTTAAAAAAAGTGTGAAAAATGGATTTTTTAAAAATCTTTACTACTTTATTAAATATCGATATTTTGGTCCATTTTTTTCAGATTTTCAAACGTGTATTAAACGAGACTTGGTTTTTAGATACATCCAATATTACATTTAATAGAAAATTCTACCGATATGTATAGTGTAAAATGATTAAAACTATTACGTATTCATAGGTTTTTTATTTTGAATTCTTAAAGCATCTGAGCGTTTTCCACATTTTCATAAAATTGATTCTAAATTCCAAGTTGTATATGTATTTTTATTTTGTTTTAATTCTATAATAACTTCGGTATCCTTTCTTTCTAACTGCTTTTCAAAATTTTATTATAATAAAAACATTTTTGTATGCAGCCATTTTAAAAGGATATACCTCGGAGCGGAAAAAAACAGGCCAAAAGCCTAAAGGATTAAATAATAACAAAAAAAAAAAAAAAAAAACTTTACGCTATTTCTAAGCTCAAATTTATCATGCTTGTAAAAAAGAACATGTGCAAAAATTTAAATCTCTGTCCCAAATACAAAAAAAAAAAAAAAAAAAAAAAAAAAAAAAAAATTAGCATTTTTAAAAATGAAACGTAAAAAAAAAAAAAGAAAAAAAATATATATATATATGAACATGGCAAAAATGCAGTTTAAATTTTTATTTTGCGTGGATGATTACGATTGGTGTATTAACAAAATTTACAATACCTCGAAATATAATTACGATATGGGTAAAGATAAGGTATCTAAATAAACGATAATAAACAGACTTTTATTAATTATTTAACCTTTTGAAAGGCAAAGCACGTTTATTCTTAAAATGCTAAAATGATTGAATCGCACCAGAATAAAAGAAGCTAATAAGTATTGATTTTAGGTAGATTTCTTATGAAATATTAGGTAGATTTCGTATGAAATACTACCTATTGCATTCTCTCCCCTGTTGGAATTTCTGAAAGTTTTTGCAGATCTACACAGATCATGACTCCTAGACTCCAAAACTACCACGAGTAAAAAAGTTTATCTATCTATCTATCTATCTATCTATCGGTGTATATCACTTTCTTCTGGACACGATAACTTCCATAATTATGCTCAGATCTTCTTCAAACTTTTACATAAAATCAAGGGGCATAAAATCTCGGTTGAGTTCGTTAATGGGCAAAATCGGACCAAGGGGGTGAAAATTGGGAGGGGTTTTGTGAAAACCGAAAAAATGCAATAACTTCTTAGTTAAAATAGATATCGAATCAGTTTAAATTTTATACTACTTCTAAAAAATGGGCTAAAAGTTTATGCATGAAAGATTTTTGATAAAGTTAAAAATGGGCTCAAGGGGCAAAAAAAAAAAAAAAAAAAAAAAAAAAAAAAAAAAACAGGTTTTTTGAGAGAAAAAAAATCATAACTTCGTCAATTCTCAATACATCAAATCACTCTAAATTTTTTATAAATGTATTCGACATTATCTTATACTTTTGTATTTACAAGATTTTGATAGGACCATCTATTACCAATGAAAAAAAAATAAAAAATAAAAGAAAAAGGGGGGAGGAAAAAGAAAAAAAATCCATAACTTACTCAATTCTTAAGCAATCAAATCTAATTAAATTTACTTTACATCTTCGCAATAATATCTACAAGTTTTATACCAACAAGTTTTTCATAGGACCAATTCTTATCGCAAAAATAAATTAAACAAAAATAGGATTTGGGGGGAAAACTTCAAATCGAAACTGCTTATATTCTGACTCATTTTAAAATTCATTTTTGATTTTAAATGCATCCAAACGGCGGATCCTCATATTTAGGAACTGTATAATGTGACGCATTGCCCAGTGTTTTGATAAAGGCAGAATGTAGTTAAAAAAAGACTGCCAAAAAGGGTATTTTGAACAGAATTTCCCGAAGAAATAGTGATTGAAAAATTGAGGAAGTATAACAAATTGCGTTTTTTATGAGTCATTTTTAAATCCATTTTTGCTCTCAAACGCATCCAATTTACAGGTCCTCTCTTATTAAGGAATTATATAGTGGGACGGATTGGCCAGTTTTTTGACAAAGCAGAATATATTTAAAACAAGTATGAAAAATCATGCGTTAAGCATTGATTATGAAGCACTTTCCAACACTTAATGAAATCTTTAACAAAACTTTGTTATCTAGGGAAATAATAGTGTATAGCCAAATGTACCCAAAAATATATTCCAGTACATTAGAACAGCCCTGTATTTCATATGTCGGTTCATATAATGGGAAAATTTAGCTTAGCAAGAAAATACCCAGTAGTTTGAGATTTCTTTTTCAGCAATTCATACTATTAGATGGAAACATACTTGAATACTTTTGTTCAGCCCTGTAGTTTACATTGTACCTTTATTAAACGTCAGCATTAGGCTAAAATTTATTGTAAACTAAAACACTTTTAAAACAACTGAAATCACATTCTCATAAATCATCATTCATACGCGTCCATGTACCGAATTCTTTGCGTGGCCCTGTATATCCTTTTATCTATATTCTGCGAACTTTTCTCAGTAAATTGAATGAAGCTCAGCGTAAAAATGCATAGCTTATTTAAGAACCACGTTTAAATAATTTACCTCATATTCAGTAACGTTGGTGAGCTCTTTATTGGTAGCCCTGTATATCAACTATAACATTTATACACACCATATAATGTGCATATATTTAGCGAAATATAAACGCGCATATCGTAATTAAAATGCATTTCATCCCTCCATCAGCCATCATCGGACACATATACGGTACTTAGGAAAAAATATACTATTTGAAATCTTTTGTGTGGCCCTGTAAATGCTACCCAACAAACACATAACTTGTGGGCCATTCGTGGCATGTTAACGTTGGCCCGACGTGTTTGATAACGGCCCGCCATCTTTGGCCGTAACGGCTCCATCAAAAAACTGTCACGCCGGTCAGAATGTGGCCACAAGGTCATGCCCACAAACGCGCCTTTAATGTTTTACAATAAACATCAGATAGCCTCAAACTGGCCACAGTTATTCTTTTAAGGGCCATTAACAATAAAGGTTAGCCAGAAGTTCGCCCCAGCCCAGCTATTTATGTTTGTAAGAATTAAATTTAGCCAAAAGCTGTCCATAAAAAGGCCTTTTATGGTGTATTTTAAAAATTAACTGGCCAAAAGCCTGCCAGTTTCATCCCATTAAGCATAAATTCCAAATTTGGTCTATAAACAATATTTCTCGGAAGATTGTTTAGAAGATAAGTGTTTTTGCATGAAAACAATATATTAATAATTATTTACATAATTTTTTCAAAAGAATTATAAATTTATTTATTTTTAAACTTTTTTGAAAATTTTCCAAACCCATTACTTGACAAAGTGAATTTATTAATTTATTTTTTTTTTCCAATTATGTATTTTAAAAATTTATAAGTAATGCCATTTCTAAATATTTGCATTTCATACACATTTTAAAAGTATTAATTGAAAAAAATAAACTAATTAATAATTTCGCTATGCTACGAATTAGATTTTAAATTTTAGAAAGTTTAAAAATAGTAAATTCACAATTCTTTTGAAAAATTGAATTATTAATATAATAATTAATATATTAATTATTAATGCATTGTTTTTCATGCAAAAACATTTATCATATAAAGAATCTTCCAGGAAATATTTTTTATAGATCAAATTTTGAATCTATGCCTGAACAATTTACATAATTTAAAAATTACATAAATTATTGTACATTTTGAAAGTATTAATTGATAAGAATAAATTATTTATTTAATTCAAAATATATCAAGCATTGTGTTTGAAAAAACTTCAAGATAAATAAATTTTTTATGTATATTTTGAAAAAAATTACTAAAGGATTATTAACATATTGTTTTTCACGAAAAAACAGTTCATCATTTAAGTAATTTTGTAACAAGAATTTTTCATAGACCAAACTTTGAATTTACCCCTAAACAATTTATGTAACCTTAGTTTGATCTGTTATGTGTACTACATTTAAATTTCATGTATTTGTAAATATATATTTTTTTCTTTCATTGAATGTGATTTTTACATTTATTGGTAAGCGTGTTACCAGTATATGCTAATTTATTAAAACTCTATTAAATTATAATCTGAGAAACAGTCGTTATATTTGCATCATTTAAATATTTTTAAATTTCACATTTAGATTTTTCTTTCAGAGCTTAAGAAAAAACTTTACTCACACGAAAACACACACTTGTTAATGTTAATAATAAGGTTGGGAGGGGGGGGGGTTAAATATTTCGTTCTAATTTGAATTTTAATATTTTTTCTTGCACTGGATAACTGAGGTGGATCTTTACAATTTTTTCTTCTTTACAGTTGTTTATTTTTAGTATGTTTTGCTTTTGAAAAATATAATATCCTAAAAAAAAAAAAAAAAAAAAAAAAAAACACTATGAACAAAGTAACAAATTTGGAACGAGCTCTTTTCAGAAATCAACATCAGCAATCCAATGCAATATACATATATATATACAAACCGTAATTCTCAGCGTATAATTCCCTAATCAAACAATCACTTTTCGATTCAGAAATATTTTAAATAAACTTTAATTTATTGGATAACAGTAAACATTTAGCTTCATTTACTAAATAAAATTTCTGGGTCAAAACAGAATTGTTTAATCCGCGTATTACATGCCGAAAATTATGATACATATTATTGAAATGCAAAAGAGATATTTTAATTTTTTGCTTCCATAGGATGAACATTAGCAAGGAGGTGTTTTCGCTTGAGTAAAGTAGCAACAGTATTCAAATATTACACCAATAGTCAATACCTCACAAACGTAGTTTAATCTTTTCAATCTTTGCAGTAATTTTAAATGTCATCATTATTTTAACGATTTTACACAATTTTATTGAATTAAATTTTTTTCTGTTTTTAACTTTATCCTATTGTTTAATGAATAAAAATTTCTATGCTAGTCTAAATTTTACGGGTAGCGAAAATAAACATAATGCGAAAAAATGTTATCGATTTTTTTTAACAATAAAAATAAATTTAAACTACTAAGCTTTCACAATATTTTTATGACATGATCGGAAAATAACATACATTACTGTCAAACGACGAGAAAATTCTAAATTTTGAGAAAAAAGAATAAATAATAAGCTCAATATTTTTTAATTTACAAAAATATTAATAGGATAAAGGCAATCTATATTAAATATTATCTAATATTAACCATAAACGATACCAAATTACCAATCATTATTCTAAAAAATACGGTAACAACAATAAGAATAAATTTTATTTAAATTAAGATTATCAAGCTTTTGTGGCATTTTTTAAACATATGCCCTGTATTACTAATTTAAACTCACGTGTGAAAAAAAAAAATGTATGTTTTACCTATTAAAATAAGGATAAACTTTACGTATAATAAACTATTCAAGACTTCACAATATTTTTTATAGTATACGTCTACATGGTCGCAAAATAAAAGTAATTACTTCGAAATGATTCGACAATAAGAAAAAACTTTAATTAAATTAAAATTATCACATTTTTGCGATATTTCTTAATCACATGCTTTGCACTAGAAATAACATAAGTAAATATTCTACGTTTGGTAAATATTTCACATAGATTTATATTACATTACTCTACAACGATTTAATGTTAAAAACAATGATGCAAAAATAAACTCAGATTCTAATCTATTAAAATTTTAATGAATAAACATATAATACTAGGTAACACTTACTATATTAATCTGGATAATTTTCTTTGGAGAATTTCTGCTTGCGTTATATGCCTGCCAACTGCATACTACAACGACAGTGGAAAGAAGAATGATAATGCAAAATTGAAAGCTTCAAATCCCTGTCCAGTTTCACTAGCGAACCCCACTTAAATTCCAAGAAATCCCTCCCCCCAGGCAATAGTGACCTTGAGCTCCCTTCTCTACTTCCTCTAATCGCCAAATGTTTTTTAGTGGATGTACTGTGAAAAAGAAAATGTTTTAGGGGGATATTTTTACTTGTTATTATTTAACAAAAATATTATATAATTATAGATTAAATAATAATAATAATAATAATAATAATAAAACTTGTCTTCATTAATATCTTTTTCAAACTTATTTTTTTGTTACAAGAATATTTTTCTCTGTTTTTGAAAGTTAAAAAAGCTTTTATAAAATTTCATCATCTGCTGAGGAAAGGGGGAGGGGGGAACGAAAATGTCTTTTAACGAAAACGAAAATGTCTTTTAAAAATCACAATTTAATAAAACAAATCTTTTGCTTGAATTCACAGTTATATTCTTAAGAAATCATTATTTTTTAACAAAATAAATGTAACAATACAAATACAGTATATACTCTCTGTATGGCGGACTCCATATTAGACGGAAATTAGTATAAAGTTGAAAGATTTTCAAGTTCCTGTGAATCTATAGACATAGAATAAACTTTTTTCGAGTTTAATAGTTTCGAACCTGTGGATATAACAAAATGTATCAAAAGCATATGTTTAAGCATTGAAATATCAAAACATTTTTGATACAAAATAAACAATTTTTTTTTTAAAATGTATTGTTCTACAGAAACATAGGGAGAATTATTAGCACTATAACCTCTCCCTTGTTTCCGCATTTCCAGATGCAAATTAATCAAAATACATTCTTTCTTTTTTTTCTGATAACAACATTTTTTATATTTTAGAATGATCTTTCCTAGAAAAAAAAAAAATGTTAAACTAATTGTATTTTTAAGCCAATTTTAGAGATACTGAAATCGACAATTTTAGAAATATATTATGCATGTACGTCTAAAAATGATTTTATGCATGTATGCGAAAATTTTGCACGACTGAGTAATGGGGAGGAGGGGGGGTAGAAATGGACTGCTTTAGGCAGAATCTAAAAGCGTTTTTCTGTTTTAATAGTTATTTTAAATTATTTTACTATATTTTAAATATTTATTCATTTTTTTTTCAACTCTTTTTTATGAATAATGAATGTAAAAGTGTGCCGGTGAAGAAAAAACTTGGAATTCTGTATACATTTTGGAGACAATTTTTATTTTTTATAAAAATATATTCAAACTAAATGAAATATGTCATCTTTTTTATTGTTTTAAATATAAATCTCGTAAAGTATGCATATGCTTGATAAAACCCAGATTTAAAATAATTTTTGAAAAAAAATAAAGACCAAAAATGTATACATTTTCTCTTTTAAAATGAAAATGCTGGTCAGTTTATATTAGCCCTCTGCTTTCTAGAAGTTGGAGGGCCATTACTTTTTTGCCCGAAACCGACCTTTAAGAGTTTACCAGCAAAATAAATGCAACAGTTCTTTCATCGCCGAGCCGTTAACGGCTAGCCGATAGCTGCCGCAATTAGCGGCGGCTCACTTGCGGTACAGCATTGTTTTTGTACAAATGGCCTTAACTCCTTTTGGCCGCGACGAAACCAGCTTATGGCCTTAAGTCGAGCGTTTGTGGGGTATGTACTTCATATTATGCAAGACAGTAGCGTATAATTTATATTAAGCTTCAGAGACATATATCAATTTTATTATACATGAAAAAGCTTAATATATTTAAAATACGTAATGGGAAACTTTTGATTCACCCTGTAGATAAACTAATCATGGTAGAAACTTCATTTTCGATAGGATTTGTGCTAGGGTAAACATCAATAACGTCCTAAAATTTCATGGCAATCCGAGTATATTAAAGATTTTTCCCCATGAGCCGTAATGTAATGGAAAATTTTTGATTCGGCCTGTAGATAAACTAATCATAATAGAAACTTCATTTTCAATAGGGTTCGTGCTAGGGTAAACATCAATAACGTCCTAAAATTTCATGGCAATCCGAGTATATTAACGATTTTTCCCCATAGGCCGTAATGTAATGGGAAACTTTTGATTCGCCCTGTAGATAAACTAATCATGGTAGAAACATCATTTTCGATAGGACTTGTGCTAGGGTAAACGTCAATAACGTCCTAAAATTTCATGACAATCGGAGCATATTAACGATTTTTTCCCATAGGTCGTAATGTAATGGGAAACTTTTGATTCTCTCTGTAGATAAACTAATCATGGTAGAAACTTCATTTTCGATAGGACTTGTGCTAGGGTAAACGTCAATAACATCCTAAAATTTCATGGCAATCGGAGCATATTAACGATTTTTCCCCATTGGCCTTAATGTAATGGGAAACTTTTGATTCTCTCTGTAGATAAACTAATCATGGTAGATACTTCATTTTCAATAGGGTTCGTACTAGGGTAAACCTCAATAACGTCCTAAAATTTCATGGCAATCCGAGTATATTAACGATTTTTCCCCATAGGCCGTAATGTAATGGGAAACTTTTGATTCGCCCTGTAGATAAACTAATCATGGTAGATACTTCATTTTCAATAGGGTTCGTGCTAGGGTAAACATCAATAACGTATAAAAATTTCATATCAATCCGAGCATATTTACAGGAGTTAGAGCGCGGACAGGCCGACAGACGGACAGACGGCCATCCGGCCAGACGGACAGACGGACAGACGGCCAGACAAACCGAATGCATAAGCACTTTTCAACTTTGTTGGAAAGTGCTAAAAAGACTGCTAAAATAGGCACTTCGCACAAAATTTCCCTATCGCTCATGATTAAAGAATTGAGGATGTATTCAAATAACAAATTGGTTATTTTAAGACTCATTTTTAAATCCAATTTTGCTCTCAAACACATTCAATTGACAGTTTTTTGTTATTTAGGAATTAAATAATGTACATATTCATCAATTTTTTGATAAAGTTTAAATATATATTTTTAAATGCTGTCAAATTGAGCACTTCGCAAAAAAATTTCCCAACGCGATCCTGACTCAAGAATTGAGGTTGTATTTAAATAACAAATTGGTTATTTTATGACTCATTTTTAAATTCAATTTTGCTCTCAAGCGCATTCAAATGACAGTTATTTGTTATTTAGAAACTGTGTAATGAGCCATATTGGTTAGTTTTTTGATAAAGGCTAAATATATATTTTAAAAAAGTTGTCTAAGTGGGCGGCACTTTGCACAAAATTTCCCAAAGCGATCTTGATTAAAGAATTGTGGATGTATTTAAATAACAAATTGGTTACTTTATGACTCATTACTAAATTCAATTTTTCCTCTCAAACGCATTTAATTGACGATTTTATTGTTATTTAGGAATTATATAATGTGCGTATTGGTCGATTTTTTAATAAAGTTAGAATATATTTTAAAATATGTATTTAAAATGAGCATTTGAGCCGAGTTTCGTTTAAGATGATTTTGATAAAATCAGTTCTTACAGAAAAAGGAATTCAAAAGCAGCAAAATAAAGCAGTTAAACTGGGTTTTTCGCTAATAATATTTTATTTTTTGTTGTTGAAATGGAAACTCTTCGAAATCTATCTCCGCCTATAGGCCTAGCCGACAGGGATTTTTTTTTAATCAATAATGAAATAAACTGTCCCATATACTTCATTTTTTTTCAACTCTGATGATAAAAAAATATGCAAAGATTTTCCAGAAGATACAAATGCAATAAAGTTTTAAAAGATTAAGATAGACCTTACTTTACTTATATTGTCACTTCTTATACTGTTTACACTTACACTGTTTCATACATAATTTGTTAATATAAACTGTAAACTTATATTGATTGTAAAAAAATAATAATAATACGTTTACTGCTAATGTTATAAAGAAATTAAAATCTTTCGAAGAATTTAATTTACTTTCAGTTATTAAAAAACATTTGACATATTTAGTTAAGTTTAAATTCTCACTTTAATACTTCATATTTCTACTCCTATTGATCTGGTATATATTTTTTTCATTTTTGACATAAAATGCAATTACAAAAAAGATGTAAAAGTGCAAGATGATATTTTCCTTGTATAAAATTTCGAAAGCAATAGAAACTTTGAAAGTAAAAGTTTGAAAATTCTTATAAAATCTAGATTCCTTTTTTAGCGAGATATCCACTAGAAGAAAACTTTAAGAACTAAAAATATGGAATATTACTTTCTAAAATTTATTTTTCACACGTCTCAGATATTTTTATTCATTTTTTTTTTATACATATTTTGTTGCAACTTTTCTGTTAAGCTTACGGACACATATAAGAGAAAATTGAAATAATATTTTTTAATAACTTTTAGTAAATAAATTGTATAGTTTCTAATATTTATTCTTATATTATTGTAACTATACTTAAGCTTTTCTGTTAAGCTGAAGGACACATTTCAGAGAAAATTGAAATAATATTTTTAATAACTTTTAGTAAATAAATTGTATAATATCTAATATTTATTCTTATATTATTGTAACTATTGTGCATTAAAAATTACTAATGCTTAATAAACATTAATAATGTTCAACAAATAAATTTTATTAATATTTACTAAAATATTATTGAAGCGGTGTATATATGTTTTAAAATATAACTCAAGTTTCAGCTTCACTGAATCTCAAATGGCTATACCCTATGAAAAAGTTTAAAAATCTGACTGCTCATTATCTAATAAGGGAAAACTACAGAGAAAACTGAAATAATATTAAAAAAAATTTTTTAGGAATATATTTTAGAATTCCTATTATTTATCCATATATTATTATATCTACAGTGCAGCAAAAATAATAATATTTAGTAAAAAAATACTGAAGCAATATATATGTATGTATTTTAATATAACTCAAGTTTCAGCTTCACTGAATCTACGAATCGCGATATCCTATGAGAAAGTTTTAAAATCTGTCTTTAAACTTTTAAAGTTTTATCTAATGAGGAATATTTTAGAGAAGATTGAACTAATGTATTTTGATAATTTTTAGAGATTCTGCAATTCCTGATATTTATTCTTAGATTATTATATCAATATTGTAAAGACGTGTTTACACCTTTTCTTCAAAAATCTCCGACGAAAATCATAAATCATTATTTTGATCATCTATTTACAACGTTCTGCTCTGTTGTCATGAAGGAAATAGAAGTCTGGAATAAAGAAAGAGGTAAGGAGATAAACATGTTAAGACAACCACTGCTAACATCTGAGCTCTAGATACTCATTAAGTAATCTCTAATTATTAGCATGCGAGGTAAAATAACTACCTATTGCAAGTGTGGCGTGCGTAATATGTATATCTCACATTGCAGTAAATATTTAGAACTGGTTAGAACTCGCGCGATTATGGGTTGAACGTAAAAAAAAAATAATTTACCAAATTACAACAATTATGTGAAAAAAGGTTTTTTTCCAAGGCAAAATTTAAGACAAATAATTTCTATATTATAAAAAAAATAAAAATAAAAACATAATTTTCATGATGATTAAAGCGTGACTTGAGTAAAAACAGTCACATATTATGTACGCAATTGATTAAACATTAATATTCCTGGACTAACAGTAAAAAAAATTAAAAGAAATTTCAGTTTTACAATTTTCAGTAATTAAAATTTTAAATTTCTAACCATCGCATATTTTCAAATTTTACTCCGGAAAAAAAGATATTTTTAAATTTAATTTGTTTGAAAGCTGTATCTCAAGTTGTTTTTTAGTTATTAATTTTTTGTAGTTTTTCATACTTTTTTGTCTTTGTGGCAGTGTTGCCAGATTGGGGATTTTGTCCCCATTTCGAGGAATTTTGAATCTCCAGGGGATTTTCTTGGGGACAAGTAAATCTTGGGGACATGTTTGGGGACGATGAACATATTTGGGGAAAATTTGGGGAATTGTTATCACAATTACAATTTTTACTTTCAGACATTCGTCAATATTGGATCAGTCTCGAATTCGATTTTGGTTTAGAAAACCAAAATAAAATACAGAAATAATAGATATAAATCCTTCTCGTGGTCGTGCTTGCTGTTTACATGTACTACAGATTCATCATGATCTGCATTGAGCTATCCCCCATCTGAATTTTCAGATAAGTGATCCAGACAGGGCTCCCAAATGGTCCGCCAACTGAACATCAGAATTTTCTTAGGGAAATTTTCCTTTTAGATTTTTCTCGCAAATTGCCAAGAAATCACCTTTGGAAGTTAATTCTAGCACAAAGCTATCATGAAATTTTCTATTAAAAAATATTGATGTTCACTTCGCGGACCATTTGGGGGCCGGTCCAGATTTGCCTGTCATCACGGACAAAAACCCAAGCACAGAAATACGCTTCATTTAATAGCATAGATTTATACAACAATAATCAAAAAAATTCTATAACTTTTATTTTGTTGTTGTTTTTAGCTTTGAATGTACATGAAAAATTTTGTTGGGATTAAATGTTTATTTATTTTTTCACAAATGGGGAATTTTTTCAAAAAAATGCTTAATTTGGGGAAAAAATTGAATTTAAATTTGTTAAAAAAGTTTTATAACGGAAAATTGAAAATTGAGAACTTGCCTTTTTGATTAGAAATTGAGTTGGAGACTTTTTCTGAAAAAAGCCCTGATTTGGGGAAAATTTCAGAAATTTTGGGAAAAATGGCTTTCGACAATTTGGCAACACTGCTTTGTGGCAACAGAAGTATGTCAGATAAGTCAGAGATATATATGTAATCTTACCCGAGAACAAGAACCATTTTCCAAATGATCAAAAAGTGCAAAATTAAAAAAAAAAAAAAAAAAGAAAAATATATTTAAAAATTTTGTTTTTTTGACCCCCAATCGTTCATGGGTCCTCTATAAGCAACCCGTGTGCCAAATTTCATAGCCCTGCGCCCTGCGTTTTCGGAGTTTTTGAGCTTACATAGATGCGCGCGCAGACTTTAACCCATTAGTACCTAGCGTCCCTTTTTAGGGACGCTTCAAAAGGTGCATTCAGCACTGTTTTTGATACCGGTAAAAAGAAAAGCAATAATCATTTTATTTAATTGATGCGTTTTCGTGATTAATGAACTAAACTTAAATCTTCTAAAAATAGTGGTGCCAGTCGAATAAAATTTACGCAAAAGATGCTGGGCACGAATGGGTTAATAGAGTAGATTTTTCTTATTATGATAAATGGAGTAAATTTAAAATTCTTATTATGATAAATGTCCATTAACATCAGAAGCACCGAGAGCAGTCAACTTGACTGCTACTTTTTATGAATAATTCAGTTTGAACCAGAAATGTCTTATGAAAAATAGTTTAATATGCATATCATGCCAAAATAAATAAGTTAAAAAGATATTTTAAGATACTGCAAAAGAAAATTCTGGTATACATCTTTTTTATAAAAATTTAGTAAAATTTCAGGGGTTTCTAGTGTTAACCCTTTATCGAGCAAATCAATTTTTTCGCTAAAATGTTGAAAAGATTCACTGCCACCAGAATCTAAAAAGAAAATTTATTTCAAAATAAAATGCCAATATTCGTCTGGTTAATGTAAATACAAATTATGTCGCTAAAAATTCCGGTGCAAATCAATCAGTTTTTAATAAAATTTTAGTGGTAAATATATTAATATTGCCTGATAAAGGGTTAAATGACTAATTACGATAAATGAAAAGTGATGCTCAAGAAAGGACCGAGTGGGAGTATTAAATTATGAATTAAGATAATGAAATATGTAGTGCTTTGTCTAGCAATTTCGAGTGAAGTAACTGAGGAGGTTGTCACAAGATGAAGGTTGTTTCTTTTAAACTAGACGCCCTTGGCGACCAGTTTGGTATCCCTTAAATGTATACTACGCACAAAATCACATTCCTTTTATTCATAATTTATTTTAATTGCTCATTATTTTGCCAAATTACAAGATTCTGCTAGAAAAATAAACACAGATGTCATATACGCATCACATTGGAACGTTTGCTACAAAATATGACTTAAATTGATTTTTCTATAATTATTAATTAAGTTTTTTTATTTATTAATTCCTTTTTAAAATAATAGAAAATAGTTGAAAAATATATATGCAACTGATATTTGAAAACGAATTTTTCGCCAAATTGACATAATATAATCCTTTTACTTATTTCAATTATAATACATAATTTTAATTTGAAACTGAAACATTTAAAACTTTTATTTATTTTATTAAGTAAAAGGAACAGAAAAAAAAACAAAAATATTGATATTTTGAAGCTGCGTAAATGCAGCGAAGGAATAAAACGTAAGCAAACTTAATTTACTATGGCCTAAATCCTGCGAAAGAACTTTTACAGAATAACCAATAAGATTTGTTTAATTTGGACGTTGCCATTAAATAATTAACAAATAATAGCAATTTTCATGCCACATACGTAAGCGTAATATATATATATATATATAGATCGGTCAACAGTTTCTGGCGCCAATCAATTTGAATAGAAAAGGTTGATTACTTCAAACGCCTTCGAAAATTTTCTCTCCAATATTGTAAAAATATATTATGTATTTTTACAGGTTTCAGTAATAAAATACTTTTACTGACATAAACAATAGGTTGCGTTAGATGTCATGACGTCGCGGAACCACTGCCGCTGAAATAAATTCCCCAATAAAAATCAAATGACAGGTTTTATCAACATTTTTTAGTGAAATGATCCTTTAATGAGACGTTTAAATAAAGAGAAAGTTTCTACTTAAAATTACTGGTGGCAGTTTTACCGCGATAGTAATGAGCTCCTTAAAAGTGGTAACAGTTAAAACTTTTCTATTTTAAGGATACAAGGTGGAACCCGTCGAATTTCGACGAAAGTAAATGTTTAAGAAGAAACAGCTTCATTGATTTATAATAAACCTACAAAATTACCTACGGTAAAAAATGCATTTTAAAATGGTCAGTTTAACTTTCAAACAAATATTATTTAAAGCTAAAATTAAGAAAAAAAATTACTATTTCTATAAAAATCAGATGTTCAAATTATTAAAAATAAACTTTAATCGCGTATGTTGACACTGCTCATTTCTAGAGAACAGTTTTAATCCTAGAAGATTCGAGCTATATAAGTTTATGTTTGTTTTCTTTAAAAAATATTCCACTTGGCATTTTTTCTATTTATTTTCACGACACACACATATATAGTTGAACAGACACTAACACTAATATTTACATAAAAAGATACATATTTTTTACGGGGAAGTAAAATATTCTTCTTCGCATCGAGAATTCGTAATAACTTTTACCTTTTAAAACAAAACATTGCGCCACAGGTGGCTTTCAATTGGCGACCGCACGGCACCTTTGGGTTGCTTCACACGTGATTTGTAACAGCGTATGTAAAAATGTATAACAAACTATAATAAAGATCTGTTATTAAGATGAAGTTTCAATTTAGGCTCTTATGTTTGGTATAAATGCGAATAAAAAAATTATAAAATAAAATTTATTTCAAATTGACACGATCTTAGAATTTCACGTGAAATCTAAACCCATCATTATTTTCATCTTCTCAGAATTTACGTGCGCACATTTCAATTTTTATCAGTTTTAAGAGAAAATGGCGTATTTCTGTTGCCACAATTAGAAAATTCGTACTGAAAACTCTAAAAAAAAAATATATAATATGTCAAGAATAAATTGAGATACAGATTTCAAACAAATTACATTTAAAAGTAAATATATTTCTCTATACGATGGTGTAAAAATTTAAAAAGCGCGATATTTAGAAGTATAAAATTTGCAGTACCGAAAATTGCAAAACCGAACTCCATGTGAAACCATTGCCATTTGCAAAATGACGAATGCGTTACGCACAGATACGTTTGGCCTTTATAATATAGATGTCAGTTGCTTTTTTAAATAGTTCCCTGTAAGTAAAAGCACTGCATAATTTAAAACAAGACAACTGATTCCTAATCGAATGTCGAAGAGCTTTCACTTGTTCATTTTTCAACACATTTTTCATTTTTCGTCGACATTTTCACCGGAAAGCATTTTTGTTGCTGCCTTTAAAAAATATTCTACCACGATTTTTTGGAAGAACAGACCAGTATGTTCCTTGATTGCTCCTTTTGTATTTTAAATACATCTAATCTTTTCCAAGATGCGTACATTTTGTTACATTTAACTTAATTTTTATTTTTATTATTTCATTATAGAATTAAAAGAGTTGGTCACAGATTCTGAAAAAGAGAAAAAAAATTACTTTAGTTTATCAATGTATATCAAGCAAGATAAAAGGAGCAAAGATGGCCGTTTAATGCAATCATACATGAAACAGTCCATAAACAGGCGAAAAGTCTATGAAAAGCATATATCAAAACTTGAAAAAGGCACTTTAATTACGCGATATTATATTTTTACTTGTTTACAAATAAATGACCTTGTGAATGCTTGCGTCATTCAAATATTTAAACATAGTACAAATACAAGCAACTTTGCCCCTTGAAGGATTAAAAATCAATAAATAATAAACTATTAACGAGTATAACTCTTTAACCGAATCTCTTATCTTACAGAGCCCTTTTATTATCTTCAATGAACCTGTGAGTAGTTTGCTACAATGTATATATTTTTAAATAAATTCATTGCCGTAAGAACTTTTTCCTTCAAAAGAACTTAACTTTGAGAAGAGAATAAGTAATTGAATGTCAAAATATTTCCGTCGCATAAAATAATTTCAAGTTTTATTTTTTAATATATTATTAGGTAGTGGGAGCTATTTATTCTAATAAATTGAAAAAAAGGAATATAATAGTTTTATAATTTTTTCATACAGAAAAAGACATTTTAAAATAGTAACCACAGTTTACTGCATATTCCATTTTGTAGAAATGTAACTGTTGTTTGGTAAATGTTAAAATATGTTCATAAATTAATTTTTGTTTGTAATGTTAAGCCTTAGAGCGAATTTATATATATATACTGAAATGTATACATATAAACTTATGTAAAGAAAATCAAATATTTCTCTTTTTTTTACATCTTTTTACACTTTCAAAAGTTAGACCGTGTTCGATATTTCATGATGATTCATTTATATTTTCAGATTATTACAGAAAACAATATATATATATGTATGTATGTATGTATGAAGTTGCCAATGAAGAAGCTGCATGCAGTTTGAACTCAGGCTTCGCTCATAATAATATTGTGTATGTTCCTCACTTCATATATGATTCAGTAGTAAATTGCCTTCATGAAGTGTCCCATATCAAGCCAACTGTACATGTCCCACACCATGATAATGGGCCCATCAGCTTAAACATTCTTCTTCTGACACATGGTATCCATGGATTCTTTGAGGTTGTGTTCCATACCTGAACTCGTCCATCCTCCCGACACAATTGGAAACGAGTTCCGGAACACCAGGCAAAATTTTTGCAGTCACTAAAATACCTCTGGAACTGGTAATGGCATCAGGCGACGCGTAAAGCTATAGACAATAGAACACTCTTGGGCCTATGGCTCCTATATAAACATATTGTTGGTGTCCGAGGTTCACGAAGCAGTTCTTTGGTGTTGTCAAGTGTAAATAAATTCACACTAATATATCTTTTTTGCGTTATATTAACAACTTAAAGAAACATTTAGTAAATTGAAAACAAGATACAGAAATGCAGTTTCCTGCTGCGGTTACTGGATTAACATATTATCCAAGTATGCGAAATCATAGCGAAGAGAAATATAAGCACCGTGTGTGCTTTACAAAGACATAAGAGAAACTGAAGTAAGTTCGTTCACAGTAAAATATTGTCCTTGAAGTAATCAACAAAAATGATTTCACCATCATGTGCAATCAACTACTTATGAATTGCTTTAAATAACCAATGATATTATATTAATATCATTAATGTCACTTTTGAGTTATAAAGTAATTTACCCTTTATAATTATTATGGTTTTAAAGTAAACAGTTGAGTTAATTAATGTCACTTCTGAAATATGAAGTAATTTAACATTTGTAAATATTACTGTTTTAGAATAAACACTCTAAACATTCGAACACACTCCCACCCTATCAGGCCTTAGTCCTGATATATAGGGAGGAGAGCTAATTTGTGTACTGGTCGTCTCAAATAAGATCCTTTACACTGTATGGTCACAACACGGACATGTCCGTCCTTTCCTGGGTGCACCTCTTTTACTCGGCCCAATGGCCAAGAGTCTGGTGGCTGGGCATCATCAAGGAGTAGCACAACTTGTCCAGGTTGAAGATTACGTTGCTCGACTCTCCACTTTCCTCTTTTTTGGAGCGAGCTCAAATATTCCTTCTTAAATCGATGGGAGAATCCTCTTTTTAAATTTTGCAGCAGCTCCCAGCGATTTCTAGGGTTGCTCGTAATAGATGAGGTCTCTTCAGGTAGCGAGAAAATTACATCACCTGTAAGAAAATGTGAGGGTGTGAGAACATTTATGCAGTCACTATCGTTGTCATTTAAATGTATAAGAGGTCGCGAATTCAGTAAGCCTTCGACTTGGCTAAGTAGGGTGGCGAGCTCTTCGAAAGTTAGAAGTGTCGCTCCTATTACTCTTTTGAGATGGTATTTCGCGGATTTTATTGCAGCCTCCCAAATTCCGCCAAAGTGGGGGGAAGAAGGAGGGATAAAATGCCATTCAATGGATTTTTCAGTTAAATATTGAGACATGATTTCATTTTTAGGAAATGACAACCATGCCCTCTGTATTTGGTCGATTTTTCTTGATGCCCCGAGAAAGTTCTTCCCGTTGTCACTATAAAGGTGACGTGGGGTACCTCTTCTTGCACTAAAACGTCGAAGAGCTGCTATAAATGCTTCAGTTGTTAGATCACTTACAGCTTCTATATGGACCGCTTTCGTAGCAAGACAAATAAATAAGGCAATGTAACCCTTAGTTGTTTTTGCACCCCTACCCTTGCTAAATTTAATGGATAAGGGGCCTGCGTAATCAATTCCGCTGGCAAAAAAGGGGCGTTCAAGATTTACTCGAGGTTTAGGTAAATTCCCCATTAATGGAGGAGTTGTAATAGTTTTCTTATATCTGAAACATTTCAAACATCTATTAATGCATTTGTTGATGAGCTTTTTTCCACCAACTATCCAAAAAGATTGTTTTATAATGTGCGATAGTAGAGAAGGTCCAGCATGTAAAGTGGCAATATGCTGTTGTATTATTAATAGTTCACTCATTTTATGTTGTGATGGAAGTATTACCGGATGCTTGTGATTAAATGCTAACTGTGAATTTTGCAGGCGTCCTCCCACCCGTAAGATACCCTTAGCGTCAATAAACGGATATAGGGAGTGTAATTTGCTTTTCTTAGCTAGAGGTTTTTGTTCTTTGATGCATTTTAACTCTTCTTTAAAGTAAGAACTTTGAATCCAAAGAACGATAATTTCTTCAGCAGATTTTGTTTCGTTAGATGTAAGTACTGTTGAAGGGATTTGATATTCATTAGCATTTTTGCATTTTTTAATGAATCTTAGGCAATATGCCAGAATGCGGATAATTTTTGAAAGTGAAGAGTGCTTTTGAAACAAATTGTCTAGTACATCATTTGAAGGCTGCATGTGAAATGAAAAAATGGGATCCGATCTTTGCTCAGATTTGATTTGTTCATCGAATTCATCAACATTTAAGTCGTCTTTCGGCCAATTAGATGGGTCTAGAAGTAGCCAGCTTGGCCCTTTCCACCATAGCTCGCATTCCGGCAAACCCTTGGGGTCAATACCGCGAGAAGCGATATCTGCGGGATTTTCTTTTGAGGAAACGTGTCCCCAGTGCTTCGTAGGTAAAACTTCTGTTATTTGAGAGGTTCTGTTCGCCACAAATGTTTTCCACTTGCGGGGGTGTGCGGATAACCATGAAAGGACTACTTTAGAATCAGTCCATGCAAAAATATCGAACTTGTAATTCTTTAGTGTGTCCATAACTGTGCGGAATAATTTAGATAACAAGTGAGCACCACAAAGTTCTAATTTAGGGACAGAAATTTGCTTGATTGGTGCAACTTTTGTTTTAGAAACCAAAAGAAAAGCATTGGTTTTTCCATTGCAAGTTTGTCGGCAATAAATTGCGGCAGCATAAGCTAGTGTTGACGCATCGGAGAATCCGTGTAATTCAAAGGCATTCTCGGATGAAAGCGTAACACATCTTGGTATCGAAAATTGATTGATTTCATTGAATGAATTTTGAAATTTGAATAATTCCTCGGTTAGATGTTCTGGAACAATAGTGTCCCAGTCCCCTTTTGTCAACCACAGTTTTTGATAAAATATTTTTAAAGTTACAGTACATGGTGAAATTAGACCCAGTGGGTCAAAGATTCTAGCAGATTCTGCTAAAATTTGCCTCTTTGTAAGAGGTGGAGTGAGATTTAGTGAAACCTTGAAAATAAAAGTATCTGAAGAAGAGTTCCAGCTTAATCCTAGAACTTTAGAGCTTCCGTTATCACTAGGAATTATTTCAAAATTCGATTCGGTATTGGAATCATCCTCAAACTCTCTAAGAAATTCCTTTGAATTTGAATTCCATTTTCTTAAGTGGAAACCATGCGCGTGCAAAACATCGGTAATTTCTTTACAAGTTTCTATTGCCTCGCTAACAGTGTTTGAGCCTGAAAGTAGATCATCCATATAGAAATCTTTCTCTAATGTTTGAGAAATAACAGCATTTTTTGTATAATCATCAGCAATTTGTTTGAGACATTTAGTGGCTAGATAAGACGCTGGAGCTAGCCCATAAGTAACCGTTTTTAATTTGAAATTTTTTATTTCCTCATTAGAGTTAAACCTCCAAACTATTTTCTGATAATTTTGATCTTCTTCAGAAACTAAAATCTGGCGGTACATCTTTTCTATGTCAGCGCAAAAAACAATTTTCGGAACTCGAAAATTAAGTAAAATTTCAAGTATGTCCCGTTGTAATTTAGGACCTACTCCCAAAATTGAATTCAAGGAATTACCTTTTGAAGTATTACATGATGCATCAAACACAACTCTCAACTTGGTAGTAGTACTAGAAGGTTTAATAACCGCATGATGAGGAAGAAAATATTGTTCATTTTCAGAATCGTTAATGTCATTTTGTGTTATTAATTCCATATGACCTAACTGTATATATTCGCACATAAAATCCTTGTATTGCTTTTCGAATTCTGGGTTTTCTTTAAATTTCCTTTCCATCGCCAACAAGCGAGAAATTGCGGCAGGTCTAGAATTACCTAATTCTGTCGTAGGTTTAACAAAAGGTAATTTTACTACAAAACGACCCTCGGAATTGATTGAGTAAGTTTTCTGAAAATGGGATTCAACAAATTGTTCTTCTGGAGATAGAATTTGAGCATTATTATTGAATACTTCTTCCATTTCCCAAAATCGTTTTAATTCATTATCAATATTAAGTTCATAAATATGTAAATTATGCATTGAATTAGGAGTTGTGTTAAGATGAGGCATTTTTCCCGATACGAGAAAGCCAAAGATGGAATTTTGCGCAATTAAACTGCTCTGAGCACATGTTATTTGACCAGGAAGCAAAATAGAAAAAAAGTAATCTGATCCTAAAATAACATCAATTTTATTTGGAGTCCCAAAATGTGGATCTGCCAAGTTTACATTTTTTAAGTGTGAATAATGCTCTTCACTTATTTTCTCAGAAGGTAATGGAGCTGTTAATTCGTCTAAAATAAAAGCTTTCACTGACAACTTGCTGTCAGCATTATGAATTGATATAAGATCAATCATTACGTAACCCTTGGTTACTGCGATTTTTGAATTAGAAAGACCTTTCACGGGAAATCTGGCATTTTTCCTTTTGAATCCTAACACTTTCATGCATGATTCTGAAACGAACGTAGATTCTGAGCCACTGTCACACATAATTCTTAACGTGTGCTTTTGACCCATGCAATCATAAATATATACTGTAGCAGTGGGCAAAAGTGCGAAAGATGTTTGAACAGAATTTATTGAAGGAGAAACTTCTTTTTTATTATCATCAGGAATCGAAAGGTCCTCTGAATCAGATTTGCTTTTCCGACTCTGTTTTTCATTCGAACGTGAAGTTGACATCGCATAATTTTGTAGCTTATTCTCGCATAACAGCGTATGGTGTTTGAGCTGACAATGATGACAACTAAATGTAGAATTACATTGATATGTGTAGTGTTTGTCAGACAAACAGTTGCTACATAATTTGTTTTTTCTCACAAATTGTTTTCTATCTCTTACATTTAATTCCTTAAATTTAATACATTTGTACAATAAGTGATTAGCTTTACAAAATAAACATTTGATAACGTTATTGGCGGGAGCTTTGTGAAAATTAAATTGTTTCTCTTTTTTATGTAACCCTGTATAATCATTATTATACAATTCTAAAGATAAACATCTGTCATTAATGAACTGAATAAATTGATCAAAAGAAGGAAAATCATCCTTTGATGAATATTGAGCCCATTCTTCACGTGTTTTATTATCAACCTTTTGAAGAAGAATATGAATTAACCAAATGTCTCTCTCTGATGCTTTAACATCGATTGATTTGAGAGCACGAATTACCTCGTCAGAGATATCTGATATATTGCGTAAGTTAAGTGCATTAGCATGAATAATGGGAGGTATATCCATAAATGTTTTGATAAGAGCTGCGACAATTTGTTTTTTTTTGTCGTATCTTGACAATAATTTTTCCCATGCTTCTGCATAACTGGTTTCAGAAATGGGTATATGTTTTATAATTGAAGATGGCTCTTCACCGAGCAAACCTCTTAAGTATTGAAATTTTTGAATATTTGTTATACTGGCATTATTATGCACTAACGATAAATATAAGTCTTTAAATGACATCCAGTTTTTGAAATTACCATCAAATTGCTCAATATTCAATCTGGGTAATTTAAAATTATTAGTTGTATTAACTATAGGAAATTGTTCATTAACAACTTGAGAATGTGCATTCATACTATTTATAGAAAATTTTTCAAGTTCTGATTGCAGTTTGGCTTTGGTTTCATAATATTTTGTTTCAAATTCCTCCATTTCCGAGGATTCTTCTGGTAATTGTGCATCATATTTATCAAAATCGAAATAAGCTGTTTCTAATTTTTCTAATTTATTTAATAAATCATTCTTTTGAAAAACTTGATCAGCGTCAATGAAGTTCGTGATACGTGTTAATGCAGATTTAGCTCTGCCACGTAAATTTATGGCTGTCTTTTCTAAATCTTCTTGACTCATTATTAAAATAATGAGGGAAACAAGTTAAAAAACAAAGCCAAACTGATAATAAACCAAAATGTACTTATCTGAAACAGCTGGGCTGAAGGGTGCTCCTTTACGGTGACTTTGAAACGAAGTAATCCATAAAAAGCGATGTGTGCAGGTTATCTCGCCGGTGGTGCCTCCATATTGTTGGTGTCCGAGGTTCACGAAGCAGTTCTTTGGTGTTGTCAAGTGTAAATAAATTCACACTAATATATCTTTTTTGCGTTATATTAACAACTTAAAGAAACATTTAGTAAATTGAAAACAAGATACAGGAATGCAGTTTCCTGCTGCGGTTACTGGATTAACATATTATCCAAGTATGCGAAATCATAGCGAAGAGAAATATAAGCACCGTGTGTGCTTTACAAAGACATAAGAGAAACTGAAGTAAGTTCGTTCACAGTAAAATATTGTCCTTGAAGTAATCAACAAAAATGATTTCACCATCATGTGCAATCAACTACTTATGAATTGCTTTAAATAAACAATGATATTATATTAATATCATTAATGTCACTTTTGAGTTATAAAGTAATTTACCCTTTATAATTATTATGGTTTTAAAGTAAACAGTTGAGTTAATTAATGTCACTTCTGAAATATGAAGTAATTTAACGTTTGTAAATATTACTGTTTTAGAATAAACACTCTAAACATTCGAACACATATTAATGATTAGATTAATTTTAAACACGATTATTCAATCGGTAAATTAATTATAACAGATGTAAATTTTCCATTTTTCATTTTTAGGTGAAAAAGTGATCATTGAGATTAATTGGGTGAAATAGTCCTACAGAGTTCGTGTCCGGGATGGCTCAGTTAGAAGAGCATTGGCGGCTTTAGCCAATACAGCCCTGGTTCGAATCCTGGCCCGGACTTTTTTCACCCAAAAATTAAAAATGGAAAATTTACATCTGTCATATTAATGATTGTCCTTTGAATAGTTTACACTCTGATGCTTCTTGATCCTCTAACATTGAAACCTGAAAAATTTTTTTGAAATATTCCACGTCTATCTCGTTTTAAGATCATTTGTGAGCCATCGAAGGTCTCTTTCTTTCAAGGCTTTTTTCCAATTTTCCGCTTTCGGAAATTTGATGATTTAAAGGATTAACCTCTTAACCACCGGGCTTAATTTGGCCGTTGAAGGCTATATATTAGGCTGTGCAATGTAAAGTGTTTATGTCATAAAAATTAACTTCGAATAGTGCCATGTTATAGTTATTGCATATCACAGATGGGTGGGGCTAATTGAGTTTTAACCAATAAGTAGGCTTCGCCACCTGGCTGAATCTGTATATCACAGACAAATACCGTTCTTATGTGCAACAATTACTGCAGGGAACGATGTATGTTGTATACGCCATGGTCGCTGATTACTGATTTGAGAGGCCATATGAAGAGTAAGTCCTGGAGAGTTATTCACAATACACTCACAGTGGCGTAACCAGGGTAAATATTTAAAACCTGTAAAATTGCAATATTTTTCTCCTTAGTTCACAACAGAAAATTTTTTGGTTAGATAAAGCAAATAGAACTTAAAAAATTACTAATATTCAGAGAACTTGGGCACTCATCCTGATTACGCCACTGACTCACGAAATGGTCGGGCGAAAAAACCTAATTAAATCGTTTTCTTGCTGATGTCAGGTCCTTTTTCTCGTGCGTCGTTTATAATGTCACATTCCAAGTCCCATAAATTACATACCATTGTAGATGCAAGTTCGACTGAACAGCTTCATCACATAACCTGTTTTCTTAACCCCTTGCGGCTCGGTGGTATATCTATGAAACCACTTAATTTTAATTTCCAAACGCCACATTGGGCACCGGAATTTTGGTAAAAAAATTTACAGTTTATTGAATGAATGAAATATAGCTTTTTTTATTTTTTATATATAAAGTTGATTACAAATTCTCGTGTCAGTCATTAATTTCAGCAGTTAAGCAATGAATTTGCCCTACACCGCAAAGGGTTAAATTGGTGCTGCCGACAGCATCACGTTATGCTGATTGGTTGCACATCTATGTTACTTGCCTACGGAAGCTTGCACTAATTTCCTTGGCTCTTCATTGTGTTACTTAATAAAACTTAATGCGTAAATTATTTTTTATGTTGTTATGAATTTATGCGTAGGAAAATTTATTTTCTGGTTTTTTTTTAGATATTTTATTCTAAAAATATATATTAAATATGTTATTATTTCTGAAGTAGTTATTAAAAGCAGTTATTTAATACCATTTAATTTCTAATAAAAACCATATTGAATAACAAATTGCTTCGTTGGTTTTATTTGCTCCATTTCTGTTGTCTCTTGAGTCGAAAAATATCATATTAATGTTTATATGTATTTTTGCACAGGGATTTTTGAAAGCAGGACACAAAAATTTATCTTTATGTATTCAAAATAACAATAATTATTTAAAATTTTGAAAAACTGAGATTTTGAGAGAAACGAATTACTTTTTTAAAAAAATTATATTTATTTTTTATAACGAAAAGAAGTGTTTATTCTACGTAACTGCGTCAACATATTTTAATAAAATACTTAAAAAAATTGATAATATATTCTCTAGTTAAAAATCTGTTATTATCAATTTTATATGAATTGAAATTAAATGTATTAAAAAATAATTAAATTTAAATGTTTCTAAAATTTTAAATTTTTTTGGGGATATTTAAGGATTAAAAACTATCATTAATGTTAAATGCACCAATGAAAACATATTTAAAATTTTTTGTTAATATTACGGGTATTTAATTTTTGAATTACCGTTAAGAAATCGCCTTATGAGAAAAATATATCCTTTTTTTATATTTTCATCTTTTAAAATTGTTTTTCGTAATGCGAATTTATTAAGTATAATACATTTCTAAAATAATTTGTAAATATATTTTTTATAATTATATGAAGAGGGCGAAAAATTCTTGTTGAACGACAAATCGCTTACACAGATTTCTTTCTTTCAAATATGTCTACTAATTCTGTAAATGTCGGAAAAAGGATTTCTTTACTTTTATTGTTTTACGAAAAAAGTGTAAATAGATATTTCTAAATACAGTGTGATTCAAAATAACGTGGACAAATTGATGTGACAAATCAGGCATACGACAAGGATAAAAAATCACATAGGAACATAGAATCGCAAACTACTTAATGAGTCACAAATACAGGGTGTTTTATTCTAGCTGCAACCGGTTTGAAAGTAATAATATCGAGGAAAATAAAAACATCGCAATGAAAATGGAACGATATGTACCTAATTTTGTGTGAAATGTGATCGAAAAGATCTGGAAAAACATATTGCTCAAGCAATTGATGATACCGTATAAACTTATTATCTCAGTCCAAAATGTGAGGTGCCAAGTGCGTATTGCTGGCGCGCATAATGCAAACTTCTACCACTTCTGTTTGGTGTTATCACATTTAAAACAAAGGTGAGAATGTCTATTAAAGGTTTTATTATAATTTACTTCGTTTTTCTGAAATTTATTATCGTCAACCCAAATTGAGTTAGGATGAAACACCCTGTATTTGTGACTCAACAAGTGGTTTGCGGCCCTATGTTCCTATGTGATTTTTTTATCCTTGTCATATGCCTGATTTGTCATATCCATTTGTCCACGTTATTTTGAATCACCCTGTAGATATTAATAAATGTATTTAAAAAGCAGAATTATTATTTTTTACATATTAAACAACGCAGATTCATAAATGTCACATAAATATGAGGGCTCCCAAATGTTCCGCCAACTGAACATCAATATTTTCTTAGAAAGATTTTCGTTTTATATTTTTCTTGCAAATTGCACAAAAAACGCCTTCGGAGGTTAGCTTTAGCACAAAAGCTGTAGATATTTACTACGAAATTATTTGTTAAAAAATATCGGTACTGAGTTCGCGGACCATTTCGGAGCCCTGAAATATGCGTCTGATGGGTTGCCTGATTTGGCCTTTTTGGGTGCGTTCGTAAATATGTAAATACGTAGCACCTATAGTTGTCGTTCAGTCCGTCCATCTGTCTGTCTGTCAGCATATAACAACGCAAAAACTACCCAACCGAATCTTTTGACATTTAAAATATATAATTATTACATAATTTTGTCGAGCCATTTCAAATTTTTTGAGAATCGGATGGATAGATCAATTACAGGGACGATCAAAAGTATTCCGTTACATTACGGTCAATGGGGAAAATGTTGCAAAAGCATTTTAATTGCTTGAAATTTAAATTACATACTTATTACATAATTTTGTCAAGTCATTTCAAATTTTTTTTTTGAATATAGGATGCATCGATCAAATACAGGGACAATCAAAAGTACTCCGTTACAACATTACAGTCAATGGAAAAAAAAGTTTCAAATGCATTTTAATAATATTACACTCTTTCGAACATAATAATAATAGTATGCATCATAAAGTACATATTATAATATAGATTTTGCATAATCTGTTTTGCAAAAAAATTTTGTTATTGATTTACAAGGCCACACAAAAGTATTCCATTACATAATGAGTATAGAGAGAACATTGTTTGGGGCGCATTTTAATTGTAATTAACTATTTACAATTTTACGAGATCGATATATGAGAGTGATATTTTTAAAACTTGATTATCGTACGAGCGCCCCTCATTTGCTACGCTTCACGTGCAATTTCCAACTTGTTTTTAAATCTCTTAAATCTGAAATTTTACGTTCACACCATAACTTCTGTATGGTTTTGTTTTCTTTACTTAATGACAGAGGCTTCGTGGTTACCTAAAGTAAATAAATTTCTGCCAGAATTTCTGTTGTGAATTTGAAGTTTTTAATTAAAGTTTAAAGCTAAACTGACAACCCAGATATGCGTCATTCGAGCAAGACATAAAAAGAGACATTTTTATGATATCACAAACATAAAGTTTTCCAATTTTATTCATACCTTTTGGCTGAAATTTTGTCTGGCTATTATATTAACCTCTTCAGACCTGAGGTACACAAATGTGTATTTCCATCCTTTTCCTCATAAAAACTAAACTGTTCGAATTTTTTGCATTTTTACTTTACTTCTATACAACTAAATGTTTTTTTTTTTTTTTTTTTTTTTTTTTTTTTTTTTTTTTTTGCTTTAAAACAAAACCAACAAATGTCAGCACTGATGAATATTCCCTCATAAAATATATATTATTCTCATCAGACTTTCGAAAATATCTTCAAGACATTGTGGCCAAAAAAGTAAGAAATATTCATGATTATTTAACTTAAATACTTTACAATAAAAACTTTTTGAGGATTTGTTGATCATTTACTTGTTTAAAGACCTTAATTTTGTTATTGTGTAAATTTATATTACTGATATTAGCTATCAGTAATATAAATTGATGTTTTGATGTTTTAAGGGGAAAAGTACTTTTATATCCATATTTGTAAACCTAAATTACCAGTCCCCTAAAGTACTGATTTCATAAAAATGATAGTTGCTGTCCTCTATGGTGTCATTTCGATTATGCAAAAACAATAATTATATATTTGTAGAGTTATTTTATGTTCAGGTCTGAACAGGTTAAATGTCTTTCTCGACATTATATCAAATTACCATCAATTCACATTGTAAATGTATGCTGTTTTACCTAACAAAAAATTTGGTAAAATTACTTTTTGGTATATAATTAAATACTAATGTACAAATACTTGTGTTATAATTAAAACTTATTGGGAATAATCAAATGAGCCTCCATTGAAGAGAGACCAAAATGGCCACCAAGGGTCGCTGGTAATTAGAAAAATCGAATAAAAATCTAGTTGGCTAGGAGTTATTTTCAAATATTAAAAAGAAAAATGTTTAGTTGATAGCATAAAATACTATTATATGTTGACATAAATAAACACAAAATGTTAATTTAGTTTACATTATTACATTAGATATTCAGTGTTTCCCCCAGGACAAGGGCGCACAGGCCTTCGACCAGTAAATTTTTTATCTTCCACCAGTAAATTTTTGAAAAGAAATATTCCCCTTATTTTTGGCATTAATTCTGTATCTTTAAGAATTTAAATAAGAAAAAACCTTCTGCTAGCATTTACCGGTGGACGTTTCCCCGAAGGCCTGTGCGCCCTTCTCCTGCTGGAAACACTGGTTATTATACGTAGCATAAAAGATTCACGTACAAATTCTAAAACTTCATATAAACTTGGAAGCGAGAGTTTATCAAACCAAATATCTCAAATTACTTCACTGAAGTAAAGTTACTGATTTGAAATTCCCAATCTCATTAAATAAGTTTGTTTCAAGTAACTGTAAATAGAGAGAAAGCATTAGAAAAGAGAATGGATTCTCAAAATGACGGATTTATTATTTTTCGTCTTCGAGATTATTTTCCAAGTTTCTAATTCTAATTTTGTGTTTTAAGACCTTCAAAAATGTTTACTTCTAAAGCCTTAATTGAAACTGAAGGATTTTCTATTCTGCTTTTCAGTTTTCTCTCTGACACAAATTTAATGACAAGAGATCATCTTTTTCTTTACATATACAAAGCATCATGAAACTTTTAGAAATTCGATGAATAATTATTTTAAAATCAAGTGTAAACAAAATTTATTTTCTTATTTTTTTTTTTTTTTTTTTTGCTTAAATTACGTTATTAATATTTGATAGAAATTTAATTTTTAATTGATATTTTTATGATGTAAGTTACGTCAGAACAAATAGAACCAAATCAATAATAATTGGAACAAAAAAAAACCTTTAAAAACTTAGTTGAGTAGAAATGGTTAAATTCAAAGCTTAAAAAGCAAAATGTTGAATTGATGTTTCTAAATCAAAAATGTTAAATTAGTTTACATCATTAGATAAGATGCTACGCACAAAATATAATGTTTTATATAAATTTGGAAGCAAGGGTTTATCAAACCAAATATCCCAAATATCTTGCTCAAATTTCTTCACTCAAGTAAAGTTACGGATTTGAAACTCCAAAATCTCATTAAATAAGCTTGTTTCAAGTAACTGTAAATAGACAGAAAGCATTAGAAAAGAGAATAGGTTCTCAAAATGACGGGTTTATTATTTTTCCTCTTCGAGATTATTTTCGAAGTTTCTAATTTCGTGTTTTAAGAACCTTCAAAAATGTTTACTTCTAATACATTAATTGAAACTAAAGGATTTTCAATTCTGGTTTTCAGTTTTGTCTCTGACACAAATTTAATGATAAGAGATTAACTTTACATATAGAAAGCATCATAAAACGTTTAGAAATTCAAAAAATAATTATTTTAAAAACAAGCCTAGTCAACATTTTTATCTATTTGTATTAATAAATAATTGGAATTTTCAATAGAAATTTTGATAATGTAAATTATGTCAGAACAAATGTTACCAAATCAATAATAATTAGAAAAAACGCATAAAATGAAATTCATTAGAAGGAATTAAATTAAAAACTTAAAAAGCAAAATGTTGAGTTGATTTTTCTAAACATAAAATGTTAAATCATTTTACAGCATTACATAAGATGCTACCTATAAATTATAAAACTTCATATAAACTTAGAAGCGAGAGTTTGTCAAACCAAATATCCCAAATATTTTGTTCATAATACCTCACAGAAGTAAAGTTACGGATTTGAATCTCCCAAATCTCATTAAATATGTTTGTTTCAAGTAACTCTAAATAGAGAGAAAGCATTAGAAACTAGAATAGATTCTCAAAATGACGGGTTTATTATTTTTCGTCTTTGAGATTACTTTCGAAGTTTCTAATTCTAGTTTCGTGTTTTAAGACTTTCAAAAATGTTTACTTCAAATACCTTAATTGAAACTAAAGTATTTTCATTTCTGTTTTTCAGTTTTGTCCCTGACACAAATTTAATGATAAGAGAGTATCTTTATCTTTACATATTGAAAACAGCATGAAACTTTTAAAAACGAATGAATAATTATTTTAAAAACAATGTAATCAAAATTTTTATTATTATTATTATTATTATTATTATTTTGCTTAAATTACTGAAATTAATAAATGATAGAAATTTAATTTTCAATCGCTATTTTTATGATGTAATTTATGTCAGAACAAATGGTACCAAATCAATAATAATTGGAAAAAACCTCTAAAATCTTAATTAATTAGAAGTGGTTAAATTTAAAGCTTAAAAAGCAAAATTTTGAGTTGTTTTTTCTAAACATAAAATGTTAAATTAGTTTACATCATTACATAAGATGCTAAGCAGAAATTATAAAACTTCATATAAACTTGGAAGCAAGGGTTTATCAAACCAAATATTCCAAATATCTTGCTCAAATTACTTCACTGAAGTAAAGTGGTGGATTTGAAACTCCCAATTTCATTAAATAAGTTTGTTTCAAGCAACTGTAAATAGAGAGAAAGCATTAGAAACGAGAGTAGAGTCTCCAAATGATCATTTTATTATTTTTCGTCTTCGAGATTATTTTCGAAGTTTCTAATTTCGTGTTTTAAGACCTTCGAAAATGTTTAATTCTATACCTTAACTGAAACTAAAGTATTTTCAATTCTGCTTTTCAGTTTTGTCCCTGACACAAATTTAATGATAAGAGAGTATCTTTATCTTTACATATTGAAAGCAGCATGAAACTTTTAGAAATTAATGAATAATTATTTTAAAAACAATGTAATCAAAATTATTATTATTATTATTATTATTATCATTATTATTTTGCTTAAATTACTGAAATTAATAAATGATAGAAATTTAATTTTCAATCGATATTTTTTATGATGTAATTTATGTCAGAACAAATGGTACCATATCAATAATAATTGAAAAAAACCTTTAAAGCTTTAATTGATTAGAAGTGGTTAAATTGATGATGTCCAAATGATGAGTTTATTTTTTTCGTCTTCGAGATTATTTTCGAAGTTTCTAATTTCGTGTTTTAAGACCTTCGAAAATGTTTAATTCTATACCTTAACTGAAACTAAAGTATTTTCAATTCTGCTTTTCAGTTTTGTCCCTGACACAAATTTAATGATAAGAGAGTATCTTTATCTTTACATATTGAAAGCAGCATGAAACTTTTAGAAATTAATGAATAATTATTTTAAAAACAATGTAATCAAAATTATTATTATTATTATTATTATTATTATTATTATTATTATCATTATTATTTTGCTTAAATTACTGAAATTAATAAATGATAGAAATTTAATTTTCAATCAATATTTTTTATGATGTAATTTATGTCAGAACAAATGGTACCATATCAATAATAATTGAAAAAAACCTTTAAAGCTTTAATTGATTAGAAGTGGTTAAATTGATGATGTCCAAATGATGAGTTTATTTTTTTCATCTTCGAGATTATTTTCGAAGTTTCTAATTTCGTGTTTTAAGACCTTCGAAAAAGTTTAATTCTATACCTTAGTTGAAACTACAGGATTTTTAATTCTGATTTTTAGTTTTGTCTGTAATACAAATTTAATGAAAAGAGATTATCGTTATCTATACATATGGAAAACATCAGGAAACTTTCAGAAATTCAATAGAAAATTATCTTAAAAATAAGTCAAATCAAAATTTTAATTATTTGTATTAGTAAATGATACAAATTTACATTCCGGGTTCAAGATTTTTCATTGCTTCCAAAAAAAATGCTGCATTTTAAGTCAATTTTTATAAATATATCTTTATTAAAATTTCTTCATGAACATGTGACACAAATCCTCAAATAAGTATGTTTTACAAGGAAATATAATAGGATGTTTAATCGTTGTATATAGGTTTTGTTGCACTCCTTCTTAGTCCATACAGCTTCGAAGAACATTCCTTTATTTTGGTATGCTGCCATTACCGATATAATTACGTGATATAGGTCAAGTTGTAAGAAGGCTTTTAAAAAGACAATTAAACTTAATCAGTTAAAATTAACAAACAATTTATCTACACATTATTTACATATAATAAAATATTTCAAATTAAGAACTCGGTTAGAGAGATCCGGTGCGACTTTAAGTTACATATAGAAAATACATTTTGCGCACTTGATTTAATTTATGAAAATACTTTATTTCCCTCTTAAGATGCGTTTACTAAAACAGATTTATCGGAAATCACTCTAGATCTTGCCTATACGCTGATTACCGTAATTTCGGGTGTATAAGCCGCGGATCAAACAATTCTTTTTGGACCCAGAAATCTTATTTAGTGATTGAAGACCAATATTTACGGCGATCTAACTAGTTATATGTGTTTCTTAAAAAATTCTGGGTCGAAAAAGAATTGTTTGAGCTGCGGCTTATACACCCGAAATTACGGTATATATACCAAGAGCAGCAAGCTCTTTCTCAGTTACTCAAAGAAGAGAACATCAACCACATAATTTGAAGTCCGCCCACGGTCTGACTCTCTCTCAGTTATCATCCCAAGAGTACATCAAAGAAAATAAAAAGAATACTGCCCAGTTAATCTGATGGCATTGAGCTCACAGACTACGCATACTAATTGCACATTACAGCCTTATATTTTCAAGGGTTATTTCCGATCGAAAAAAAATCAAAGGAGGGGAAACAGCTCCCCCTTTCCCCCCTTTTATACTTAACCATTGAGCCCCCTAAACTAATCAGAGACATGCTTGATCATATAAAAAAAATCTATATCCAAAATTCAGACCAAAACGGAAAATTCTTAATAAAAACCCATTTATATACTTAGAGTTATCCCCCTCTCTTTTATACTTAACCATTAAACTTCCAAAACTATTCAGAAATTTGAACGAAATCTGATTAATCTACATGAAAAACCCATTTATATCAATTAAGGGGAGGGACATTAGAACTCATTAGAACTCCCGTTCCTCTTGTTTATACTTATACAATGAACACCTAATGCCAATCACTGAGGCGCCTCATTAGAATGATTTTATACCTAAATTTTGAACGAAAACTGATAATTCTGAATGAAAAACCTACTTATATCAATTAAGGGGAGGGGCATGAGCCCCCCGTTCTCTCTCTTATACTTATCGAATGAACTCCAAAAACTAATCCGGGAAGCGCCTTAGCAGGATATACCTGTATACAAAATTGCAAGTGGATAGGACACTTTTATCATGAGTTATCGCGTTACGCACGTAAGAACGTACATACCGAACGGACGGGCACATAAGCTCTCAGGCTATGATAGCCTGTGAGCTAAAAACAAAGCTGCATTTCTAACCGAAGGATCTATTATCTCAAGTTTCAGCTACATAGCCTGGAACTTCGTCGTTTGCCTTATCTGAAGTATGCGTTTTTGAATAGCAAGAATCTGACAGTCATTGATTCAATAAGATTGTTCATATGATGCAATCTAATAAAATACCACAAATTAACATTAGGAAAAAAAATGTCACCTTAAAACTCCAAGTATACAGAAAGTGGCATGAATACATTATTGAAATTAAAAAAATAATATCATATAACAGTAATTAGAAACAGTATCTGTTTATCAATAATCTGACAGGCTTTCATGAAATCCATCCATGTGTCGCGAAAACATTTACGCAAATTTTAAAGGTGGAAGTGTAGTAAAGTTTTAATTATAGTTAGCCACAGGCAACTGTTGTTTAATTGTACTTAGCACCACTTTTACATATTCTTTAAGAATATTTGAAGCAATACTCGAAATGCATTTTTAAAAATGTTTGGCACGAACATAATATAAAATATTCACCTCTGGCAGCCTTGTAATTAAAACTTTACGATACCCCAATGTAAAACATTTCACGAATTAATTGAAGTACTTTCATTTTAAATGCCATATTTTAAAATTTATCAATATCTTTGTAACTAGCTAATAGAAATGCAATAAAAAATTCAACACACATTAGAAGAATAAATAGGTTTACTTTATCTATTTGTAAACACACCAGATTTTCTAAAATTATGCATGATCCTGATTTTCTAAAATTAATTACTTAAAATCAACTAAACTAAACTAAAAATTTCTAAAACTGATGAAAAGTGTATTATAAAGGCATAACAGCTTTATTTTATTTAGATCGACATGTGTTTCATTGCACAAATGGAGACATTTTCAAAATTTGCTGTTGATACAAATATTTTCGAAAAAAAATTAAAGCCAGAAATTGGTAAATAATATCACAAGACTTCATGGTTCGTTTGGGTACCATTATTTCTCATACGAGTTACCAGCATTTCTTTATAGAAAAATAAAAGTAATTCCAAAACGTGAAATTTTAATCATATTTAATGAGATATTTTCTGTAAGAAAATTCTGGTACGGAAGAATTTCTTCGTCATAAAATTCCAGGATTTATACAAATATTAAATTTCATGTATAGTGGAATTTCGTAAAAATTGATATTTGTAAGCTTGAATTAACTTTTCCTATCGTATCTAAACTTGTATAGCATCACTTTTCACATTTTAGATAATTTAAGGCAGAGGTTCCCAAAGTGTGCTTCGCGGAGCCCTTGGGGCTCCGCCTGAACTTTCCAGGGGCTCCGCGGCGTTCGAGGAAAATAAATAAAGCATGAAATAAATTTTGCAAGAGAAAATTTTTAAAAGTATGTAAAAATTTTTTGTTTGTATGTGTGTGCTTGTCAGAAATAAATTTATGTATAACTAGGTTGAAAAAATACAATTATGCACTACAAAGCTGTTAGAAAGTTTACATTATCGATCTATCTGTTTTCTGTATAATATTTTTGGTTTCAATTGTTTTATTTTATGTTTCAGCATTTAATGTGTTTTAAAAATCCGATTTAAAATGAGTTACAAGAAATAGTATTCTAAATCGAATGCACAACGTGAATCGAAAGAGAAAAGGCCAGCCAATGTGTTAATAGTTCAAGAGCCGACCGCACAAAACCCTAAGTCTTCGAGCACAAGATAAAATCCTTTATTTTATGGAAGAGTAGTAATGCAGGAATCTAATCATCCATGTCAGCCGGAAGCGAAGTGGTGCATAAGCCAAAAATGAATAACACTAGTGGTTGACTCGTAGGATTTGCATTGTGTTTTCCTGCTCCCAGTTTTGCATGTTCTCCTACTTTTGATTGTACGGAAAAAGCAATGCTAAACGCACGAGTGAACCACTTGTGGTATCAATTTTTGGATTATGGACCACTTCGCTTCCGGCAGACATGGATGATTACATTCCTCTATTACTACTCTTCCATAAAATAAAGGATTTTTTCTTGTGCTCAGTAACATAAAGTTTTGTGCGGTAGGCTCTTGACAATAACTCTGCTTGCCGAACAAAATTGAGAAAAGTTTTGCTCTTTGAAGCTTCGCCTATTCATATGTTTATACTTAATTCTTTTCTGCTTACTAACAAGATTTCTGGAAAAAATTTCAGAAAAAATATACAAGATCAACTCAAAATTCTGCTCGATTCATTTGAGCATTACTTCCCAGCTGTTCAAAATAAGACGCGGGACGATTTTAAATGGGTACTAAATTCATTCAATGTAAAAACAAAATTACAGTTTACTCTCTGAGGAATACGAAACTCTCATTGATTTAACATCTCAAAGCAATCTAGTAATCTCTTTTCAAAGCAAGGGTATCATTGAATTTTGGTATCATTTGACAGATGAATACAAAATCTTGTCAGACGGAGCAGAATTATTTTTACTCCCATTTTCAACGACATATCTGTGTGAAGCTGGATTTTCTATTTATACAAATATTAAAACAAAAGACAGTAACCGGTTAAATATTGAACAAGACATTTGCTTTCAATTGTCGAAAAATGCACCAGATATATAAAAAAAAACTGTGCAAAACAATTCAAGCACATTTTTAATACTAAACTTTTATCTAGTATTGTTCATTAAACTTTATACAAAAGAAAAACTATCGGGATTTAATATTTTTGTATGTATTGCATATTGTATTATTTTTATTTTTGGAGTTTTAATTTACTTAAAATGTTTATTTTATTTTTATTAAATTTTACTTATTTAAATCTTCTATCACAGTTTTCAATATTATACAAGGGGTGATCAAAATGAAAAGGTACGAAACGACACGGTGTGTACAAATGTAGACTTTATTCAAAATTTTCACCATAGGCCTAAGCACAACGATGCCACGGATAAACAAGCTGCAGGATTCCTTGTTCCCAGAATTTCTGTGGCCGTGACGAGACCCAGTCCTTCACAGCGTCCTTGAATACGTCGTCCAAGTTGAAATGCTTTCCCTTCAGGTATTTCTTCAGTGGACCAAACACTCGGAAATCTCAGGGCGGAACTGTAGGCGGATGGTCCAATGTCTCCCACTTGAACTTGGCCAGTTCCAAGTGTATGAATATACGAAAATGGGCAATTCATTTTCTGACAGACTTGCCAGAGACACATTTCGCCCCGTAAACTGTCACTATCAGGCGATGAATAGCTGCCGGTTTCTCACCTTCCGTTGTCAGAAATCGGATAACACTTCGCGGATCCTCAATCGTCAAATCGCGAATATCCTGTCCTCATACGGACTGTCGCATCGTTTGGATGCCGCTTTTGATAAGAGCCTCTGCTCTCTACTGCGCATACGGGCGCTCACACATGCTCCGATCCCAGTCAGAGACTCCAATCGCATCCCGAGATGTCTCGCTACGTTCTCTCATTGCGGACTACGCAAATATTTAACTGTTACGTTTTTACGTCGTTTCGTACCTTTTAATTTGATCACCCCTTGTATTAAATTTTTAAAACAATGCCTGCCGCTTAAAAATCTTATTTTTAAAAGATCTTGTATCATTTAAAATGCCTAACAAGATTCATTTGTGTGTAATTGTGTGTACACATTTCTTTTTGTTTTTATATCTTTGACTTTTTTATCTGTTTATGTTATTTGTATTAATTTTGAATTATTATTTTTTTTTTTTTTTACTTTTTTTCATAGTAAAATGATTTTTGTCACTAAAAACATATTTTTTACTGCATCTTCTATAATTTAAAGCCTCTCTTTAGATTCATTTTAAGTTTGCGTATATTGTGTACATATATTTCTCTCTTTATATATAAATTTAAATTCTTTAATCTGTTTACGTTATTTGTATATTTAAATTTTCTATACTGATTTTCATTGTGCAACATTGTTTGTCGATTAAAATGCCCATTTTTTGTAATATCTTATATCATTTAATAAATTCCTCATTAAATTCATTTAATAGTTATATAAGTTGTGTATAGTGTCTGTCACATACTAAGATTTTTGGCTTCCAGTATTTTAGAATGTAAAAATATGATTTATTATATCAGATACCTCATCAATTGAATAAAGCGAACCAAACATTTCCATAATAACGGGGGACGAACAAGCATAGCGATTTTCAGCTATGTGACAGACGTTACAAGTACCTCGGAAATAGCCTATATACATAGCTGCCGTCTTCGACGGATTTTACCTACCAGAAAAAAATAAAGAAAATTTTATTTTAATAATCGCTGAAATCTACCGCTTTTATACGATAAAACATTACACAATTTCTTTTTAATTTTAGTAATGGGAAAAGTCCGTACAAGTTGGCAGCTATGCATATGGTTTCTTTTCTTTTCGTACCTTTAATTACTTTAATCTATCCATTTTATTTTTATAATTTCTTAGTTTATTTAAATTTTCCATGCTGTTTTACACAATTGTACTTAATTTTATAAGCAATTTATATTGCTGAAAACGTTCTTTTTTTAGCTTCTTGTATCACTTTACAGCCCCTCTTTAAAATTTTCTTTCAACTGATTTCTGCCACATTTTCCAATCAGAAATAAGACTGTAGCAATTTAAAAAATAATTTCTTTACATTTGTCATCACGCTAAAATTTTGCTCAGTTCCACCCCTTGCTGAGATTTTTTGTCAATGAGTACCCGCCGTGATATAAATTTAATCCCACACATATATCCCATTGTGTTAGTAAAGTTTTTCTACTAGTTGCAGTTCATTTAGCATGGTAGTTTTTAATTGCATATCTGTTTTGAGGCAAAAACAATGACGAAAGAAACTTTCTTTAAAATAAAAAGACGCTAAGAGGCGACTGATTTTCGTTGCATTTTTAGAAATACTAGAAACTTAAAGAAGAACGAAAAAATATTCCATGATCGCATGATTCTATTACGGGTAGGCAGGACTAGCGAAAGGTATTGCTCATGGGTGACTGGAACTACACATTTTCTTCTTTTTTCGCGAGTAGCCTATTGGAATTATACAGAAGTATCTTTCTACAAACAAAAACTGTACTACTTACTTTTTTTCTGTGTGTTTGTGGTTTTCGCCATAAATAATAATAGTTTTACGTAAGCCCCAATGCAATGCAGAATACAAACATAGTTACTATTTTGATCTCTAATTCCGAGTTCTTACTGGAAATCCCCCCCCCCCAAATATTTCTTATTTTAAAAGTGGATGTCATTAACCCCTTAACAATATTGTTTAAACATCGCTCGAGTAAAAAATAATTTGTTTTTCTCGTTACTAAATGCTTTCAGAAATGACAAAATTTAACTATAATTTTTGAAGAAATACGATTTTTCTCGATTATAACGAGGTAGATATTTTAATACAAAAAACAGAGGGTTTTAATTCTTATTTTTATTTTATTGTATCCAATAATAGCAATATTAAATGAAACTGTTAAAGGGTTATACAATAGAAAATTTTATTTTAAAAATTTCGATTATGAATTCAGAATTTCGGTATCAGGAAAGGGTCAAACTGAGATCCTTGGTTTAATGTTGGAAATTAGTGGCTCGGATTTTTATCCAGCATATTTTTCTCTGCTCCAAAGGCATAAAAAAACATTAATTTGTAAACACAAAGTATCATTAGATTCAGGGGCTCCGCCTTAGAAATTCTTCCCATAAAGGGCTCCGCGAATTCAAAAGTTTGGGAATCGCTGATTTAAGGAAACTGAATAGTTGCAAATATGCGATTCCGGTATAATGGATTGGAAATTAAATCTTGCTGTATAAACTCTTCTACTATGTCTAAAATCAATATCTTGCGTTTATTTGCTGCATAATCTTGAGAAAGCTATTTTTCAAAGCTTTAGTTTGTGAATTTGATGTCCGATAAATGTTCTTTCTTTGACTTTTAAAATTTCTACTTGTCATAACTATATAAGATTTCCTTTTTCCTTTATACGTTAACGTATAAATAAAAAATATGATAAATATTTTAAATAAATTTGATTTTTATTTCATTGCAATATTTTAATTCTTACTCACGTGTAAGTGGCAACATTTTTAAACTTTTAATTAATTTAAATTTTAATTTATTAGAAATATTATCTCTCGATCAAGATGCAAACTTAGTCCTTCCATTATCATATTTTCCTGAAGACGCCCACAGAAGACGCCCGCAGAAGACGGCGCGAAACGTTGATAGGTTTATTTTATTTTAATTGTACAAATGTATATTAAAATTCTTGTGCTGTGTACCAATGAGCAATGTGTTGTATTTTAATAAATACATTCTTATTAGAAAAATATGACATTCAAAGAAACAATAGATATAAAGGAAGCACCATAGAAAGATTAATCATGAGCTTAAAGAATAAGTAGAAAAGAAATTTCCATCCACAAAATTCCATATTATCCACTTTGCAATGTTTTCGAAAGATTGAAATATAAACTCGATAAATTCAATATCTCGTTTAATGCAGAACCTTCCCTAGAATTAAACAATATAGTATGAAAGAAAATAGATCCTTTGATTTGAGCAAATGGATTACGTCTGATAATGTTCATTTTCGTTAAAATACACTAAAATCACAGACAATAAACCCTAATAGCAAACCAATATTGGTCCAACGTTGCGCCAATATTTCATTTATTGGAAATATTACAAATAAAACGCCAATATTGTCCCAATATTGGGATGTTTACATTTTGCCCTTATTTAGCCAATATTTGCAGCCAATATTATGCCAATATTGGAGTTTCATTGGAAATATTGCCAATAAAATGCCAATATTGTACAAATGTTGGCGTTACATCGGAAATATTTCCAATGAAATTCCGATATTTAACCAACATTGGCGTTTTATTGGCAATATTTCCAATAAAACCCTAATATTGGCATAATATTGGCTGCAGATATTGGCTAAATAAGGGCAAAATGTAAGCATCCCAATACTGGAGCAATATTTCATGCCAAAATTCAGCCAATGTGCCAAGATTGCTCCAAGATGTAGCCAATATTGGTCCAATATTGTTTGGCTACTGGGGAAATAACTAAATTAAAAACATTAAAACAATTTCAGAAAACGTTTCGGATTCTTTCTAAATCCCTCGTCAGTTATTTCAACGCATAAGTTAATATGATTTTAAAAAAAACAACAAATAGAAAAACATCGCCATAAGTTTCCAAAAAGGAAAAGAAAATTATAGATGAGAAGCGAATACTCAATTGGTATCGATGCAGCTTCATTAATGGTGAATGTATTTGTTTTCGAAAACCTGGCCTAAAAAAGTCCGAAAAATTACGTGAGCCGTATCTATTTGAAGGAATGATTCTCGAAAACAAATGCATTCGCAATTAATGAAGCTGTATCGATACCAGTTGAGTATTCGCTTCTCATTTAACTATAATTTCGTTTCTTTTTTGCAACTTGACGCCGACTTAGACGGCAAATGAAAAAATTTAGCTGTCGCGTGGCGACTGGCGACCCAAATTCTGGATTTGTAGTATATACATATGTATGTGTTTGCATTACACAATATTAAATTTTAATATCTTAAAGTAAATTCCGTACATTTGTTTCCCTCATTCTACTGCAGCTTTACACCCACATATATTTATAATTTACTTATTCATATCATTCTAGTTTCATCGGAATTCAATTTATTTTCTTTCTTAAAAAAGAAAAATGAAATTCCTTATGAAAACACTTGCAAAAAAAACCCCTACTTATTCAATTGTTATTCTTTGTGAATTTATCTCTAAGCTATTTGCAGAGAATTATAGATTTTACCTTTATAATGGGGAATATTTTTATGATATTCTTATTCAAAAAAATATTTTGAAAAGATAATTTTAATCTGATGTACTTTATTACTATATAATTTACATAAGAAATATATATTTAAAAGCAATAATAAATTCACTGAAGGCAATAAGAAATGAATTTAACTAATGTAATGTGCTTTTAGAAATAGTTTTAAATCAAAGTTGATTGTGAAAATCGTTATAAATTGGAAAGATCAAATTAGTTGGCTTTGCATATTACAAAATTTTTTCATGGTATTATGATCAAGATTTAATTGTGATTTCTCATTTATTAAGATTTCTTGCATAATAATTTAAAATATTTTCATCACTATTTATGTACTTCTATTAATTTGACTTCTCCATTTTATTAACAGTCGGAGATATCATTTATAAAACAAAAATGTTTCTTTTATAGGTGCGTCCGTAATTATATATGTATATACGTAACACCTATAGTGGCCGTTCAGTCCGTCCGTCCGTCCGTCCTCACAAAATAACACAAAACTACCCAACCGACGCATGTCAAATTTAAAATACATAACTTTGCATAATTTTGTCAAATTATTTCAAATTTTATGAAAATCGGATGAATAGTTCAAGTACAGCGGCAAGCAAAAGTATTCCGTTTCCTTACGGCCAATGGGAAAAAATAATTTCAAAGTCATTTTAATGGTGTTACACTCTTTCGCACATAATACAATTGATAAGCAACTATGATACATATACTAAAATATGCATTCTGTACAATCTGTGCTGCAAAAAGTATTTTATTAGTTTACAAGACCACAAGTTAGAATTCCGTTGCATTATGGTATAAGAGGAAGCACTGTTTGGGACTCTTTTTAATACTATTAAACTATATCACATACACTGTTAAAAATAAAGGTGACAAACCAGTTGCATTTGGCGCCCAGGGGTGAAAAAGTGTTACCATTTGACACCCACGGGCTTGAAAATGTATTTGGGGTGACATTTGACCACTCAATGGGTGATTCACGCTAATTAGGGTGCCGCACACTGCATACCGTTCGAAGGTTTTCACCCCTTACTCATTTGCGTATGCTCTGTGATGTGTGTCCCATCCCCTTGAACTCGCCGTTACTGGTGGATCATAACAGCAATTTCTCCCTAGAAGGCTATCACCGCGCATGTGCTATCCCACTTTCGTTTAGAACTTCTGATGGAAAATCTTTGGCGAGCTCTTTGGATAAAGTGATCTTTGAATTTCAGGACATTACAACATTTCAGGGATACTTTGAAGGTGAGATGTATGGCCGAACGGTTAGAGCGTTGAGCTTCCTGTCAGACGTTATAGGTTCAAATTCTTTACGGGACAAAAGTCAGTTTATAACTCCTTATTATTATTGGGCACTCTGGATTTGGGGTGCCCTCTTTTCACCCTAATTAAGAGTGCCATTCTGATTCCCTTAGGGGTGTCACCAGTGAGACAAGCCTTTCACCCCTAAAAGGTGCAATGAGTCACCATTAGTTTTAACAGTGTACTTTAAAATTGATATACGTTGCTGAGGTTTACTACAAGTTACTTCCTATATCATAGAAAGCAGATAGTAATTACAGGGACACACAAAATATATCGGCAACTAAACTGTATCCGAAGTACTACTTACTAATACACCAAGATCTGAATATTTTAAACTATAATTAAACTATTTCACTTTTTACGAATTTGATATACATTGCTGATTTTTACTAAAGGTTACTCTTGCGTAATAGAAAGGAGATAGCATATACAGGGATACACAAAAAATTTCGGATACTTTACCGCTTCCCCGATTTGCCCATCCGTCATGCGGGCAAAGTGTTTTTGGAATCATGTTTTGCCCGTACGTGATACGGGCATTAATATTCCGATAAGAATTTATTCTTTCACCAGTCAATTTTTATTGCAAATTTTACACTATTTAATTCGAACATTTTTCTGATTCAGTTAGGAATAAATTTCTATTTTGAAAAATTGGTGATAAAAGATTAAAAATTCTGTAGAAAACATGAATAATATGCATTTTTTGAAAGTTAAAAAAAACAAAACACTGACTAGTCAAGTGGTTAAACAGTATCCGAAATACTTTATACTATTACACCGAGATCTGAATATTTTTAAAACATCGTTATAATACGAACGCACCTAATTTGCTACGTTTGACGAGCGATTTCCTTCTTGTTGTGAATGAGAAGGTATCTATATACCGGGTGTCCCAAAAATGACTGATGGATTTTTAAATTCAATAACTTGCAAACGGTGACAGTTATTAAAAATATTTTTGCAGGAGGGTTGTGTATAATGTCATGAGTTGTTTTACCGTAATTTTTTATTTTAGTTTGCATCTCAAGCAATAAGTGGCGCTGACGGCGATTGAAGGCCAGATGATTAGCGCTGAGTGATGTGTCAACCTGACCTTCAATCGCCGTCAGCGCCACCTATTGTTTGAGATGCGAACTAAAATAAAAATTTACGGTAAAAAAAACTCCTGACATTATACATAACCCTCCTGCAAAAAGTTTTTAAATAGCTGTCACCGTTTGCAAGTTATTGAATTTTAAAATCCATCAGTCATTTTTGGGACACCCGGTATACACTTATATAATGCAAAAAGTAAAATGCAAATTCTTTTGTCTCTTATTATTTTCCTAGACACATGTCAAATCATAAATTACAATTTAGAACAAACCAATAAAAATATATATAAATATATTACTTGTTTTATAAAAAATTAAACATTTTCAATTCCTCAATTAACTTTTTTCACAATTTCTCTTCCCTTAACAAGGAAAAATAAATGTAAATTAGAATATTTAAAGAGCCTTGTTAAGGAAAGTATTGTCTTTAAGATATTTTAAATTAACGTTTTGTATCCCTTGGGAATTACTGTGGATTCAGAGGAAAAGAGTTATAAATATTTTAACACGTAGTGCAGTATTTGATATTTGCATAATCTGTTCTGTGTTTAGACTTCATTATTCAGATTGCTAATAAATGCAGAAAAGAATTCTTTTTGGTTACATTTAAATTTGAAGTGCAAACGTTATCTTTGAAAATATTGGAAAGCAGGGGATTATGCGTGTCATAAATTATAACTATGTTTCTGGTAAAATATTTTTCACAACTTTATTGTTTTATTAAACCTAGAAATTGTGGTTAAAGAAGGAAAAATAAATGAAAATTAGAATATTTAAAAAGCCTTTTATTGATTATCTTATGCATAAAATTTTAAACCACGCTCATTTTCACTTGTTGTTATTCTATAATCATTGGGTTTAATTTTGCGTATTTCGAATATGATGCACCATCCCCTCAGTACTAGACCTAAGTATTCACACAAAAATGGCGGCTGCCGAAGGCGATTGGTTTGCAGCTTGTGTACAGTTTTTTGAATTTTAGTACCAATATTTTTTAAAGTTTTTCCTGTTTATTTTTCTGAGATTAAATAAATAAAAGAATATTTTATACAATACTGTGTGTAAATTTAAGGGTTCGTACATACGTTAAAAAAATCCGCCTTTGGCAGCCTCCATTTAGCGTAATTTTTTTTCCAAGCACCTTCCTCGTTCCAAGGCCAAGCTCGCACTCTGATTGGTTATTGCTCTCGGCACTGTTTTCATGTAACTTGGCGATAATCATACTTGGCGTAGCAATAGATGCTTCCGTCGAGTTTGATTTCTTTCCGAACCGAGTACAAAGTAACTTTTCTCTTGCAGCATTGGATTGGATGGAACGTGTCTTACTGAAAGCTGAGCCCTTTAAAAGTTTTTACACACAAGACCACGAGGATAAGAATGAAGGAAGAATAAGAATGAATAGGTTAGGTTTTAGGTTTACTCGTTCACTTACGAGCGAAGTATTTTTCGCCAAGTATGGTTATCGCCAAGTTACGTGAAAACAGTGCCGAGAGCAACAACCAATCAGAGTGCGAGCTTAGGCTTGGAACGATGAAGGTGCTTGGAAAAAAAAATTCGCCTCCATTTAACCTCCTAAGTCCCGAAACTAATATCACAAGGCTTAACAAAACCGGCTTAAAATTACTATAAAACATCTAAAAAGATTTATTAATCAGCATATCGATGTTTATAATATGCATACATTTATTAATAATGTTTTAAATCAATTTTAACAATTTGAAAAAGATTTAAATTAATTTAAAGAGTATTCTTTTGTGTCTCAGTTCTGTCACACGGTGTGCGATTTTGAAAATTTAGCGGGGAAAAAGTCCAAAAATCGACTAGCAGCAATTTAATTTTTAGACATTTCAAATAATATCTGACACATTGGACGGAAAAAATGTAAAGTGATAGCAGCCACAACAACATTTTCAAAAATTTTTCTCAAAAACCAAATTTGCTTTTAACCTTTTTAAAATTTCGGTTGCTACAGTTGTAACTGCCATAGATATTTTTTGGCTAAAAATATACTTATTTTGTAAATATTTTTTATGACAGTATGGAATGTTTAAAACATTGTAGATACTATGTATTTTATAGTTCCGATAGTTATTTAGAAGTGTTATATTTTTAAAATATTTTTTAGTCAATATGAAAATTATTAGAAAATTTAATATTATATGATAAATTTTAAAAAACTGCCACAACTTTTGTCCACGCAAGTCTGTTGTAATACATTTTTTTTTCGTTATTATGTTAGTATATAGACATAAAAAAAAATCAATTTCAGCTTCATCTATTTGTAACTCTTTAATAATTAATAGTATTTTTTTTTTCAGGTACGGAAGTGTAAATTTCAAAAGATGAATTTCATAGATTTGGGCATAGTTATGCTGCGGGGCATGAATCATTCTCTGTTAATCCTAAAACTATCCTGATAGATTATGTACTTCACAAACATAATCTTCAGTATTACTGATCTGTTATGTTAGACCACATTAACCAGTTGATGTATTCATTTACAGTTGGCAGTAATCGACAAGGAGGAACTGCCATCGCTTACAAAACGATTTTTAAGTTAAATAAGAGGTGGAAAGATTTGAAAAGTAACAATAAATATATTTACAAGGAAGACGTAATAATGAATACAAGAAATGTGCTGGACGACCAAAGAAAGTTTATTATTTAAACGGGCCGAAATCAAAAGTTTATTCGCTATTCCCGAAACACAAGTAAATTAACACGTGCCAAGTGTTTAAAACTGAGATAATCTGGACAAAAATGTACTGCAGATGTCTTTAAAATATATCTAAAATTCCTAAAAAAGCAATGATAATTTAAAAAATCGTTAAAAAAGGACAAATACTCGTCATATAAAAAGCGGCTGTAATGAAGATGATCAAAATTTTATAATGGCTAAATCCACACCTGCAAATCAACTTCTTACTGAATCGGCTTAAATTCACCCATAAAGTTTAAATTCGTCATTAAAATTGATCGGTAGATAATAGAAGAATTTTTAATTGTCAGAAATTAAATCTTTACAGTTTTTACTCTAGCTACAGTAGAATCCAGAGTTCAAACGTATATCATAAAGCAAAAAACTGAAGACAGGGTGATAGCACTAGGTGCAGTATTCTATTTTCAAATAAAGAAATTTAAAAACGCAATGATTTTAACAGAAAATCCATAATTTAAAGATTATTCGATAATGTACGTATAATATAATCGAATAAGTTTTCTTGGGGATGATTGGTACTACATGAATTCTTAATTGTAATTCCATATAATGAAGATTTATGGAATACCTTTTACATATTCATCCGAGATTTGATGTAAAGAAATAGCAGCTCTGAAATCCTGAAGCAAGATGACGTATCGCAGAAAGAGAAAAATATAATTGAAAGATTCAGACGGTGGCGCCAACTTTTGGAAAATATTGGATTGGCTCAAAAATATTGGGTGGGTGGAAAAAATATTTTTGTAAAATGATGCGACCAATGTGTTTTTCTTTAATGGGTTGATAGATGGTGAAAAACGAGAATTTTAAGTCAAGCTATCATCTTTAAATAAAGTTGCAATTTTATTAAATTCTATTCTCATGCGTTTTTAGGTGCGTTCGTAATTATGTAAATACGTAGCACCTATAGTGGTCGTTCAGTCCGTCCGTCTGTCCGCATATAACAACGCAAAAACTACCCAACCGAATCGTTTGAAATTTAAAATACATAATTATTACATAATTTTGTCGAGTCATTTCAAATTTTATGAAAATCGGATGTACAGATCAATTACAGGGGCAATCAAAAGTATTCAATTACATTATGGTCAATGGGGGGAAAGTTTCAAATGTATTTTATACGTTTGAAATTTAAAATACATAATTATTACGTAATTTTGCCGAGTTATTTCAAATTTTATGAAAATCGGATGCATAGATCAATTACAGGGACAATCAAAAGTATTCCGTTACATTACGGTCAATGGGGAAAATTGTTTCAAATGCATTTTAATGGTGTTACACTCATTCGAACTTAATAAAATTTATATGCAACTATAAAGTACATATTATAATATACACTTTACATAATTTGTGGTGCAAAGAACATTTGTTATTGATTTACAAGGCCACACAAAAAAATTCCATTACATAATTGTATAGGGGGAATATTGTTTGATGAACGTTTTAATTGTAATTCACTATTTACAATTTTATGAGAGTAATATTTTTAAAACTTCGTTATCATACGAACGCACCTCATTTGCTACGCTTCACGGTGTTCCAACTTGTTTCTTATAAAGACACTTATATTTATTGGAAAGTCAATACACCCTGAACATGACTACAACTTGAAATAGAAGAAGATTAAACATGGAAGCAAAGCATTTCAATCATTTGGGATTTATATGTGTTAGTCAGATAATTAAAACACGTGGTCATTGGGAAAATAAATTTTATTGTTAGGAGAAAAATGGATAATAAAGTAATAATGAAACAATGAAAAAAATAACTAGAACAATGATGGTACGGTATGATTCAAAAATATTGGTTGGGTTCGGGCCTCACGAGCCTATGTAAGTTGACAGCGCTGGATTCAGACCTAACTTTAAATTATTACTAAAATCCAAAAGGGTAATTCCTTGAGCACATGTCGTGTAAGTCACATACAACAATTCTGGATACCAGTATTTTAGAACGGAAAAATGTGACTTATTTGCTCAGAGATATTTCATTAAGAGCACACACTTGTCACGCGGTAAAAGCCGAACGCTAATGTAAAGTCTATGGGAGCGTTCTTTTCAAATATCTCGCTCAAATTTTAATATTTTTACATATTTTTTTTTTTTTTTTTTTTTTTTTTTTTTTTTTTGCATAGGATAGCTTAGGACGATCTGCAACCGGCCTACTTTTTACTTTTTCGATTTTGCTCATATATTTTTTATATTATGATAGTTTCAATTTCAGAACCGGTTTAAACCGGTTTTGAAAGTTAATTTTTTTTTTTTTTTTAAATCTGAAACCAAAATTGAAAAAGTAAAAACTAGGCCAGTTGTGGATCGCCCTCAGCTAGCCTATGCAAAAAAAAAAAAAAAAAAAAAAAAAAAAAAAAATTGAAATTTGAGCGAGATATTTGAAAAGAACGCTCCCATAGACTTTACATTATCATCCGGGTCTTTTTGAGACCTTTTTCTGTGACTATTGTGGGGTCTTAAGAGTACACGCTAGTCACACGCCAAGGCAAATCAAGATGGCGACGCGCTTTTTCAGCGGATTCGAAGGATGGGCTAAAATCACTTTGATTGACATGCAATCATCCAATTAGGAAATAGAATGCTCTTAACCAATTATCTGCGACGATTTTTCTCTTCAAAGGTGCGCAATTCTAGCCGATTTCATGTTTAAAGGATTTTTTTCAACTGATTTCCCATTACTTTGGGTAAATGCAATGATGTCGAGCTTCAAAAGAATTTCAATCTCTTTATGATTAGCGTTCCAAAATTAAAATAGTTTGATTTTCAGAAAATAAACGAATAATTAATTTAGGTAGATTACTATAAAATAAAAACTATTTTATTTACTTAACGCAATCACAAAAAAATAATAAATAAGTAAATAAATAAATAAAAAATTAATATTGAATGAGAGGGGGGTGGGATATCAGGTATAAGTAGTTTAAATAACTATTTTTTTTGGGGGGGGGGTAAGGGGGAGGGATTCTTTTTAGAATACGAAACTTATCAAGATAAATAGCTCTGAAGGTTAAAGTCGTAAATACTTCATAAATTTATGAGAAAAATATTTAGACAAATTTAAATATTTAAACATTGTTTATTTTTTGCGGAGAGGCAAGCAAGCAAGGGCGAAAAGGAAATAGAAATTTTGAAGAAAAGTGAAATAGGTGTTAATCCCAGCCTAGTCGTTTATAGACATAATACATAATTTATTATTGTTTGTAGTGACAAATGTGACAGAAAAAGTGTAGCAAATTTTAAAAACTTTGTGTGATGTTAAGTCAATAAAGCAAAATATTTTGTCAATATTTCAGGTGGAAGAAAATTTAGATTCTTGATGATTTTTACAAGCATTATATAAAAACCGCAAGGAGCTCTAACAATTTTTAATATTGAGCACTGACATAGAAGTAAAGTCTATAGGAGGGAGGGGAGGGTTTCTGAAAACTGTTTTTTAAATGATACAGTCAGTTAAGAATGGTTTTTGTTTTGATACAATATATTGTACTGATTCATTTTTTTATGGATTTACTCAACTCAGCCGAAAACTCGGGTAATTTTGGTATTTGTGTTTAGTTGTTCAATTTTGAGCTAATAGAAAGGAAATAACTGCGAAAAGTTGTGAAAATTTACTTGCACATTAATGGAAAATCACAATATTTTATTTAAATATTTCTCTAAAGATATTTTACTGTATGAAATGCACAAACATAATACGCAAAAAATGTAAACATGTGTTTTGTGTAGAATTTAATGCATATCTATCGCTTTATTTTTAACACTTTCCTACATAGATAAAAAGATTTTTTTAATATTATAGTTAGCAGAGATTTATAATTAGCACTTAAAAAAAATTAAACATATTTAAAGACTTAATTATTTGTGCAGAAGGAGGATTTCAGGTTTTAATTATTTTTTTTATTAAAATACGAAGAGAAAAAAGAAAGAATTTAATTTTGTAAGTTGAGAAGGGGGGGGGTAGAGGGAAAAAACGGATTTTTTTTGGGGGGGGGGGGTAGTAGAACAGTTTTATAGATGACAGCTTATTTTCCTTCTTGAATATTTATTAATAGGACGAAAAATGTAACTTAAAAGTGTTTTAAAGATTTTTAATTTTGTGTACTTCAAAAGAACGAGGGGGGGGGGGGGTATACAACGATATTTATGGGTTGTTTACGATTAATTATTTATTTTTGGAATAAAATATGTATAAACCTATGGAAAAAAAAACTTTCAAAGATTTTAAATTTAGTGACATATGGGTAGAGGAGAAAATAGTGCAATGCCCCCCTCAAAAAATGGTGGAATTTGTGTTTGTTTAAAATTTGTGAGCTGAGGAAAAAAAAAGAAATAAGCACATTATTTATTTATTTTCGTGTGCGTGTGTAGGGGGGAGACGTTTATTAGATGACTTATTATTTATTTGCCTTTCAAAATATTTATAAATCGGTATAAAAAAATAATAAAAGTGGGAATTATTTAAAGAACTAAATTTTCTGCACTTAAAGGAACAAAATGATAAATCCTAATTTCAGTCGTGGGGAGGGGGGGGGGGGAAGAAATTTTGTGATTGATTGTTTATTGATATACTAAAGTGACTTATATGCTACAAATATGGGTATTGTGGAGTAGACTACAAAACGAAGTGCGAAGTGATATTTTTGTAAGGTGCAATTTAGAAGATTGTGAAAGATTCAAAAGGCGAAGCGAAATTTTGATATAAAGGGAGGCGAAGACCAAGGGCTGATCCATACCATTTTATGGTATGCGCGTTTATATTTCGCTAAAAATATGCACATTATATGGTGTGTATAAATGTTATAGTTGATATACAGGGCTACCCAAAAGAGCTCACCAACGTTACTGAATATGAGCATAAATTATTTAAACGTGGTTCTTAAATAAGCTATGCATTTTTAAGCTGAGCTTCATTGAATTTACTGAGAAATGTTTGCAGAATATAGATAAAAGGATATACAGCTCCACGCAAAGAATTCGGTACATGGACGCCTATGAATGATAATTTATGAGAATGTGATTTCAGTTGTTTTAAAAGTGTTTTAGTTTACAATAAATTTTAGCCTAATGCTGACGTGTAATAAAGTTACAATGTAAACTACAGGGCTGAACAAAAGTATTCAAGTATGTTTCCATCTGATAGTATTAAATGCTGAAAAATAAAATTCAAACTACTGGGTATTTTCTTGCTAAACTAAATTTTCCCATTATATCAAGTGACATATGAAATACAGAGCTTTTCAAAAGTACTGGAATACATATTTGGGTATATTTGGCTATACACTATTATTTCCCTAAATAACAAAGTTTTGTTAAAGATTTCATTAAGTGTTGGAAAGTGCTTCATAATCAATGCTTAACGCATGATTTTTCTTACTTGTTACTTTATCGAGAAGGGTTCGGGTTGACCCGAATTTATTGGGGTGAATTCTTTGGTAAAATGTTCGTTCTTTTTTGCAATTTTTGTACAAAATGTGCGTCTGTTTCACGATATTTTGAAGAAATTCGTGTTTTCTCCGCGATCATTTTACAAAATTTGTTGTCCGGTTCGCTTCCATTTTTTGCTGATGATCGGGTTTAATTTTTTACTTTTTGTTGTGGGTTGCGTTTGAATCCGGTTAACTTCTGCTCTTTCCTACAAACACGTGACGTTACACACAGCAAACACGTGGGTGGTTTACAATTCTCCATCGATATACAGAATACAAATTGCCCTCACCTACGGGAAAAAAACCACAACTAGAGTGAAACAAAGAAAAAAGGAAGACAATAGAAATCAGAGAAAAAAGAAAAGAGAAAGATCATTCAGGTGGCTTGGGTTAGGAAGCCCGTGAATATTTAAAGAAGGTATCCTCCTGGGGGCGATTAGTTTTAAGAATTCATTGAATAAGTATAGGGGGAGAAAGGGTAGCTACCCCCCCCCTTTAAATTTAGAAAAAGGTTTTTATGCTGAATTACCACATTTCGTTTGAATATCGTAAATCACATAAATAATTGGTTTAAAATTTCCTTAATATAATTGTTGGAGATTTCTGAGAAGGAAAAAATGAAAAGTATTTATTTATTTATTTTGGAGGGGGATGAAGAGAATTTGTTAGATGACTTACTTTATATGACTAAAGATTAACAAATATGGCTGAACACAAAATAAAGAGATTTAAAGACTAAATTTTATGTACTTGGTAAGGAGAAATAGAGGGGAAACATCAATTTTTGTGGGGTTAAGAGTAAAACTATGATTGATTATTTATTACTACAGTAAAAGTTTTAGAAAAATCGATGACTTTAAAAGTTTAAAATTTGTGAGCTGGGGGGAGGGGAGAAACAATTTATTAATTATTTATTTTGGTGTGTATGTGAGATGGAGAAGTTTTTAAAATGACTTACTTTTATTTGCCTTTTAAAACATTAACAAATGGGCTTAAAAAATAATAAAATGTGGGAAAGTTTCAATGAATAAATTCTAAGCATTTACTAATAGGATGAGAGGGAAAAATCTCATTTTTAGTTAGTGGGGAGGAGTTTTTGTGATAGATTTTTTATTGTTACAACAAAGTGGCTATATTGTGTAAACATGGATACAGTGAGATAGACAGCAAAACAGCGAAGTGATACTTCTGGAAGGGATAATATTGAAGGCTGTGATGAGAGCAAAAGGCGGGAACGAAATTTTAATACAAGGGGGGGGGGGGGGCAAGGGTGATATAAATTATTTTTCTAAATCAGAATTTCAGAGAACTCAGATTTACACCTCCAATTAATAAATAACAAAAAACTTAAATATTTTTAAGGACTTTTTGCAAATTCTGCATAACACTAATAAAGTTTTTTAAGGAGCAAAAATTACTTTTAAAAAATTAAACACTTTTTAAAAAATTGAAGAAACATAAGAAATGTGTAGGACCACTTAAAATTATTCCGCTACATTATGGTCTATGTAGATAAATCATTTGCGGTGTTTCAAGGAGCGCCATACTAATTTAAAAGTAATGAAATTCATATACATTACTGAGGTACTCTGGAAGACAATTATAAAAAAAATATGTCATGTATAGCACTTACAGTATACACACAGAGGATCTCCATAGTAATCTATTATATCTGGTCTAAAAATAATTTCGCGATGTATTGTTGTAATAATGTTACTCTTTTACAAACAATGAAATTTATACGAACTTCTAAAATGGACTTAAGAATGCTTGCGGTATAATATTTGGCGAAAAACATTTGCCATTCAATTACAGAGTTACACAAAAGAATTCGGTTGTAAAAAGCTCTTCGGAGAAAAACTGTTCCTAGAGTATTTAAATTATGTTCACTACTTTGAACATGAAATGCAATGAAATGCTGTTTCGTGTATACTCTCTGTTAAAAGAATTTCCATAAAAACATTCCATTTATATATATAATCAAATTAAACCTGTTGAAATTGGTCATCTGTTTCCCGCCGTCCTTTTTTTTTTTTTTTTTTTTTTTTTTTTTTTTTTTTTTTTTTTTTTTAAGGAAGATACCGCACACTCAGTCTAGCTTTATTAATGTTATAGAATTTTACAATTCTGTAACAGTTTTCTTTCAAAATTTATTATTCATTGCAGAACAATGTAATAATTCCCACGAACCATCTGTCGACATATAAAAAGATGCGATTCAATAGCAAGATTTCAATATGATGACTACCAGAAGCGATGGGGCGATCACCCCCTCCCCCTTTGAGCCGAATGAAGGGTCTTCAAAATGATATTAGATGTCCATAGGATAAATGAATCGTGTTTAAGATTGAGAACGGTGCGACCTGATCGAACTCGACGAAGCTGTCACTGCCCGGGTTGGGCCGGGCCAGTTTTAACTCATTAGACTAGGGCTTTCTTAGGTCTAGAGATCTGCATCGCCCTGTATCAGACTGGCAAAAAAAATAAACAGGCCGTATGGGCCAGTCGGATAAAAAAGTTTAACGGGCCTGCCGGCGTGTTATAAAGATTTCGGTAAAAACGCTAAAATGAGGTCTATTTTCAATGAATATGGTTTTAACGACCATAAGTATAAATGTGCGTCACAAGTAGATACTAGTTTAACAACATCAATACATAAATGTAACGTGTACAGCGTAGAAATCAGCATCGGACAATTGCTTTGTGTCTATACGGGTATAATAATTTTTTGGCAAACTGGAGCCGGGCCAAGATCAGGTTTGCACTGTTTTTCTACATATAGTCGGGGTCAGAACTAGACTTAATTATTCGTAAGACGTGTAGGGCAGACAACATTATTTGTAAAAGGGATAAAAACTATTAACGTACTGTTAACGTACTTTTTGAAAATATACTCCTTGGTGTTTCTTAAATTCATTTCTGAACAACATGAAAGTTTGACGCATTTTCTGACTAATTTTTAACTATAAAGGTACAAAATTGACAAGCCTGACTATTGAAGGGATTTGGAATCGAACAGAATATTTCATTTTGGTAAATAAAATATTTGTATATACTTGTTAAGGTATAAGAGATTCTTGTCACGTGGTTTCAGATTTTTCTCCTTTTGCATGTTGTCGCTTCCGGAAATTCGATACAAAACTCTAATTTTCATAAGTATCATGAAAATTAGCGTTTTATATAGTGTGTTGCGCATTGTATTTGCTTGTATCAAAAAATGGACAACGCCATTCCATTACATTGTTTCTGAATAAAAACACCTGTTAAACTCATGTGTTTCCAAAAAGAAATGAAATCAGAAATGCATAAAAAATAGCTCCTCTAAATTTGAGAAAATCTTTGATAAAATGATAAAGAAGTATTTTCATAAATGTACTTTTTATTACACAGTTTCAAAAGTTATGATAATTTTAACTTGCTTTTTTTTCTTTTATTCTAAACCTTATTAATTTTTCAGTGCATCTTTATTTGAATGTTGAAAGTTTAAGAACCTAAGTAATCATTAATGTTCTTATTGTGTATTGTCAGTAAAATTTTTCTATAAAATCATCCAATAAATATGAATGCAGTAATCTTTAAAAAATCTTAATTGTATGATAAAAATCTGATTTTGTTTCGAAATAAAGATGCAGGCCGATTTCGGCCTGGACTGTTTTCATTGATTTCTGTACGGGCCGGGCCTGGCCTAGAAATGTAAAAGTGTAAACGACCGGGCCAGGCTCGGACCGAATATTTTATTTTATACCGGGCCGGGCCAAAATAACATTCATTCGGTCCAGGCCGGGGCGAGACTGGAAACTCCAGCCCGTCCAGATCTCTACTCAAGTCTTCACGGTTCTTTCGGAAACGGTTCCGAGTTCGGATCTTACTTTTTTTCTGCAAAACTTGACCACACTATATTTTTTCTTCCACTTCGGGCCTGGTGTGGACTTCGTTCTTTTAGAGGTCTGCCCGAACCTAAATTTCCATGCCCAGGCTCAAAAAGCAATTCAATTTTAACCCAACCCTAGCTCGCTAAAATTAATAAATAAATAAATAAATAAAAGAAAAAAAACTGATTCAGTACCGAATAGCCTGATACAAAACAGATCAACAAATCCAAAATGAAACAAAATCAATCTAATATTTGAAGGAAATTGGGAAAGTTATCCCATATAATTACATCAATATTTTTTTTTGTTTAAGTAGAAAAATGAATATATATATAATGTACTCGTCAATATTCAAACATATAGTTTTTCATAAAAAATTGTCTGATCTATTGAAAAATCCAGTCATCGACCAGTTTATACTAGATCCGAATTTGTCAAAATCCAAAAGAAGAAATGTCCCGAATCCGAAACGTTTAAAGTCAATCCGACCCATAATATATCAATCCGAACCCAAAAATTACAAATTATGTCAAATCGAGCCCTTACCCGAACACCTGAAACTGAAATGAAAGAAAATAAATTCATGTATTTTAATAGAATTAAAAAATGTGTTTTACATCTTCAACTTGAATGTTATAATTTATAGAGAAACAAAATCTAGTATTTGCTCTTTAGTGCAAAACCTATTCCTAAATCAGCCTGCTCAAACTAGGTCCGTAGCAAAAAAGTCCAAATCTATCCGGCCTACTACAAAAAACAAACTCAAAAAAAAAAAAAAAAAATCTTTAACCAAACTTTCTAATTAACTCGAATCCCCACCTTGTTCTTTGCGCAGCATATCCTGATGTAACTTTGCGCCATAAAACCCCATTCAACCAACCAATCAATCAACCTGAGTGTTACTCTCAGAAGGGAAATTTTATCCAGAACAGAACCGAATTTGAAAAAATTTAAGTCAAACTGACCCAAATCCGACCCACAGAAAAAATGTTAAGCCGATTCGAACACGACTCACTGCAAAATTTAGAAATAATCTCCACTATCAATGAAAAATATCACCTCCTGCCCAAACCTCCAAATTTTGAAATCGCTCCCCCTTGAGGATTCTCGTGTTCCCTCCTTGAATCAGAAAAGAGCGTTCCTCTAAGAATTGCACTTAAAATAACTTCATTTTTCAAATATTCGAAAAAAAAATTTATTTGACCCCTGAGCGTATAGTATTGCCTTGCTTCCGATCCGAACCCGAAAATACCATTGGAAATCAAATCAAAATCCGACCAAAAATTTTTTTGTCAATTTAGAATCGAAATGAAAGAAAAACAATTCATGTTTTAATGGAATTATAAAATGTCGACATTTATATTTCTAATATCAATTTTATCTTTTATATAGAAAATAAATATCTAATATATACTCATAACGGAATCAACCAAAGAGACATGGCTAAATTGTTGAAAATTGTTCGTTAAATAGAGGTATCTTCTATTCGAGACATTCCGTATGGATATTTTAATGTACATGTTAACACTTGCGAATAGCTGTGTTAACATGTAAATTGAAATGTAAAATCTTAAATATTCATAATTAACTATTTGGAAATGTCTGTTATGGCGTTTATATAGTTTCATTTTATAGTATATTCGATATTTTCTTTTATGATACTCCTTTAAACTATTTTCTTCCATAACGGAGAAAATATTTAGACTTTCATTTGAAATATGGGGTCGAATCGAATCCTTCTTGCGAGTTTGAAAATTCCCTATGAATCAGATCAGAACCCAAAATAGTGTAAATTAATTTCACCCCAAAACAACTACAGCAACAAAAAAGAATGCAGAGAAAAGCAGATAAAAAGTTGAATTCTACTCTGTCCGCAAGAAAAGCGTAAAAATCCACTCGACCAGTAGCAAAAAAGTAAGAAGTCAACTTGACCGAAACCAAACCAGCGTCAATAAAATAGTACTCAACTCAACCCCCGCCAGGGCCGTAGCTAAGGGGGCGCTATGGGCGGCTCAGCCCCGCCCAAAATATTTTGAGCCCCCGCCCCCCCCCCCTGGAAAAGATTCCAAGGTCACTCAATGAATTTCTGTTCCGAAAATTCAAATGAAATTCTGTTCAAAAATCTAACTTGGTCTTGAAAACCTTTCACAATTTTGCAGGATTACTAAATTGTATTTAAAATAAGTGTGTTAAACACCTGCCTCATCCTACTGGCACATAAGAAGCTAGCATGATGTTTAATTTTGATCAGCTATACACTCAAAATTTTCATCATCCTATAATTTTCTTAGTATAAAATGAAGTTATTAGAACACTTTTTAATAAGAAACATAGTACCTACAATATGAATATGCATTACTTTATCTTTCTGTGGCAATGCGAGAGAAAAAAATTATGAGCCCCCCTTACATTCTCTTGAGCCCCCTACATTCACTTGAGCTCCCCCCCCTATTGTTCACTTCTAGCTACGGCCCTGCCCCCCCCCACACACAAAATAGAAATCAACCACACTCAATACCAACCAGCAGCAATAAAGAAAGAGAACCGGATCCCAACCCAACCCGCAGCGGCAAAGTAGAATTGAACCTTACCCAAACACGACTCGCAAAAAAAAAAGTATTTAACCAGAACAACGGCAAAAAATGAAAGTAAACCGGACCGAAACCCGACCTGCAACGAAAAAAATTAGCCCCGATCCTACTGATGATGAAAAAAAATTGTCCCGACACGATCTGCAGGTGCGATTGGAATCTCCAAATTTCTGAAAAGTCCCCCCCCCCTCTTTTTTGAGGAGTCTCGAGATCTGCCCTTGTACCAGGACAAACAAAAACTGCTAAAAACTGCAAAATCGTGTAAAAGTTTTACAATGTTATATTGAATTGTCACCCATTAAATATATACGAACTTGTAAAGTTTGTAAGTATCTCGACAAATCTTGTCCACGATACTTTGTACTATGATGTTTTGGAACATGCAAAAGCCTTCTGCTCGATAGAAGCTGCATTAGTTGAACGTCGACAAAAAACTCCAAAGAAGAAACAATTCTGATAAGTATTAGAGAGTAAAATTTGCTGAATAGCAGACTTTAAAAAATTGCTATATTTTGCCTTACAGTTTCATTATTTTTACTTTTATACTATAACTAGCGGCCCGCCCTCGCTTTTCTTCGGGTAGAGCAAGTCGCCCAGTCCCCCGCCACTACTGACACCGCTAATTGTTTCTACCAGTTCATCTCATTAAATTCAACTACTAAAAACATTACCCTCATTTTAGGTAGTCGGATAAAAAATAACTTATATGTTAATCTAAGGTGTCAGATACCTCCATACAAAATTTCATAAAAATCGATCCATCCGTTCTTGAGTTATAAATGGTGTAACTAACACGATTTTGCTTTATGTATATGGATTATAGCAGCCCGCCCCGACTTCTCACGGATATTTAAGAAAAATTTCAAGTTATAAATTTTTTCACACACACTCATAACCTAATAATTAAAATGCCGTCTCTGACATTGACTCGCCTCCCGTGCCCCAGTGACGCCTATATCACACATTACGATGCAGCCTAGTCGAACGGGGTAAACGGCAACCATTAAATCAGTCTTGATTTTGAAGTAATTTATTTTGATAAGAATCAATACCAAAGTAACAGTAAAGAGCTTTTACAGAAACGGCATTTTAATTATTTTTTTTAAATAAAAAACACTTATTGTGACATAACTATAACAGTTAGACATATGCTGTTGCGACATTTTTTGTAGATAATTACATGTTAACAAAGTCGTAGTACATTATTTTGTTCTATAATCATTAGTATTCGCAACGCACGCGATGTAAAGAATTTTTAAGTTCATTTTTCTACACCTTGGGTTACAATATTGGCATTTTAATAAGGATTTGAAATATTTTTTTTGAAAATATAATATAGCCTATGTTCACCGGAAATAGTGTAGCTTTCATACGGTGAAAGAATTTTTCAAATCCGTCAAGTACTTTTGGAGCCTATTCAATTCAATTTAAACAAACAAACAAACAAATCTTTCCTCTTTATAATTTTATATTAAATTAAATAAGTAATATTTATCCCTAGGCTTATTGAAACAGTCCGCATTTGAAATTGTAGAAAACGTTACGATTTTAAATATTTGACTGCTCCTCCTAAAAAAAAAATTCCTCTCTCCCCATATTTGATGCTCACTACTCTTTAAAATATTTACTATCTGTTATAACTTTTTTGAAAACTCCAAAACAATCGTTTCGTGATTTATTTTTAACTTTAATTAATCTGCGTTTTAACATTTCTTTTCCTTTTTTTAGTAATTGCTAAATAGTTTTAAAAATTAAAAAACACGGTTTTATATCAGGTCGGGATAAAAAGTTTAAAATGTTTTTTTTTTGGGGGGGGAGGAAAATCGTGCATAGTTACGATTTTCATATGTGTTTCAGTGATTGTCATGTGTCTAGTGGGTCACGTAACCTTTAGTTTCCCAAATTGCTTTTTATTCGTTTATCCGGCGTTTTATTTTTATCCTTTTAAGCGGCGACTATAGCCTATGTTCACCGGAAATAGTGTAGCTTTCCAACGGCGAAAGAATTTTTCAAATCCATCAAGTAGTTTCGGAGCCTATTCAATGCAAACAAACAAACAATCAAATCTTTCCTCTTTATAATATTAGTATATAGATAAATAATGATAAATATTTGCAATTCGTTGTCTTTGCAAATATACATTTATGTTATATTAAAATAAAATGTATTACGCAGGATAAATTCCCATTTTTAACGACTGTTGAAAGTGTATCGTTTTCCTCAAAAGTAATAAATATTAAACAATATTTCTTTAAAGTTTGAAACAAGTTGATCAACAATTTTAAAATTACCAATCTTTAAAACTTTCTAACTTTAATTTCTGCTTATTTTTGATATAACTGTTTTTCGAACTGAAAATGCTTATTTTTTTTACTGTTTTACTTAATAATACTGGACTGAAATTGGGCTGCCTAGTATCGTATAGTACAAAAAACAAACACAGGGAAGAGAAAACTGCGCCCGGGGCAAAGTTTCAATTTGGCGCCCCCTTTCCCAACTTTTTCTTGTAACAGCCCAAGAATGATGTTGATAATGTGGCATGTGTAGTATAAATGTGGCGCCCCCCCCCCCTCGGACGGCGCGGTGTTGAATAAGCCTCCTCAAAATGTACTCCTTGCAGCGCCGTGCGAAAAAGACGGGGACGAAGGGGGTGGTTGCCCCGGGATCGAAATTTAGGGGGAGCCAAATTTTTACTACTAACGTAATTTTTAGTCTGTCACAAGAAAAAGTTCAGGGAATGGGACGCCAAACTGAACTTTACTGCGGGCGCAGTTTTCTCTTGGCACCCCCCCCCCTGTTTCATGTATTTTGGAAGCTGTATAAGGAAATTTATAAATTCCAAATATAGCTCCTTGTCCTTTTAATGCTACCTATGTATTTCACAAAAGTTCCAATTATATTTTAAAATTATCAGAATTTCCTTTTTGCTAAAAAGGAGCTTACTGTAATTTGTATCAAATCTACCTTGTTTTTTATGGACTTGAAAAAATATATATATACAAAGAAATGTATAATTTTCTTCTTTGGAAGTTAGTTATAACTTAAAAATAGCGTTAGTTTTATAAACACAAAATATTAGAAGTCGTTGATTTTTTTCAAGACTATTTTAGTTAAAATTTATCAATAAATGTAGAAAAAATAAATCCAAACCTTGAAATAAGGGAAGTTATTTTAACACGTTACTATAAACAAATAACAGAAAGGAAATAGAAGGAAAGGAAAAAAGTTACTTTCATTTGCTAAAATGGATTGGTGTTAACCAATTGTAATTTTCAAAAGGGCAGGAGAGGCGGAGACTGGCTGAGGCGGAGCGCATATAATTAAAACGCTTTTTTTATTCCATTTCTGATCAAAATATTTCCGAATTTTGCTCTGCCTAATTGCAGTAGAAATATGGAAAGCATATCATTGGAAAGCTTAAACACTAATATTCCGTGAAGCGTTTTTAATTTTTTCTGAATTTTGCTGAAATATGTTTTATAAGAGTAAAAAGGGCACAACACCTCGAATTTCACTGAATCCAAAATTTAAAGTGTCCTCAGAATTAAACTACAACGAAAATCAGAAAAGTACAAACTAGCCCGGTAATAGAATGTCCTCAGCTATCCTGTGAAAAAAAAATCATTTAAAAATATTGAAAATTAAGCGAGATATTCGAAAAGATTGCGCCCATAGACTTTACATTAGCGGTCGGCTTTTACCGCGTGACTAGTGTGTGCTCTTAATTGAATAAGGCCATGCAAACCTTTCGAAAATAACGGTAGCCAACAATTTACTCGTTACTAGGAATGTGACTTACACGACAAGTGCTCATGGAAATACCCAAAACAAGGTCAAGAAAAGAGTAATGCAGGAAACAGAAAATGCTTTTTCAGGATTTTGTTGCGGCCGATTGCATAATAGGTGTTGATAAATTTTTATTGAGCGATTTTATGTAATTTTGCATAAAATGCAAGTACAAGATAAATATATCTGCCTTTAAGCATTATAAATCAAATTATTAAAATCGCAATAAAACTATAGAGTGGCTGAAATTTCCACCAAAGTTTTAATATTTATACGGTCACCCAATATACAAATAATGAACGAATGGCAAACGACGATAAGTGAGAGTGATTCCCTTTTTGATAACGCTGATAACTGTAACAGTATGTAATTAATTTATTATAGTTGTTTCAATACCAGAAAACTTTTATAGTTGAAAATAAATACAGTCGAGTCTCTATATAACGAAATTCATGGTTCCCGTAAAAAAATCGTTATATAGAGAAATTCGTTGTATAGAGAATAGCGTTAAAATTCCTATTTAATGTGTAAATTTTGGAACAAATATTATTTTTGATATGTTTAATTAAGAATTTGAATTTTTTAAATATAAATATCAATCTAATATTATATTTCTTAATTATTTAAACAGTTTCAAAAAAGTGTTGTAGTTGTTGTATGTATGTCGGCCAATTATCTACACTATGGAATATAGGCCCTAAGGGGTGGGATGCTCTCCGTGGGGGTCTTTCTAAGGGAACCTAACCCGTATTTACGCAAGATTCGAAGAAAACCACGGAAAACTCCGAACGGTTAGGACGACGGTCGCAATTGGGTTCGAACCCACCACCTACCGACTACCAGTTTGAGGTCAGACCCTCTCGGCCACTGGTGGGGCCCAGTTTCAAAAAAGAGAACAGACATTTATTTGAGAGCTTAATGGAAATCTCATAAGGAAAACTTTCATTAATTTTAGACTGGAAGGAAGAGTGGCATTAATAGAAGGTGCATGGGAAGGGGAGAGTGTGAATTGGTTGGCCTTAAAGAACAAGGAAATTTAAAGTAGAGAAGTGATATAAAAAAAGTCAGCTCTGGACAAATCAGGAATAAGTGATGGAAAAATCATTTCATGGGATTTTGAAGCTTATTAAAAATTGGATAAATAAAGAATATTTTATGGAAAAATTCGTTATATGGAGATAGATATTTCGGTATATAGAGACTATTTTTAATGTAATTATGAAAAAAGTGGACCGTTCCTACTAAAAATTCCTTATATAGAGAAATTCGATGCGTGGAGTTTCGTTGTAGAGAGACTCGACTGTATATACTATATGTTATGCAATATACAGGGTGTTTCTAAATTCATGGTCCAAACTTTAAGGGGTGATAGTACACATCAAGACAAACAATATTTAAATAGGAAACCAAGGGTCCCAAAAACTTCCGAAGGAGATAGGCGCCATTTAAGTTTAGGGTCCAAAAATTCAAATAATTATGAAAAACAGAAAAATTGATCGATTCGTTTGCGGTTTTCACTAAAATTATTCTTTATGTCAGTATTGTCTTGAAAATAAATTATAAAGACAAATTTCAAAAAATGACGATAGAGGGCGCTTTAGACTTTAGAGTAACGAACAACTATTTTTTACCGTTATTTTTTGCATCTCATTAAAGGTTTCGTAAGCTTAGACTTAAACTTAAATTTTGAGCTTAAAATCTGAATAGTTGGAAGCAGTTAAGTAGCAAAAACTTAACTGTGTTCAGAGGGTTTTAAATTCAAATGATTATAAAAAACGGAAAAATTGGTCGATTGATTTGCGGTTTTCACTAAAACTATTCTTTATGACGGTATTTTATTGAAAATGAAATATAAAGATAAATTTCAAAAAATGCCGATAGAGGGCGCTTTAGACTTTGGAGTAGCGTAAAACTATATTTTACCGTTATTTTTCGCATCTCATAAAATTTTCTTAGAAGCTTAGACATAAACTTAAATTTTGAGATGAAAATCTGAATCGTTGGGAGTGGTTAAGTAGAGCAAACTGAACTGTGTTCAATGGGAGTGGGGAGGCTCAAATTTCAAATTATTTTAAAAAACGGAAAAATTGGTCGATTCGTCTGCCGTTTTCGCTAAAACTATTCTTTATGTCAATATTTCCTTGAAAATAAATTTTAAAGATTAATTTCAAAAAATACCGAAAGAGGGCTCCTTAAACTTTAGAGTAACGAACAACTATTTTTAAACGTTATTTTTTGTATCTAATTAAATGATTGCAAATGCTTAGATTTAAATTTTGAGCTCAAATTCTAAGTCGATGGAGGGGTTAAGAAGCGGAAACTGAACAGTGTTCAGGAGTTAAAATGTTACCCTCCCCACCCCTCGAACACATTTCAAATTTCCGCACTTAATTACTCAAAACGATGCAGATTTTGAGCTCAAAATTTAAGTTTGAACTTTTACAAGCATTTAATTAGATACAAAAAATAACGGTTAAAAATAGTTGTTGGTTACTCTAAAGTTTAAGGCGCCTCTATCGGTATTTTTTGAAATTAATCTTTAAAATTTATTTTCAAGGAAATATTGACATGAAGAATAGTTTTAGCGAAAACGGCAGACGAATCGACCAATTTTTCCGTTTTTTAAAATAATTTGAAATTTGAGCCTCCCCACCCCCATTGAACACAGTTCAGTTTGCTCTACTTAACCACTCCCAACGATTCAGATTTTCATCTCAAAATTTAAGTTTATGATGCGAAAAATAACGGTAAAATATACTTTTACGCTACTCCAAAGTCTAAAGCGCCCTCTATCGGCATTTTTTGAAATTTATCTTTATAATTCATTTTCAATAAAATACCGACATAAAGAATAGTTTTAGTGAAAACCGCAAATCAATCAACCAATTTTTCCGTTTTTTTTATAATCATTTAAATTTAAAACCCTCTGAACACAGTTAAGTTTGTGCTACTTAACTGCTTCCAACTATTCAGATTTTGAGCTCAAAATTTAAGTTTAAGTCTAAGCTTACGAAACCTTTAATGAAATGCAAAAAATAACGGTAAAAAATAGTTGTTCGTTACTCTAAAGTCTAAAGCGCCCTCTATCGTCATTTTTTGAAATTTATCTTTATAATTTATTTTCAAGACAATACTGACATAAAGAATAATTTTAGTGAAAACCGCAAACGAATCGACCAATTTTTCTGTTTTTCATAATCATTTGAATTTTTGGACCCTAAAATTTAATGGCGCCTATCTCCTTCGGAAGACTTTGGGACCCTTGGTTTCCTATTTAAATATTGTTTGTCTTGATGTGTACTATCACCCCCTTAAAGTTTGGACCATGAATTTAGAAACACCCTGTATATTTATGCAGTATAAAATATGTCATAAATACAATAACACTACGCAAATGTCAATGTACGGAACTGAGAAAACTCCTTTTTATTATGATTATGATGATGGAATGATCATGACGTGAATTATATCATATAATATGTAAATACAGGGTTATTACAAAAGAATCATCGGGTTTCCGAAGCGTTTATTTAAGAACATAATTGGGTTACAACAATGAGTTATACATGAAAATAAAGCGAAAGTATACAAGATTTACGTCGCGAATGCAGTCTTTCAATTTCAATTCGTTGTCTGCTGTTTCAGACTACAGATAAAACTTTCTCTAACTCGGTTCACTGTTTCTCCAATAACTCTTGATCCGCTGAAACTTGTCATTTACTTAAACAACCGTTTCCTTCAAATTATCGATACCGACACAGAATGCTTTGTTACATTGCATTGGTATGCCTTCCAGAATGCTCTCAGAACGGTTATTAGTAATTCACTCTTTGAAAATACTGGTGCACAAAACGCTTTCTGCTGTCTAGTCACCTGTTTGAATATGGCGTTAATGCAGCAACCATGGCAACCAGACACTCATGACACATACGCAGTATAAAATTGTAGTTAACGCCCTGTTGTTTCAGTTGTCATGGATATATATGTTTCCTAGTTCGCATGTACCCAGCAAGCACATAACTTTCGGCATACGATGGGACCGGAGCCGTCAATGTCGGTTAAGTGTCGGTAGCAGGCTGGCAACTGAAACTTAAGAATCTGCTATTTTGACAGCCGGTTACGGTAATTGGTATACATTTAGTTATACATCGGCAAGAGACTTACACCGGCAAGTGACGCAGGACCAATATCTGAGTTCTGATAGTGGACCGATCAGATTTGCCAACATCGGTCCGAAATCTGAATTAGTCTTAACTGATTTTTTTTTTCATTTTCTCAATTTTATTCGAGTTTGAGTTTTAATAAGAAATGTATATTTCATGTATTTCATTAAAAATTCTGACAGCGATAAACAGAAAATATGTCAAAAATAACCTATATTTATTTATTTAAAAATAATGTTTTTGAATTAATTTTTAAAATGACTTACAATTATTTTAATCACAAAAGAATTTTTAAATTCTCTCCTTCAAATTGTTATTCACTATTAGGAACTTAATCATAGAAAAACAGAAAAATACTTTGTAAGGTAATTGAATTTATTTTCTATTTATCTATTCATTTTAAAAGCAATAACTCAGTTTCTTATTTTATTTTAATATTAATTACTAAAAAGTGCTTGAAGTTATTTTTCAAGGTAAAATATATAAAAGAAATCTACCCATTTTTTTAACATAAAAAAAATCAGATTTTTTTTTTTCTAAAATATTATCTCACAAACGAAAAATAAATTAGTATTACTATTTTATTTTAAGATTTAAAAATTATTATTGCAACAATTAATCGGAATTAATATTACTACATAATAAAAAAAATATTCTGCATTAAAATATAAAATGACTTAAAATGAATTCTCAATCTAATTAAAAGTGATTAATTACCAACTTATTTTTTTAATTAGTTATTTTATGTTACAAATTAATTTTTTTACTTTATTTTTTACTTTATTATTACATTTAATTACTTTATAATTCCCAAAAAGAAAATTGCATTAACAGGAAAAACCTCTAAAATTCATTTATTATACTCAATACTTAAGCATTTTTAAATTTATAAAAAGGTATGTGAAATATCTCCGATTTAAAAAAAACTGTGTATAAAAAAATAATACATATATATTTATAATGTATGTGTTATTTTTATTTTATTTTTTACTTGATAAATATACATAATCAACAAAATAACATTGCAACATAGTCGTAAAATCTAAATACTACTTTAAATCATCAAATGGCATAACATAATTTTTATTCTACGTAAAAGTTGATTGTTACCAATTTATTATTATTTAAAATAAGTTTTCTACGTTAAAATATACATATTAGAAATAAACGCAAAGCATGTAATTATGTTATAGTTACTGATATTTTTTTTTATTTATTTAACAATACTTCTGGAAAAAAATATTTTTAATTTCTTAAATATACTACATAAAGATTCTAAAATTTATAAGAAAAACAATTCGTTTGCTTCACTTAATTTGCTAATTCACTAATTTAAATAATAAATTCATTTTTAAAATCAGGCGTGTAAGACAATTACAAGTAAATGAATGCATAAATAAAATAAAAACACTTTAATATTCCAATCTGTCATTTATGTCAACAACACTTGCCATTCACGGAGCACTTACTGAAAAGCCACACCCTTATTACCGCACATAATCCTACCCTAACCAGGACTGGCTTGTCCAGTGGTTAAAGTGTTAACTTTCTGTGCTAGGGGTTGCGAGATCAAATCCCGCCTGTTCCCGCACTGAAGTATGTTCATTGGCTCTCAAAATAGTTGCTGGAGTGTTTAACAGAAGGCGCCACCAGAAATTTTTTTGCTCGTGCCGGGCTTCAGCCGGTATTCGTGTGGTTAGCTATCGGCATAGTTTTTTGCCGATACCGGACCGGCTGCGTGTCTCATGGCGGTATTCGCGCGGCGTATCAAAAAAGATACGGAACCGGTAGTGGCATATGGCATTGGTCCAATACAGTTGGCAGTGGCAAGCGGCTATCGTCCGATAGCTTACCGATAGCTCTGCGTTTGCTGGGTAGTAGCGTATCAAAATCCGATGATTCATTTGTAATAACCCTGTATATATATTTTTCGTAATACATGACCATTTTATCTCTAGTAAGGTTGTTTTATTACTTTAATATCGATATTTTTCATAAATTGAAATTTGACACGCTAGATTCGTAAAATCTTAGACAGTGCGCCGTAGGACTGAGAAGTTCAAGTGGATACACTCAGGATTGGTATTCCTGTAGTGTATCCAGTAGGTATGACTGAAGGAGGCGGATAGAAAAACCTTGAATACTTGCACCCTTTCTTGCCTGAAGTAAATGCTAGAATGATTAAATGTACAGTTTTTAAAGCTTTCTTGCAATTGCTTTGCACGTGAAAAAAAAATATTTAAAAAATGCCTAAATATTATTTTAAAAAACAGAAAAAAAGTTGAAACCGATTTAAAAAAAATTGCATTTTAATTACAGCTCTTTTTTTTTTTTTTTTTTTTTTGACGCTATAAGCAGTGAAAGTGAGCTATAATTCGAAGATGAAAGCGCTGTAATAAATCGGGTGTTGTAATTCAAATATGGATTTTCCTTCAGTATGTTACGAACGATATGTTTTTGATTTATAATTTAGATTTTTGTTTTTGTTTACACCAATGTCCGCCAGTTTTATGTGATGCCATGTGACAGGGTCGTAGCTAAGGGGGCGCTATGATTAATGACTAAATTATCTACGATTAAAAACTGGGAAATAAACTATATGAAATTTGTGTTGCCCATAGAATTTGTAGCCCGGATCTAAGCTTGACACCTGGTGGCACTGCTCTCATATGAAGAGCTCATATACTGCAGATTCGTCAAACACTTTTAGAGCACTGTCGTTTTAATTGTTAATTCTCAAGCACTTGATATTTTTTTAATAGTTATGCAAAATTCACATTCAATATCCTTTTTAAATAAATTACTGCCTTATCCCTGCATATATCACCCTATATAAAAAAAGAATGAAACAATATGTGCAATTTTATTTTTAAAAGTATCCTTTTTATCATAATACTAGTTAAACTCTTACAGTAAACTTCCAATGTTTTCATTCTTTACAGCTTGAAAGAAAGTAAAAATTAGGATATTACAAAAGTTTTGCAAATGAAAGCATTCTAATTTCACAAATATACATCAGTTTTATGTATCCCCATGGTAGATAGAGAAACTCGAGTTAAAAATATTTATCAAAGTTGCCATAATTATTACAATAATTTAGAATTTACATAATGAATTCTGTATTGGGAATTATTCTATTTCATCTTTAGTCAAATAAAAGAAATCTTTTGTGATACATTCAAATCTGAATTGCAAATAAGTTCTTGAATTCTAAAAATATATGAAAAGGGATGTTTTCGTGTTCTATAGCATTTAAGTATTTTTACATACTAGATTCTGTTCAAAAAAGGATTTATATTATTTGACTTTAAAAAAAGCATTGGAAGCTTTTAAACTAATCTAAAGCTTTCCTTTGATCAAATTGTACATACAATAATTTTCCGTTTAGAAATGTTAGCTTTTAATTAACAGGAAAATATTAAAAAATATACCATCTGTCAGAGAAACATTGCGTATTTAAAGAAAAATGTCAAGCAAACAATTTGAAATTAAAATACAATAGAGTGCCGCTAACTGGGACCGAACACTGTTTGGTTTAGTGGGAATAAGCGAAATTCATTAATAATAATCAACCTATTCGCTTGTTAAGGCGCAAATTATGTGCGGGGACAACTGCTAATATCAGCTATATGCTACGTTATTAGATTCGTGGTGAACAATATCTGTTATTTCGAATAACTTTATTTAAAATTAACAGTTAATATATAACAGACTCTCCAAATAAAAACTACAACTTTAGTATCATAGCGTTCCCCCTACACATAAATCTGAGTCAACGATGTCAAAAAACAAGTTATTTAGTCGATTCAGTGCTCTTCATCAGAAAAAAAATCATTGATTGTACTTAGTAAGTGTGCGTAAATTAGTTATTTTTTGTGCTTAGCAGTGATTAAAAATGGTTCTACAGCATTCTATAAATAAAGCAGAGATGTGTTGTGAGTAACCAGCTTTCATTCCAGGTCGGTTTCAGGAGTTTTCATCAAGCTTCGGTTCGGTGTATGTCTCTATTTAACTTCTTTATTTAACCTTTCGCTGAGCGCGCAAATTTTCATCACATGAGCAGGCGAGCGTTGCAATTGTACAACAGGAGGAAAACATTCAATTATTGCTGTTTTGTCTTAATTTTGTAACGGACGGATGCTCGTACTGGGGTTTTTTTGTGACGTAAGGGTGGTTGAACGCAGACATAACTCAAGATATAAGTCAAAACCAGTTTATTTAAACTGTTAGGGCTCAGGGGAAGTGGAGCTTTCAGTTCATTAATTTCGATAACTGGTCACAATACTAAAAGATTAAACTCACAAACATACTCACAGCTCCGGCACTAGACTCAATCGGGGCACTTCAAAGCCACTTCTCACTTAGACTTCAGCTAAACTGCTAGATAAAACTTTATTAGACAGCTTATGGCTGTAATACAATCTTTATTATCTAAAATACTCAAAGTAATGAAACAAGCTCTTACCATTGATCAACTCCTTGATTAGCTCTGATCTGAATAATCTAAGTCGGTAGACGCTGCTGGCGGCTCAGTGCAAAACTCCACACACTACTAGCTGCCTTGCGCCGCTACACACCACTCACACTCAAACTCCAAGCTTTTATATGCTGCAAACTGAGATACTATAAATTTGCATATTGCTTCTAACCGCGACATAATTTGTAGATCCGAGGAAGACACACACGCTCCAGAAAATTAAACAGAGGATAGATGTCGCTTCCACGCTACACATGTTAAATCATTGAGGTCACGATCTCACAAAAATGCTAGAGTGCTTTTATGCAAAGGACACTCCATCACAATTTTACAAGTAATTTAAGATGCAAATATCCTATAAGTTTTCTCTGCTCACAATTTCTGAAAGTATTCCACAATACATTTAGATTTATTTTATTATAACATATTTATGGAGGGGAGAATTTTGTTTCAAAGAAAAAAGTAAGCGAAAGTTGTACTTTTTACAACAGCGTGCCCGCCGGAAGGTTAACAATATTTGTACAATTTTTCTCGAACGTCTTTTTTATTTTTATTTTTTTAACCTTTCTACCCTGTTCAAAATTTACTAGATCTTGGTAACAACATTTCACACCAGAATTGTTATATAGAAAATTTTAATATATTTAATTGACTTATTTCTCTGAATCTGTTATTTAACTTTATTTATAAAAAAAAGTTCTGGTTCGAATCGCATAAAACGAATTATAGTTATGGGTCGATTAGACCCATAAAGGGTAGGAAGGTTAAGTAAATATAAAAAAATATTTTGAACGCTGTTTGAAATGAACGGAATTTCAAATAGCGGAATTCTACTCTAGTGATGATAAATTTTTTGGGAATAAAAATTTAAAAGAAAAAAAAATGTATGGATGAAGAAATTAGGAGAAAATAATCAAGAAGAGTTATCTGACTTATAGCAGGGTTTGTACGATTCCAAGAATTTCAAGGACCGTTTACTAAAATTTTCATTAACTATTATTTGGCTCATTTAATATAATAAAAATTCTATCTTTAAATGTTATTATTATTTAATGATTAGTACTTTATAAAATTTTGGTATGAAAATACCTAGAATTTTCTAAATTCTCTGTGCGTATGAACCTTGTATAGGAACCGAGGCAGGAAATTTGTTATTTGCTCTAAACGGTAAAAGAATGTGCAGTATCTATAAAAACTATGTTAAATATTTGCTCATCCGTCCTACTCTTTTGAGCAGAGTTATAATATTGGCAGAAGATAACTGCATACCTGGTATTAATTATAAATAGAAGTTTTCTTATACGTCCATTAAAACATTTCAAAAATATGCATTAAAATATTTAATTGCTATAAAGGACGTCAAATACTAATAAAAACATTAAAAGATCTTAATAATTTTTACATGTTTCGATTGAATTTACTCAATCATCATCAGAAAAACAAAATACAAATAAACACAAAGGTGGAAATTTTTTATTTTCCATCTTTGTGTTTCTTTGCATTTTGTTTCTATATATATATATATATATATATATATATATATATATATATATACATATATATATATATATATATATATATATATATATATATATATATATATATATATATATATATATATATATATATTGATGTGCATGTGTCTGCTGATTGCAGAAGAATCATTTGCGAGCAGAGTTACAAAATTTGGTAGGGAGGTTACTTCATGTTTAACTTAGTGTTTGTCGATAATAGTTTTAGTTTCATTTTAACAAAGTTTATTTAGAATTCACATAGATATTTCGGTAGTTTTGACAATTTTCTAATGTGATCCTTAGTTTTTTTTAATCACATTTCCCGGCGATTTCTTGCATTCGTGTAAAGGATCTGCTTCCAATCTTAGAGCAAATTAAAGTAAATTTCATCTTGTGTGATTTTTAAACGTAGAACTTATATTCGATGTTGTCCGTCTTTCTGTCCGCATAGCAGCGCTAAAAAAAATCCAATCGGAAACGGTATGAAATTGAATATACAGGTTGTTTCAGTACAGCAGTTTCAAAGTGTTGAAGAAAGGTACACTGTAAAAAAAGGATCGATCTACTAAAAAAACTTTAGTGATCCTTGTAATTACTAAAAAATTTTTAGTAATCTTAGTCGGTTACAAAAAAAATCTGTAAGAATTACTAGAAAAAAGTTAGCAACGAATAGAGTTAATAGTTTTATATTTTTAATAGCTCTTACTAAAACTCAGTTGGTGTGGCCTTGATAGCATAGTGGTTATAGAAACGGACTCCAGGCTAAAAGGTCCCGGGTTCGAAACTTGCCACCGCCAAGTACACCCCGAATGTATGTTGTGTCTCGTTAATAAAGGGATTATGAAAATCCTGTCGGAGCGGGTAGGAATGTTTGGTGCTGCCATCTACTGCGGTTTTGCCGAAAATCTTCCGCTTCCGAAGTCTGGATGCAGCTCGAAGGAAGCTCCTGCCTTTCGGGCGCACGTAATGGTTCTTAACAGCAATTTTGGAGCTATTACTAAAATTTTCTTGGTGGCTCATACTAAAAATTTTTAATTTAGTTATACAAAAAATTCTTTTGTTCAGTTTACAAAAGAAATGCTTGTTTCACTTGCAAAAAAAAAGTTTGCAATGGTTACTAAAAAATTCTGTGGAATACAAATTTACTAAGAAATTTTTAGTAACCTCTTGAATTTTTTTTTACAGTGTAGAGAACACTTAGACTACGGTTCCCAATCTGGTGTGTACATGTAAATAAAGTCATTAATGACATATGATATGAAAATTGTTAGAAATGTTACAAAAATTTTAGAAAATCTCGATGTAATTTGTATATGATTCTGATAAAAAGATTCCTAATTAAAATAAACGGTCAAGTGTGACTGGTACTCACGCTCAGAGGGTTCCGTACAATAAATATAATGATTATTAACAATATTATTTTATTGAAAGAAATCTTTGCTAAAAAAATATTAACACCTTATAGTCGTTCTCATTAAAAGGCACAAATCCTAAAACATAACACCTTTCATAATATTGTTTGAAATTATGACTTTAGTATATGCTATGTTCGCAATTCAGTAATGTTGTAGCTTATATGAGACTTCCCAACATTTTTTAAGAAACCAACCAATTATTTACTGCTTAGTTATAAGAAGTTTTAAAGGACCGTAAACACCCCTGTCAAGGGGTTACATTTTATGACTAGTGTATCAAAGAAACTTCATTGGTATAACACCAATAACCATGGCTAAATTGGTATTCATATGAGATTCATGTTTATTAAAAAATAATAATACCGCCCTATCAGTACTGGGTCTAACATTGTTCAGAAAATATTGAAAGAATAATTATAACAGAGTTTTAATGTATACGTGTTAAGCATTAAAGAAATAATATCTTGAAATTAAAAATAAACTAATAAACATAAAATTATCTCAAAATCATATTTTCCTAATGAACTTGATACGCTTATATTTTCAAGGCAAACATTAAAACCAATAATGAAAAGGAACGCATAAAAAATAATGAGGTTTTGAAAGAAATACGGTTGTTTTCCGGAATTATAAATTAGATTATTTTGTCTATTATAAATGAGAATATTTATTATTTAATTCAATTCAAGCTAGATATCCGAAGATGAAGTAGATTAACTCATTAAGAAAAAAAATAATCTATGAGACAAAACTTAAGAATTTTTCTTCTAGGGATATTTTTCGTTTTAAAATCAATTAACCAATTGATTCAAGTACAATGGCAATTTTTTTATCTTTTTAAAGACAGTACATCGTTATTTTTTATTACTGTGTTATAAATATTATTTCAAACAATAAATTGGAATATGACATGTTTTTGCATTTTTAGCACTTTCCAACAAAGTTGAAAAGTGCTTATGCATTCGGTTTGTCTGGCCGTCTGTCCGTCTGTCCGTCTGTCCGTCTGTCCGCGCTCTAACTCCCGTAAATATACTCGGATTGCTATGAAATTTTTATACGTTATTGAGGTTTATCGTAGCACGAACCCTATTGAAAATGAATTTTCTACTATGATTAGTTTATCTACAGAGAGAATCAAAAGTTTCCCATTACATTACGGCCTATGGGGAAAAATCGTTAATATACTCGGATTGCCATTAAATTTTAGGACGTTATTGACGTTTTCCCTAGCACAAGTCCTATTGAAATTGAAGTTTCTACCATGATTAGTTTATCTACAGAGAGAATCAAAAGTTTCCCATTACATTACGGCCTATGGGGAAAAATCGTTAATATACTCGGATTGCCATGAAATTTTAGGACGTTATTGACGTTTACCCTAGCACAAGTCCTATCGAAAATGAAGTTCCTACCATGATTAGTTTATCTACAGGGCGAATCAAAAGTTTCCTATTATATTACGGCCTATGGGGAAAAATCGTTTCAAAGGAATTTTAAAGATGTTATACCCTGTCAAACATACTAAAATATGCATTCTATAAAATATAAGGTGAAAATGTAGCTATTATTCATTTACACGGCCACACAAAAGAATTCCATTAGATAATGGTAAAAGGGGGAATTGAGTGTGACATATTTTAAATATATTATAGGCTTCTTCATGTATAATAAAATTGATATATGTCACTGAAGCTTAATATAAATTATACGCCACTGTCTTGCATAATATGAAGTACATAGCATTTACAGGGCCACACAAAAGATTTCAAATAGGATATTCTTTCCGAAGTACCCTTTATGTGTCCGATGATGGCAGATGGAGGGATGAAATGCATTTTAATTTAGATATGCCCGTTTATATTTCGCTAAATATATGCACATTATATGGTGTGTATAAATGTTATAGTTGATATACAGGGCTACCCAAAAGAGCTCACCAACGTTACTGAATATGAGCGTAAATTATT